>JAJQWJ010000001.1:3960703-4560703 GCA_023637945.1 Phaethornis superciliosus
CTCTACAACTCCCTGAAAGGAGGCTGGAGCCAGGGGGGGGTTGGGCTCTTTTCCCAGGCAACTATCAGCAAGACAAGAGGGCATGGTCTCAAGTTGTGCCAGGGGAGGTTTAGGTTGGATATTAGAAAGAATTTCTTCACGGAGAGGGTGGTCAGGCATTGGAATGGACTTTCCAGTGAAGTAGTGGATTCTCCGTCCCTGGAGATATTTAAAAAGAGCCTGGATGTGGCACTCAGTGCCATGGTCTAGCAACTGCAGCAGTGGGTCAAGGGTTGGACTTGATGATCTCTGAGGTCCCTTCCAACCCAGACAATTCTATGATTCTATGTAACGCAGTTACAGCCCCTGTACTTTCCTCTCTTGTACCCCTTCTCGGGCGTTCAGGCAGCTAATCCCTTTCCCCATATGGCAGGACCCTCCTGCCATCCATAAGCGTAGCCCCAGGTGCCTCCTATCTGCCCCAAAACAGCTGCACTGCTACTCTATAAACTTTACTCCCCTGTGGCAGGTTGGAATTATTGTAGTGCCTTGTTTTAATCCCATTCCCATATGGGTTATAATGTTCCTCCATACGTTTCACTCCCGGGCTCCATAGCTGTAATGATTTCAAATGAATGCAGCTTTCTCCATTTTCTTGGAGTGAACTCTTCTACTGAGCCCTGGTTGTTCATATTGCACTGCAGGATTAAATTGTTGGTTCTTTTAAGATTTTTGCTGAGCTTGCCACCTTTGAGAGTTGTAACAGAGTTCTTGTCTGCTGCATCTAAGACTTTTCCCACAGGTTTAAATGCATTTAAGTTGTATCTACAGCAAGAGTCATCTCTTGTATGCTGGGCAGGCTCCTTCAAACATAGTTATCTGTCAGATCTGTGTAGTGGGAGGTGTCCCCGCCCCTGGCAGGGGAGTTGGAACAAGGTGATCTTTTAGGTCCCTTCCAGCAACACCAAACCATTCTAGGATTCTGTGAAATCTGAGGGATCAGGGATCTTTCTGATGAATCTGTCACTGCAGACCATTAATCAGTCATGTTTAATCCTGCAGTAAATTAAGAAATTAAAGGGGTTTGGGTGAAGATACTGTAATTCAAGCCTATCAGAGACTGACTAATGAGGTTACAGGTTGTTCTACAGGTGATAGAGCTCTCATTACATGAAAATTCTCTCTGTTCCTGTCATACAATATTAGACAAAATGATACATTCCATGTTTTTGATATTGTTACCTAGCTAGTTTTATATATATGTATATTTATATATATGTGTGTGTATTGTGTGTTTGCATATATGAGCTCTGTGTATTTGGGAAGCTTTAAATGTTTTGGAAATGCTTAATAATACTATTGCAAGTATACTTTGTCTAAGAAAAATATCTCTTAACAGTGATGCAAAAAAAAAAAAAAAGGTGATATTTAAAAAGGTGCTTGGAATTGGTGTTGTTATATTTGTGTGGAGTTATTAAGGTCAGCACAAGAATTCCTGTGACTTGCAAGCTGTGAGGCTGCTGAGATACATAATGTTTAATTTCCTTGTGAACCTCAGAATGCCACTCTGCACCACAGCATCTTCAAAGCCTGAAGTTTCCAACACCTGTTAATTTTGGGCAGTATTCACTGCCTTTCTAACAGTTTTACACAATCTTGTTGTAATCAGGTGTACCTGCTACTAATCAGAAATGTGTTATTACTTTGAATTTTATCTGGCTTTGGAAAAAAAGTATATAAAATATATATATAAAAAAACATATGCAAACTAGAATCATAGAGTGGTTTGGGTTGGAAGGGACCTTAAAGCTCATCCAGTTCCAAATCCCCTGCATGGGCAGGGACACCTCCCACAGCCCAGGTTGCTCCAAGCCCCATCCAACCTCACCTGAGACACTGCCAGGGATGGGGCAGCCACAAATTCCTTGGACAACCTCTGCCAGGCTCTCACCACCCTCAAATTAAAGAATTTCCTCCTCATGTCCAACCTCTTCCAGTTTTAACCCATTTCCCTTGTCCTCTCCCTACCCCCCCATGTCCAAAGCCCTCCCCCAGCTTTCTTGTAGCCCCTTCAGATATTGGAAGGTTGCTCTAAGGTCACCTGGGAGCCTCCTCTTCTCCAGGCTGAACAACCCCAATCCCTCAGCCTGGCTTCCCAGGGAGGTGCTCAGCCCTCTGAGCATTTGAGTGGCTCTGCTCTGGACACCTTCCAGGAGCTCTGTGTCCTTCTGAGCTTGGGGACTCCAGAACTGGACACAGAGCTCCAGCTGGGGGCTCAGCAGAGCAGAGCAGAGGGGGAGAATCCCCTCCCTGGACTGGGCTGCTCACACTTCTTTTGATTTAACTCAAGATCTGGATGGTTTTTGGGCTGTAAGCACACATGAAGCTGGTAGCAATTAAACCCAGGACATAGGTTTGTTGTGTCATCTGGATTTTAATTTTTTTTTTCTTTTGTCTTTCAGTTCTAAACTGAAGAGAAAATGTCTCTTTACGATGACTTGGGGGTTGAGACCAGTGACTCTAAAACAGAAGGCTGGTCAAAAAATTTCAAACTACTACAGTCTCAGTTGCAGGTGAAGAAGGCAGCTCTCACACAGGCAAAGGTACAGTCTTCTTTGTATTTTTGCTTCCTATTATTCAAGCTTTTTTTGTGTTTGGAGCACTGAGGGAAGTTTATGACCTCAGAATTCTGACTTTCCTGGGATTTGTCCAGGGGTTTGTTGTGAAGATAATGAGATGAAGGAATTTGGGTTGGGTTTGGTTGAAGTAAGTAAGGGTCATAATGTGACTGATAGTTGGCAGTACAGGCTGTTGGTCATTCTTGGCATCTTGTATCAGTTGTTAGTTACATGTTTGTGACATGGAATGCTTCATATTTAAAAGGCTTTTGGTGCTGAAGTGCAAATCATTGTGTGTTAAGTATTTTTTCAGGGAGTATTTCCTATGTGTGGAAGGGAGAAGGAATGCAGGCTACTTCCTTGAGCTGTGACAGAGTGATTTTCTCTTTCTAGTGCTACAGTATTTCAGCCTGTTCCTTTAAGCATTGTTGATATTTTGATCCAGACAGGGAATGTGTGTTCTCTGTGGTCTGCAGGCTCTAAAGGAAGATTGCTACTACTGCTTTTTTAGTTAAATACAGATACCAAATACCTGCACAACATTTTTTTCATTGTCATTATTCCTGATTTATGGTTAAATTTGAGGGCAGGATTTAGTTGGTAACAGGAACAGCATGCATGAATGAAGCCTAAATGGCTGCTATATCAGATCTGCTCTTTGTGTAACTGATATGTAGTGTATGCATAGACTAATACATGAATAGAATGAGAAAGTTCAAAGTTTAAAGTAGATTAATGTATTTTATCATCTGGTAAAATATGAAGAACAGTACATCTTCAAAATAAAGGTCTTTGGAATAAATCTGAGCTTCTTTATAAGAAAAAAAACCACTCAATTCAAACTCTTCTGAAGAGATCATCTGGATTTTTACTGTGTCCTAGTCCAAACTGAGGAACATTCACCTATGACTGTGTGTTCTAGTGCATGCACAACCAAAGCCTGATCTCACTCATTAGCTCAAGAAGAGAAAGGTATGCACTGGCTTCACTGAAGCCTTTTTTGAAATATTCATCAGATCTGTGTTTGTGTAGCAGCTCCTTAATCACAGTTTTCAAGCATCTGTCTCAGAAATGAGTGGCCTTTTGTCACCACTAAAATGCAACATAGGATAAGTTACCCATGTCAGGGTTCATTAGAAATGTTGAGAATTTATTGTATGTTAACAGACTGGACAGAAATGTATTGAACTTTGCACTGTGAAGAATTTGAGACAGTGGTTTTCATCCTTGTGGGAAAAAAAAAAAAAAGGAGATACCAGCTGCAAGTATGTAAAGAAAGCTGCTTTTTAGAAAACCACCCCGTTGTCTTTTTTAGCTGTTTTATGTTTTGGTGATTTTTCAGAGTCAGAGAACAAAACAAACAACAGTCCTTGCTCCAGTGATTGACCTGAAGAGAGGGAGCTCCTCTGATGAGAGACAGATTGTGGACACACCACCTCATGTAGCAGCTGGGTTAAAGGTAAGACCCAGACAACTGCAAAATTCAGCTGTTACCAAGTGTTTTGGAGTTGGAACTCTTTGCTGTGTGTATTTTTTTTTTATTTTATTTTCTGGTGGTCAAAGAAGTGATCATTTTCTGAAATTTGTTTCCTTTGCTCAGAGGTTCTTTATTTAATGAACATTTCAACCTCATACAGACTTCCATGTGAAACAACATGAAATTACCAAGTTTAATTTGCAGTTAAAACAAAACAGTGTTTTAGTGTATCTCTCCCGGACACCTTTGAAGTACTTTTGCCAGACAGGGATTTGGTCAGGTCAGTAATGGATGTAATTGTAATTGCACCAGTGTTGGAACTGGACCTGTGTAACAATCAGTGTTGAAAGGAAAGGAAGGGGAAGGGGAAGGAGAAAGGAGAGGAGAGGAGAAAGGGGAAGGAAAAAGGAAGGGGAAGGAGAAAGGAGAGGAGAGGAGAAAGGGGAAGGAAAAAGGAAAGGGAAGGAAAGGTAAAAGGAAAGGAAAATAAAGGAAAGGGGAAAGGAAAAGAAACAAAAGGAAAAAGGAAAGGAAAGGAAAAAGAGGAGAAAAGAGAAGAAAGGAAAGGAAAAAGGAATGGGAAAAGGAAAGAAAAAAGGAAAGGAAAGGAAAAAGAGAAGAGGAAAGGGAAAGGGAAAAGGAAAGGAAAAAGAGAAGAGGAAAGGGAAAGGGAAAAGGAAAGGAAAAAGAGAAGAGGAAAGGAAAGGGAAAGGGAAAAGGAAAGGAGAAAGGAAAGAGTAAAGAGAAGAGGAAAGGAAAGGGAAAAGGAAAGGAAAGGAAAAAGAAGAGAAAAGAGAAGAGGAAAGGGAAAAGGAAAGGAAAAAGAGAAGAGGAAAGGAAAGGAAAAGAAACGAAGGGTAAAAAGAAACGAAAGGAAAAAGAGAAAAGAAGAAAGGGAAGGGAAAAGGAAGGGAAAGGAAAGAAAAAAGAAAAAAGGAAGGGAAGAGAAGAAGAAAGGAAAAGGAAGGGGAAAGAAAAGAGAAAAGGAAAAGGAAAGCCCCGTAACCTTTTAAAATTATTCTGGTGGTCAGGAATCAAAAGTTAACCTGTCTGGAACTTTTTCAAATGTGGTTGTTCTGAAATAGTTCTTTCAGGTAAGGAAGAACAGTCTGTGCCAGTCTGATAATAACAGCAGATAATGAAAGAGAGTGGTGAGATTGTGTGGGAGGAGCCTTGCAAATGGTTGCAACAGCAAGATGGCATTACACTTCTAATAATTAATTAATGAGTTTTGGAAAATTCTTGTCCACGCTGATTTACTGCTGCTTCATATTTGGCAGGGGGAGGGGGTGGGGTTGATTGTTTCTTCATGGAAAAAATTGAGATAGTGAGAGACTGGGGGACATTAGTTTTAATATAAAACTTAATAAAAACTTAAGGCACTGTTGGGATTGGAAATTACCAGCCACTAGGGAAGTTGGGAATTGAGCTTTATGTTGGGGGTGGGAAGGAAATGTTAAACTCATGGTGTCCAACTCAATGTTGTTCTCAAATCCCAGCTAAAAAAACTTCTTTTTCTTTTTTAAGGACCCTGTACCTAGTGGGTTTTCTGCAGGAGATGTGTTGATTCCTTTGGCGGATGAGTATGATCCCATGTTCCCAAATGACTATGAAAAAGTGGTGAAAAGGCAAAGAGAGGAAAGGCAGAGGCAGCGTGAGCTGGAGAGGCAAAAGGAGATTGAAGAGAGAGAAAAGTAAGGCATTTGTTGTAACTCATGACATACTGACAATTAGATAAAGAATACAAATATCTGTTATATCTCTGAACAGCTGCAGGGAAATTCTAAATGGTTTTGTGAAGAATACTTCATGCTTGTGGAAGCAAGTGCAATGGTTTTCATGTGTCTGAATGCTCTTGCAAAAATCACCTAAGGATGCAAAATCTACAGCCTCTTTGGCTTGTAATGGACAAGCCAAAACACATTTTTGAGGTTTTAATCTTTTTTTTTTTAAATCTTCTTTTTTCCTTTTTGCATTTAAATGCTCCAAAGTAGTACGTTCCTGCATTCAGTTTTAAAGATGTAACCAGCACAGCCTTTGAGAGGCATAGTTGTGTCTTCTATGTTAGTATTCTGCATTCAAAAATAAGTTAATTATGTGTTTTTTACTCTTCTGTCTCTGGACAAAAGAAAATACTACTTAATTATCTTAATGCCCTTTCCCTATAAGAAGTCTCTCTAATCATATTAAAGAAATTGAATGTGGATTCTGCATTCTATTGAAATCTGCTAGCCAGGCAGTAAGATTATATTTGCTTGGTTTAAGTTAATTAAGTCAGATTCATCATCAGCATCATATGAAGTCTAAGGAATTACAAGAGGGATATTTTTCTGTTCTTCTGTTTAGATTGTGGAAAGTATTTAATATTTTTATTCATCAGGACTTCTCTGTCTTCTCTCAGTTATATCTTCCTTGTTCTGGAGGAGGAGGATTGCCTGAGGCTCTGTTATACTTTAACTAGCAGGCAAGATCTTAGAAATCTGGGCTGTCATTTCCACACCTTCAGCATTGATTGCTTTTTAGTGAAGCTTGTAATTGAAATGTGGGCCAAGAGGGTAGGCTATAGATGTAAAATTAGAGAGAAGAAGTGAAAAATACATAACATTCAGATTTAAAACTGAGAGAACAATCTGAGCCAAAGCTGCATCAGATTTGTGCTCTGCAATAACCCAGGTGTTTGAACAGAGAAAATGTTTGGTTTAAATGTACAGTGTAGAGATTCAGAAATTCTGCCTGGTTCCATAGTGCTGATTTTAGAATTTTGTACCTCAGTTCTGATGGTTGTGCTGGGATTGAGATCTGATTTATCCTCCAAGTTGTGTGCTTAGCTCTTTGGGGAAAATACTTCTCCTTTTCTTAAAATATTAAAAAGAGCAATTTCATGATACAATAAATAACAGCTGGAGTGGAAACAGCATTTCCACTTGAAGGATTTCTAACCTAAATGTTAAAAGTTCTGTTACACTTGCCTGACTCTCATTTTAATTGCCAAACTAACTTCTCAATAATCTGTTTAAACATGATGAAAACCACCGAAAAGATAGTTTCTTACCCTAATTTTCTGTTTCTCCTAGAAGACGTAAAGACAGACATGAAGCCAGTGGGTTTTCAAGAAGACCAGATCCAGATTCTGATGAAGATGAAGATTATGAAAGGGAGAGACGAAAAAGAAGTAAGGGAGCTGTTTATGTTTTTGATGAGGAAAGAGTAGAAAAAGGGGAGGGGGGATATTCACAATTCATGGAATCTGTTTATCTCAATATGTTGTTGTTTCTAAACTTCAGAATAAAACTAGCATTTCATTACACCATAAATATTGTATGCAGAAAGCTGTTGTTTCTGTGGAAGCAGATGGTTAACAGCCAAGCTGTCTGTGGAAAGACCTCTTTTTACATTAGTTTGTAAATACCTGTTCTAAGTTTCTGCATGCTGTAGTTCCAGGAAAGCAGTGTGGCATGAGGTAAAATCAGGCTCTGAGAATTACTGCTGAGTTTTTGCTATAAAAGCTCACTATTTCTGCATTTGTTGCTTGAATGCCCTTATAACTAATTAAAGGATGTAGATCTGGGTGATGAGGTACATCTTTGCATGAAGAAAATTGCACTTTATTCTCTTTCCACATCAAAGTTACAGTAAATAATTCAAGTCTATTGTAAAAGAGAATTTCTGACAGGAGACATTTAAAATATTTGCCTTGGGAGTCTGGGACCACATTGGTACATCCCTTATTAAACTATGGAAGGGACTTAGTACTTGATACTCTTTTGAAAGTGTAGTTAATTTTGAACAGATTGTCTTTATCATTTAGTTTGAGCAATTTTAGTACTGAAGGTTTGCTTCACTGTAGGCTTTATTTGGAAATCCTGTGAAACATGTTTGAGACAGACACCATTTGCAGCACATCACTGCAGTTTGATGTTGTCTCCCTTGATGTGCTTTTCATTCAGTTCTAATTCAGTATTGAAACTCTTCAGGCAGCTCTCTTGCTGGTTTTCTGGTGTTTGAGCTGCATGCTAAGAACTGGCTGGTGAGGAGCCAGCAGCTGTGTTAAGATTCAGTGAAGGTATTTTCAGCAGCAGACCCTGCTCACACAAATGTGTTCTCTTCCTTTTTGTCCATAGGTATGGGAGGAGCTGCCATTGCACCTCCCACTTCACTTGTTGAGAAGGACAAAGAACGTAAGTACAGCAAAATCCTCTTCTCTAAAACCTAGCAGTGATCACTCAACCTTGTCAGCTGCCAACCCCTGCCACTCTTCCCATCTGGTTCTTTCTGGCAGGAGAATTTGTAGAAAAATTCAACTTCTTTGTTGACAGGAGGGGAAGCTGTGGGGAACCTGCACTTCCCATTTCTAGCAATACAGAAAGAATCCTCAAGAACAGAGAAGGGTTTTGGCAAGCTGGTCTGGTACAACCAAGTTCAGTTACTCATTTCTGATGTTTCTCTGGGTAGACTAGAACTCAGCACAGCAGGGAGAGGGAGTTTTTCCATTACCCTTTGCTTTAGGATGTGCTTTATAGTTACATTTTCTGAAGAGGTAGTGCACTACAGACAGATTTTTGTAAGTTTTTGAGGGATACAGTATTTGCTAAAGAGGTGTGTGTGCACTAGGGTTTCCCTCAGTGAAGACAGCTTGAAGATTTCAGTCGTCCACTAGATGGCATAACCTTGCTATAAGAAAAAAACTTTTTGGAGTCCTGATTTTTTTTTTTTTAATGCAGACATTCAAATCAAGTGAAGCTTGGTGGAGTAAATGAATGGTATAGTGAAAGCATTTGAAGTGTGTAAACATTGAAAACAGAAAGAGATTTTTTTAAGTAAATAATTAGGAGCAACTGAGTGTTGTCAAGAAAAAGTAAATATGGGCTGGAAATGGCAGAAATATCCTGAGGGGGAGAACTTTCAAAACGTGACATCTCTCACAAGGAAACCTTTGTACTGCTTATTACTTGATGCTCAAAGCTAGGCTGGAAAACACTGAGAAAATGGTTGAAGAAGAGTCTAGGAAGACCCCCCTGCAAAGTGGTGAGATCCAAACTGGGTTCCCTTGCTTTCTGAATTCCTCACTCAGGAATTTAGATGTGGCTGGATCCAGTTGTAGCCTCTGACTGTGAAGAAAAGTTTGGACCCTAGGTTCTGTCACACAGTTGGTTTATTGCAGCTTGAGCTGGGCACATCTGGGGAAGGACCTTGCCCAAGTTTACCTCTGCCATTGAGGGTCTCACAGGCTGACCATGCACTTGTTCACAAGCTGTGAATGCCACTGTTCATCCAGATATCTTTGATTATTTTATCTGCTTCTATGTCCAGAGGTCCCTGTTCACTTTTTGTCAGGACAGTTTTCCTTCATTCTCCTCCAGTTACTTCTGGTCAGGATAATTCTTCAGGAATCCAATTGCTTCAACTTGAATTTTAGTTAGTCCACTTTACCATTGTATAAGATAATTTTGAATAATAATCACATTGTCTACATCTTGTTTCAATATTATTCCAGGTGGCAGGGTAAAAGTTTAACAAAGGTTCAGTATTAAGAGCTCAGCTGAAGTTTAATTAAAATTGAGGTCTTACTACTCCAGCTACATCTGCTAAGTCAAGTCACTTATGTGAGTCAGTTTTAGATTTCTCCAGATCTTAAACATTTCTACAATTAATTCTAATAATCCTTTATCAGTCTATTGATCCCAGTATTGCTATAGCCAATCTGTTTCTACTTTAAACAAAAGCATTGCTGTAGCAGAAGTCCCACAGTCCAATCCATCTGCTGCTTAAATAGGAATTTTTTTCCACATATGAACTTCACATCTCGACATTTTATTTGGTTAGATGCAAATACTAGTTCACAAGAAAAGAATCTAAAATTAAGTCAAGTGTGAAAGTCCTAAGTATATTCAAAAGTGTGTTCTGCATATTTCCTTCAGTGTTCTGCAAGGTTTGTTTTGGTTTTTTGTTTTTTACATTTTTTTATGTGCCTTGTCAGTGGAAGGCAGTTTAATAGTCTAAGTAGTGTTAATTGAGATATCTATATACAGATACAGTGAAATACATATCTCCAGGGTACATTTGGAGGAAAAGTTGCAGTTCAGAAATTGTCAGTGAGATCTCTGAAAGCTGTATGAATACTTTGCTTCATTCTTTTTGATAGAGTGGTTTCTTTTTTTTATGAATGCACAGTGTGCTTTCCTTCTCATTCCTCAGGCTCCAAGCTGTGTGTGTTGATCCAATTTTGTCATAATTCTGTGTCTGGTGAATGGGGCTTTTCATTTTGCTTGCCCTCTTCCTTGATAAACTAAACTCACTGTAGTGCAGGTGGCCTCTTAATGTTCCTTTTCTCCATTTGATAAGAGGTTAATAAATTCACTGTTCACCTGTGGGTACAAACTTGTTCTGTATCCAGTGAGGAAAATCCAGGATAACTTAAATTCTGTTCCTGAGAGAGAGGTGAAGAGCATAGTAAAGCAGCATGTGCAAAGGAAACATTCTTCTGGTTTGGATTTATTTGCAAGACTCTTTTTCATAGTTGGTAATATTAAAGCAGAAAGAAGTACAAGTTGCAGATGAAGAGTTGTCTGTAAATTAATTGAATTGAAGGCTTAGTATTTTGGCATTCATAACAGGCAGGTAGTTCATGTGAAGTATTTTACTGAATTTTCCTGAAGTATTTTACTGTAATTTACTGTAATTTCCTTTACTGAAAAAAGGAAATCTCTTTTCTTCAGCTGTAGCATCATTTCCATTTGAAGAGGAGTCAAGACCTCGGGCACCATCTTCCAAAGCAGCCATTCCTCCCCCAGTGTATGATGAGCCAGAAAGACCTCGTTCCCCCACGGGACCTAGCAACTCTTTCCTTGCTAACATGGGGTAAATAACTGACTTGGGCACATTTTGTGGAAAAAAGCCTTAGGAGGTGGTGGAAACCAAAGGTTGAAATAGTTTGTCAGTAGAGAAGGATATAACCTATTCCATGTCTGTGGTCAGTATGGGTGCAAACTTGCAGGATGCAGAAAAAACTCTGGATTTATTTGGCAGGGAGGAACACATATGAGGTGCTTGCATTCTAGGCTGTGATTTTAAGTGAGTTCTGAAGCCAAACTCCAGTATAAAGTGTTCATGGCTTGTGTAAGCCCAGGTAATGTAGTGTACAGGAAAACACAGATGGCATGACAGCTCCTCTGGGTTTCTTTCCCAGCTTTGTCTTAAAGCTGCTATATGCCAGTGGGCGAATTATTTTGGCTCTGCTTTGTTTGTTTGCTCAAAAATTCAAAGCATATTTGCTTGAATGCAGCAGCTGTGGCTGCAGATCTGTCTGTTTTCTTTTCTGCCTTGGATTAGTATCGTGTGTTAGTACTGTGACAACAAACTGAAGTCAAACTTATAGTTAGGAACAGCTTAGAGACCTCATTTAAAAGGTGGAGTGGTTAAAGATTGTCCCTTTGTCAGTTACATCAGGTGTCATGGAAGTGCAGCCTCACCATAGTTAAAACTATACCCAGGATGAGCACAGTCTGTGACATGAGCACACTGGTTTTTCACTTATTTTCAAGACAGTTTTTGATGCATTTGTTGATAGAAACAATTTTTTTTTTATATTGTCCAGAAAAAAAGATAACCAAACTCAGTACTTCTGGACTAATTGATCTGTTGTTACCACCTCGAGTTAGCAATACCCTGGGACCTTCACTTCACTCAAGAAGTGCTCAAAATATGACTTAACCTGCCTATCTTTGGCCACAAAACTGGCTGCTGTTTATTCTGTTATTTAGTATTTTAACCTTTCAGTATTACATAGCCAGTCTTTTTAGCCTTTTTTAATGTCTGTATCTTTTATGTACAATGCTTAGAAAATACTCATGTATCATGTTGTACAATGATCCCACATTTTCTGTGTGATCTTATGTGCCTACTGATAAATAGGGGGTGACTGAGCATGGAATATTGATTGTGGTTTAAAATAGAAAAAACATGGCATGTTTTTTGGGCCTTGACTTGTCTAGCTATGGTTTCCAAAGAACTGTCACTACAAGTAGGTATGGGGGGGGACTTCATTGCCTTGATAGGTTCTTGAAAATTCAGAAAGATGAGATTTAAATGAATACTGAGGATAACACAAAGCCATGTACTCTGGAGCTTACACCAACAAATAGGTAGTGGAATGTGATTTAATGTGGAAAGTAGATTATATCACACCTGCTTTTTCTCTCAAGCTCTTGACAAAGATAAGAAACAGAACCAAACAGACTTGTGTCTAATCTGATTTGTGATTTACTATCAGCAGTCTGATTGAGTGAAAGATGCCCCAGCCAGTGGCAGAGGGGTTGGACTTGATGATATTTAAACAACTTTTCCAACACAGACCATTCTACAGAGTGTATGATGCTGACTTGCACTGCTAATGAAAGTTGGGTTGTATTTGTAAAATTAAACACAATTTTTATTTAATCAGCTCCTGTGCCAACTCTTCAGCCTGTGATTCAGAGGTAACACTATAAATCTCTTCAGGGTGCTGTCAGATTTCTAGGTTGTAGAGTCGTGTAGAAGGTCTTATCTTTTTCAGAGTCTGTGTAATGAGATTTTAGGAAGGTAGAATATTTGAGCACTCAGGAGAAATGCTGTGTTAATGCTTTGTGTAAGAAACCTTCACTAACTGATGCTGCTTCTTTTTGCAGAGGAACAGTGGCTCATAAAATCATGCAGAAGTATGGCTTCAGAGAGGGCCAGGGACTGGGAAAGCATGAACAGGGGCTGAGCACAGCACTGTCAGTAGAGAAAACAAGCAAGAGGGGTGGCAAGATCATTGTTGGTGAAGCTGCAGAGAAAGGTAATTTTGTCCTATACCAATAAGTGTGTGAGAAATGGTCAGGGAAAAATAATAGTTCAGGCTCAGTGGAAGGTGCTGGATATTTTGCTTACTCTATCTGTCCTTGCAGAAAATACTAGTTAAGTATTGGAAGGATGGTTCATGTTCTGTTTGTGGAAATTTATCTTTTAAGTGGTCCCCTATTAATGGTGTTTTTTTTTAGCTCATCCTTCTCTTCCTCCATCAGTTGTACTTCTGAAGGGGTGGTCCTGCTCTGCTCCTGCTGGCTGTTTATCATGTGCATTAGATACAGCTTTCATTGCTCTTGTCTGATCTAGAGACAACATCTAGGCTTACTGGAACAGCACCTTTGCTTGAACAGGGTTGGAAGAAGAGTGCTGGAAGTCAGGAGATCTGATTTTTAATTCCTAGGGAATCTGATACAATTCTGAACTTAAAAATTGTTCACATGAAAGCAATAGTATATTGCCTGTATTTTAGCTTAATTCACATTGTGTAGAAGTGATTTTTTTCTCTTACTGTCTTCCCAAGTTGCTTTGAGACTGAATGACTCTTCATCACCAGTGTGAAAGTACATTTTGTGGCTTTTATTCCATTATTTGATATCAGTAAGATTCTGAGAAAAGTGAGCTATAATCTTAAATTATTCCATGATTCACTGTTGCAGAAACAGGCAAGAAAGCAGATTCTAACCCACTGACTGAGATACTGAAATGCCCAACTAAAGTGGTCTTGCTAAGGGTAAGTTGAGAGTCAGAAAACATGTCTTGGTGTTTGCAGCATGTGTGACTGCCTGAAATGTTTCAACTCCTGTGTCCCTGTTACAATGATTGTGCAGTTCAAACAGTTCTGGCCTGCACCTACACACTGCTTTGTGCTGTGGAGAAAATATGAAGAAACCAGTTGGGACTGTAAATCAAACACTGCTACAGCTCATATAGTTCTTGTTTTAGTGCTAGAGAGCTGTCTCCTCCAGTGGTTCTTGACTGGTAAATAGAAGCTTAAAATATTCATGGCCACAGCTGCATGTGTCTGTGATTTGCCTACACAATTGTCTGTACATCACATGAGTTACATTCATCCTGTTAACTTTCAGAACATGGTGGGTGCTGGGGAGGTGGATGAAGATCTAGAAGTTGAAACTAAGGAGGAATGTGAGAAATATGGCAAGGTTGGGAAATGTGTCATCTTTGAGGTAAGAGATAATCTGGCTCTCTTTTTGGCTGCTTTGAAAGCAAATTGGGTTCTTGTCCCTCGTGACAGGCTTGTTTATTGCTGCCTAAGAGAAGAATGAATTATAAGATTTCACAGGGTTCTTTGCTGTGTATGAGATACAAACATTTCATGTCAGAAACTGGGCAAAAATCTCTGGATATTGTGGTTTTGGAACCTTTTCATTGTGTTTGCTTCAATACTTTTGTAAAAACATCAATTTAAGGCAGTATTTTTGCTACTGCTCTAATTACTTCTGGGTTTGTTTCTATTTTTGTTCTGTTTCAGATTCCTGGTGCCCCTGATGATGAAGCTGTAAGAATATTTTTAGAGTTTGAACGGGTTGAATCTGCCATCAAAGGTAGGATACTAAATTGTGTCCTGTGAATCTCAAAGTTAACTTTTGTAGAGAGATTTAACAGTCTCACTGATCAGACTTTGTAGCTAAAGAAATGTTTATTTTTTTTTAATTCCTGCTTGCTGACCTGTTTTTTGTTTCAATTCCAGCTGTTGTGGATCTCAATGGAAGATACTTTGGAGGCAGAGTTGTGAAGGCTTGTTTCTACAACCTGGACAAGTTCAGAGTACTGGATCTGGCAGAGCAAGTTTGATTTTAAAAATCTAGCTCGAGGTGCCACTGTTTTGGCAATCATGTTTTCAGCAGCAGGCTGGGAATAAGGAAGAGAAAAGTAGCTTTCCTAGCAGACTGGAAACAAGCCTCATTGAATGGATTTTTCACATTCATTGTGACATTTTTTTGTAATATAAAGCCCTTTGAAAGTAAGAGTCACGTCTGTGTGGTTTTGAATTGCACAATTCTGCTTATTGCTCTGGGGATCCTGTTTTTGCTTTTTTTTTTTTTTTTTTTTTTTTGAGCTTTCAGATTATTTTGTTCTTTTGAAAACCCACTGCTGAGGAAATGCTTTGTATTCCTGCTTTCCTTCTCCTGGTGCTTCATCATGGAGTCCCTGTGCTGCATCCACTATAAGTGGGAAGCTTTGGAAAAGGACTGTGTGCTATTATTCTTCTCTTCCCTGATGGTATCTCAGAATTACAGCTTTGCTCTTGTAAGTCTTCTGTCTCTGCACACCAGAGTGATTTGGGGTCACTGGACAGTTGGCATCTAGTTTGTTGTCTTCTGACTCCAGGACACTACTTTCTCTGCCAGAATGGAGACTAAAGTAACAAGGAATGCATCTTGTCTTTCTTCCCAAACCCAAAGGAAATACACATTTATCCCAGGGAAATGGAGGAACAATTGAAAATTCTCAGCCATTTGAAACAGAATGAGTGGACTGCTTGCAGGAGCTCTGCTGTCAGGCAGTCTGTGCTAGAACTACCTGGGGATAACTGATTGCAGGTCATTACTAAAGTGCTGTAGGTAGAACTGAGGGAAACTCAATTCTTCTATCTGGCCAGCTGTCAGATTCTCACTTCCTCTAATGTCACTCGTAGGTCACTAACCTTTTGCTTGACTGATTCAAATCTGGCATTTGTTCTCTCTGTAAGTCAAAAAACATCAGGGTTAATCTGGGTTTTAGGGGTTTTTTAGGAGTGCCAGTGGAATTTTCAGTTTTCAAAAAAAATTTGTGGATCTAAATCTGAAGAGTTTACAAACTAAACAGCTAAACACTACAATTCCAACTATATATATATATTTTAATCTATTGTAAAGTAATACAATACTCTCTGCTACTGGTTTTATGTTTGCATATTTCTGGGGAACAGGATGCTATAAAAGAGTTGGCAAGAGGTGGGTTTCAGTGGTGGCAGCTGTCTCTGCTCCATTGCAGCTAGAATTGTACAGATAAATTGGAAGTGAGCTCTCAGGGCATTTGAGCTGTTTGAAGGCTGATGCTGGATGTCTTTTTTCCTGTTATGTACTGGGGTGGGGGGGGGAGATATAAACCTGTAGTTGATTGATGCTGTGAATATCTCTAGTTACTGCCCTTTATTAAGTTTTGGTTATATGACCAAACCCTTGTTCTCATCTTTCACTTATTTTTGTCTGCTTGTGTTCCACCAACCTCTGTACAAACATTTGCTTGTAAAACAGAAAGCAATTTTTCAAAAAAACTTGTATTTTACCTGCTGTGTCTTGGCTTCCTTACTCTCCTCTCCTGTTGCACAAGGTCTTCCCACAGAGTCAGTCACTTCTAGTCCAATTCTGCTGGTTTAAATCCACCTTTAGAAAACCTCAGTGCAGCAGAGATGAAGAACCAGCCTGACTAGCACTAAAACCACAGGACTTGGGGCTGTAACAGAATCTAGATTCTGTTACTGGCTCTGCTGTTAGTTTTTTCTTTGACCTTGAGCAACACTTCAGGCCTTTACTACCATGTAGTAAAACAGAGAAATTACCCTAATATGAATTAGCATAAGTTTGCTAATTAAAGTGAAGTAATTTGAGTGGCATGCTGTGGAAATTCAAGCACTGATAACACATTTAGTCTGACCTGAACTTAGCTTGAAATACGACTTGCCTTTAAGCAACATGATTTATTTATGGCTATTATTTCAGCAAATGCCTCTGTTCTGAGTGACTAGCTGTAAGCATTTCCTGAGGTATACAAACTATTTCTTGTCTTCTAACCAGCTGTTGTGTTGTTATTTCTATAATAACAGCTTCAGAGCTTCCAGTTTGGTGCCTTGAAGGTCTTTCATTTGCTGAGAATTGTTTTACTGGCAAGTTTTGAACCATTTAGTTCTAAAAGTCCTTATTGTGGTCGAAGGCTTAGGGATAAAATTTACCCCTGGAAGTATAGGGGGGAGGACTTGTTAATTTAGTCTTTTGTGTAGGGGATTCATGCTGTAAACAGTATTTTTCTGTCTGCTGGGGACCTCCTGTAAGCAAACCTGTGTTGCCTTCGTTTCACCTCTGGGTCCTTGCTTTGGTGGGTGCTGTACAAATTCATGATGTTGGTGCTGCCACAGTAAATGCAAACACACAAGTGGAGACCTTCAAAGGATTAGAGGCACTGTCTGGGCTTCTTCAGTCAGACCTCACTTGTCACAGACCATGTAGTTAGTAGGACTTGTGGTTTTTTTGCAAATACACATTCTTCCACTTACCCTGTGTTGATGTGTTGGCTCAGACTTTCCCAAGTATGGCTGTATCTTGCATGCCTTGAAAAATTTTGTTCTAAATTTACTTCTTTACTTCCTACCTCCTCTGGAATCTCACTGCTGACTTAGTTCTATTTCTAGTAGTTTTTCAAATTAACTTTTTATTTAACACCTCCAGCTTACGCATCCGTTTTCTCCTCTGTGATTCATCAGCACCCTCTCAAACAGGCTCAGCAGCACTTCATTTGGAGTTCTTCACTGCAGCTACCAAGTTTTACTTGTCTTTGCATACTGGAAATTGTGCACCCACCTTCTGTATGGCCTAGTAATGGTCTGAAGCAAGAATATTTTTGTTTATCTTTTTTGCCTGGTGCCTTAACAGGTTATGTATGATTTACAGAAAGTGGAGGATGGCATGTTCTGGTTCTGCTGAGACAGAATTTTTCTGTTCAGAGAAATTGTAATTTTGAGAGACTGCAGAGTCCAACCCTGAGAACAAAAGAGATAAGATGTGTTATTCTCATTTATCCCTGTCTCTGGCACGTGGATTTCTGTAGTTACCAAGGTCAGGGGTAGTTCTGAGCCATCCAGGTGTAGTGGTTCAGGAGGGGCTGACCCAAGCTGGCCAACCCATGGATTCTGTACCTTAAACATAACCCTTACATATATCAGGAGGTTTGCAGGGATGGGTTGTACCATAGGTGCCTTTCCAACAGGACCCTGTCTGTCTCATCTGTTCTGTGCCTCAGCCCAACTCCTCTGCCTGTGGTGACCTGGGTGTTCCCCTGGAGCTGTTGTGCTCACAGTGTTGGGCATGCAACCCCAGCACTAGAAGCACACAGCTCCTGACTGCTCTCTGGATCTGAGTATAATTCTGTATCTTATATTAATATTGGAGTTAATCTCTTATTTGGTTTTTGTGATGGTTGTTTCAACCCATAGGTCTCCTTTTCCTCAGTCCCCTCCTTAGGAGGGGCAAGGAAAACATTCATTCTTTAATGGACATGGACGGGAATGTAATTGTCAAAGATGAAGAAAAGGCTGAGGTATTTAACGCCTTCTTTGCCTCAGTTTTTAACAGTAAAACGGGCAATCCTGAGGACAGCTGGCTTCTGGAGCCTATAGGAGACAAGAATCTAAACACCCCCCCTGCAATCCAGAAGGAAACTGTCAGTGATCTACTGGGCTGCTTGGATCCCCACAAGTCTATGGGACCGGATGAACTCCATCCAAGGGTGATGAGAGAGTTGGCAGAAGAGCTCGCCAAGCCTCTCTCTATCATCTACCAGAAGTCCTGGCTCACCGGGGACATCCCAAATGACTGGAAGTTGGCGAATGTCACGCCAATCCACAAGAAGGGCCGGAAGGAAGACCCGGGAAACTACAGGCCTGTCAGCCTGACCTCGGTGCCTGGCAGGGTTATGGAACAGATCGTCCTGGGAGCAATCACACAGCACCTGCAGGATGGACAGGGGATCAGACCCAGCCAGCACGGGTTTAGGAAGGGCAGGTCCTGTCTGACCAACCTGATCTCCTTTTATGATCAGGTGACCCGCCTGGTGGATGAGGGGAAGGCTGTGGATGTGGTCTATCTGGACTTCAGTAAGGCTTTCTACACCGTCTCCCACAGCATCCTCCTGAGAAAGCTGGCTGCCCACAGCTTGGACAAGCCTACTCTGCACTGGGTTAAGAATTGGCTGGAGGGTCGGGCCCAGAGAGTGGTGCTGAATGGGGCTGCGTCCGGTTGGCGGCCGGTCATGAGCGGAGTCCCCCAGGGATCAGTGCTGGGCCCAGTCCTGTTCAATATCTTCATCGATGACTTGGATGAGGGGATTGAGTCTATCATCAGCAAGTTTGCTGATGACACCAAGCTGGGGAGAAGTGTTGATCAGCTGGAAGGCAGGAGGATTCTGCAGAGAGACCTAGACAGACTGGAGAGATGGGCTGACTCCAATGGGATGAGCTTCAACAAGGCCAAGTGCCGGGTCCTGCACTTTGGCCACAGCAACCCCATGCAGCGCTACAGACTGGGGACAGAGTGGTTGGAGAGCAGCCAGGCAGAGAGGGACCTGGGAGTCTGGATTGACAGGAAGCTGAACATGAGCCAGCAGTGTGCCCAGGTGGCCAAGAAGGCCAATGGCATCCTGGCCTGTATCAGAAACAGTGTCACCAGCAGGTCCAAGGAGGTGATTCTGCCCCTGTACTCAGCCCTGGTGAGGCCACACCTCGAGTACTGTGTTCAGTTCTGGGCCCCTCAGTTCAAGAAGGATATTGAGGTCCTCGAACAGGTCCAGAGGAGGGCAACCAAGCTGGTGAAGGGACTCGAACACAGATCCTACGAGGAGAGGCTGAGGGAGCTGGGGCTGTTCAGCCTGGAGAAGAGGAGGCTCAGGGGAGACCTCATTGCCCTCTACAACTACCTGAAAGGAGGATGGAGCCAGGCGGGGGTTGGTCTCTTTTCCCAGGCAACTCTCAGTAAGACAAGAGGGCATGGTCTTAAATTGTGCCGGGGTAAGTTCAGACTGGATATTAGGAAGAATTTTTTCACAGAAAGGGTGATCAGACATTGGAACGGGCTGCCTGGGGAGGTGGTGGACTCTTCGTCCCTGGAGATATTTAAAAAGAGACTCGATATGGCACTCAGTGCCGTGGTCTAGTGACTGTGGTGGTAATTGATCAAGGGTTGGACTCGATGATCTCTGAGGTCCCTTCCAACCCAGCCTATTCTATGATTAGGGGGGGTCTGGTGCTAGAGCAGCTGTCCAAACCAAACCATGACACCTGCTAAGATTTATTTGCCTCATTGGCCCTACACTATTGGTTAAACTGCTTCAGATTAAATGTTTGGGTTTTTTGTTTTTTTTTTCCAGGCCTGATTTCCTAAAATTAAGCTTTAATTCCATGTTTTAAGTAGCCATGTAAATATTCTTGATTCTTTAACATGCTGAATAACTCAAATCTCCTTGCAGGCTAAGTATGAACTGTTCATTACTTCTGAGAATCTGGATTAGGTGCCTACTTAAGAGAGATTTGACAGTGTCCTGATGCTACCAGCAAGCTGAGAGGGACGTGTGGGACATGTCAGCCCAGAGCTGGATGAGGTGTCCCAGGGCATTATCAGCCCTGTAGTTTTAAGAGCAGGGATTTGCATAGTGGCATAACCACTTGTTAATTCATAACACTGGCTGTTATTTTCATAGGGAAATGTTTGCTTGATTCATTTCATCATTTTATAACCCCAAGGTTTTGTTCCAGAGTGGTAGCAACTATCTCAGAACCCATTGTTGTGGACATGGGTTATGATTGTATTTTATGTGCACTGTTCTGTGCTTAGCTGAATTTCAGCTGTTAGTTTTATCACTTGCCTGCCTGGTGTCAGACTAAAGAAGTCTGATGAGATGGAGCTCATCAGGAACAATTTTAACATTACTATTGACAAAATCTGAGCTTTCTTTACTATTACATGAAAGGCTGCCCTAAAGAACTTGCTGGCTGAAGAAGGAAGGAAGGAGGTACAAGAAGTGTCTTGCCCACAGTCATGCTGAAGGTTGATGGGAGAGTTGGGAATAGATCCCATTGCCCTGTATTTGCAACTCTGCAAGCAAAACCCATGTTCCTTGTAGAGTTGCTTTTTATTTTAACAGCAGAAGATGGTAAGTGCTTGACCTTTGGATTCTGAAGTGAGTTCAGCTGAGATGTCATTTGTGTGCTGCAGTCTGTGTGCTTGCCTTTTAAGGTGCTTATCTAAAATCAAGCTCCTGTGGTATCTTTTGAGGTGTATTTTACCCTTGTGTGCAGGAGAAAAATGTGCATTTTAACCCCACATAGTTTTCATACAGCTAGAAAGAAAAATATGGAATGGTCCAAAGAGGTTCCTAGGCTCTCTTTTTCAGCAAGCAAAAGTCAGTCAGGGAGCACTTTCTTTTCCTTCATGCAAGAGCAAGGCTGAGATTCATCCCATGTTAAATTAAATTAAATCACATGCTCATGCCTGGGGTTGTTCCTCCCCAGGTGCAGGACTTAACACTTCTGTTGAGCTTCATGATGTTCCTCCCAGCCCATTTGAGGTCCCTCTGGGTGGCAGCAAAACTCTCTGGAGTGTCAGCCACTCCTCCCAGGTTGATGTCCCCTGCTGAGAATACACTTTGCCCCAACATCCAGATTTTTAATGAAGGTGTTAAGCAGGACTGGACCTACTACAGATGCCTGGAGTATAGCAGGAGTTACTGGCCTCCAGCTAGACTTTGTGCCACTGATCACCACCTTTCAGTCTACCTTGGTGCCTGCTCATCCATCCCATGTTTCAACAGCCCCTTTATGAGGGGGGTCAGATGGGAGACAATGTTTGGAAGCCTTAGGAAAGTCCAGGTAGACAATATCTGCTGCTCTCCCATTGTCTACCAAGGCAGTCATTTCATTGTAGACAATTATCCAGTTGGTCAAGCAAGTTGCCACCACCAAGTTGGTGAATCCCTGGCTACTACTGATGATTTTATTTTCCTTCAGTGAATCCCTGCTGGCTACTACTGATGATTTTATTTGCCTTCATGAAAAGCATTCCTGGGATTGGCTGTACCAACATCTTAGAACTAAAAATGTGAAACAAGCAAGAGCATCTGGCTGCTTACAGATACAACTAACCTTGATAATGTGTTCCTGAACAGCTACAAGACTGTAAATCCCCAAGAAAGCAACTGTTGCTTCTGATTGCAGAGAACTTGGGATGTTGCTTACCAGCACAGCCTGCACCAGTACCTGCAGGGCTTTGTGGTAATGATTGACTCCCTTGGAGAATTCCTGCCTTTAGGTGATGAGGGACTTGTCCTTAAAAGAAGAATTGGGGTTGATTCAGTCTGTTCATTTGCTGTCAGCTGAGAAATGAGACTGTAAAGCCTGTCTGCAACTGGAGGGCTTATTTGCTACTTTGAAAACTCCTATGTTTTTCAGGTGCTGTTTGGATTTCTGAACTTTGCATTTGCATTTCTATATGGAAGGAGACCCTTCAAGAGAGATGAGCATCATGGTGTCACAGCACCACTTCTAGAATCATCATAGAATGATTTAGGTTGGAAGGGACCTTAAAGATCATCTACTCCAGTCATAGAATCACAGACTGGTTTGGGTTGGGAAGGACCTTACAGATCATCCAATTCCAAACCCCTGCCATGTGCAAGGACACCTCCCACCAGCCCAGGTTGCTCCAACTCCCATCCAGCCTGGCTTGAGACACTTCAGGGATGGGGGAGCCACAACTTCCCTGTACCACCCACTGGCCAGACTCCAGCTACTTCTTGGTGACAATTAACACTTGAGTTGGGGCTTCACCCCTGGGCCAGAGGTAAGATATGAGCTGCTGTGAAATTCTGGGTATGTGAGCTAGATGAGGCTTTCTGCCTGAGAGTAGTGCCTGGGTTTGAGAATTCTTTTGGTGTGTCCTCTAGGCAAGACTTCTAATAAATGACTTCCCTTTTGTCCCCTGATGCTGAAGATTTTATTTCAGCTGCATGGCAGTCCCAGAGCCTTTTTATCTTCTGATATGTTTGGCTAACCCGAAACTTCATTATTTTTCTCACTTCCTCAGGGCCTACCCTCTCCGTTGGAACCCACTATGGACTTCCAGAAATGTGAAGGCTCTGAGTTAGTATTAGACTAATTCCATGGACAGGGAGGGACTGGTGGGAATTGTTCCTCCAGAGTATGATGGAGACTGCAAGACAGCAGAAAGACAGATTGCTCCTTGTATCTGCTCTGTGAATAGAGGTTTCTGCTGGAGAAGACTCCAGGATGGATTCCTCTTGAATCCTCTACACTAGATCCAAACCTTTTTGGGAGCACTTAAATGTAAATACTTTATTCTCTGTTGAGAATCATAGTCACAAGCAAGCTTGGTGCTATGTGACCAAGGGATAAGGAAGCAATTCCTGCAGTACTAGCAGGAATCACACACTAGCACCAACTTTTGGTTATGGCTGTAGAAGGGATTTTTGTCAAGTCCAGCTAGAGATCTCAGGCAGCTCCTGGCAGGACTACCACAGCTGACTGGGTGTTTAATATGTCAGCCTCATCTCTGTCCTCTTTTGGCCCAAGACTTCATTTCAGGCAGATGATTTTCACCTGCATTGTAGTTTAGTGACCAGATAATCCTATTTTTCTTTTTTCTGGATGTTGGCTTTCTGCAGTGTTCTGGAAAAACAACTGTTTGAGCTGCTGAGGGGGTAGGAGTGCTGATGCTCAGTCATGCCTGAGCAATGGTATTTTGAGGTGTTGGTTGATGGAATAACTGGTCTGTGTGTGAGAGGGGACAGATCTGTGCCTCTTCCCTAACTGCAGAGTGAGCTTGAAGATGAACCTTCTCCTCAGAGGACTGCAATGACATTTTATGGAGCACAGAGGACCATAGGATTTTCCAAGGATGCAAAACCTGGCAATTATATGTATATATATTCTAACCTCAGTCTGCTCCAGAGTCCACAGGCCTTAACCCCTTGAGACCTACTCATGTCTTGTGTCAGGAGCAGCAAATGGGTGGCTTCTCTTTTCTCCTCATCACTGAAGGATCTGTAAACTCTAAAACTGTTTCTGAATGACCATTTCAGGTGGTAGCATCACCTTTCTCTTTCGACAGCCCCAGAGGTCAGATTGTCAGTTTTATCACTTGAGATGCCAACTCAGAAGTTAGTGGTGTGGAGGAGAAAACAGACTGAAGTCTGCAGAAGTTCTGTCTGCTGGGAAAAGGTGGGCAAATGTAAAGTCTCTTATTATTACTTTCCTCTGGAGAGAGAATTGGATGGCAAAGTCTCTGTCTGTGTGCTCAAGCCAAGGAAACCACAGCAGTGAAGTGGAGCAGGGGTGGACTGCACACTTACCTGCATTCCCTGATTTCTCATCCCTGCTGAGCTCATGATTGCAGCTTTACAGCATTTCCTTTCCTTGTCTTTTTAGCACCAGGAAACAGGGAAATCCTAAAGCCTGGGGATTCTTGCTGCTTTTCATTCTCATTAGGATAGAAATGTAATAGAAATAGATAAAAAGGCTTTGGCAAGGCTGAAGGCAGCTGCTTACCTGCCCATCTCCCAGCAGTTGTAACACTCTCTCCAGCATTGCGCTTGGTTTACAAGATCAAGCAGCTAAAGCTGGGGATGGCTAAAACGCACACCAGAGTTTTGCAAGGATGCTTTAAGTGGCAGATGCTTAAAACCCAAAATAAACTCAGCTGTGTGAAAAACAGGACCTTTCCCATCAAGTTGAACTCACCCTTTCTTTGCTTCTCTTCTGCTTCTTATTCCTCCCGTAGGAAAAACATGGGTTTTTCCCAACACAGTTTTTAAGCATGTTGCCACTTCACAGCCCTTGAGTTGTTTTTCCTCTCCCAGTCTCCAAGGTGTGATCTCTAGCCTCCACTTGAGAGGTTGCAGCAAGTCAATAATTCAGGAATCCACATGGAGCTGCCAAGAAAAAGTCCTTCAGCTCATCATAGATTTCTCCACTTTTTGCCATGGGCAGAATTCTGAGAAGCTTTTTTGGACTTCACTGCTTTGAGCTTGTGGATCTTGTGTTGCAGCTGTGAACCAAACTGAAATGATACCCCAGCAAAATACACAGCAACTGCTCCCCTTGTGAGGATGAGAAGGGAAAACTGGGGGGGGGTTGTGTCTTTTAAGGCACTTTACTGCAGTTACCACTGGGAAAAGATGTGGGCAGAAGCAATTCCTGAGGGCTCTTTGTAGGAGAGGGTGATGCACTCACCCAGCAGAATTTAAAAACCTTTCTGGGGAAGAAATCACAGCAATAAATTATAATCAAACCAGGATTCAGGTGTTTACCTCAAGCACAAATGTAAGAGGAAGATGCAGATCACCTCCCTGTGCTGCACCAGTTAAAACTGCTTATCATGCCCCATGACACCATGCAGAATTTCCCCCAAAGCATCACATTGACCTGCAAGGGCTCAGCTCTTCTGAGGAAGTCAGGAATTAAGGGCTTATAAGGAAAACAAGTTCTGAAAGTAAGTTCTCCAAATACCTTGAGCCATCACAGTGCTATTGATATATTCCCCCACTCCTTTATTTAATTTTATTTATACCTGATGATTTCAAAGTGTTTTGCTTAGTTGTATTTCTGTCTAGCAGGTTGTTTTCCTCATGAGAAAAGCTTGATAATCTTTGTTTTTCCTAATCCTTTTGCATATAAAAACCAGGAAACCTGGATTTATTACAAGTTTTAGGTTAAAAAATCATAGAATAAAAAAAAACATATTTTTTCTGATTTAAAAAAATACATATATATATATTTAACTACATGGCACAGATTTGCCTCACCAAGCCTCACTATGTGAAGTAGAATTTATTGTTTGTCACCCTGGATGCACGAGAAGAGGGATGGAGATGTTACCCCAAATGTGACATTTTCTTTCCAGGGACAGGTGAGGTTTTGGTAGCAGTTCAAAGCCATGGAAATAAGTGGGGAGGGGGGAGCTAAACCACATTTAGAAACCTGCTCAAGCAGGCAGATGCAGAAAAGCCCCCAAGGTATGGATGTGACAGAGGGAGCTACTGCTGCAGTAATTACTGCCTCCAGAACACTCCTGGGAAATGCTGCCCAGTTCCTTACTGGGACCTTTTTCTCCCCAACCCAAAATCTGGTGACTGTGTGCCCAGAACCCAAAGCTGTGCAAGGGACAAAGAACACCTGGTCCAAAGTCTTTGACCTTCCTGCTTCTAATCCAATCTTCTCTCCAGACCTTTATAGAGCACCTAATCTTTGTGATATGAAGATGTCAGCTCTAATACCAGAGGTTAGCAATAAGTAATCTGCCTAGCTCAGGCTGCAGTGTACATGAGGGTTGGCTGGAAAGTTTCCAAAAACTTGTCCTTCCCAATCCCTGCTTCATTTTAAGCCCTGATGACCTGGTTGCTCTGCCTGCTCCTCCCAGCAGCTGCAGCATCCCCTTTGCTAGCCAGCAGCCATCAGTCTGGCTGCAGTTTTCCCTTGGGAGCTGAATCCCAGCTGTCTTTGGCTGCTGGAGCACAGGAGGATTAGCAAAGGCCTTGAAAACATGGGCACGGGGTGAAAACAGAAGCCTCAGGCCTATAAAGGACTCAGGGAATGGTCAGGGAAGTGTAAACTTGAGAGTTTGGCTTGGGTGTAAACAGCAGCAGCAGCTCAGGAATAAAAAAGCTGAGCAGTGGGTAAGGGGCTTGAGGCTGCCTGGGAAAGCAGCCCCTACAAGCAATGTGTAACCCAGGAGCTGAGGCCAGAGGCTAAGAGCCTGCATGGGTACTTGAACACCTTTTGAAAGGACAAAATAGGATTACACAAGCTTGATGGGTAGTGTAAGTGTGTCCCACCACACACCCAGTGCCAGGAGTTGCCAGCACTCTCTTCTTTCTTGGGTCTCTGCCAGGCAACCTGTTCAAAACATGATAAATATTTTAAACGAGCTGTTTGCAAATGTTATAGACTAAAACCTTCCTAGTGAAGGCTGATTCCCAGGCTGAAATGTCTGCGTGGCTCCATCCCAAGAAAGGCACCAACATCCTTGTCTTGCAGGCTCCTGCCACCCATTATTTTGCTGTACCATGAACAGGAAAGGGAGGTCAGTTCAATACTGATTTCCTGGCTGGGCAGTCACTGATCTGAAGATCCATTCTTGCCTGTCTAGGTAAAGACATCTCTGGTTCCCTTAGGTATGTGCAGAAATGTTGCTCAGCCTGGAAGAGCATCCAGCATCCTGTGCCCCTTGGTACCAAGTCTGGTTGTTCACACTTACTGATTTGGTGCAAGGTGAAGAAGGAAATTTAAATCTCCATCTCTGTCTTGACCAAAAAAATATTATTCTGGGATTAAGGATTAAACTGGAGGCTGCAGTCACAGCATCTCAGGATTTAAACCTGGAAGAAAGGTACAAGGACTCTTTGCTGGATTCATTCTAACTAAACAACCCCACTAAAATATTTATGATCATTAAATAATGCTTTCCCTTCTTTTGGAGACAGCTTCCTACAGGACACAACTGGGAAAGGTGCCTGCAAACTTTGCTTCTGGTGGTGCCTCTCCCAGGGAAACCAGTGCTTGGGAAGATCTTGAAAAACCATCTGGACCATCCCTGAGCCTTGGGGCAGGATCAGTGCTGGAGAAAACCATTCCCAGCATGTTTGCCCAAGCTGTTCCTAAAATCCTGAGTGATGCTGAGCCACCCACCAGCCTCTCTGACTGCCCAGCCTGGAGTTGGTGCTCTGCAAAGAGGAGAGCTGTCCTCTTTTCACCATCCTGGACCATATTTTGTTCAGTTTCATCTAAACCTGGCTTTGGAACCAGCTTGCTTCTCGTTGTTTTTTCTTTTTTTAATTATCATTATTACTTTTATGTTGTTCTTTTTAGATCCCAGACAGAAATGCCGTTGAACAGTGAGTAAGAGGTGAAAATCCTGATGCACCAGAAATCCCTGGACTATGTTTGAAGGCTTCCCTGTTTATTTAAACTGCCTGGCACCACTTGGCTGCCTGAGGTGCTTTCTGTGGGTGAAAAACTATAGTATCTAATAAAGGGAATGAAGTAATAAGATTCTCCCACTCCTACGAAGGTCTTGGCTGGAGCTTGGGAGCTGCTTTCTAGAAATTGCTCATGGAGAAAACAAAGAGCAGACATGTAGAGACCAAGCATGATCCCATCTGAGATCTTTCTAGCCCAATGCAGAGTGACTGGAGCAAATCCCAGTTATCAGCTAGATGGTTTAATCACTTTTTATTTTTAAGGACCACATTCAATAGAGGATGTCGTTTGTAAGCCCCTTACCTTGAAGAGCAGTTTGGTCCCAGGCAGGTGGCCTGTGTGATGCAGGGAAGAAGTGGGTGCTCTTAAATACCCAGAGCTGCTGGAGCAGCAGGAGAAACTCCTGTCCCCTTGGTTGTCCCAAGGGCTGGGTGCTTGCCCAGAGGTTATTTAAGCCTTTGCACTATTTCAGCCACGAAGGTGGCAAAGCCTCTCTGCCTTTCTGAGCAAGTGTTGGAAGCACCATAATGGAGTGTCCTGGTTTGGGCCAGGATAAAGGTGATTTTCTGTCTTGTAATTCTGCTTTCAGCCAAGTCTCTTGTGGATAGTTGCACTTGCTGAAATGAACAGCAAGATTCTCAGTCAGTGTCTGCTCCTGGGACTGCTCACACTCCATGGTTATAGTTACTGCTGGAGAATGGGCTGCAGAGCCAAGGACACTGCTCAGCTCTGAGGAACATTTTACCTTCCAGAAGGAGTAAAGAGGTCCCACCTGAACCCCTCCTTTGGGGAGGAATGGACAAGATAAATGACCAAAATTTATCAAACAGAGTATTCCATCCCATACACCTCATACTCAGTATAAATTTGAGGGATCACAAGGGTCAAACCCCTTCCTGCTTCCCCTTCTTCACCTCTCCCTGTTTGCTTCAGCATCCTGGGAGGATTCCATCCCTTCCTCTGCCTGTGGTCCTGATCCATTCCAGCCTGGATCTGTGTGTTCCTGCCTCCAGCTCCCAACTGCTCCTGAGCCCAGGATTCCAGCCTGGACTTTCCCAGGGCTGCCCTGCAGCCTCAGTGGGGATGTGAGAGTTATTGGGGGAGAGGGGGGAGGAACGTGGTATCAATTTTCCTGTATATTTGTATATATTTAGTAATTTTTTTTTCCTATTTATCATTAGTGTTTCATTAAAGTTGTGCAGTTTTGTTTCCAACCCATAAGTCTCTCCCTATTCTCTTTCCTTCCTTTATCAGGGAGGAGAGGGGGATTAGTAGAGAGCATCTGGCACTCAGTTTAATTGCTGGGACAGTGTTAAACCCTGACATGGAGACATCAACCATCAGCTTCTGATAGAGGATCTGATCACACCTACAATGTTCTAATAGAAGCTTACTGGGAAGGTTTTGGAGCTGAACTACTGGTGTCCAGGAAAGGTTAATGTTGCAGAAAAACAAATAAACAAGTTAGGCACTTTCCAAGATATGGAGGCACTGAGCAGGATGTTACGAACAATAAATTTGGGCATGGACATCCAAATGTGGATTTTGATGGTCCCGTTAGTTACTCCTTGATTCTCAGCCCTGAGCTGTGCTTGACAACTGCAAGGAGAAGCCAGGACCATGTGGTGTAGGAGCCTGTGCAGCTAGCAGGGCTCAGTACCCTCCAGCAAGGGGTGGAAGGAACCTGAAGGACACAAGAAGTAGCATCAGGGCTTGCTGATGGGAAAGCCAGAAAGCTCTGGATGCTTCTGGTGGAAAATGCAATGAGAGGCAGGTTGCTGTTGTGCCACCCTGGCCTGGCTGGGGTGTCCTGCACGAGGGTGTCAGGCCACATGGAGCAAAGAAGGAGTCTCCTTTACCTCCTGGGCTATGTCTGGCAGCAGCACGTGGATGTCTAACCCAGATGCCTTGAATTTTCATAGAATCATAGAATTGGCTGGGCTGGAAGGGACCTCTGAGATCATCAAGTCCAACCCTTGATCCACTCCCCCTGTGGTTCCCAGCCCATGGCACTGAGTGCCACATCCAGGCTCTTTTTAAATATCTCCAGGGATGGAGAATCCACTACTTCCCTGGGCAGCCCATTCCAATGTCTGATCACCCTCTCCGTGAAGAAATTCTTTCTAATATCCATCCTAAACCTCCCCTGGCACAATTTGAGACCATGCCCTCTTGTCTTGTTGAGAGTTGCCTGGGAAAAGAGACCAACCCCCCCTGGCTCCAGCCTCCTTTCAAGGAGTTGTAAAGAGTGATGAGGTCTCCCCTGAGCTGCCTCAGGCCCTTTAGGGTTGCTAAATTTCCTAGGAATGTCCATTTTTGGATGATTTTTTCCCAATAAAATAATTCTACCCTCAATGTTGCTTGGTAGACACCCAGCCCCATCACATCCTGCCATGTCCTGAGGGGACAGCAACTGCTGCTGCAACTGGTTCCAGTCATAGGAAGGAAGCCCAGCAGCCCATTCCATTGAACCTTCTGTGCCTTCGTCCCTTACCTGGATGATTAGGATGGTCTGGATGGCTCTGGAGCCTGTAGCAGACAGGCAGGGAAGCTTCATACCACCATACCCACCAGCCCAGGATGGGTGATCTTGTGAAAGCTCTTGGTGACTCTAGGAGGGAAGAACAGTCCTGCAGGGAGCAAAGACACAGCAGAGAGCTCCCAGTATCACTGTTACCCACTGCAGGGAAGGATGGGGCCCACTTCTGCCTGTAGCTTATCAATCAAGAGTTTCTCTTGATCTATCTACAAGCCAATGCCTCTTTCTACCTCCAGGGAGGGCACTAGAAGGAAGCACAGTAAAAATAAACAGCTTTCCCAGGTGGTAATGCTCCCCTTTCACCTCCTACTGCAACCTGAGCTGCAGGAGGAATGGCAGAAATGAAACCCCACAGATCTGATTGAGCTCCAAAACTCTGGGCACAGCTCACAGCTCATCCCAGCCCCGTGCTGGCTGTCCCTGCTATGATCCCAGGAGATGGCTTTGTACATCCTCAGCATGGAAGATAGCCCAGCAGGTTATGATCCTCCTGTTGTGTTGGCCTTGGATGGTTCAGCCTGTGCAAGGATGGAGAGGAGATGCTAAGCAGGGGGAATCTGAGTTTCTGGCTCCTTGCTGCTGGAAGCAGTTGAGTTTTCCCATCCTGACCCAGTGCCACCACAAAGAAGAGGGGATCAGGGTTCTGCTGAGCTCAGAAGATTAGGGGACGTGATGCAGGTGGCCAAAACTTCAGTATCCCACCTACATCCGTTACATCCAGTCCTGCACTGGTCCTATGAGGGAAAACCAAACCAAAACAAGACAAAAAACAAACAAACAAACAAAACAACAACAACAAAAAAACAAAAACAAAAACAAAAAAACCAAAACACCAAAAAAACAAACAAACAAACAAAACAAAACAAAAAAAAAAACACACAACAAAACAAAAAAACCAAAACACCAAAAAAAAACCCCAAACAAACAAAAAAACCCCAACCAACCAACCAAAAAAAACCAAACCCCAATCCAAACCAAACCAAAACCAAACAAAAACCAAAAACAACAATAAAAAAACAAAACAAAACAAATAAAAAAACCCCCACCACAAACAAAAACCCAGCTCCCAGTGCCTTCCATCCCCTTCTAAGGCCCTCAGCTCCATGTCCTGTCCCTGTCACCTCTCTCCCAGCCCTGCTGCCTCTGGGAAGCCAAGGGTTAACCTGCAAGAACTTCCTTCTTTCTGCAGTGCCTGCCTCCAAATGACGCTGGTTTCTGCCGGGCTTTGCCCAAATATGTCCCTTTCCTTCTAAAAGAAGCAGGAGGAAGGAAGCAAAATAGACAGAAAGCTGAAATATAAATACATATATATATATAAGGAGAGATTTATAGATATTTGAGAGCAAGGCACCCGCGAAGGGGGAACCCAGGAGCATCCCTGCCTCTGCCCACCCCATGCCGTTCCGCAAAGGTAGGGGCTGGATGGGGGGGAGGGAAGGGCAGCACCCCAGGGTGCTCCCCCGGACATGGGGGGGGACCTGGGGGACCGGGACTGGGGTGGGAAATGAAAGCACCGGGTCTTGGGTTGGTTTTTTTTTTTTTGGAGGGGAAGAACTGGGGGCACCTAATGCTGGAGATGGGGATGGGGGGGTGGGAAGGTGTCGAAATGAAGCCTGTAAAGGGCAAATCTCTTGCTTTCTGCTTTGCCCTGGCTCTGGGGTTTGTTGTCTCTCCTTGCTCTGGAGGAAGGAGCCACTCTGGGTGGGTGGTGCAAGGGCTGAGGACAGGTGTCCTGGTTTGGGCCAGGGTAAAGGTGATTTTCTGGCTTGCACTTCTGCTTTCAGCTAAGTCTCTTTAGGATCTGTTGGCAGATTTCACCTAGAATGGCTCTCACCCCATCTGAAAAATGTGATTGAATTAACTGGGGCTGAGAGGAGGCAGCCTGGGAGCTGGGGGTGATAAGTTAAGTCTCTTGTAAATAGTTGACAGGGAAACAGGGTGGACTTGTTTTGTTGTGGGGTTTGTTTTTTTTTTTGAGGGGGTGAGGGTGTACAAGCTGAGAACTGGCAACATTAGTGCATTTGTGATGGTCCTTGGGAGGTGTTAAGTTGGAGGAAATGTGACTTTGGGAAGCTGGGAGGAGAGGCCAGGGAGGTAAATTCCTTTGAGAAGAAGGCAGCCCACCTGGGCATCCCTCTTTCACCCTGTGATGTTCTCCAATCTGTCCCCCCCCCTTTTATCCCCCCCAAACCATTTCTTTTCCCACAAACTCAATCCTAGCAGCTGGCAGAAATCCCCCCCTGGCAAACCCTTGGTTGTGTGGAGGCAAGAAGGACCTGGAGTATGAGACCTAAAGCCCTGAGAGCTCCTCCTCTGCTGCCCCACGGGTGGATTGATGACTTTTCCATCCTCCCCGAGCAAAGCAGAAGCCCTTAATGTCACCATCACCCTGACACCTCCATGTCCCAGTGCTGGATCATAGCATTGGCATGGCAGGGCACAGAGCATTCTGCTCCTGGTGGCTTCTGGTCCTAGGGAGCCACTGGGAGGAGAAACAGAGGGCAAAAAAATTTTCTCCGGGAGACAGAAAATCTGGGGGAGGCAAAGTTAAATCAGGATGTCCAAGGACATGAGGAGAAATATGTTTGATCTGGGGGCTTTGCTGAAGTAGATCGGTGTCTCTGGGCCATGCCAGGGGCTGGCAGTGCTTTACACCCTGACTGAGGCTGTCAGGGCATGAAAGGGCAGCAGGGAGGGAATGGCAGACTGGGAGAGAGGGCTGGATTTCTTGTTCTCACCTCTCCTTGCTCTAGAGGGAGGAAGATTTATTTTATTTTATTTTTTTTTTTTTTTTTGGCTGTGCGGCAGTTTGCCCGCAGTGATGTTCGCAGAGATTTCTGCTGCCTTGTGAGGCTCAGTGAAGCCTGGTGTGGTTCACACCCTCACAAGCTCAACAGTGCTGCAGACTTCACAGATTGATTTAATTTTAAGTGATAATGGGATTCGTTTAGAGCAGAAGGAGAGATACAGAGAAGGGGGGGTGGGGAAAGCACGGTAGTCAGGCTTTAAAAAGTGCTGAGCCCTCCAGAATGAGCTTGAAGAACCAAGGGGGAGGGAGGCTTCCCCCTGGCATGGCCCTACTGCAGCTTCAGCAGGGATCCCAGGGATAAAAACCACGGGCAGGGCTCCAGCACTTGGGGACACGTGATGGGTTTGCAGTGATGAGGATGCATTTCCTTGCAGTCCTGCCCAGCACACCTGAATTTTTGGAGGACTAGAGGGGAGGACCCTCTTGGAGCACTTGGTCGTGCTGGACATCACTGCTGGGCCCCTGGGTCACAGCTAACCTGCAAATCCTCATCTTTACCATGGGCAATTCAGTTCAATTCAGTGAGAACTGGCAATTCAGTGCCAGCCAGCCAGCCATAAAGAAACTACCTCTAGAGGTCAACTTTGAAATGCTGGAGCAGCTGCCAGTGACTCTTTGCAGCTCCACCTTGGGAAGGTCCAAGGTGGCACAAGATAAAGCAGTTTTGTTCATTGTTTTGGGCTCAGCTCATGATGTAGACCCCCAGGGACCCCTTCTTCCTGCTTAGTCTTGCTTTGACTATCACAGATTGTGGGAGCTGAGCCATGGCAATGCTTGTAGAGGTTTTCTCTAAGGCCTGGCTGCAGCCTGTGTAGAGAGCATCCCATTGAGTAGATGGGGCCACCAGTCACCAGCTGAGCCTTGAGGATTGCTCAGTGGATGCAGCTGGGCTTCCTGGGCTTCTTATGGGCACATCTAAAAGCCAAAATGCAGGAAGGGTGTGGAGAGCCTGGCCTCCTGGCTGCCCTTCAAAAGCTGCACTGAGGGAGCTGGGCATACCCTTAGTTTGCAGGAGAATCAGGCATGGAAATATTTCCCTTTTAGTTCAGCTTATTGTGTAGAAATCCTTGCTGAAGGTGGTGGCCTTGGCTCAGTTGGAGTCAGGATGTGTGCTCAGTCCTCCCAAAGAAGAACAAAGGCTCCAGCCTGCCCAGCAAGGAGGCTGAACCTTTCCTTTGGGAGCTTGCTGGGAGTTGTCTTTTGGTTGCAAAGAGGAGGCTGTGCCTAAAGGCTGCTGCTCTGTAATTTCCAGGTAGCTTGAGGCACAGGGATGTGCATTTTGGAGGCCCTGAGTTACCTTTACACAGCCCTGCATGTGGAAATGAAGTATCCCGAGGAGTAAAATGCCAACTCTACCCCTACCTCTGCCAGCTTGCACATTCTTAGGTATCCCCAAAAAGTCTATGCTAAATCCTTGTCTCCTTGGTTCCTTTCTGTCTCCTTTCTCTCTGGGCATCATAGGCAGTGGCATTGCCCCAGGATCTGCACTTCATGTCTGTGCCACATCTGCCACTCAGCCAACCTCAAGGCATTTGGCAGTTATGGGTGTTTAAAAAAGGTATTTCTAGCAGGGATGCTTGATGACAGCTGGAAGGGATGGGCTTAGGGCAGGAATTAATTTCTTACAGCACTGGTGTATCAGCTGGGAGTGCTGGAGCAAGGCCTGATCTCCAAGGGATACCATTACCCTGGTGAAGCCCCAGCCATGGTTGCTGGCAGGATCTGTTGGCAGATTTCACCTAGAATGGCCCTCACCCCATCTAAAAAATGTGATTTAATTCCTGGGGCTGAGAGGAGGCAGCCTGGGAGCTGGGGGTGATAAGCTGTCAGGATACTGCCAGGGAACAGAACGTTCATTGTTTGTCAAAGGACAAATGAAATCCTGGTGGTGCTGCTGGCTGGGAAGGTGCTGGAGATAAGACAAGGAGCAGAGGTGTAAGACTTGATGCTGGGAGTGCCTGGGTCCCCAGGGGTGGGTGCAGCTGTAAGAGATGGCCAAGACATGACAGATGTGTGGTGCAAAGTGCTTCCCAGCTGAAAAAAACCCAAAACTTCCATGGCACCATAGAATCATAGAATGGTTTGGGCTGGAAGGGGCCTTTCAAGGTTCTCTAGTCCAGCCCCTGTGCAGTGAGCAGGGATATCTTCAATTAAATCAGGTTGCTCAGAGCCCCATCCAACCTGACCTTGAATGTTTCTATGGATGGGGGTTTTACCACCTCTCTGGACAACCTGTGCCAGTTTCTCACCACTTTCATCTTAAAATTTTCTTCCTTATATCTAGCCTAAGTCTCCCCTCTTTTAGTTTACCCCATGTCCTATCACTACAGGCCCTATCTTTCTGATAGTCCCCTTTAAGTACTGAAAGGCCACAATATGGTCTCCCCAAAGCCTTTTCCAGGCTGAACAACCCCAACTCTCTCAGCCTTTTCTCACAGCAGAGGTGCTCCAGCCCTCTCATCATTTTTGTGGCCTCTTCTGGACCCACTCCAACATCTCCAGGTCTTTCTTGTGCTGAGGACCCCAGAGCTGGACCCAGCCCTGCAGGTGAGGTCTCCCCAGAGCTGAGTAGATGGGCAGAACCATCTCCCTTGACCTCCTGGCCATGCTGCTCGTGGTGATGCAGCCCAGGACATGGTTGGCTGTGAGCACACATTGCCAGCCCATGGGCAGCTTTTCATCCACCAGTTCCCCCAGGTCCTTCTCCTCAGGGCTGTTCTCAATCTCTCCATCCCCCAGCCTGTACTGGATGTCTATATTCAAAATATTCACATATATGAATGTTACATATACATTGTATACTTTAGATATATAATGCATATTTATGGGTATTTATAAAGGTGGAGGCTGGCTTTGAGCTGTTGGATAGAGAGGACCTTCTGGGTGCTGCTTGGATCAGGGGTCATCTGGGCATGTTACTTCTGGACTGGTGTGAGCAAGGGATCTTGTGTGGCTTGAAAAAGAGGACTCAGGCCCTGCTTGATGAGGGGGCAGATTCTGGAGTGTTTGATGTGGATTTTGCCTGTTGATGGGCTTCTCTCCACCAAGGAGGGTTATGCTGGTGGACACCACCAAGTTCTCTGCTGACGTGGACATTGGCTGTAGTTCTGCACCAAAATCCCAGGCAGAGAGGCAGAGCTTGGGTGACTGCAGCCAACTCTGCTGAGCACACTGTTTTCACAGGGTAAATTAGAAGAAGAACTCATAGCAAGGTGGGGATTAGAAGAGGTATGGGTCCTGTGCAGCATCTAGGGAAGGCAAGAGGGGAAGGAAGGCAGGAAGGGCACTGGAAAAAGCACACTCACAGGGGACAGGAAGATTTTAAGGGCTCTGTGGGCAAAACTGAAGATCGGTCCTTCATCTGCCAGGCTGGCAGTGCCACAGCAAGTTGTGCCTTGTGATCACTGGAGTTGGATTAAACCTCTTTTCACAGGCTGATCTGGTGTGACCTGGTGGATGTCCTTGCACATGTCACATGGGGTGAAATGGTTCTGTCCTTCCTTAGTCCTCTGGGGTGAGGTGTACCAGGTCCTGCCAGTGGCAATTTTTCCATCACCACTGACCACATGGATCAGGGAAGGTTCAGACACTTAGTTCCAAGCTGGCACTGCATAGCTGAGATGAACCAGAGCTGAGGGCTAGCAAGGGGCTGGAGGAGCTGAGCAGCCACCATGCAGAGGGGAGCAGCAGATTTGAAAAAACAACCCCAACCCTCCTAGGTCCTTCCTCCCCACATCACTCCTACCTCCAGGAGGACCAATTCATTCACCATCAACCAAGTTGTTGGGGAGATCTTGGGGACCAGTGAGCCCCAAATCCAGCCCTCAGGATGCTTACAGAGCTGCTCTGCAAAGAGCCCTCACTCTGTGTCACATCTACTGACCCCACTGCATGTCCCAGCCACCACAAGGTGTTTCTCAGCAGGGGATTTTGCAGCATCCCAAGGTGCTGGGGGGAGGAGAGCACCCGGTGACCCTGCTGGTGTCAACCTCCCTATGGCTCCTCTCTGCTGGTGATCAAAGGGGGCAGGAGTTACGCAGCAGGCAAAAAAAGTCATAAGAGGAGTTGTTTGGGCAGGAGAAATGTCCCGGTGTGTCCAGTTCTGGGCCCCTCAGTTCAGGAAGGAGATTGAGGTCCTGGAGCAGGTCCAAAGGAGGGCAACCAGGCTGGGGAAGGGATCCAGCACAAGTCCTGTGAGGAGAGGCTGAGGGAGCTGGGGGTGTTCAGCCTGGAGAAGAGGAGGCTCAGGGGAGACCTCATCACTCTCTACAACTCCCTGAAAGGAGGCTGGAGCCAGGGGGGGGTTGGTCTCTTTTCCCAGGCAACTATCAGCAAGACAAGAGGGCATGGTCTCAAGTTGTGCCAGGGGAAGTTTAGGTTGAATATTAGAAAGAATTTCTTCACGGAGAGGGTGGTCAGGCATTGGAATGGACTTTCCAGTGAAGTGGTGGATTCTCCATCCCTGGAGATATTTAAAAAGAGCCTGGATGTGGCACTCAGTGCCATGGTCTAGCAACTGCAGCAGCGGGTCAAGGGTTGGACTTGATGATCTCTGAGGTCCCTTCCAACCCAGACAATTCTATGATTCTATGGTGGGGATGACGCTGGGGGGGGGGATTTCTGCCACCACCAAGCTCAGGAATTTCCATCCCCGTGCTGGGAGGAGCCTCTGGCTGTGGGAGCTGTGACATCTCCTGATGCTCGTTTCTGCTCAGGGAGGTTCTTCTCTCTCACAGGTGCCTTTTGTGGGTGAAGGGACAGGGCAGGACATTGTCACAGCCCGGGCTCCTCCTCGGGACCGGAACTCCCCCAGCCCAGCAGGTCCCGAACCCTGCCCGGAACCTTCGGCTTTGGGACAGGGGTAACAGCTGAGGGCGGAGCCTGCAGCTCAGGGCGGAAATTTGCTTTCTTTGCAGCCTTTTTTTTTGGGGGGGGGGGAGGGGGGTTTCTTTTTTTTTCTTTCTTTCTTTTTTTTTTTTTTTCTCTTTTTATTTTTTTCTGTTTTTTGGGGTTTTGGGTTTTTTTCTTTTCCTTTTTTTCCTTTTCCTTTTTTCCTTTTTTCCTTTTTCCTTTTTCCTTTTTCGTTTTTTCTTTTCTTTTTCCTTTTTTCTTTTTTCTTTTTTCTTTTTTTTCTCTTTTTCTTTTTTCTTTTTTTTCTCTTTTTCTTTTTTCCTTTTTTCTTTTTTCTTTTTTCTTTTTTCTTTTTTCTTTTTTCTTTTTTCTTTTTCTTTTTTCTTTTTTCTTTTTCTTTTTCTTTTTTCTTTTTTCTTTTTTTTCTCTTTTTCTTTTTTCTTTTTTTTCTCTTTTTCTTTTTTCCTTTTTTCTTTTTTCCTTTTTTCTTTTTTCTTTTTTCTTTTTTCTTTTTTCTTTTTTCTTTTTTCTTTTTTCTTTTTTCTTTTTTTTCTCTTTTTCTTTTTTCTTTTTTCTTTTTTCTTTTTTTTTCTCTTTTTCTTTTTTCCTTCTTTCTTTTTTCCTTTTTTCTTTTTTCCTTTTTTCTTTTTTCTTTTTTCTTTTTTCCTTTTCTCTTTTTTCTTTTTTCTTTTTTCTTTTTCCTTTTTTCTTTTTTCCTTTTCTCTTTTTTCTTTTTTCTTTTTTTCTTTTTTTCTTTTTTCTTTTTTCTTTTTTCTTTTTTCCTTTTTCTTTTTTCTTTTTTCTTTTCTCTTTTTTCTTTTCTCTTTTCTCTTTTTTTCTTTTCTCTTTTTTCTTTTCTCTTTTTTCTTTTTTCTTTTTTACTTTTTCCCTTTTTTTTCCGTTTTCCCCCCCTTTTTTTCCTTTTTTTATTTTTTCCTTTTTCCCTTTTCCCTTTTCCGTTTTTCCCTTTTCTGTTTTTTTCCTTTTTTCCTTTTTTCCTTTTATCCTTTTTCCCTTTTCTATTTTCCCTTTTCTCTTTTCTCTTTTCCCTTCTCCCTTTTCCCTTTTTTCCTTTTTCCTTTTTTCCTTTCTTTTTCTTCTTTTTTACCTTTTTACCTTTTTTTTTTTTTTTTTTTTTTTTTCCACGATTAAAAGGGACCATTTTGTCCCTTTGGGCTGCTTCTTCTTGCTTGCTTATCCCACCCTATTGTCGCCTCACCCTGTCACACTTTCTTGGCAGACCTGGAAAACTTTTAAAAATTATTTATTTATTTATTTATTTAATTTATTTTTTAATTTGGCTTCCCGCCAAAGCCGTCGGGGGGAAGGTGGGGGGAGGTTTTTACGGGAACGCTGATGAGCGAAGCATCGGGTGGGGAGAAGCCGAGCAGAAACCTCGGGAGCTGCGTGGGGGGGAGGCTGCGCTGTGACTGTGACACTGTCACTGGTGACAGTGACATCGTGGGTGGCTCTTCAAAGGGCAAGGAGGAAATGTGCTGTGGTGCTGGCCCCGGCTGTCTTGCCTCACCAACTCGTGCCCGAGTCAAATCATAGAATCATAGAATCATAGAATTGTCTGGGTTGGAAGGGACCTCAGAGATCATGAGGTCCAACCCTTGACCCGCTGCTGCAGTTACTAGACCATGGCACTGAGTGCCACATCCAGGCTCTTTTTAAATATCTCCAGGGATGGAGAATCCACCACTTCACTGGAAAGTCCATTCCAATGTCTGATCACCCTCTCCATGAAGAAATTCTTTCTAATATCCAACCTAAACCTCCCCTGGCACAACTTGAGACCATGCCCTCTTGTCTTGCTGATAGTTGCCTGGGAAAAGAGCCCAACCCCCCCCTGGCTCCAGCCTCCTTTCAGGGAGTTGTAGAGAGTGATGAGGTCTCCCCTGAGCCTCCTCTTCTCCAGGCTGAACACCCCCAGCTCCCTCAGCCTCTCCTCACAGGACTTGTGCTGGATCCCTTCCCCAGCCTGGTTGCCCTCCTTTGGACCTGCTCCAGGACCTCAATCTCCTTCCTGACCTGAGGGGCCCAGAACTGGACACAGGACTCGAGCTGTGGCCTCACCAGGGCTGAGTACAGGGGCAGAATCCCTTCCCTGGACCTGCTGGCCACGCTGTTCCTGATCCAGGCCAGGATGCCATTGGCCTTCTTGGCCACCTGGGCACACTGCTGGCTCATGTTCAGCTTCCTGTCAATCCAAATCATCTCCTTGTTTTCAGTGCACACCTTTCCTGGAAGGCTGGAAACTCCCTCGTGTCCTTCTTTGCCCCCTGGCTGGGGTTTCTTGCCAGGGTATTTTCCTTTTGGGGCTGGGTTTTCTTTGCTCCCCTTTCTCCTCCTTGCCCTCCTGAGCAAAACACGATTAAATGAAGGACAGAAGCAGGTGTCTGGCTGGCTGTCTCCACCCTTCTCCCCATCACACCCACCCTGGTGTTTCCCTGCTCCCTGCAGCTCCAAGAAATCACTTAGGAGCACGACCTCTCCCCTGCCTCTTGGACCTGATGCTTTCTTTAGATGTTATGACTACTGGTGGGGAGTTTTTCATGAGTTTAAGGAGACACAGATCCTAGCAATGCTCCTGTGGTTGTCTACAACCAAGCAGCCAAGCCCCCCACGTTTCATGGTGGTGGACATGCCAGGAGAGGTGGGATGCCCTTCACTCCCACCAGCCAGAAGTGGGACCACCATCCAGCTTGAAACTTGGGTAGGAGGCTTGTAAAGGGATATGTGCTGCTATGGGGGAGCTGGAAGGACCAGGGGATATGTTGGGGACACAGACTGCATCCCAATCACTCCAACAGAAACCAACCAGTGGGAAGAGATGGGATCTTACAGCCCTGAGTCTGGGAATTGAAACCATGGAAAGAGGCAGCTGCTGATAGCATCTGCTAACCTGGGAGCAGGCAAATAAGCCTGTAACCTGCCTTTCCAGGGCCAGCAACCCACCAAACAACTTGAGACACTGGAAAACCTTCCTCTTGGTGTCTTGCCTCACTCCTGTGGGGCTGGAGAAGGACTTTCCCTCGACTGTATTTCCATGGTGAACAGGCATTGGCATGACCCTGGTGGTATCTATCCAGGCCACGGACTGAAGAGAGGGCTTGGTCGTCACATTATGTAGGAAAAGCCCAGCTTGCTGGGCTTGGCTTCTGAAGAAGAGTCTAACCTCTCAATAGGAAACTCAGTGTGGGGTTGGGCTTCACCCCAACACCCAGATCACACCCCCTGGGGCCACGTCTCCACTTGGCATCCAACCACCTCTGGAGTTCCTCTTGCTATCAGGAGCCCATGCAGGCGGGGTGGCTGGCACACTGAACCCTTCCCTAACACACCCTCAGCGATGGAGAAATTTGTCTCGGCATAAAATGACTCCAAAGGCTTTAAATCAGATGACCACGGGGTTTTCATGGAGGGATGTGGGTGGATTTCAAAACCAGGAGCTGGCAAAGCATGATCCCTGTTTGCCTGGTGCGTGCCTGCACACACGCACACGCAGGCGCCCACGTTTCTGCAGGGCACCCCCTGTTTTATTTCTGCACAACCATATTTTAAGGCTGAAAAAAAAAATATGGCTGGGAGTCCAGGTCAAACCTACAGAAGTAATTTCAAATTTCTCTTGTGTTCTCCCCTGGGGGTTCTCTCACCTTCCCAAGAGGTATTAGGGAAAGTTATTTCCTGGGCAACTTTTTCTATATTTATCTTAAACCTTCCTTGGGTTTTGTTATTATTTGCTTTATAGCATTGTTTTTCAGAGTGAAAGCTCTTCCTCCATTTTTTTACCCCAGGTTTCTCCTTCCTGGAGCACAAAACCACTCTCATTCACTTCTCTCCCATATATCCCCGTCTGGAAACAATTCCTTGGTGTTGTACTTTACTGATTAAGCTTCTTCCCAAAAGTGTGGGGCCTGGAGTGAGACATGGCCTTCCCTGGCCAGAGTAAGATGTCCTTTTCAGTCCAGAAAACCCAGTCTCCTGCACTTTCTATACTACCCTCCTGCTAAAAACTCTGGGATTGGGCTTTCCTTTAAGTTTTCATTATTTTTTATTTCCCCACCTGGAATTAGGCTTTCCTTTTTTTTTTTTTTTTTTTTTTTTTTTCCCATTATTATTATATTTTTCTCCAGAGGCATCATGCTGTTTGTTCCGAGTTGGCTGCTGACAATTTTTTATTCCTCTCTCCCAGTCCCTCAGCCCTCCTTAGATGATTTCCAGCTTTATCATTTAAGGCTGGGGAAACTGAGGTCCAGGAAGGTGCAGGGACAGGCTGGAGGCTACGGTGACTGTGACTTTAAGCTGCTCTTATCTGCAGATCCAGTGCTCTCAGCATCAAACCTGGCCATGCCAGAGCATCCTGCAATGTGTCCCCCACCTTAGGACACGTTGTATTTTATGACCTTTTCCAACAAAAAAGATTCTGTGATTTTGGTGAGCATCACTGGTCCAGACCTTTCTGTAGAGTGATGCGGAGCTTCCAAATCAACTCACGTGGGATGTTGAAACCCCCACCTGGAGAGATTTGGGTTGGAAATTTGAGGAAGCTCTATTCAGCCCTGCAATTTGAGGACAGGGTGGGGAGATTGAGATGGACAAATGCCTCCCTCTGAAATGGCTTGGGGAGAAACGATGCAGCTTTGGGGCTGGGGAATTGGGTGACGATGAACCTGCCAGGAAAGATTTATCCTGATGGGGCCAACGTTTGGGCAGGGATTGCAGCAACCCTCCAGCCAACTCGAGTTATTCCTCTCCTTGATGCCATGGCAGACAGCTCTGGAGCTTGTTTATCCAACCTGAGCCCTGAAGAACCTTTTGCAGGGCAAGGAGAATCAACTTGTTTACCGATGGATCTCTTGTTTTCTTGATTTCTCCCGACTGGGATGAAGGGGATGCCGGAGCACATTCCGGCCCTGGGATGCAGCATGGGCTGTGCATGCCCCATTCACATGCATGCCAGGAGCAAACCCTGTGCCAGGCTCTGCTTTCCTGACCTTACAGTCACCCAGCACTGCCACTGTCCCTCCTGGCAGCTGCAGTCTCCTCCAGGGACGTGCAAAAGGAACATTTGAAGCTCTCGCCAGCGCTGGGCTTGGCGGCTGCTTCCAGGAAAGCTGGGGAACAGCTGAGGCTGGTAAACAAGAAGGATAACATTATGGGTTGGGGTGGAGAGAGGGGTTTTCCTCCAAGAGGGACTAGGAGAAAAATTAAGTCTTGCTTCCTGCACCTAGACCTAGCTGCAAGCCCCAAGGAGGGATATGAGGCTGAGCAAACTGGGTTTTTTCAGCCTTGAGAAGAAGCAAAGGCTTAGGGGAGACCCTAGTATGATGTTCCCTGTTAAAGGGGGGGCACAGAGAAGATGGAGACTCCCTGTTTACAAGGAGTCACATGGACAAGACAAGGGGCAGTGGGTACAACTTACTCCTGGGGAGGTTCTGTTTGAACACAAGAGGAAAATTCACTCTGAGGGCAGTCAGACATTGGAATGGTCTCCCTGGGGAAGTGGGGGATTTCCTCACTTTGGGAAATTTTAAGCCCCAGCTTGATGGGGCACTGAGACATCTCATATATATATAAAAAAAAAATCGTAGTAGAAGGGTTGAACCCGATGATCCTTGAGGTCCCTTCCAACCTGACATTCTAGGATCCCAGTTTTGGTGCCTACAGAGCCAAGATGCTCTGGCTGCTTCTGCTGGGGGATAAGCAAGGGTGGGTTGCAGGGCATGTGTCTTGCTTGTGAGCTTGAAGGCAAGGACTGTGTGACTGGCTCAAGGAGACTGCATTATTCTGCCCCTAAAAATGCAGATGGGCACTGCCAGGTTATCCTGCACAAGTGGAAAATTAGACTTCTATTCACCAATATAAATTTATTTGGAAGATACCTGTCCCCACATCCCTGGTATGAGCCAGGCAAGCATCCTACCTTGACACTAATAGAAGACTTTAGTCTTCTACTCACAGTTCAGCAGGACATATGCTTAAGAGATATTTGAGCTTTTTATTTGTTTCTTATCTCTGATGACTGATTTTCTTAGAAATCTTCCTAATTAGCAAGAGATTTCTAACAGGAACAGTAGGAAATTACTGAAGCTGTGATTTTGGTGTGGGCAGCTCAATGAAGCCACTCAACCCCCTGCAACATTTCATCCCAGCATCACTTCTTTTGGGGATGGATCCATACCTGTAAAGTATGAGTCTCCTTTCAAAAAGTTTAAAAAATCAAGAAAAACAAAACAAAGTGTTGTTTTCTTTTCCAGCCTGGGTCCATTTCCCTGATGAAGTGCTGGATCCTGTTCACAGCTGAGGTTGAGGCTTTGGGGTGGGAAGAGGGACTCAGAAATTTGCTGCCATGATCTCTGTGTTGTTGAGCTGATCTGGGCAGGATGAGTCAAGACAGAAGAGGCACCTGCCAGCAGTGTTTTTTGTGTTTATTTGTTTCTCCAAGGTTAGTTTGCCAAAGGCAGGGAATGAATTTCCACCCCCTCCCAGCTGAGAAGAACACGTATGCAAGGAAACACAGACAGCAAAGCCTTTTAAAAAATTAAATCACCTCTGGTTGCTGCTATGTTTATCTTTTCTTTTTTTTTTTTTTTTTTTTTTCCCTTTCCATTTCATAATTTTTGGGTGTAGCTGAGCTGCTCAGAAAGCAACCCAGGTCAAGCACAGTGGCGCCGTAACTAGGAAAGCAATTTAATAAACCATTAAACAGTTTATGGCTGTTGCAACGGCAGCAATTTGGGGAGGTTCCTGGCGGAAGACATGTGGGTGGGAAGCGGTCTCTTTGCAGTTTGGTTTTTGCTAGTCCAAATTTTGGAAACCCTATGGTTGCCTTTTCTGGCTTGGCTCTGGCTGTCCTGCCAGGCTGTGAGGTTGGGTGGCTTTGGCAGCTAACGGCCCGGCTGCAAACAAGACAAGGCAAGGTGGGCTGAGGTTGGCATGTGCCAGAGCCATCTTAGTCACCCCGTTTCAGTGATGACTGTCTCTGCCTGAATGCAAAAGGACCAGATTTTTCAGCAGCATCTGAAGGCAGCAGCGGTGCGGGCTCCCAGGGACCGAGGTGGCTGCGTGCGCTCCTGCACGTCTCCGAGGGAGCTGTGTTTGGCCAGGCATGGAAAGCAGGATTGGGGCTTGCATGAAGCTGGTCAGCTCTGGAATGAGGATCTGTGTTGATGAGGAGTAGACACACAACGTGTCCAGGCTCAGAGAATGTCCTACAGATACGGGTGGCTTCATCTACTGTGCCTTCATCCCAAACCTACACTCCTGGGGTCCATTAAGCCATGACTGCAGAAAGACCTTGCCCTTGCATAGCTGGCAGGTTTGGGAAACACTCTGGGCTCTGCCCATGCAAACCTCTGTGGGCCTTGGCATCCAGGAGAACAGAGACTGGAGCTCCCGTTGGCTCAGTGCAGGGGGCAGACAACCCAAGGATCTGTCTGATCCAGGAGGCATCAGAAACACCTTCCCCCAGCAGTGGGAATGCTGTGCCCATCGCTGAGATAATAGAATCACAGAATGGTTTGGGTTGGAAGGGACCTTAAAGATCATCTACTTCCAACCTCACTTCACAAGCAGGGACACCTCCAACTAGATCACATTGTTCCAAGCCCCAAATCCAAGATAATCCAAGGTGCCCTGGATTATCTAAGCTCAGGCGATAAATGCACAACATGAAGTGAAAGAAAGTCATGCCATGAGCCCAAGCCCAACTTCTTTATTGGAAAGTTGGCAGGAGAACCTGCCTGGGAGCTGGGTGGCTGTCAGATCTCTTGTTGACTCTGGCCACTCTTTAGCAGTTGTTCTAATTCAGCCTGAGTGCTGGGTAAACAGCTGGGCTGGGAAATTGGAAACCTCACTCTGACCTTGCCATCATTCTGAGGAGGTGCAAGCAGAGCAGCACATTGGGCAGAGAGAAGGAAACTGAACCCTATTTGGGGCCCAGAGTTTGTGCTGTGATTCTCTGGTGGATCATGTTGCCAGAATAACTGAAGCAGATGCAATAAAAGTGTTTTCCCCTTTCTCCATCATGTTTGGTGGGGATGTCTCGTGGTCAGTGGCCAACATGTGCTTCCACCTGTGCTATCCCCTCATGGCTCTGGCTCTCAGCTCAAGTAACAGGAGTTATTTTGTGAGGAAACTGGGGCATTTCCCACTGCTGTGAAGCACAGCACCTTCCCTTATGAGCCCTACCAAAAAAACAGGTACTCAAATCCCTGTTTGCTATGACACATTAAGCAGAAATCTAAATATTCAGCTGATATATATATATATTTATTTTTTTTAATTATTTTTTTCCCAAGGAGCTGTTAACAGCTTGTCATTGCGGTTTGGAAAATGTAAACACATTTGAGAAAATATGTTGGCAGTCAGCTCTCCATATTGTTTCAGCTTGTCCCAAAATTCCAGAGACATTTCCCATTAATATTTTTCATTTCTGATTGGAAATTATTGAGAAAAGAAGAAAGAAAGAAATTCTGTAGATATTTTTGGACAACTCTAGCCTTTTTTTTTTTTTTTTCCCCCAGCCAGGTCTTCATGGCATGGAAAAGATTAAATGAAATGCACAAATTAGAAATATCTGCAGGGAATTAAATAAATGGAAATCTTTGCCCTATAAGCAGAAAAAATTTAAGAAAACCCTGATAAGGGAATTTGGTTATTTCACCACTGCATTCCAGCAATCCGTGTGATCTGGTTCCAATGATTTGGCTCCAAAAATTGGTTGGGAGTGTTGTTAGGAAATTGGAGATCTGAAAGGTTACCTGGGAGATGCTTTGGTTGTAGAGAAGCTACAAGAGAAGTATGGCAACTCAGTATGGCAACTCAGACTGACTCCTGCTACAGCTGAAAAAAAACCCACCAACCTCCTTGAGATGTTTGCTGTGTTAAGGGCAAAGCCTCCACCAGTCTTTCACCTCTTGATAATTTTTGTTCCTGGTGCAGAGAATTCAGAAATCTTTGCCAGATCATGTTGTTTTTTCAGTCACTTGATCCTTGGGCATTTTTTTCAGTGTAGCTGTGGACCTTCCCATTCTGAATTTCAACCTGTTGTTGATCTGTTTTCTTTCACAGACCTTCTAGAAGCAGTCTCTGCAGGTCTGAGGTTTAAAAGCACGTGGCAACAGTCTGGAGAAATGGAACAACCAGACTTCACCTCTTGCTGCTTTGTGTTTTCCATCAGTTGAATGGAGAGGTGATCCCCTGGAGAGGCTGAGCCAAGGGGACATCTCAAGCCCAGGAGTTGTGTTGGTCCCCAGAGTGGTTCCTCCTGGCCAGAGCTGAGGTGCAGAGGACACAACCAGCACCTGTATCATCCCAGCCCTGTGAGGAAGCAGGGAGAAGCAGGTTGTTGATATGGCAGACGTGCTCACAAGGCTGTGGGTGGGAAGATCCTCGGCACGTACGCTCTTTCGAAATTCATCTCCTCATCACAGCTTTATTCTTCCTCCCTGCACTCTGGATTGAACAAGGAATTGTGTTTTGAGTTGCTTCTCATTGAGAGGTGGATTGGGTGGCTTTGGACATAGCACTGAGGTTTCTCAGCATGCTCAGAAGCTACCAACACCTCCAGGACACATTTATCCCTGGTTTGCAATCAATATCCACAGCAGGGCAAATGAATTGCTCTGGGAATGCCCATTTCTCCCTGGTGATGTACTCAGCCCTGGTGAGGCCACAGCTCGAGTCCTGCGTCCAGTTCTGGGCCCCTCAGTTCAGGAAGGAGATTGAGGTCCTGGAGCAGGTCCAAAGGAGGGCAACCAGGCTGGTGAAGGGATCCAGCACAAGTCCTGGATGAGAGGACTGGAGGAGAGGACTGGAGGAGAGGCTGAGGGAGCTGGGGGTGTTCAGCCTGGAGAAGAGGAGGCTCAGGGGAGACCTCATCACTCTCTACAACTCCCTGAAAGGAGGCTGGAGCCAGGGGGGGGTTGGGCTCTTTTCCCAGGCAACTTTCAACAAGACAAGAGGACATGGTCTCAAGTTGTGCCAGGGGAGGTTTAGGTTGAATATTAGAAAGAATTTCTTCACGGAGAGGGTGATCAGACATTGGAATGGGCTGCCCAGGGAAGTAGTGGATTCTCCATCCCTGGAGATATTTAAAAAGAGCCTGGATGTGGCACTGAGTGCCATGGGCTGGGAACCACAGGGGGAGTGGATCAAGGGTTGGACTTGATGATCTCTGAGATCCCTTCCAACCCAGCCAATTCTATGATTCTAAGGCATCAGAGGTGACCAGGTACTTTTAAAAACCCAAAGTGACGTAAATTCTTCACAAATCCTCCCTCCAGCTTTCCTGTGGGTGGAGGTAGACACAGCAGGAGCCACGTGGGGCTGCAACTCTTTCTCCCCACTCAGCATCCCCTGGGGAACATTTCCATCCAAGCCTCCCACATGAGGCAGATCCTCCTGGGATGCTGCTTTGTAGGATGGTGTTTAATCACCCCCTGATCAAAAGCCTCTGTGTCAGGTCCTGCACTGATTTTAGTGAGGACTGATAGCAGGGATTTAAAAAATGCCCTTTTTCCTGGGCTGTGATTTATCTGGCACACAGCTGCCTGCAAGCCACTCCTCCTTGCTCAGCAGCAATACAAACCATCACCACCACCACCACGGTGGTTTTTTCCCTAGGGCTTTGCCTTTGTAGGTTCTTTCTGTCTTTGAAGAGATTCCCCAGCTTTGACATCATTGCCTACAACTCTTTGGAAGCCTCTTGGTCACCATGGCAATGCTGAGGTTGTCTCTGGCTTGGGCGTGTTACATCATCAGATGAGTCAGCTCCAGCATGAAAGGCCACAGCTTTTGCTATTGTTTGATTTAATAACCTGCAATGATGAGATAAGGATCCAGATCCTTAATGAAAGGTGGGCGTTAATGAGATGTTAGGAAAGAGCTCAATAGCAAAGTCCAAGGGATAATGACAGGTTGTGATTTCTGGAGGGTGACCATCTCCCTCCCTTCAATGGGCTGAACAGACTCATCCATCAGGGAGTTCACATCCATCACCAGGGGCCCTACAGGCAGGAAACCAGGAGAGCTGCATCCCAAATGCACCCCTGGCCTGGGAATTCAGCTCTTCATGGACTTCACAGCTAACTTCAGCCACTGGGCACCTCCTCTGTGCTTAGAGGAGAGCTGGGATTTTAAATCCTTCCTGCTGGATGAGAGTCTTGTTGTACGTGGTTGTGGCATCTTGCTTAGGGACCTAAAAGTAACCTAAAGTCAAGTTTAAGGTCTTGTGGATTTACACCCTAAATCAAAACTTTCAATAGGGGATTCTTGCACCTTAAAATCATGGGAAGGTGCTTCTATGATGTAAACAAAACCAGCTGGGAATAGGAGTAGCATCCCAGCCTGACCAGTGTCAGGCTAATGTGAATATAGGGTTCCCAGGGTCACTGACAGTGCCAAACTCTGATTTTTGGCTCTCTGACTGATCCACACCCTGCTACCCTTTTGCTGGGACCAAGTCTGAAATTCTGCAAACAGATTTCATTTCAAGAAGAGCCAATATCAGCTTCCCAGCACTGGAATGTTCCCAACTTCTTGCCATCTAATTGACCTGTAACTGTTTTTCAAAACCTGTATTTGTCTCTGCAACCTATGGAATTTATTATCTCTAGAATTTAGTCCATTTATAGGGTGAGTTTTGTTTTGTACTAGTCTTGTAGGATCAGGAACTTTCATGGGATGTTGCTCAATCCTCCTGGACCCATTTATAAGGAGACCTGCCAGGGCTGAAAAATGTCCCTGCTCCAATGCATGTTGCAGATTCAGAACGTTATTTCCAAATTCATTTATTTTATATATTTTTTATCATTACAGAAAGTAATTCTCAAAAATTACAGATGAAACCCCTTCCCTGGGGTTTGAAATAACATAGGACCAGGAAGCTCCTTTGGGATCACCCATCTTACACCTCCTCATCTCTGGTCTTCAGCTTTACTGTGGCTTTCCAGGGACTCTCCAAGACCTGAGCACAGTCAGGGGCACCCACCTCAGTCTGGGGACAATGGGAGCATCTTTTGGTGGTTTTCCTTCTGACTTGGGTAAAAAAAAAATGAAATCCAGGCTCTCATCCTTTTCTTTTTCCCCGTATTCATCACATCCAGGCAATAGGTTTGCAACTCTCTCATTTCCTTTCCAAACCACCTTTAACTTACCTGATTATAACCAAACTCCTCTAGTTGAGGCACAAATCTGCCAGTTCAAAAGAAACTAGCCTTGAACCCTCAATTCTCCTGCTTGGAAGGCTCTTGAATTGAACTAAATTAATAAAAATAAATTATTTTTGGCAAGGCTGATGGCATAGCACAACAAAGGGGTTGACTTCAGGCAGGGGTTTCTGTCCCTGAAATAGTTTCTATGCTTCACTGAGTGGGATGGTGGCATCAAGCAGGGGAGCTCAGAGGGATGAGAAAAAAAAAAGCAGTTCCCTGTAGAGGGTGTTGAATCTGGAATCAAGAGTGCTTAAAGAAAATTATAAGGGGCTGCTTCTCTCTCTCTTTTTTTTTTTTTCTCTTTTTTTCTTTTCCTTCTTTTTTTTGGTTTTTTTTTTTCATTTTTTTTCTTTGTTTTCTTTCTTTGTTTGTTTGGTTTTTTTGGTTTTTTTGGGTTTTTTTTTGCTAGTGGAGAGTGAAAATGAGGAGAATCCAGTGCTGTAAGCAAACATGTGTGCACAACAGCTGATTTCTGATGCTTGTTGCTCTGAATGATAGGAAAAGAAGTGGCCCCATGAAGTTCTGCAACCTCTCTGTGGCTTTTCCTGCCTCCTGGCTGCCAGGAAAATCAGGACCAGCTGTTGGCATGGTGTTTGACCAGGGCTGGTACAGCAGGAATGAGCAATGCCCTCTGCCTCTGCTGGGATTTCCCTCTCTGGAACTCAGCCCTTGTTCCTCCAGGTTGGAGACTGAACCCATTTGAATTTTCCCCTACTCTGCTCATAGCTATTTATTTTTATTTTTTTTTAAGAAAAGCTGCACCCAAAGGTGAGCATGGTGCAGCTCTGAGCTCTTGCTCTGCTGGGCTTTTAGTGCTTGGGTGCTGTTAACAACCCCCTCGATTTCTTCAGATCAGGGAAGGAAGAGGTTTCACTTGCACATCAGGTCCAGTTACAGAGTGCAAGAGTCTCAAAATGTGAACAGCTTGTGCCCAGCTGAGGGAAGGGGTGATTGCACCAACGGGTGATGGGAGGGAGGGCTCAGGGCAGCCCCAGGCACAAGATGTTCCTGCCTTGTCCTCATCCTTCATCCCCTAGGAAAGGCTCAAGCTTGGTTGCAGACCCAAGGGGCATCCATCAGGAACCCTCCTCTGATTCCAGGGCAGGGAACTCTGAATCCTGCACTCAGCAGCATCACTGCAGGAAGCCCTCTGCCTTGAAATAATATCTTGAAGAAAACGATTTTTGCCCAATTTCTGTTCCTCTTCTGCGGGCAGCAGGGTTGATGCTGGCAAGGAGGGAAGGAAGCATGTGCCTGAGAGAGCAGGGGGGTCAAAAGCAAGAAATGGGGAAGAAAAAAACATTTTGTGAGGTAGAAAGGAGAGGAGAGGAGAGGAGAGGAGAGGAGAGGAGAGGAGAGGAGAGGAGAGGAGAGGAGAGGAGAGGAGAGGAGAGGAGAGGAGAGGAGAGGAGAGGAGAGGAGAGGAGAGGAGAGGAGAGGAGAGGAGAGGAGAGGAGAGGAGAGGAGAGGAGAGGAGAGGAGAGGAGAGGAGAGGAGAGGAGAGGAGAGGAGAGGAGAGGAGAGGAGAGGAGAGGAGAGGAGAGGAGAGGAGAGGAGAGGAGAGGAGAGGAGAGGAGAGGAGAGGAGAGGAGAGGAGAGGAGAGGAGAGGAGAGGAGAGGAGAGGAGAGGAGAGGAGAGGAGAGGAGAGGAGAGGAGAGGAGAGGAGAGGAGAGGAGAGGAGAGGAGAGGAGAGGAGAGGAGAGGAGAGGAGAGGAGAGGAGAGGAGAAAAAATGCTCTTTTCCATATCAGAAACATCCCCATGTGTTCCAGGGGTTGATGCAGGAGTTCCTTGTGGTCCTCCCACCCCATCAGCAGGGCTGGGGCAGGATGAGGTGAGAAGAGGGATCCCTGTGATATGGGCACATTTCACTCCTCATTTATTTATTCTGATGATTGAAATACCCGTGAGGGGTGAGGGAGGGGACTGAAAAGTACAGGCACAAAGGACCAGGATTGCCAAACCCAAACATTTTTAATCTGTCCCTGCAAAACACCATGAGCCTGACCCTCAGCAGCTTCTGCAAACTTCCAGTCCCTGAAAAGAAAGCCACCAGCAGCAAAACCAGCTCAGCATCCAGCAGGCTGGAGGAGGGAACAGCCACTTGGGTGTTATCTCTGATATTTTTGAAAGCCCCTGATTTCCCTAAAGCATTACAAGCAAACTCCTTGGCTTCTCCAGGATCCCACAAAATTTTTTTCTTTTCATAAGTGCAATGTTTAGTGAGGTTTTTGTTTGTTTGTTTTGTATTTTGGGGGGATTGTTTTGGTTTGGTTTTGTGTGTGTTTTTTGCTGTTTCATTTTGTTTTCAAGTAATTGTATAAATGCCCCTCAATCAGCCCATAATAATAATTTTCTCTGTTTCATGAAGGTGCCATTCATGAACTAACAAAAATTTGGGCTGCTCCTGCTGGACTTTTCCAACCTCCCTCCCAGGGTAGGGAGAATTATCTGTGCCCATGTCCCAAGTTGGTAAACTGAGTCCATGCTGAAGTTTCTGTGGCTCAAACTGCCTTTAATGGAGCAGACGTGTGGCTGCATCTTTATGGTAATGTCTGCACAGCTCCCAGCCCCTGCCTCCAAATTTTAACCATGCAAAGAGTTGGTGTGTGCAGGGTGATGGGATGAGTCCCATCCCACCAGGCATCATGCACACTGCACCTTGTCCCCTCCATCCAAAGAAGGTGAACTTAGGCATGGATGTGACTTGTTCTTTCCTTCCAAGTTTCCATTAGAGGGGAAAAAAAAGAAAAGGGAAAAAGAAAAAGAAAAGGGGGAAGAAAAAAAGAAAAAGAGAAAGAAAAAATAAAAATAATAAAAAAAAAGAAATAAAAAGAAAAACAGAAAAAGAAAATGAAAAAAAAAATAAAAAGGAGGATGAATCATGGCTTAGTCAGAGTTGGGGCTCGCCTGAACAGTCACTGCCACTGCCTACATTTTGATTCTGGATGAAGGCTACCAGGGAGGGCTGGCTGGTGGCCCCTTGGTACAACAGGCTTTTGCAAAGGGGACAGGGAATTTAGTCCAGGATTGTCATTTCTGAGCTGTATCCAGAGCCTAATTCCACTGCTCAGGACAGGTTTTGGTGCTTGAGCAGCAGAGGAACAAAAGGAGGAAATTGAGGAGTAATTGAGTGGGTTTGGCTTTGGGATTTTTGAGTAGCTCACAGCCTGTAAACCCCACAGAAGACAGATGTTCCCTTGCAGAAATGTTTTTTTTTTCTTCACGCTTCTCTCCCAAACTCTCCTTTGCACTGCTCTCCCCTCTCCCACCTCTCTGGACCTGACACCTCCATCCTTTAGATGCTCGAGGTCACTTTTTTCCCCCACATACCACAAGAACATTCAGATTTGGAGGCTTGGCATTACATTTACACCCCTGTCCCTTTGCATTGATGAAATCCCAGCAGATACCTGCCATGGGACAGGTAAGGCAGCACCTCTGGCAAACACCAGCTGCTTTATTCCTCCCTCTGCATCTTCCCTCATCCCGTGAAGCAGAGGGGATGCAGGACAGCACCAAATTTTTATTGCCCTCCATGGGGAAAGGTCCAGGATTTTGGAAAAACAAAACAAAACAATGGCTGTCCCATGGCATCCCATTGCCCACCACATCTTTCGGCAAGCCACCACATCTCAAACCCAGTGCTTAGCCCCACTGGTGACTTGATTTCTCCGAAAATGGCTGAGCTAAGCACCCTGTGCACAGCAGCTGGGAGCAACAGCTTATTTACTGCTCCAGGCTCTATTTATAGGGAGCTGGGATTTGGCAGAACACCTCTCAAAAGGGGAAAATCAACCCTCCCTGGGCACCTACTGCTGTCCTGCCCACAACCCCTTTCCCTGTGGTGAAAGTGCCTTATAAATAGTAATGATGCTTCTTCCAGCTGACCTCACTTGGAGCAGCTGGGTGCTCGTGCCTTTGAAAACCAGGCCATTTATTTAGGAGTCGAAGCTTTCCGCTCCAGTTCCTCAGGAGTTTTAAAGCCAAGAATTACAAGGTGGATCTAATTTGAAGTGACTGTGATTTTCATTCAGGCAGGGTTTGGCTTTTGGGCCATTTTTGTCTTCTTTGATATCGTGGGGGTGGTGATGTTGGAAGCTGAGCTGCTGGAGGAAGGGGGATGCCCAAGCTCTTCATCTGCAACATCAAGGGAATTTTCTACCTTCTTCTGACTTGTGTTTTAGCTCAGAACCAAATTTTTATTGCCCTCCATGGGGAAAGGTCCAGGATTTTGGAAAAACAAAACAAACCAAACAACCACCCGCCCCATCCCAAGGATGGATTTTGTGCATGGTACCAGGGAGCAGTGTTCTGCCTGACCCCAGTGCCCATCTTCACCACCTGACTCTCTGCACTCATCATTTTCCTTCCCATATTCCCAATCTCTTGCTCTTTTCTATAGTAACTACTTAGTTGTGGCTTTGTTTTATTTTACTGATTTTTAATTTTTTGCCTGTGAATATTTTTTCCTGCGTAGGAGAGGGAAATATTGTGCTTTTTTTTTTTTTTAAACCATCCCTCTTCACTCCATGTAAGGAAATAGCCAAAAATATTTTATTTCTAGCTCCATTATAAAAATACCAGCCTGTGCTTCTACAGGAGGCAAGCGCCCTAGATAATAACAATTAAAAAATAGCAACTCAAGGTATCCCAGATGATATTTATCAAGCTTGGTGATAGATTTACACAGTTCCCCACTGTGGCATGTTCAGCACTCAGCATCTTGCCAGATGTAACCCCCCCTCTGGGTGCCAAGTGGATCCGGGGCTCCAAAGTGTTTATTTTTGGGTGGCCTCTGGGTGTCCCCAGCCCTTCCAGGCTGCCAACACCAATTGCTTGGGGTTGTTCCTGCTGGGCTGTAGCTCAGAGCCTAATTTCAGGAGGAAAGGTCACCTGCAGGAACCTGGCCACTGGAAGATAGTAATAATACTATGGGGAACTAAAAAAAAAAATTATAAAATATAATATATACATATAAATATATATAAATATATATAAATATATATAAATACAAATACAAACATAAATATAAATATAAATATAAATACAAATAATATAAATATAAATATAAATATAAATATAAATATAAATATAAATATAAATATAAATATAAATATAAATCAAATATAAATATAAATATAAATATAAATATAAATATAAATATAAATATAAATATAAATATAAATATAAATATAAATACAAATATAAATATAAATCAAATATAAATATAAATATAAATATAAATATAAATATAAATATAAATATAAATATAATTTAAGCAATATAATTTATATATAATTAATCAATATAATATAATTTTTATATATAAATATATATAAAATTATAAAATATAATTATAAAACTTATTATTAAAACACATAATAAAATCTAAAGGATGAAATATTAAAAATAACAAAACAAACCAATAAGGTAATTTAAGCAACAAACAGGACTATAATGGAATAATGACAATTACAAAACAATAGGAATACAAATATAAAAATATATTTGAGAGCAAAATTTCCCCGGGGAGCATCCCCAGCGCTGCCTCCTCTTCTCTCCCCCCCCCCTCAGCCGCTTTTTTGGCAGGGAAGGCCGGAAAGCCCCAGGGAAGTGTTGGGGTGGGGGTCTGAGCTTCCCGCCCGCGCATTTTCCGCGGCCGCGGAGCTCTGGCGATGGCCGCGGGGGGAGGCGGAGCCGGAGCTGGAGCCGCAGCCACCGCCCGGGCATCCCCGGCCCGGCCCAGGCCCAGCAGAGCCATGTGGGACGTGAGGGACGTGCCGGAGCTCAGACCCCGGCCCCTCCGCATCCCCGGGGACCCCCCCTGGGACCCCCAGACCGGGCAGGGCCCCAGCGAGGGCCCCGGTGCGGGATTAAACCCCCCCCCAACCCCCCCGGTGCGGGATTAACCCCCCCCATCCCCCCCGCATCTCTGGGTGAAAAGGGGGGAGGGGGGCAAGGGGTGCGCTTGGAAATCCCCCCCAGTGCCGCCGCAGTGGAGTTAATCTGCTTTTATTTTATCTGGTTTTACTTTATATTCTAGTCGGTTTTGGGTTTTTTTTTTTCCTTTTTTTTTTTTTTTTGGGGGGGGTATTTTAATATTTTAGTTTTCATTTATTTTTTTTTTTCGTTTCGCTTTCTACTTGATTGGATTTTTTTCCTTGTATTTCACTTTTAGTTTTTGTTTGTTTGCTTGTCGTCTTTTCACGATTTTGACTTCCTGGCTTTATTTCACTTTTTTTTTTTTTTTTTTTTCCTAACAATTTTTATCATTTTAAAATTCAAACGGCTTCTATATATTTTTTTTTTTTTCACTATATTTCACAATATATTTTTTTTCCACTATATTTATTTATTCTTTTAGGGGGGCGGGAAACCTCCTGCATGCACAACCTCCCCCCCTTCTTCCCCCCCAAAATCTCAGACTTCAAGCCCCTGTGAGGACCCCCCCCATCCCCATCCCCATCCCCACCCCCCCAGCAGAACAAAGCCTCCGCGGGCCGCTCCGCGCCTCCTTTGTCCGCGCTGCAGTGCGGGGGGTTGGCGGCAGGCGGCAGCGCGGGTCCGGCCCTCAGATCCTCCTCCTCCACCACCACCACCTCCTCCTCCTCCTCCTCCTCCTCCTCCTCTTCCTCCTCCCCCTTTACCCCCCCCAGCCCATCCTCCTCCTCCTTCCCCCCTCCTCCGCCCCGGAGGGCGGGAACCGCCGGGTTCGGCCGGCCCAGTCGGGCTTCAAAAAGGCGGGGCCGGGGCTGCCGCCTCAGTGCGAGCGGAGCGAGGAGAGGAGCAGAGGCAGCACCGCGGTACCGGCGGCTTCGTTTCCCTGCAGACACCGGGTTTTAAGGCCAGCCCTGACCCGGCTGCTTCCCTTTTTTTCCTTCTTTTTTTTTTTTTTCCTTTTATATTCGAATTAATTTTAAAAATATCTTTTTTTATAAAACTAGATATTTTTGTTTTCTTTGCATCCAGATACAAACCAGCGGCAGCGCTCGCCCTCGCTCTCTCCGAGCGGCGGGATCCGCGCTGTTCCTGCCGGCTTTGTGCCCTGAAGCCCCGTCCCTCCTCTTCCTCCTCCTCCGAAAAGCCCACCCGAGACTCCGAGGAACATCCCAGCCCCCTTTTTTTTTTTTTTTTAAATTTTTTTTTTCTCCTCCCTCCTCCCCCCTCAACGCAATCAAGGTGGACGCGGAACGCAAAAAGACCTTTGTTTTAACCATGCCCATGGAGCTGACTCAAAGCCGCATCCAGAAGATTTGGCTTCCCAATGACAACCGCCCGGCACTGCCCCGCCGCTGTGAGTACGGCCACGGCAGCATTCCCACGGGAATGGGATGGGGTGGGATGGAAAGCACCCCCCAGGACTTATTCCCGACGTTCCCCCCCTCCCTTCTTTCCCATAATATCCCTGCAGCATCATCCCGGTGTCCGCATCCCACCCGCTGCCATCCCGTGACTCACTTCCAGCCCCGGGAGCTGCAGGAAGGTGGTGGTGGATGCGCTGAGACACGCGTGTCCTCATTTCCACGCAACCACCCTCCCCCCTTCATCCCAGCTCCCGCCTCCATCCCTGGGATTAAAAAGGAAAGGAGCAGGTTGCTGGCACCCGGGTACCAGCACTTTGAGATTAATAGTGATTTATTAAATTAAGGGGGGTGTTTGGTTTGTTTTTTTTTAGGCAGAATTAGTGCAATGGATTTGCAAACGGCGGATAGAATTTTTTTTTCTTTTTTTTTTTTTTTTTTTTTTTTTCTCTTTTTATCCTGAGTTTGGCGTCGAGCAGGTGGAGAAGAGGCCAAAAAAAAAAAAAAAAAAAAAAAAAAAAGCTGAAACTTCCGCGCTGCTTTTTCCTTCTTTTCAAAGCTTAAAAACTTTAAAAAAAAAAAAATTAAAAAAAAAAAAAAGCTTGGGTCACCTCGGTGTCACTCTAAACCAAATCATGAATCATAACACAATTCTAGAGCTCAAGAGGCAGCTCTTTTAACTCGCCCTTACACTGACAACCTGTCACTTGTGGCAGGGACCTGCTGAGATCAGGGACAGGAGGTGACACTTTGGGACCTGGCAGAGGATGCAAGTGGCTTGGTCACTTTGGGGTGAATCAGTCTTTCCTCAGCTTTCCTTTGGAACAGGCGGTTTTTTAAAGTCTCTTCTTTATTTCCCTTGGGCGGAAAGGTCTCCTTTTTATTAAAAAATAAAAATAATGTTAATAAATATATTAACTTGCCACATGTTGCCCCGTGGCTATGGGTCAGTCGTGTGGAGGAAATGGTTTTTGGCAACCGGCTGAACATCTGAGTAGCCACGGGGCTTTGGTTTTGGTGGGGTAAAGTAGCCTTTGGCTTAATGCTTTGCAGATACCTGTTTTTGTGGATTTTGCTCAGAATGACACCTTGGAAAGAAAGCCCTCGGGTTGGGTGTTTTTTGGTTGGTTTTTTTTTGCTGCTTTAGTCACATGGTGACCAAATTCCCTCCTTGACAGAGCAGAAAACACTTTAATATATTAAGGCAATGAGGGGGCTCACTAATACCCTAATGTGGCTTCTAAATATTTTCTCTGGTGGGAGCAAGCCAACGTGGCCACTGCACTCTGTGAGGGGAGTTGTATTTGGGCTTTTGGAGTCGCGGCGGTGGTGTCTTTTGGGGGTTTTTTCTTTGTTTTTTCTTAAAACCGAAGAGGTTCTCTTCAAGTCGAGGTGCTAGGATTTCCTCAGCAGCCACAAAAGGGCAGAGCCAGAGGGGGCTCGGGTGGGAAGGGGGAAGAAATGGAGGAGAAAAACGCGGGAAGAGAAAACCGCCCAGCTGGGAGCATCATCTTTGGGGAGCATCCTCTTGCCTGGGAAATAATTAGCCTGATTGTCCTCGTTAAAGGGGTTGGGGGGGGGGGGAAGGGAAGGCGTGAATGGATGTGAAGCGATGCCTTCATCTGGCCTTTGGATGGCGGTCCATTAAATCGCCGCCGAGCTGCACGTCCCTCACGTAGGGGCTGCGAAAAGTCAAAAAGTTGAGGCGGGGTGGGCAGAGCTGAGGGAGGGATGCTCGAAAAGGGGAGAAATCGGGGCTCCGGGTGGGTGGATCAGGGGGTATGGAATGCCAAGGGCGATGAGCAGGGGGTTTGGAATGCTGAGGGTGATCTGGGTTGCACACGTGTGTGCATCCCTGGAGGGACTGGGGAATGGCAATGGGATGAAGATGGGAAGGGGGGAGAGTAAGGTAGGAGATGGGGGAGGCACAGAGAAATTGATTTTTTTTTTTTTTTTTTTTTTTTTTTCCCCATGAATCTGTAAAAATGACTGAGGTGGAGAAGTGGCTGTTTTCTCCAGCCTTTTTTTAGAAGCAAATTTACTTTTTATTTTTCTTTTTCTCTTTTTTTTTTTTTTTTTTTTTTTTTATAATCCTTTATTTAATTTAATTTATTTTAATTTTATTTTTTTATATTTCTTTTATTTCACTTGGGTGAAACGTAAGACCATATCAACGCTGACTTCCTAGCAGATGGAAGGCACAAGTGACAAGCTGCCTGTAAATATCCTGACAGAGCCTTTTGAAAGTGTCCCCCCCTGCCCTTGACTTACCTGGGTAGATGGGGGATAAGAAGTGATGAATATACATTGAAATCCCTGAGAGCTTTCCAGCAGGGGTGAAAGGAAACGATGAATTAGGTCTTTGTTGAAGCATTGGGGAGCAAAACCCTGGTTTGTGTTTCATCCCTGATGCAAAATTTCCTGGAGGCTGCTGTGATTTAGCTGGGTTTGGGCTCAGGTTCCTGGTAACAAGTTGCCTGCTTGATGTCCAGGTGTTTTGGGAAGTACTTCCCAAGTCGGTAAACAGGTGCTTTTTTGGCATAGAAAACTTTCTTTTTGCAGCAAATCGAACCTGGGGGAAGATTGCTAAAATTTAATGCCTACAGCACCCTTTGGAGGCGGGGTGTGTGCACCTATACAGCACCAGCTCTGGGACCATCTCATCTGTCTGGAGCCAAAGGGACAAGAACAGTACCCAGCATTGTCCCCAGCAGCTTAGAGAGCTATTATCTTAATGGCCTGAAATCCTCTCTGCTCCTTTCTTTGAGATCCTTTGTCAACTGTCAGGGAAAGGAGTTTCTTTATTCAGGTGTTATTCCTTCTCCTCTCCTTTTATATATTTATATATTTTATATATAAATATATTTTATATGTATTTTTATATTTTATATATATATATAAAATATATTTATATATTTTATATATATTTTATTTTATATATATTTTTATATATTTTCCTATATGTGTTGTTTGGTTTGTTTTTCTGTTTTTTTGTGCAATAACAAAGACTTGCACCCATAAGCAGATTGAGAACGTTAGAAAGAAAAGTGGAGGAAAAAGTGGAGAAAAAAAAGTGTTTTCTGGGTATATTGCACAGCTGCCTGGGTACCCCAGCACACCAAATCAGTTCTGGCTACTGAAATCAGTGGGAGCTGGTCCAGGCTTCTGAAAGGCTGCACCAAGGATGCAGGTCACACAAAGGGAGCAGCTCTAGCCTGAGGAATGTGGAATATTTAAGGGGAGGAAAAAAAAAACAAACCAAAAAACAAACCACTATGTCTTTTAGAGGGGTTTTCTCATCTCTTGCCTGCTGAGTCTGCTTTGATGAGACAGCCAAGCAGATGATGGGTGGCTCTTCCCTGCCTTTCTGAACACCAGTGCTGTTATTCTGCCTTGTGGCCTTAATTCAGTTGCTTTAGCTGTTGGATTTTAGTTTAATTTTATTTTCCTATTTCATAGGGGAAAGAAATTCCTTATGTTTTATGTGCTCTCTGGATACCTCTGTTGTCCTTCCTAGATCTCTGCTGAGAATTTTACAGAGAATTTACCCTCTGCCCATCCCAGGGCAGCTTTTTGCATCCCCAGCTGGCTCTGCCTGGTCCCACCTGAGGGCAGAGTTCTCCACCCAGACTGTAATTAAGCTGCATTTTGATGGCTCTGCCACCAACCACTTGCTTCTTGCATTCCTTTCCCCTGAGGTTGCTGGGTGGATTGAAGGGTGGGTGAGAAACCCCCCTCCCCCCAGCAAGGTCCTCTTGGGAGGAAGGCTCTTGGCTCTGTCACACCAGGGCAGCATGAAGGGCTGCTGGCTAATCCAAATTCCATTAGGCATCCTTAAGATCTTCATTCCATCTTATTTAAAGCACCTGGCTTTGTGCCTTGGCCTTTCCTGCGTGCAGCACCATGTGAGAATCACTTCTGGAAGGCAGATCTTGGAGAAGGAGCAGGGATGCTGCCACCTGGTCCAGGGGATGTGGTGATCCAGATAGTCTGGATGCATCCCATGGTGCTGGGACTGGAGCTGTGGAGGACTTAAAATTCCCCAACTACATTCCCAACCCTGCAACCTGAGGAGTTTCCTCCAAACTCCTCCAGGAATTTACTTTCTAAAAGGATTTTTGGGGGGTGGGGAGGGAAGTGATTCACCTGGGCAGCCCAGCAGCTGATTTTTCTGCATTTTGGCCATGCTGTTGGGGTGGATTGAGGAGATTGGAGAGAGTTTCTCTTTGCCTGCCAAGTCATCACTGAGTGATGCCTCTGGGTTTATTTCCAGCTGCTTGACGTGGATTTAATTCACAACAGAAAAAAAAAAAAGCCCACAAAAAAAACCAGCTTAAAACAGGTTTATGAGGGGAAAAAATCATAAGCCAGTCTTACATAACAGCTTTTAAATACTGGTGGTTCTGCAGTCCTCTGGCCCTGCTTGTCTTCAGAAGAAATGTTTGCAGTTGCCATGTGTAGTGGCTAAAAAAGTTTTTGGAAGGTGTTTTCTGTGGGTGAAGATCTCGGCACAAACCTGGTATTGCAGAATAGCTGCTGCAAGGACTGGACCAAGGTCCTTGGCCATCCTCATTTCACAGAATGGGGAGTGGGATGTTGTGCTTGGCTTGGTTTTTATTTTGCAAGTGAGGCAACTGAGGCATGGAAATCCTGCAGGCTGCTTGGGGCAGCCCCTGGTTCTTTGATCTATTTGAAGCCATTTGGGTGTTCTCCTCTTGCTGTCAGGCTGTGACTCTTGTCTTGTCCCCTGGTTTGGGTGGCAGCAGGCTAAATTTGGGTCAGAATGGCTTAACTGGGACAGTTGTGTCTCAGCCATGGAGCCACCCACCATGCCCCCTGCTCAGATCTCCTGATTCAGCAGATCCCATTGCAAAAACGAGTCAGTGGCTTCTCCTGCTCAAGGTTTTGGTTTCTAAGCTTATGAGAAGGATGCACAGGAGATACCACAGAGATGCTGTTGCCTGGGGTGTAGAAGCTTTGGATTTCTTTCAGCCGCTGAAGGCTTTGGGGGAAGATTGGATCAAGAACCCAAGTGCCTTGTAGGCTGTAGGATTAGCAGCTGCTCATGTTGTGCTTTCTCTTCTTTTTTTTGTAGCCTGTGGGCCACAGCTTGCCAACTCCCCCACTGTGATAGTGATGGTTGGCCTCCCAGCCCGTGGGAAGACCTACATCTCCAAGAAGCTGACTCGCTACCTCAACTGGATTGGTGTCCCAACAAAAGGTGAGGCTTTCACTGCCTGCCTGGACAAACCACACAAAGTCTGGGTCCTTGGGAGATGCTCAAGGAGCTTGGTCCCTTGAGTGGAAGATGCTGAGGGATCCCAATATCTCATGGGCTAAATATCTGGGGCCTGCCATCTCTTCTCCAGCAGCCCAGCTTCTCCTTCACTTTGAGGACCAAGGGATGACCCTGAGCCTTTTGCTTTAAGGATATCACTTCTTGGCCCGTTACTAGAAAGCATTACCTGCAGGAACTGCACAGCTGAGTCGAGCTGTGCTGACACTGTCTTCTGGTTTTGATGGTCATTGCCTTTCCCACACAGTTTTCAATGTGGGAGAGTATCGCCGGGAGGCAGTGAAGCATTACAGCTCCTATGACTTCTTTCGCCCTGACAACGAAGAGGCCATGAAGGTCAGGAGGTAAGTGAGAGCTCCACATCTCCTCCTTACCCAGGTGGTGAAGCCCGTGGCAACTGTGGGGTTACCCAGCTTGTTCTGGGGGATAATGGGCAGAAAAGTTGGGCTTTAGCTTGAGGTTTCCCTGCCTGCCTAAGGAGGGCTTGACTTGAGCACCAAGAGAACTGAAATTCAAAGGGCTTGGTACCTTCAGGGGCACCAGTGTATTATAGATACCACCCTCAGTGGTATCAGAGAATCATAAAATGCCAGGGAGGATGATGTTGGACCATTGAGGATGGTCCAACCTTTCCAGGTAGGGACACAATTTAGATGAGATGGCCCAGTACCTTGTCAAGCTGAATCTCAACGTGTCCAGTGTTGGGCAATCCACCACCTCCCAATGTTTGACTGTTCTCATAATGAAAAATATTCCTCTGATGCCCAATTGGGATTTCCCCAGATGTAACTTGCACCCATTACTCCTCTTTTCCATATGACTCCTTGTAAAAAGAGTCTCCATCTTCTTGGTAGCCACTCTCTAAATACTAGAACATGGCAATAAAGTCTCCTAAAGCCTTCTTTTCTCCAGGCTGAACAAACCCAGTTCTCTCAGCCTTCCAGCATCTCTGAGGACCATAGAACCACATGTCTCTCACCTCTTTTGCAGGCAGTGTGCCCTGGCTGCCTTGAGGGATGTCAAACTCTACCTGACCGAGGAGGGCGGTCAGATCGCGGTAAGCTCAGAGATGTTCTCCACAGGGTTTGGGACAAGTTTTTGGCTGTGTTCTGTGCAGTTGGCTCTGCAGTTCCTTTGCTGAGGAAAGGGTCAGTGGGAAAAGGAAGTGCTCTTGGTGCTAAGTTTGAAGTCTTTTGCTTTTCAAGGTTTTTGATGCCACCAACACCACGCGGGAGAGGAGAGGGATGATCCTAAACTTTGCCAAAGAAAATGGGTTCAAGGTTGGTGTCATCAGGCTGCTGGGAGAGCTCTCTGGTCATGGAGGGAGGAGGTTGGGTTGGGCAAGGAGCTGGTTGAATGCTACAAAGCTGCTTTCTGGTCTTGAGGTGAGCTTTGCTTTGTTTCACAGGTGTTCTTCATTGAGTCTGTCTGCAATGATCCCACTGTAGTAGCCACCAATGTTATGGTAAGCATGGAAATGTCTTGCTTTTTTTTTTCCCTTGTGGAGGTTTTTCCACCTGTGTTCAGCTGCTTCCTTATCAGATTGTCTTGACAGAGTTAATTTTGAAGATGAGATTTTTTTATCTTTTTATGTTATATTTGTCCCAGGATGTAAAAAGTTATCTCCCAGGGCCACCTGGATGTAATGAAAGTAGAAGTTGTGGTAGCCTTTCCCCTGCTCCTGTCCATGCTCTGCATTTCTGGGTGCTTGTAACTTGAGATCAAGGAGAGGAAGATACTCGGTGACCCCCACAAAGTCTCACTTTTTGGAAGTGATGGGTGGGGTTGGGAGTTTTAAGTCCCATCGGAGAGAAGTCTAACTTGGTCTCTTTAGCCTCCCAAAAATGGGTTGGAGTCTGCTTTGAGAAGGTTAGCAGCTCAGCTAAAAGTTTCTTGCCACTAGCTGGGAGAGCAGCATAAAACATTGCTTCCTGAATCCTTTGGGAGCCTCTGGATCATGGATTTCCCACCAGCAGAAGAGCTGCTTTGCCCATCAGACTTGGCTAGAGCAGGTAGACATTAATTGATCTGTCTTGCCCTTGCCTCCTGGGCTTTGCTCCAGCCTTATCCCATTTTACATCTGAACCTTGTGAGTCCTTTTATGATACCTGGGAGTAAGTCTGAGAAGGGTTTTGTTCTGCCCCTGGGATGGCTTCCACAAAGGATGTTCAGTAGGGTCTTAGTGTGTGACTTTCCTGTGGGAGGTGTCATTACCCATGCAGTGGGTTTGGAACTAGATGATTTTTAAGGTCCTTTCCAACCAAACCATTCTATAAATGATTTTGCTTCTGCTGAGAACTGGTGTCCCCTGGCCACCAATCACCTTTCTGGCAGTTTGCACACAACCTTGTCCATGTTGCTAAATATTTTTTTTTTTTTTTTCCTTTGCAACACCCTGAAGGGGGATATCTTTGGGGGATTTAATCCCTTTGGAAAGTTGCAGGGAAAGAAAGTGGACCACTAGCTATATAAGTGTGTGATGATTTTTGCTCTATGGGGCACTGTGGATAAATGCTGCCTTTATAATGGGAACAGAGCAGAAAATACAACCTGGGGCTGGGGTGTTGCCACACATCATGCTCAGTTCTTTTCTCCTGTTGATTTCAGGGTTGCTTCTGAAATTACTAATGTGTAACTCTGCTGCTCCAACATAGATCTTCAGGAGAAAAGCCTGTGAGAGTAGTTCAGGCACAACTTAGTCTGTGAGAGTTCTGGGTATTCACATTGCCCGTTTCTAGCATCTTTTGGCCCAGGTGATAACAGCAAATAATGCACAGAAAGGGTTAAATGTTTTTATCCTGTTGCTTCCGATGGTGGACAGCCAGATTGACCTCCTCTTCCTGGGAGATTTATTCACTGGAAAGGCCTGGGACAAGCATCTTGTGCAAGCTCCTGCACTTTCCATCCTCAGCTTGAGCTGTTTAAACATGAAGCTTTTCTTTAGCCATGAAAAATCTCATTTTTCCCACCATGTTGGCTGGTGAGATGCTTCCCCAGCTCTTGGGAGAATGGGAGTGTGGTGACATGCTTCTATACCCATCATGCAAAGAGTTTATATCAGATTTTCTCACCTGGTGTTCAGTTGAGTCTAGGTTGCTTCTTTTTCTGTCTCCTCAGTGGCTCAGCTGGCAGCTGGATCATGGCAGGACTTTGAGGTTAGCATGGTCTGGCTTGGAAAGCTTCCCAACCTCTCCTTGCAATGTGTTTTTCTCTCCTGCCACAGGAAGTAAAATTGTCCAGCCCTGATTATCGGGACTGTAATTCCACTGATGCCATGGAGGACTTCATGAAGAGGATCAACTGTTACCAGGCCAGCTACCAACCTCTTGACCCTGATGACTATGACCGGTAAGAGCCTGGTTTCTGAGCTGGCTTAAAACACCCTAGGAGAGGAATAATGAAGTATGGAGCTCTATTTCACTTTGTCTTTAAGTACATGGCACTGGCAGAATAGTCAAACCTTATGATGAATTCCAGCTTCTTCCTTGAATTTTTTTTTTTTTTTTCCCCCAGCCCAGGGCACTGAAAACCTTCCTGGGTTCTTTTGGGTTCAGAAATTCTGGTTTCAGCCTTGTTCTGCAGGTTTAAATACAGAGTCTGGGAAAGCACTTGGGTTTGAGTGTTTCTAAGGTGCTTTTGTCATAGTCCCAGTTAAGGAAGGGGACTGCTTGGATAGCCTCAAACCACAAGGCTGAGCAAACCCTGTGGTTTCCACCTGGTTGTGTGCCCTGGGAAGACCTTTGCTGTCCTGCATGACCATGCAGGCACCTCCCAGCCTTCCCACTACTCACAAATAGGTCCGTGTGCCCTGCATGGATTATCTTGGGTCCTGCTGAGCCCTGTCCTGGTGGTAAGGAACGTGCTCCCTGTTAGTCTTGTTTAATCCTCTTTACTGCTGCAAGGAGGAATGGTGATTACACTGCTGTTACTTAGCTCTCCATGAATGGTTGTTACATGCTGGCTTGCTGTTTAAAATAGCCTGCAGGAAATCCTTTTAGCTGAGTGATTATGTTGACTGAGACACCTCACAAGGCTGGGGTTTTTTGGGGGGGTTTTGGTGGATTTTTTTTGCTTGGTTGGTTGGGTTTTTTTTGAGGGTGGTGGTTATTTCTTTTTGCTTTGCCCCCCCCTCCTGGCAGCCCCCTCATTCATCTCTGCTGTCCTTTCCCTAGGGAGCTTTCTCTCATCAAAGTCATCGACGTTGGGCGTCGGTTCCTGGTCAACAGGGTTCAGGACCACATCCAGAGCAGGATTGTTTACTACCTGATGAACATCCACGTCCAGCCCCGCACCATTTATCTCTGTCGGCACGGCGAGAGTGATTTCAACCTCAAAGGGAGGATTGGAGGTGACTCTGGTCTTTCCAACAGGGGCAAGAAGGTAAGGGAGAAGGGAAATAAGGCTTCTAGGAGTGATGTGGCTGGAGCAGATGCCATGCATTAATTAGGTTAAGTGTATTTGAGAGCTGGGGTGCTCAGAGGATCCCTCTGTAGAGCTGGGTAAATTTGGGCATGGCTTCAAAGCAAGACTTTGTAGTCATAGATGTTGTTTGTGGGCTTGCATGTGGTTAACGAGCTGGATTGTAGAAGTCTCTAGGAGAGAGGAGTATGAATGTCTTCATTTAAGTTGGTTCAGACTTTGCACAGACAGGGTGAGATGTAGCTGATGACACCCTTTGGTAGAGATAACCATCTCAAAGGGTGCTTTCAAATTGCTTATTACTTTATTCTTCAAAGGCATGGTCAAATATTGCTGCTTCAGGGTGGGTTAGTGTAGCTATTTTGGCTTCCCAAACCATTTTTGAAGTCCAGTTTGAGTTACTTGAGGTGTGAGTATTATCAGGGATTTAGCCCTATTCCAAATAAGCAGAGCTGAAAGGTGGCCAGGGACCTTCCACAGCTTTCTGTCAGAGCCCAGGCTGTGGTTCTGTTTCTTGGATGCTGATGTGGTTCCTTCATGACATTAGGTTGCTGCTTTCTCTTCTGCTTTCTCTGTGTTCTCATACCCCCTCATAGCTTTGGGGGATTGATTGCCTGTGGGGCTGCTTCATCTCAGAGCAGAAGGCTCTGATACAGCTGCCTATAGAAGACAAATGAGGTCCTTGAGAAGGACCTGGAGAAGGGAACCTATACTGGGAAGCAGGGAATAAGGCCTATGGGGGGAAGCTGTGGATCAGGAATCAACTTTTTTTTTTTTTTTTATGTACCACAGTTTGCAGTGGCACTGAACAAGTTTGTAGAGGAGCAAAACATGAAGGACCTTAAAGTCTGGACCAGCCAACTGAAGAGGACAATCCAAACTGCAGAAGCTCTTCAGCTGCCCTATGAGCAGTGGAAGGCACTGAATGAAATTGATGCTGTAAGTATCTTTGGTTGCAGGAGGGACAAATGATGGCTGCTTGGCAGTGAGGGTGCTAGCACCATGCTTTGCACTTTTGCTTAAATCAGATCACCTTTTGGAGGGGGATTGTCCTTCTGTGGGAAGGGGTGGTCCTTCTGCACTACTCACAACTTGCCTGATCTCAGCTCTGCCCTGTGCTGATGCTTCAAGGTGTTGGTTTGGATGAGCAGATTACCATTACTTTTGCTTGGAACCCCTCTGCGACTGAGCACTCGGAGGGACATAGATGGTTGCTTTGGTTTTGTACATTGGCTGTGCTGATGCTTTTTGACTTGAGTAACCTCATGGATGTCCTCTTCTGGCAGGGAGTGTGTGAAGAAATGACATATGAAGACATCAGGGATCAGTATCCAGAGGAATTTGCTTTACGTGATCAGGATAAATATTACTACCGCTATCCATCTGGAGAGGTAGGTCTGCAAGGAGACCTTCAGAGATGTGACTAACATTAAACATGGCCTTGTCTTCATGCTGCCTTCTACACTGAGAGCAGAGGATCATCAAGTGCTCTAGGAAACCAGAATAAAGAGAAGTCAGGGCTCCCATTTACCTTTTTGCATGGGGCTGTTGTGAAATGATGGTATGTGAAGCTCTCATGAAGAAATGTATCACTTAATAGTCCCACTGATATGATGGCAAACTAGTAGAATGGCTTTATTCTCCCTTGGTGAGAAGTTGCTACTATCTAGAGTAGCCTGAAGATGAGGATTTGTTGAGGGTTTGGTTTTGTTTTTGTTTTTTTTTTAGTTATTATTGTCTTAGTAATTATGGTGGTTTGGCTTGGTCAAGGGTATGAAATCAATAGGTGAACCTAGACAAGAACCATTGTTTTCTTTAGAGGTGTTTGTTTTTCTTGATTCTATACCATCTCTCCCTTCTCTTCCTCTGTCTCAGTCCTACCAAGATCTGGTGCAGCGCCTGGAGCCAGTCATCATGGAGCTGGAGAGACAAGAGAATGTCCTTGTCATCTGTCACCAGGCTGTCATGCGTTGTCTCCTAGCATACTTCCTGGACAAGAGTGCAGGTGAGAGCTCCCTGTCCCTGGGAAGGGCACTGATCCTGCTGGAGGAGGAGGGATGAGAGAGATCTGAGGGGGTAGGAGATGTGTTCAGGTCTATGCAGGGCTTGAAGCTGCATTTTATGGGATGGCCTTTAGTTGTTGATGATGATGATGATGATGTCTAAGCCAGCTTTTGCAGCAGGGATGAGATAAACCTCTTGCTTTGCTTTCTCTGCAGATGAAATGCCCTACCTGAAGTGTCCCCTTCACACAGTGTTGAAGCTGACCCCAGTGGCCTATGGTGAGTGGGGGTCAAGGGGTTTGACTTGTACCTTCTCCTGAATCCAAGCTGCCTCTGGGAGAAGGGCAGGATTCTGGGATGGATGGAGCACCTTGTAAACATCTTGTGCCCTTTGGGTTTGCTGATGGCCCCTCTGTCTCCTTCTCCCTCCTGCAGGCTGCCGGGTGGAGTCCATCTCACTGAACATTGAAGCTGTCAACACACACAGGGAACGACCAGAGGTGGGTGTTGCTTTTCCTCAGGGCCATCCCTTGGTGTCCCTCTCCTTTCCCCTGTGGTCAGCTGGCAGCGAGGACACCTGGGGTGGGCATGGGGAGGTTGCTGAGTTGGGATGCTCAGAGTGCTGCTGGAGGACTGGAGCATCAGATGGGTTCTTGCTCTGCAAAGATGTGACCTGCCAAGAGTTTTCTGAGGGAAAAGGATTATTGGATTGGAAACACTGCTCTCCAGTGTTTCTCCCAAATTAAAGCTGGCTCGGAGAACTCCTCCTTGGGTCTTTAACCTTACCCTGTGCAATCATCCTCTCACCAGAGTGGGGAACTGGAGCCATGGATGGAGACGGTGACTTCTCTCAGGTCTCCCAGCTGGCTGGCAGAGTGTGGGCTCAATGCCTTCTGCCTTTGTTTTTTTTTTCACCTGGTGTGCCCACGTTTTTTTATGGCCACCGGAGTACTGTTTGGTAGAGTGGGAGGTAACAGTGCTGGACTAGGGGTGCTGCAGGGAGTAGATCCTTTGCATGGAGGAAAACCCCTGTAATGTCAAATTTGTCTGCCCTGTGCTCCACCAGGAGCTCAGAGGCCAGAGTGGGAGGATGCCAGCTGGTTGGCCATCCAACGGGGACCTTAGGGACCCTGGCACTGCCCGTATCCCAGCTACTGGGACCTTTTTGAACCAGGGTGTCATAGTGATGGAGCCCAGCTGGATGGTCAGAGCCATCCCCTTTTGGCCCACATCTCCATTTTGTTCCTTCCCACCCTCACCAGGTGGCAACATCCCAGCCTCCTCTCCTTCCCCATGGCCGTAGTGGGGAAGCCAGTCCTTCCCCCTACCATGAAGGCCATCAATGCTCTCCTCCATCACCCTCAGTCTGGGGATGGCAGGATTGCCCCTGGGCTGTGGGTAGGATGGAGTAAGATGCGTGCAAAGCGCTTGGGTTCCTCTGCTCGGCTGCTGCCCCTCCATCCCACCTTGCTTGAGTTGGAGCTTGGCACAGTGCTGACCCTTGCTGGCTGCTCTGCCCCTACTTCCAAAATCTTTCCTGATCAGCTTGGCCTGGCTCATCTTCCCTTCTCTTGCTTTCACACCCTTCCCTGGGTTGGAGGGACCAGCTTGGAGGAGGAAACCAATGGGTGCCTCTTACTGTCATGCAAAGTTGTGGCTTTTGATTACCTCTGGGTTGTTTTAGTAATCTACATTTATTTGGTGTGAGCAGAGGCTCAGGTGAGGAGAAAGCTGAGGACAAAGTCTGGCTTTTCAGTGCAGGGCCTCTTTGGTTTTGGTTTTTTTTTCCCCCCCCCGCCTCCCTTTCTAAGGGGAAATCACCTTGCGTCCTCAAACTTTTTCCATTAGGGTTGTTTGTTTTGTTTTGTTTTTTTTTTAATATCCAGAGCCTTTCAGTTTATCCTTTGCACATTTGACAGCAATAGTGGGGAAAAGCAGAGGCTGCTTTAAGAAAATTAAAAAAAAAAAAACAAAAACAAACCCCCAAAACTTTTTTTTTTTTCCCTTATAACTGTCGCTTCTTCCTTTTTTTTTTTTTTAATTTTTTTTTTTGTTTACTCTTTTTTTTTCTTTGTCTTGCTCTTAATTTAGGAAGCAAAGAAGGGACCTAACACGCTCATGAGACGTAATAGCGTTACCCCTCTAGCAAGCCCAGAGCCCACCAAAAAACCTCGCATCAACAGCTTTGAGGAGCATGTGGCTGTTTCTTCTGCCCTGCCAGGCTGTGTTCCTCAGGAAGTGCCCACGCAGATGCCGGGACAAGTTAGTTGAATTCTTGTTTTGTTGTTGGTTTTTGATTTTGTTTTTGGTTTTCTTTTTGTTGCCCTTTTTTTTTTTTTTTTTTTTTTTTTTTTCGTTGTTATTGTGGTTTTCATTGTCCTCCTGTTGCTTCTGGAGCTGGGGGACTGCTTGCTGTTGTCACAACCTGTGCTGCTGTCTCTTGAGATGCATCTTCTCCCATGGCTGCTGTCCCTCCCCAGCTCGGGTTGGTTTTGGGAGCACCTCAGCAAATGGTTGCTTGTTGGTCCTCTCTTGGGTTTGGAGAGCGTTGTCAACCCCCTGATGCTCAAGCTGGGTTAATTTAGTGCCTTCACCATCTGGCATCGTGGTGTCAAACCCCTGGGGAGCTGTATCTGAAGGAGGGAAGGGCTCCTGCCCTCTCCAGGGGTGGTGCTCAGCATTGGTGTAGATCTGGGCATTGTAATAAAGCAAATGATCTTGTACTTGGCTTGAGAAGGAGATGCCAGGACCCATCTCTTTGACTGGAGGGTTCTCCTCCTTCCCAGAGAAATAGGCAAAATGGACCAAAACATGAGGAGAAGCCTCTTGGCATGTTCAACCTTCGTTGCCTTATGCAGTCCTGGCTAAAACCCTGTGGGTAGTTACCATGGTGCTCATGCATCCTTTCCTCTTTCACCCACTTGTGATGGGATGGAGAAGTAGAGACCTTGCTGCACACTTCTCCAGGAACCCAACTCACTTCCCTGTGCTTGTTTAGATATCTCAGAGCCCCCTTGCCATGCTGCCCTTCCCATCAGCTGCCTATTGGGTCTCATTGTCTGGCCCAGCCCCTCTTAGTGTTATCTGATGTCCTCTTGCCCCATCTTGACCAGGTCCTGGGCAGGTTTAGGAAGGCTTCCATGCTCCTCCTCCAACCCCTCTGCTTGGTGGCTGCTTTGCATGAGCCTTCTCCACCCCAGCAAGCACTGAACGTGGCAGCTCAGTCTGTCTCAAGCTTTTGGAGCTCTGCTTGGGCTGATTGAGTCTTACAACAAACCCGCTGCCAGCTTTGGGTTTGGAAGCTCTTGCTGCTCAGGTGTTCCTCGCTGCCCTCCGGCGTCCTCGGTCTCGCGCGGCGTTACTGATCCCTCTTTCCATTCTCTCTGTTTCTCTGCAGCCTTTACTAGGGAAGGCATGCCTGTAAGTACCTTCTTGTCTCTTATTTCCCCCCCTCTTGTCCTCTTTTAATGTCTCTTGCCATCCCACTAGTTGTTTTGATGTTGCTGTGGAAATCAGCTGGGGTGTGGACTTTTTAGAGTTAATATATCTTTGCGTGGGGGTGGATTTGGCCGTGGCTTAGGGAAGGTAAAAAGGAGAAAAAGTGTCCTAGCTTGAGCAAATCTATTTTTTTTGGCCCAGAGAAGTTGTGGCTGCCCCATCCCTGGAAGTGTTCAAGGCCAGGTTGGATGGGGCTTGGAGCAACCTGGTCTAGTGGGAGATGTCCTTGGCCTTGCAGGGGATTGGAACTTGATCTTTAAGGTCCCTTCCAAGCCAAACCATTCTGTGGTTTTTGTGGAGAAATGAGGGGAATTTTATCACTTGCCCTCTATCTGTAATGTCTAAATTCCCTGCCTCCTTCTTGGACAGCCCTGGTATGGGAGATGCTGTTGTTTTTTCCTGGGGTTATCTTCTCTGTGGTAGCACCTTGTACTGTAGGTGATAGGCCCAGGGTTCTGAGTTTTGTCTTAAGAGTGATGGCACCAGATTGATCTCTGAGAAGGTTCAGACCTCAGCCTCCAGCTGAGTTTCATCACCTACATGGGATCAGGAGTATGTTTTCTGGAGAAGGCCTGATCCCAGGTCCTGGCATTTTTAGTTGTGTGAACCTGGATTTTAGGACCAGTCTGCCTTGGCTGTCTGGCAGAGTAGATGCAAAGCTATTGTCCTCTAGCTCCAGTAAGGAAGGAAGATTCCTTGAGCTTTATAAATAACCAAGGCTTTGTCAGTGTGGTTTAGTGCTGTTAAAACCTTGTGTGATAGGGACAGGGCAGCTCCTGGATAAATTTGAACCTTTGGATTTAATTCATGCAACATTATTGATCTGAGCAGCAGTTGTTGGAATCTGAGCTCAGATGCCTTCTCAAAAACCAGGGAGAGTTTAGGGCTGGAGTGGTTGGTTCCCAGGGTTCTTTTTGGCCTCTATGGACCAGTCTGAATCTGTCTACATGCATCCCTGTCCTGGTTTCTTTTGTGGACTGAAAATGGAGGAATCTGCTGTAACAGGACCAGGCCTCAGCCCTGCCTGCACATAACAGCTGAAGAACCTCATGTTTCTTCCCCTCATGTAAACATTTTTGAGAAGTGGGAAGTTAAGAAGGTCACACTTGTCTTTTGATGGGTTGGGGAAGATCATCATGCTTGTGCTATGTAGAGGGTGAGTTTGCTTATTGTGGCTTTCATGTCTTCTTCCCTTGCCTGTGGACACAAAAGCCCCTGATGATGAGGTGCCTGGTTGTCTTAGGTTGCTTTGAAAGTATTTTTGTTGTTTTGTGCATCCCTCCATTCACATTTTCCCATCCATGTTCTAATAAAAAGCACTGCATGGCTCAGCAAGGGCTGGGGCACAGAAAAAACTTAGGTTGAGTTTGGGAGATGGTTGCATCCCAGCTCTGCTGGGAGCCTGTTACTGGGGGGCTTAAAAGCTGCTTTTGAGGGAGTGAAGAAGACACCCCAAACCCAAGACTTGGTGTCAGTACCTCTCTAAGAGGCTGTTGCCTCATGTGCATGTGTTTGGTCCTCACTGTGTCCCACCACAACCCCTATGGGATCAGGGGAGGTGGAAGGTACCTCCATCCCAGTTTGCACCATGGGACTTGGGGGGGGATGCTTTGTTGAATCATCCCTCATTGTTGGGATCTTGACCCACATCCAGGAGGACCAGGGGATGCCTGGAGAGAGGCTGGGGATGTGTCTCAGAGTAGCACAGAGTCCTCCTGACTGTGGGATCGAGCCAGTTTGGGGGAGTGGGACTACCTGGCATGATGCTTTCTTTTCCTTTTTCTTGGTTTGTGATCCAAAGTGCACTTTATAACAACGACCTGATCCCCTCCCTTCTTCTCCCCTTCACTTTTCATGCTTAAAGGCGACCAGTTTGCCACTTTCTCAAAGTTTTCTCTTTACTAATATTTCCAAGGTAAATGGCTGTGGTGCATGTGGCTTTTCCTAACCCTCCTCCTGTCTCCTTAAATAACAGAAAACAGCTCAGCCCGCTCTGCCTCGTAGCTTGGACAAGATTCATGGTGCTTGTAAGAGGCAGTTTAGGTAGTAAAAAACAAAAAGGAAAGAAAAAAAAAAAAGGAACTCAATGAATCTTGAGAAACCTTCCTAGCTATTTCCCTAGTCCTTTTCTCCCCACCCTTTTTCGTGTAGTTTTGTGAACTGGGATATGTCCTTGTGATCATCTCCCCTTGGGTTTCTCGTCTAGTGGATGCTTTTCTCTGGCTGCTGCCTTCAGAGCTGGTCCTGCTTCTGTTTAGCTGGTTGTCTTTGGTTTTGTGGTCCTCACCGTGTGCTGGTGGGTGCCTGTTGCCAACACCCTGTGCCCAAGATATGTCTGGAGCAGCTCTTGAGGACCATGAAACCTCCTAGGGTGTCATTGAGGGAGCTGGTGCTCCTGAAATGCTGCTGATGGTGTCTGGTCCTCACACCAGCTTCTTGGTGTGACCAGCAGGAGCTGCATCTCCTTGGCAGCACCAAGGATGGACAAACATTGACCTCCTTGGTAGATGGGGGGGAAGGGGGAGATGGATACTGCCCACCATCAGAAGGAGCAAGAGAGATGTTTAATTGTTCCTTGAATAAACTTCGTGGTCCCCTGTTAGCTTGTCTGTCACGGGCCAAAGAGCAGTTTCAGAGGTGCAGACCAGGTAGAGTGGGAGGGTTGCCTTGGCTCTGGCTCAATTTTTAGGGATATCTCTACCAAATTCCCACCCTGTAGTTAAAGCCAGGTGATGGCTGAAGGAGAGGGCTCTGAGCAGCAAGTCAGTGCATTCCCTTCCAGCTCTGTCTTTGGGTGGACAGTGTCCTCTCCTCTGGTGGGTGCCTTTTGTAGTGACCCATGCTGTGGCTTTCTGTTTACCCCCCCTGTCCCCTTGTCAACGTGCACGTGGAAGACGCTGGGATGGGGTCCTACCCCCCCAACCCTGCTCCTTCCTCTCTCATTACAGAACATGAACAACTCTCAGAAGCCATCCTGACTCCCTTGGCGCTGTCTCCAGGCCACCAGCCATGCCACCAGCTTCCCACCCCATCTCCATTCCTGAAGCTTGCTTAGAATAAACCCAACATCTCCTCCCTCGCCGGCGAGGTCGACCCTCAGCTGTCTCCTACCCACGCCCCTTCATCTGCAAAGCTGGAGAGATGCAGGAGAGCTGAGGAGAGGAACCCCGAGCTCCTTCAGGGTCACCACCAGATCTTCCAGGCTGTGTGATGTTTGCTCTCCTCTCTGGCATCCTGTTAGATGGTAGCAAAGCTGCAAAAGTGCTTCTAGTGCACAAGACTTTTTGTTTTCCGCTCTTTTAAGTGGTTTTGAGCTTCTTCGGGACCGATTGGGTTCCCACCCCTCTGGGGTTGGGGTGTATATATGTGGGTGGTGTGGGGTTAGCAGAGAAATGTGAGAGGGAGAGGGGCAACAGAAGGGTGTTTTGCATTATTTTGTTTTAAATTATTTTTAATTTTTTTTTTTTTTTTTTTTTGAGAAAGCTGCTGTGCTGCTGCATCCTTCCCCCCACGCTGCAGCCTGTCCCACACACCCAGACCCACCAGCACCAAGAAGGCAGCTGTGGGAAGTCCTTCAGACCAAGAATTACTGGGTTTTAAAAACAAAACAAAACAAAAACCAAAACAAAAAAACCCAAACAACTCAAACGCCTTGCAGAGAATGTGGATCTTCCAAAATCGGGCGCAGTCTGCCTGTAGTGTAAGGGGCAGCCAGGCTCAGGGTGATGGGAGCACCTGGGGAATGCTTCAGGTTCAGGCATGGGACATTTTTTTGGTGAGACCTGAGCCCCAGCTGAGGTGCTGTGGTAGAACTTCACCTCCCCTTTCCTCTGCTTCGGAGGGAAGTGGGGATTTTGGAGAGGGTTTGAATCCCTGGTGGGCAGGCTGAGCTGGGTGTGAATGCAGGCACAGATCTTGTGGGGGTGGCTAGAGTCCCTGTGTAGCTGTCAAAAGCCACAAGAAGGGGCAGTTTGGCCTGTTCTTTTTCTTTGTTTGTTTTATTTAAATATATATACCCACACAAGAATGTGTGTGTATGTGTATACCTAGAAACCGCTTGGTTTTTGCACTTTATTTGTGGCAGGAGTATAACTTTTTTTTTTTTTTTCAAGTTGTGCCCCTTAACAGGGGAAACCTGAATGAGGGCAATTTTATTTTTTTTTTTAAATTTAATTTTGCATGCTAGAAAGCTAAGACTACAAAAAAAAAAAAAAAAGTAGTTAATGGTGTTGGAAGTGTGTGTGTGAGTGTGAGTGTGAAACGAGGTGAGTGACTTAAGACTCCATCAAACAACTCCCAGTGGTTTGATGCATGAGATCTCTTCTTGGCAGCCTGTCCTGGGCTGTGAGACAGAGATTAAAAAATGGCAATTAACCACTTGCTTTGTGCAAAAGTCTGTGGATTTTATTTTTTTAATTTTTTTTTAATATATGTGGGGGTTTTTTATATAGTTTTTTGGGTTTGGGTTGGGGTTTTTTTTGTTGGTTTTTTGTTTTTCTTTTTTTTTTCCCCCTACTCCTGCGTGCAGCAGCATCTTCATCCCCATCTCATGCTTTTTGGCTCCCCAGCTGAGTTGGAGGCAGGAGGTGAAGGCAGCCAAGCTCTCCTGCAGCACTGAGCTTGGGGATTGGAGATGGATTGGAGATGGGCAGCCCTTTAGTTTCATCCTTCCCGTGGCTTTCCCCAGCACCCCTGAGCAGGAAACTTCATCAGGAGAAGAGAGTTTTGGGGGAGAAACTATGATTGGTTTTGTGTCTGTGTGTTTGTGTATGTATTTTTTTTTGGAGGGGGGTTTGGTCTGTTTTTCCTTTTGGGAAAAGGTGAACCACAGTGCCTCGTGCTTCAGTCTCATGTAGCCAGAGCACATGCTTGGAGCAGCACAGATGGTGGGAAGGGGCTGAGACCATGCTTGGTCCATATCTGACCAGGAGAGATGGTCTCAGCAGTGCCCTCCCTGTGCCAGCTTGTTCATATTTGTATAATATTCCTGTACAGATTAAACACTTTTCACCACCACCCCCTCCTTTTTTATTTTCTTGAATAACCGCATTAAAAGCAGCCAGCTCCCTGTGTATGCAGTTGACATCTGCCCTTTTATTTTCTCTGACCTGGAGAAAAAAAAATGAATGTTTTGGGAAGGCAAGTCACTTTCAGTCTTGTCAGCCTCCTTCCTGGGGAGTTTTATCTTTCTCCTTCTGCTATGAAAAGATAAGCCAGCAAATGCAAACATGACGTCTGGTTGCCCAGTGATCAATCCTGTACACATGTAATTCTGCAGATGTTTTGATGTGTGTTTGTGTGTATATATTATATATATATATATATAATGTATATATATATATATGGGAAAAAAAATCAGCAAAAAACCCCCAACTTCTGGCCTGAAACTTTCTTCCTTTGGCAATAATAGAAGTTTCAGTAGGTCCTACAAAAAGATGAACCTAATGGGTTGTGGTTTTTTTTTTTCCAGCAAAGGGAAAATTGGTCTCTGAGCAGCACAGAGGTCCTCTGGTGCTCTGGAGGTTTGGGTGGTAGGTGGGATGGTGGCAGCCCAGGAACTCATTGCCCATCAGTTTTGGTTTACAGAGCCAAGAACTGGGCAGTGAGGCTGCAACCAAGGTGGACAGGGAGAGGGGACTTGTTGAACCACACTAATGATTTCTTCCCCCTCTTTTTTTTCCTGGTTTTGTTTTCCTTTGTGATACTTGAATTAATTTTTATTTTTTTTTTATAGCAAAGCGCTTTTTATTTATTTAATGTATACTGCAGAGCTGGGAGAGAAGGGTAGTTGGGTTTTTTGTTTTGGGTTATTTTTGTTTTGTTTTGGTCTTTGAGTTGTGGAATGTTAACTGTTCTGTATATATACATCTGGAATAATTGCCTGATATAAAGCTGTGCCAGCTTAACAGGGTATGCCTTTCAGAAATTTGTATATTTTGCAGTTGCTGGACCAATAAATACCTTGAAATACAGATGTGAGTGACCTGGTTCTTTGTGCTAGGAATTTGACTCTTGGGCCTATCTTTTGTGTGGCTTGGTGGCCCATGGGTGACCATGTGCCTCATGTTTGTTCTGTGCATCATAAATTACTCCTGACCCCACAGTGGGTTTTCTGATGAACATTTCCAAGGGAAACCATTTGGATCCCAAGGTGTGATTCTTCTTTTCTGGCCATGTTACAGCAGTTTTGAAGAGCTTATCTGTGGAGCTGACAGTGTGACTCCTCCAACCACATCTTTACATCTATTTAGGGCAAGTGAATACCCCCCAAGCTCTACCCATTCCATCACTGTTGAGCATAAAGGTGATATGCTGGAGTACGTCCTGCCCAGATCTTCATCTGGACTGCAAATTAGGCAGGACTAGGCATTTCTTTGATCTGTTTAAAATTATTTTGTGCCAAATGAAACTGAAGGGCTGGCCAAGAGCTATCCTTGGAGATCGTGGATGTCTGCCTTGCAGGCAGGAGAACAGCAGATGCCACCTCCAAGAAAAGTTTTAAAATTGTGAAGTTGGTTTGGTGTTTTGTTTTGTTTGGGTTTTAAGTGTGGGGGTTTTTTTGTTTGTTTTTGTTTTGAATAGAAGAAAAAATAGGGTATGGGGAAAAGTGTAAATTGGAGATGATGCTCAGCACCACATTTGAGTGGATGCTCCCCGTCCCCCCCAAGCAGTTGTGTCTGAAAGCTGCTTAAGAGCAAAAGGATTCAAAAGTGTGGATCTCCACATATTCCAGCTCAGCTCTGATGTTAACTCCTCCTGGCTGATGGGCATCCCTTGCTCTGATCTCTTGGCATTGGAATAGGTTGCCCAGGCGAGTGGTGGAGTCCCCATCCCTAGCAGCATTTGAGAAATGTGTGGATGTAACACTTGAGGAGATGGTTTTAGTTGGCTGGGGATGCTGGGCTGATGGTTGGACTTGATCTTAGAGGTCCTTTCCAAACTCAATGCTTCTATTCCCTGATTCCCTGGGCTTTCAGAGAAGGGGAAGTGCCTTCTCCTGATTCCTCTGTGCAAAGGGACTTTTCTTTTAAGCTTCAGGGAGGCATCTGTTCAGCCTGGAGAAGAGGAGGCTCAGGGGAGACCTCATCACTCTACAACTCCCTGAAAGGAGGCTGGAGCCAGGGGGGGTTTGGTCTTTTTTCCCAGGCAACTATCAGCAAGACAAGAGGGCATGGTCTCAAGTTGTGCCAGGGGAAGTTTAGGTTGGATATTAGAAAGAATTTCTTCATGGAGAGGGTGATCAGACATTGGAATGGGCTGCCCAGGGAAGTAGTGGATTCTCTGTCCCTGGAGATATTTAAAAAGAGCCTGGATGTGGCACTCAGTGCCATGGGCTGGGAACCACAGGGGGAGTGGATCAAGGGTTGGACTTGATGATCTCTGAGGTCCCTTCCAACCCAGCCAATTCTATGATTCTGTGATCTGCAACATCTCTTTTCCTCCATGTGCACACAGATCTGATGCTCTAGGGCAGCACTCATCCCTGCAAGTATTTTGGGGGGAGGGTGTATTGTGGCTCTCCAGAAAAGCCAACTACCACAAGATTTTGTTCTCTTAACTATGATTTTAATCTCCAGCAACCTGGCTGTCTCCTTGACCCAAGCGAAGACAAAACTCTCCTGCTTTATTTTAGGGGAAGGGATCTCAGCCTTGCAGAGCATCCCACAAGGATGCAGGGGCTTTGATAACAGGGTGGGCTGAGATTATGTGTAGCCACAACAGCATTGCTGCTCTTCCCCTGCCTTCCCCAGCCAGGCAGGGGCTGTTTTGAAGCCGTGATAACCTCGTCCTTGCAGGGGTGGGGGAGCACAGGGGGAAAGTTTTGCCTCCTGGAGTGTGGCTGTGGGCAGCAGTTTCAAGGCTGCTCTGCAAGGAAATATCCCCCTGAAGAGGCTTTGCTCCTCTTTCTGTTTGCAGGGGGCTCAGTGGGGTTTGTATCACACCATCCATGCAGGGGGTCATGGGCAGCATCCTTTCTTTTTCTTCTATGTGATTCATTTTTCCTCATTCCTCAGTGTTCAAGGCCAGGCTGGATGGATCTTGGAGTAACCTGGTCTCATGGGATGTGTCCCTGCCCATGCAGGGGGGTTGGAACTGGATGATCTATAAGGTCCCTTCCAGCTGAAACCATTCCATGGCTTTGTAGCATCAAAGAGAGGAGACATTCCTCGAGGCAGGCTGGCTGTAAAGGTTATACTTGACAGCAGGAACATTCCCCTGCTCCCAGTCAAGTCCCATTTTCATTAAAAAGAAAACAAAACAAACAAAAACCACAAAACAAAAAACCAGACCTCAGCTCGCTGCTGGCAAACAAGGCTGGAGAACTTGTGATTGCTAAAAAAAATAAAAGGAAAAAAAGGATAGACCAGTCACGCTGGCTGACTCAGCTCTGATTGATGGCTCAGGAATGTGTCTGATACGTGCAAGGGATTAAATAAACCATGGGCAAACCTTTCCAATGCAATATGCTGGATGAAGCTCAGCCAGCACCCCGCTCACCTGCCTCTGGCTGGGGAGTGACTGCATCTCAGCAGGGGATTGGTTGGGGATTGGTTTCCTTTCCTGTTTTTTTGTGGTGTGGTTTGTTGTGTTGTTTTTTTTTTTCTAAATCAAACTGCAAATAAAAATACAAAGAAATGGTTATGGGGTGTGTGTATGTGTTTTGCCAGGGGAAACATCTTGCTGCTTGCATCTCTAATGGGAATTATTTGCAACACCACCAGGTATCTAAACATATCTGTGTACTTTTGCTCCAACCAAGATGCCCTGGGAAGGCATGTGTTGCCACTGAAATGTATTTATTTTGCAGGTGTGCATCTGTAAACCTCACTCTTGCTGCTCTGTGCCTGATCCCTCCTAAGTGCTGGAGTCCCCTCCCCATCCCAGGGTGGGCTCAGAGCCCAGGATTTGCTCTTGGCTACTGGAAGGCTGTGTGGATGTGAACACCTGACCCTGATGTTTCCTTTGCTTCCGTGGGTATCTCTCTCTTCTCTCCTCTCTGACGTTGAGTGGTGGAATGAGGCAGCTCCAGGCTCAAGCTTGCCCCATCCCTAGTGTGAAACAGCCTGTGAAAGCTCCTGGCAATCCCATGCCCTTAGTAAAAGGGCATCTTCTGGTGCAGCTCCAGCTGAGGAACCCAAGCCCTTCTCCTCTCACCCCATCCCTACCCATCGAGGGCTCCCCCACTGCTGGCACCACACATCTCTGCTGAGCTCCAAGGTCAAGTGGGCAAGAATCCCTCACTGGTGCCATCCTTCATCTCACATGATTTCAAGAGAGTCACCATCAGCTCCCCATCTTCTCATGGCACTGAGAATCCCTTCCAGCTCTGGCCCTGTTTGCCTTGGCTTCCCACCAGGCAATGTTCCACTAGCAGTAGGTAGGAAGACCCAAAACCACACAGAGTATTTTTGAAAAGCTCCTTGAATATCAAAGGTCAAGTAAAGCAGACCCATCTGATAGGAAAGAAAGAGACCAACAATAGCCATGCCACCATCCAGTCTGCAGCTGGCTCTGCTCAGATGCTCCTAAAGCCCATGAGTTGGTCCTGCTGGAGGAACCTCCATCTGCAGCCCCTCTGGTACCCTCCTGACTGCTGCAGAACCTCCTCCATCCAACCCACACACCAGGGCAGTGGTCTGAACCACTTGGAAACACTTCTGCCTTTGAGTTGCTGTTTTGAAAGAACCAGGGAACAAATACCTTGTGACAGCCCCTTGCAACTTCCTGGATAAATACCCAGAGGGTTTTGTAGTCAGAGAATTTGTCGTTTTGAGAGAGCAGATTGTGTCATTTCCCTAGCCATGTGCTTTTTCTTTCTAATCTATTTTCATCTTGGGGTATGATGGGCTCACTATGGACAATCTGGCCCCTGGTTTCCCCCTCTTCTCATGGGGGATCTTAAAGTTTTGGTTTCTTCTTCTTAAAGTTTTGCTTCTGCTGGGAGTGCTTCTGGGAAGCAACTGGTTAGAAAAAGTGAATCGAAACCAAATCTAGTTGTCAGCAATGCCAGAGGAAATGACATCACGTGGACAGAGAAACAGTGGTAAGAGTCAATGCCAAAATGGCTGTCACACTTCCAAAATCCAGGCACTCACTACATCCACAAGGTTGGCTTCATTTTCTCAGGGTCCCCATTGGAAGTGTCCTACTGCATCCTGCTGATCCTCTGCCCAGCTCTGTGGTTCACCTGCAGGATCTGTGCCTGGTTTAGGGATGCTATAGGGGAACCAGTCCTTACTGCCACTGGAGCCAGGCTGGGTTCTGTGCCCTGGAAAACCTTCATTGTAAGCTTTGCTCCATGTTTTCCTTGTGGTCTGATGAACCAGCCAATGTGTGGCAACATGAGACAGTCCACAGAGCAACAGAAGACAAGAAAGAAGACAAAAGAAAGAAAGAAGACAGAAGAAAAAGACAAAGAAATCAATCAGGGGTGGGTTGAGTGTTGCCAGGCCTTGGATCTCCTGGTTGTCTTTTCTCACCATTATCCCTTGAGGACACAGCAGGAGCTCCAACCCAACTGATGATGGACCAAAAGCCTTGAGAAGCTCTTCTTGAATGTTATCTCCCATGATCTTAAATCTAATTTGCATCCTGAGAAGAGCATGACAAGGTTTGGTGAGCTTCATGACATGACAGACAAAACCCAACTGATGCATCTGCCCACCCAACTTGTTGCTGAGGTGAGAAGATAATTTCTTGATGATATAAGAAAACTCAGAGCTAGCATGGTCTGAAGGGATGGTGATGAGACAGCATTCAGGATAACTGGGGCTTTGTGAACTGCTTCTTCCTTTAGTACAAGCTACAGACTCTTGTATTGCATCCACTCCTGGTCAGGTACCCTGCAAATGTTATTTGCTTCTTACTCCCATAGGAGGCATCTTGGTGTTCTTTATACTGAAATCAATGTTGGCAAAAATTTATAGAAACCAGTGGCCTGGTGTAGAAGTCAGAAAAGAGGATGGCAGCAGAGGTTGTGGTTGAAAAGCACAGCTGAATTGGAGCTCCAAAGAGAAATGGTAATTAAGCCCTAACGAATAATTACCATGGTGGAGGGCAGCTCAAGAATGAGCACAGCCCCAAATCCAGATATTTCTAGCTGCAGCTGAAACCCCACAATTAAGCTGTGATTTTGGTCATTATGAGGAGGTATTTCCAGAGCTGGGTCTTGCCTTTCACTGCCTTTATTCACCAAAACAGCTGACTCAGCATCAACAGAAAGAAAACCCAGCAATTGGATAAAAGTCATCCAAACCAGACTGGAGAGCCTGTGTTGGATGCCTCCACCAAAGCTAGATTCCAACCTGTGGGCAGAGCTGCCTTTTCCTGATGGAGAGAAGAGAGGAGAAGACTTTCTGGCTAGTTGGGAATGTGTTGGGTTAGGAGAGGTGGAGGGTACCTAAAAATACTGATGTCCTCTCTTGGGAGCAGGAGTCCCACCCTATGGAAGCATGGAGAAGCAAATGTCACCGTGCATTTCTGTGGTTCTTGGTCCATCTCTAGTCACTTGTTAGTGCAGGACAGTGACACACCAGTGACACACCAGTAAGAAAGGAGGGGCAAGAAGCTGTGGCTCTCCTATGGGTACCTGGTCACCCCATCCACTCTGTGCTGCAAGCACGTTGTCCTGGGAGGTGTTTCTACAGGCAAATCACACCATCAACCTAGATTTCAGGGTGATGGTACAAGTGTTAATGGATGATTTCCTTCCTGGCTCTCCCTCCAGTGATGCTGCAAGGATTGTGACTTACTTTGGCTCTTCTGAAGCCTTCGAGCCAGTATTAATGTCACCCACTCTGATTGGTGACACCATCCTACCAACCAGCCACCCTGAATCACTCACTCTTCCTTCTGCCCAGCCTTGATCCATCTGTGACAAGTGGTAGATGTGCTCTCCTGCCATGTATCCACCTTAATCCTTCTAATTGCCCCATCCTTTGACATCTGTACCACCAAGTGCTAGCTTCTTCCCCTGTATTTTCCATGCAATGTGTAGGCACCTCCTGTCCCCCTGGTGCAGTATGCCAAGGCCACCTTTGGCAGCCTACAGACTCATTAACCCACTCATTAACCCACTGGGACTCATTAACCCACTTGATAATCACCCAGCCACCACCAGCAGCTCCCCATGCCCAGTTTCTGCTGTATGGGTACAACGGTTAGATTTCAGGTTTTTTTGGGGTCTGCACTAGTGGCTTTAACATGCTGGAGAAAGGTGAAAGAAAAAACCTAGAAATCATTCCCAGGGCAGATTCTTGGAAGAGAATATTGCCATTTCTACCCAAAATATACCCATCTACAATTTCAGAGTCCTTGCCACAAAATCCCAATGCCTTTCCAGCCACCACCTTTGATTTACCTTTTTCATATTTTCTCCAAGTTTTTCCTAGAAGGATATCATCTATTTGGACACCTTCTTAGGGGCATTTTTCCACCATCACAGGCACCACGGTTGTGGATGAGTCTACTTTTTAGAAGCTACTTGGGGCACAGAAGTTATCATCTTATTTGGTTGTAAGTTACCCAGCAGTGACTGGGTGCTTTAGAAGAAAGGCACAAGAAAATAATAAAGCACTAAAAGTCACCATAACTAATTTGTAATAATGAATGAGATGCCTTTCCAGACCTGCTAAACCAGTGTGTAGGCTTAGAGGATTTCTGAGCATGGCCATTGCACAGAAACTAATTTCAAACCTCTTCCTCTGGCACGTTTTGTCCTGTGACTGGGTCTGTTGCAGGGGTGACAGAAGTCCATCTGCATCCATTACACAGAACCACAGAATCACAGAATGGTTTGGGTTGGAAGAGACCTTAAAATCATCCAGTTCCAACCCCCCTGCATGGCCAGGGACACCTCCCATTAGACCAGGTTGCTCCAAGCCCCATCCAACCTGGCCTTGGGCACTTCCAGGGATGGGGCAGCCACAGCCTCCCTGGGCAACTTGTGCCACACTCAAAAGAAAGAATTCCTCCCTGATAACTAATCTAGATTATCCTCTTTCAGTTTGAAGCCATTCCCCTTCATCCTATCCCTACATTCCTTGGAAAAAAATGCATCAAATCACTTCCAGCAGTCAGCAAACCCTGGAGAGAGATGGGACTGGGAGGGAAGTGAATTAAGTCAGAAGAGTTGTAATAAATGGTTTGCAAGAATCATGGTCAAAGCTGGCTGAAACCCAAAGCTTTTGGTTCACCAGAAATCTTCTCTTTTAAAAGTAAATAAAAATAAAAATATCTTCCTGTCCAAATGGGAGGGAAACTGATGTTTCTCAAAAATTCCAAAGCTCCTTTCAACCCCATGTGATGATATATCATTTTCCCTGGCTTTCTGTAGATGTTTTAAACAAAGCTCTGGGTTTGGGGTTGGTTTTTTTTGTTTGTTTTTTGTTTTTTGTTTTTTTTTTTGACAAAACATTCCTTTGTTGGAAAACACTGCCCTGGATTAACTTGAGAGAATGGGGGATGGCCCTTCATCACTCATTAAAGATGAAGTGGAGGTTTCATGGGGCTGGATGCCCATCTCACCCACACAACAGGTCACATCCAGGCATCAGGGGGTGGCCTCACCAGGAGGTGACCTCCCTCAGCAGAGAGGAGTGCAGATAGGGCTCAGCTTGGTGTCTCTGGCACCTCACTATCATCCCTTGTAATGCTCTTGGAAGCCACATGAGCTGGATGACCAGCAGTGCCCCAGACAAAGAGAAAAGTTGAGAGAGACAGGCTCAAACAAAAAGCCCCCCTGTGTGTGTCCTTGGTGGTTTTAACTCAGATTTAATTATCTTACCCCTATTAATTACCTTTCTATCTGCTCAGCTGATCTGAACATGTCTGGCTGGCTCTTTCCTCCTGAAGCTGCTCCTAACAAAGCTGTTGCTGTCTGGGTACCTGCAGGGCTGTTCCAAGGGCTGGGAAGGACAGAACCAGGATTAATTAAGGGCTGCAAGGATGTCACTCAGCCTGGGAAGGCTCTGCCATGGCTGTGAAGCTGATTTGCCTGCAGAAAAGCTGACTCAGGAATGCTGTGAGGGTTCAGCAAAGCCAAGGAGATGGTAACACCAAAGCATCCCCTGCAAACCTGCCACAGGGAGCTGGGCTTTGGCTGGTGGGGCTGTCACTGCAACCCCTCAGTCCTGTGGCTGAGACTGTAAAGTGAGTCTTGCAGCTTCTTTTGGAAGCTCCAGGTTATTTGTTTATTTATGTATTTATTTATAATAAATATTTATTTTCCAGGTTACACAGGTAACCTGGAAAAATCCCTGTTATATTTCCCCATGGCAGCACGAGGCATTGCACAATATTTCCCTTTCTGTGTGCACTGGTGGCTTTTTATGATGGTCTGGGAGGGAGGATTTGGTCTCTTGGTTCGTTTTGGGTGGCACGGACAAGAGTTTTTGCAAAGCCTGATGTTTTCCAAGAGCAGTCAGGCCACCCAGAATATAAAGGACATGGAGCTGTTGGATTGAGTCCAGAAAAGGCTCATTAAGTTAATCAGAGGGCTGGAGCACCTCTGCTAGAGAGAGAGGCTGAGAGAAAGATAGGGTTGCTCAGCCTGGAGGCAATAAAGCCACAGGGATAACTTAGAGCATCTTCCAGTACCTGAAGAGGCTACAGGAAACCTGGGGAGGGACTTTTCACAAGGGCAATGGAGTGACAGGACAACCAGGAATAGTTTTAAGCTGAAAGGGGGTGGGCTCAGATCAGGTATTAGGAAGAAATTCTTTAGGCTGAAAGTGGTGAGACACTGGAACAGGTTGCACAGAGAAGCTGTGGCTGCCCCATCCCTGAAAGAGTTCAAGCTCAGGTGGGATGGGGCTTGGAGAAACCTGGTCTAGTGGGAGGGGTCCCTGTCCATGTCAGGGGGATGGAACAAGATGACTTTTAAGGTTCCTTCCAATCCAAACCATTCTATGATAATGTCCAGCCCATGCACTGGCTGTGAGATGACAGAAGTTCTCATGTCTGTGCATCTCTTGCAGCTTATGGATCAAAGTCAGTGGGAAAAAGAAACCCAAACAATAACCAACACATGTACACTGTTTGGGAAGTTGATATTTCAAGTGCTAATCAGCACAAGCAAATTTGCCATCTGCTCTAAATGGGGTGGTATTTGCCTCTGCCCAAAGGTCAGACAAAATATTAAGCAGCTGTTACCTCCCTTTATTGTTCTACAGAGATGATTTGAGATAAACAGATGTGGGACCCCTTGCTGGAAGCTGTCTGGACCCAGTTCTGTAGGAGGATGTTCAAAGCCAGGCTGCCTGGGAGATCCATGCTCCCTCACAATCAAATCTCATGCTTCAGTACCCAAATGCCAGAGGTCAAGATACCTCTGGATGAGGAAATATGAGCTGCAAGAGCTTAGGGATAAATCCACTGAAGGAAATGGCCCTAATAGCTCTTGCAGATTCAGGCCTTCTCTCCTCTGTTGAACCAAAGATGTTTTAGATAGATCTCATTATCTGTAACTTGGGGTTCTCATCACCTCTGCTTGGGGCAGACAAGACAGAGCACAACACCAAAGCATCCATTGCAAAACTGTTATATTCCAGGGTGGAAAGCCAAGTAGCATCTTCTTTCGAGTAATTAATCAAAGGACCAAAGCAAATATGCAGAAAGAATGAATCAAATCATTGCAGATTGGTTGTGCCTTCAGAAAATAAAACTGTCAGGGAATTTGTTTCTGATGCTGGCTGGGGTTATTTATAACCAAGGAACATAGCAGGGGCTGGGAGAAATCAGCTGTGTTTAAAGAAGGCTGGGAGGGCAGGCAAAGCCAGGCAGGAATCTTCTGGGTGATTTTTTTTCCAGCTGAAAATGTTGGTTTGTCAAAAAGGAAAAAAAAAAAATTAAAGTTTTCTTCAGCAACATGCCAAGATACATTCCTATTGGAAAACCAGTAGGGTCAGGACAAGGGGTGGAGCTGGGACTGTGACCACCAGTGGTGTTTTGGTGTCTTCCCTGGTATGGTGTTGTCCTGGGCTGACCAGGACCTGTGGGTCCTGATGGGTGTAGGGGATGGCATAGCTCTGGGCTGGCTCTTGGATGCAGCCACACCATATCCATCACCCAGCTTGGGTAGCTGCATCAGCTGGGGGGTTCTTCTGCCCCCAGAAATTCTCCTGAAATAAATCAGAGTGCTCAGATCAGCTCCTTTTTGAGTCCCACCTTGCCTAGAGATGTTGTCCATAGGATTTTGTGGATTATACCTGTGGGGTCTGTGAAGGGCACTGAGGGCAGCAGCCTGCTGTCAGGATGCCAGTGTCCCTCAGTTATGGGTGAACTGGAGAAGACTGGGAGCAGCTGGGCAAGGAACAGAGAGGTGGCTGCGTGAGGGTGATGCACACCATGGCCAGCCCATGGCCAGCCCTAGGAAAGTCCCAACACTGAGTGAAACTCCATCCCTCTGTGGTCTCCTCCATTCTCAAACAGCAACCCCCAGATGAAAGGCATGGCTGGGGTTGGACCACTGAAAGAGCCTGCTGTGCTGGTCTCTGTGTCTGCAAATACCCCAAGACAGCTCTGTCCCTTGACAGATGGAAAAGTTATATTATTATTATTACTATTATTATAATAGAAATTGTTATTATTACTGTTATTATGTCTGGGAGTGGCATTTGCTCATCCAAGCATGTCAGGAGCCAGGAGGTCAGGGATGGATCCAGGTTGCACAGCATAGCTCTGCTGGAGCCCAAAGCCTTTATCTGGTTTCTTTGTCTGGGAAAGCAAGTGTTAAATTGCCTCATTTCTCATTCTCTAGGATCTCCAGGCACACTTAGCTTTTCCCTGGAGGGCTAAATTCCTGTTGTAAGCCTCTAGCAAGAATCACATACCTGTCTGGATCTCCAGTGGTTTGAGTGACCAATTAACCTGCACAGGGAAGACATCAAAAAGTTTCAGTTCAGATGTGAAGTCCACCCCCAGGGAATCTCCCCAAATCGACTAGATGGAAACACAACTTTCTTGCTTTCCAGAGCCAACATCCCCTTTCCCCATCATGATCCCAGGTTGTGGATTTTCTGCAATTTTCAGACCTGGAATTAAGCAAATCTGAGCAAACAGTGTTCCCATGGGGCTCATCAACCTTGTGCTCTCACCTCACTCTGGTCACCACCTTCTAGTTTAGGATTGCAAAGCAGGATTGGGGGATTGCAGCAGAAATTATGTTGTCTAATGGGGCAGATGATGGACCAGTGGAATCAGAAAACACAGGGGAACTTGTAACCAGTGTCCAAAAGAGGCATCTTAACTTCTTGACAACTTTTTTAGTCCTGATGCTTTGATTTACGCTCTGTGCCTTGGCAAATATTTGCAGCTGGTGAGCAGGGTTTAATCATCCCATTGCTTAACATTTCACCAGGCTGGAAGAAGTTAACAGAAGTCCTTTGAAGGAACCAGGCTGTTTGACTTCAGGTGCATTTTGTCTCTTCATTTCTAACAAAACCTGAAGCAAACACAGGGGTCTGGCTCCTCCCTGGAAGGAGAAACTCTGAAGGCAGACAGAGACTTTGGGTGCAGTGGGTTTGAAAGCTGTGGGTGGTTAGTTGCCACCAGTAACACCAGTCCTCTCAGATGTGGTGAGTGGAAGAAGTGACTGAGATTTGCATCTCTGGCTTGGAGGTGAGAAGCAGCTGCTTAAAACCAGAGAGAGCAGAGCTGCAGCCACCAGCATGGGGGAAGAGGGGAAGGATGTCACCACGTGTCACTGCTGGCCATTTCCAGTCATTGGTGTGTGCTGCATGCCTTAGGCAGAGCTCATGTTTAATTTACCACCAGACATGGGTGTTGCATAGTTCTCCCAGTTCCTTGGTCACAGGGCCTGAAGTCTCCTTTTTCTTCTCTGTTGTTGACCCAGCAGAGGCAACCAGCAGCACTGGTCTTGTGATCCACCTCTGCATGTGGTCTTCTGGTGAGAATGTTTCTTCCCTTCTGTCCAATTGCAGAAGTGCTCTCTGGATGGCTGAGGACACATTTCTGGACCTTGGATTTGGCCCCACCAGTGCCCCAAGCCTAAGTTGCATGGGGTGATGGACAAGTGCTTTGGGTTACCTGTACCTGACTTCCCAGCACAGCTCCTTCTGGCTTTGCTTGGCAGATGGATGTCAGGTCCCAAACATCCTCACTCCAAGGACACCCATGACTTGGGGAACTCAAATCCTCCATTTCAGCTGAGGTCAATTAAGTCATGAGGACAATGCTTGGAAGTTGACCAAGATGCCATTATTATTGTGCTGGGGCCTTAGATGGACATGGAACTGTGGATAGGCTCTTGCCACACAAAATTAACCATCCAGAAGGTTTTCTGCAGAGCCCAGAGGCTGTGCACTGAGAAGGCAGTGTGGGTGGGAGGAGAGGAGGTGAGGAACCAAACCATGCCCATTGTTTAGGTGCATAAATCCAGCAAATTCCTTGCCAGCTAGTGCTTGCTTTACAGAACATTCTGGGAACAGTGTTCATTAGCTATGCAAAGCTGTGTGATTATGAAAATAAAGTCTCAAATGAGCCAAACTAGCCCGTCATGAGGTCCACAAAAAACCCAAGTCTTTAGAGAGATCAAAACCTGCCCTCTGCTTGAAGCACTGAAGCTGGGAGAAATGGCATCATTGTTAGTTCAGGACTGTGCTTCGAGTTCCATCTGATCTCCCAGACAATGCACCAGCTTCCAGTCTCCTCCTTCTCTTGCCCAAGGGATGTTTTGACTCCAGCACTGAGCACAGAGAAAGGCATATGTGACCTAAATCAGGTTTTACTTCTGCTCACATCCCTCCAGCTTGAGTAAACAGCAGAGGATGTGACTGAGAGCACACACGGTGCCTCAACAACGCCTCTTCTCTGCTTCAGGTTTTCTTCTCCCTTCCCCAGAGGTGAGTTTGACTCACTCTGTATTTAGAGAGATGCTTCTCCTTTATCCACACTGCTCATTAAACCTCCCTGATCAGCTGGTCCCCAGCCCACCACTGAAGCTTTTCCTGTTCCACTTGAGTAGCTTCGACCCACAGGACCTACATCCCAGGCTAAACCCCACTGGAAGGCTGGGAAAGGATGGCAAAATACCCTGGAAACTGCCAAAACAAACAGAAAAACCCCTCACTTGATCAGCCAGAGTACCAGCCCCACCCTGGGGTGTGGAGTAAACACTGGCAAGTATTTATTCATCACCACTCAGCATCCAAATATTTGTTTCCCTTTGTCACCTGGGCACACACTCACCTGCACACTGCCTGCTGGATGCCTTGGTTTGTAAATCTGGGCACACATCTGCCTGTGAAGGCTGGGAAGGAAAGAGAGATCTGTTGTAAACACATTGGGATTTCTAGCAATTTGATGGTCTGAGTGCACAAGGATATTTATTTTGGGATATCTGAACTTCCATCTCGACCTTTGTCTGCACCACGTGTTTGTCTGCCCAGTTATGTTCGTGGAGTCAAGAATCTTCACATATCTGTGTATGTATGCAGAAGTGTTTAGCATACATGGGTATTTATCCACCCACACGCAGCCACGTATGAATGCACAGAGCTGGAAATGATAATCTGGATTCCTTGGCATCAGTACTGGATAAATCTGACATTTACAGCAGTAAGCACATGGCACCTGGTGCCTTTTTAGTCTTGGCATGAGCACATAGACATCTTTTCTTCACCTGCCAAGTTGTGAACATGCCAGCCTATAGGTGTGCTTAACACCACCATGTTCTTATGTGGGGATGTGGATGAATGAAGTTAGTACAGAGCACTGGCTGTCTCAGCCAGCTCAAACATCAGCAGGACCATTTAATTAAAAATCATGTGCCTGTTGTGTTTGGCTGCATCCGAATGACTCCACTGCACGCACCAGTGCACTGATGAGCTTGATGTAACTGCCAAGAGAAGAATGAAATGTCCTCGTATCACTAAAAAAGGAAAAGTTCCTGGTTGACCCCGTGAGCACAAAAGCTCTTCAACCCATGGGTAGGCTGAACAGAGCTGCAGGTAAAACCTGGAGGTGTGGCACCTGGGAGGAAAGAAACTTTCTGTAATTTTGAGCACAGACAACACGTGACAAACCACCCTTTGATCTGCCCCAACTTTATAGATAATGGGGGAAATGTCTTTAGGGTGAGTTCAATATATTGGCCTGGTGGTGATTAGATAAGGGAGAAGCTTAATTTCCTGCCTAAAATGGTCAGGATCTGGAAGGTGATGAATAATGATGGACTGGTAGAGGTCAGGCCCCAGAGGAAGGGTTTTTTCAATGTATTCAAGGTTGTAAAAGGGAGGGGTTTTCTCAGCTCATCTGAGTACTTTATGGAACTGGGATTTTTTCCAGAAGGGTTCCTTGGGGTGATTCTCCATTTTCCTGGTGAGCATTAAAGGCAACATGGAGATTCTTGTTCTGGCCCCAGGCTGGCTGCCCCTGGACTCACAACTCATTAAAGACATGTTTTATCTTTATCAGTGCCAATCTACTTTTATAGGCTTTATGACAGCAGTTTGCTAAGGCTTTAGAGAGATATCCCACTGCAGCACCTGCAGTATTCTTCAGTGCCCACATTCCACTTAACCTTGAAGAGAAAAGTGGATAATACCCAGGTCCCAGTGAAAGCAGGGAGTGTGATACCTGGTTCAGCTGTAGGTGACAAAGTGTCCATCAACTTTTGACTCCATTGGCATCAGGCAGCTCTGGAGGTCTCCTCTGCAGTAGAATGGAGACAAATCTGCATTTTCCAGCTAAGAAACCTTTGTGGTCCCAGGGCAAAGCCACCACAGATGAAGACCTTCCTCCAGCCACACAATGTGTACATCACCTGTTGCATAGCAGGCCAAAGGAATACCTTCCTCTTTTTTATTTTTTTAATTTTTTTTTCCTGAAATAATCTGAGGAATAGACAGGGAAGCCTGGAAGGTCAAAGTAATTTTCTTCAGAAGGATGTGTCAAGTTCCCCTTAAGATATGGCATGTTCTAGTAGATAAGAGTAGTTATGATGGATCTTGACCTCATATAGAGGCTGTCCCAAGTTCTCAGCAGTCTTGTGGTAACAGTGGCAGACAGTGGCTTGGAGCTGACTTGCAGCACTTCTATAATTGGAGACACACCTCTGAAGCTATAAATAGAATTTCCTCTTGAGAAATTGTTGAGATCAGAGAAAGAAGCAAAGCATGAGCTGCTTTGTGACCATGCTGAACCCTCCAGATAAATCAGTGGTGAAGCCTAGAGAGACAGCATTAGACATGACTGCTGATCAGAATTAGGGCTCTTCTGTCATCCCTGGCTTGGTGCCATTTTCATAGTCCCAGACCCTCTATCTATCAGTCAGACCTTCTAAGGCATCACTTACAATGTGCTACCCCACTTCTGGTAACAATTTCTCTCAATTTATCCAAAGCTAGCTGCTATTCTGTGCTGAACCTAGATTTCAGAGGCAAGGTCTCCCTGTGTTCCTCTGTGGTGGTTTCACTTCAGAGGGGGAGAAGGTTTTTTTGGGAAGCCCTACAAGGTGGCTATGGGTTGCCCAAGGCTTCTTGATAAGCTCCAAGATCTTCAGCGCCATCTACTGCCACTTGGTTCCATTGTCATCCCTCCAGGAACAGATTTAGAGGATATTTTCAGGCTTGTAGGATGGGGATAATCTGTAGCTACATTGCCCTGCTGTGCCTATGGGCTGAGGAGAACTTAAAACACATACTAACATCTGGAGACAAAAACTTGGGGCTATTTCCCTTGCAGAAAAAGGGCAAGAAAAAACCCCAAATACCTGAGGACTGTAATCTGGCAATGAGCAAAAGATAAATATAATAAATAAAGGCTAAAGATAATAACTGGGAGCTCTGGTGCTGCTCTTTCTGATCTACTTCTGCCTATAGGGTGTTCTCTGCTGTCAGCATAAAACTAAAAAGTGAAGGTTGAGTAGAGCTTTCAGTGAAGGTCAGAAGGAAACACAGAGATAGTTATCACCTGGGTTTCACTGCCTTGTCTTGGATTAGATACGAAACATCCCCCACATTAAGCAGTGAAGAAATGTTAGATGAGCATATGATAGCAAAGGTGTGGCTGAAGTAATGGATCTGTTTTTATGCCATGGTCTAATCTCAACCAACCTGAAGCAAATCAGCTGAAAGTAATGCTACACTGAATTTACAACATTAAGCATGAAAATTGGTTCTTCCTACTCTTCCCAGGTAGAAAAACATAGAGGTTCAACAGCCCAGGAAGGCCTAGGAAAGACCTAACTTATGGTGCAGGACAGCAAATAATCTCTAATGGGTCTCAAGATTTCATCAATGTGATAAAAGCCTTGACAACCACCAGTAAAAACCTTCTCTTCAGCCATTTGGGAGTCATTCTAAGACATTCTGTGGGCTGTGCTCCTCCCCTTCACTTTCAGGTGGTAGCAGTAGTTTGAAATAGACATGCTCATCTCTACCTGACCAAGAGCCTTGTTAGGAATTTTAGAAAGACCCAAGTTAAATCTTCTTCCATAGATGAAGCCAAAGACTATGCAGGAGCTCCAGCACTGACCAGTCCACACTCTAGGCAAGGGGGAAGATGAACCATAGATGTGTGATTTACACCATCTGTAAAGATATCCTAGGGCATTATAATGATTTCAGCATCATGGAAATGAGCAAGACTTGGGTATCTTTTGGATGGCCTCTGGTGTGAGCAAAGGTGCCTGGGACTCCAAAAAACCCCACTATTGTCAATCGTTTTTTAGGAGAACTTGTTCTTATTTAGGGAACACAGAGGCTTCCAGACACATAAATGATTGATCCCAGCTCAGCACCCTCTTATACTCTTGTTTTTGCCAATGGCCAAGAAGCCAACATGCATTTCTTTGAATTTAATTCTTCTGGTTAGTGAAACCATTATTAGGAACTGGGAACAGTCTGAAAGGGGCTGTGGAATGGGTCCAAGTCACAATTATTACAAAATGTGCACATTCAACTTAAAATATTTGTCTTGTGATCCTTGAACAGGGAAAGGAATCCTACATCATCTAACATCTTTGTAGAGGGATTTGGGAACTTATCTCAACATGCTCCCACACCAAGCATTTGGCCTTCTCCAAGGTCTGATATGCTTTCAGATCCTGTGGATCCTGTAAAAATACTAGGAAGCAGCTTTTGAGAAACTTCTAACCCAAAAGCAAGGGAGATTTGGGGGAGAAACTGAAATCTGGAGATTAAGCTATATAAAAATGGTTTCCTTGGTGCCACTAACAAGTTATCTAGGAGGGCTTGTGGTCTGGGAGTTAAATACAACCTGAGGAGCTCTGCTTGTCATGAGGAATTATCATCCTGATTCAGAGTGGTTGTAAGGAAGGCTGTCAGTATTAGGAACAGCCAGGAGGTTCCCATTAATGAAGGTTCAGAACAGAGCCTGGCATAATTGCGACTTAAATGCTTTTGCTAAGCTCCAGCTGGTGTTGATTCATCACCAGCCTTCTGCTGCAGACAGTTGGGTAAATTAGGAATCCTCTGTATAGCAATCTGTAGCTTTTTCCCCCAGAAAAACAAACAGAAAATCTCAATGTGGCTTCTGCAGGAATGAAACTCCTGTTGAAACGTTGGCTTTGTCCCTCTCTACTGAGGAGCAGTCCCTTGGAAGACCATGAGTAATAAAGACTTCTCTCAAACAGAAATAGCCCAAAAAACTGATTTTCATTACATTCTTAGCAGCATCTTCTTTAGCTAATATGATTATATTGCTCCTCATGGCATGCTTGGATGGCAGGAGAAGGACACGTTGATGCAAACACACCTGAATTCCTAGTGGGCATTGCTCAAATCTCCAGCTGGGAAATTTGACAAGCAAAATATGACCCTGATCACCTGCTGAATGCTCCAGGGATGACGTGTTCCTATCAGCCTTCCTGGGAGGCCTTGGAGGCATGTGATAAGATTAACATGTGTTCTCATTCACCTTTGGTGTCCTGCTGTTGCCAAAGCTGTTGCCAACCACTACGTCTCTCTTGGGCAGTCCCACACCTTGGCATGAGTGGGGTGGTGGGTTTCAGGATTTCACAGTGATCTTACAGAGCCTGGACATACCTGTGATTGAAAAGGACAGGTCTGGAGTTGAATGATTTCACTTCCCAGTGCTTCAATTTATCTAGATGCAAAATGGTGATGGGGAGATCTTTGCAAACTGCAGCATGTCATGCTTATGTGGGAATTAATTATTCTAATTATTCTACTCTTTTTTGCTGACAGTGATTTAGCACAAAGGAATCTACCTGAAGTGATGGGACAGGAAACTTTTCATAGTGCCCTATCAGCAGGATTTGGAGACATCTGAGCTCTGTTCTTTAATCTGTGACTGTGACTCCTCCAAGACCTTGGCCAGGACACTTCAACATCTCTATGGCTCATGTTACCCATCTCTAAAATACAGAATAATACCAAGCACTCTATAGAGAGGTTGAATTCCTCACCGTCTGTAAGAGGACTAGAGAAACCTGGAGTGTCAGAGAGTGCAAAAATGCTTTTCATTTTCCTCCTTACAGCTTCAGTTTGTGGTCTCAGCATCCATACTTTTGATAGCAAGTTTGTATCTGGCATATGAGAACTGAACATGAGTGAAGGGATCCATGGCTCTGGTAGAAGATGAGGCAAGTCAGGGAAAAATAGAAAAATAAAAAATAAGAAAAACCTTGGAGCACTCTGCCCTATTCTCAACACATGGTAATGGAGATTTTTAAACGTATTACCAGGCACTGACTTGCTTGGCTCTTTCTTCATGAATAGTCATGGCAATCAAGTTCAGCTGGTGTGGTCTCCAGGTCTGAGCTGTGAGTGCCCATCATGTTGGCTCTGCCCACTGGTGGTTTCCAGAGGGTATTCCTCCACATAGAAATTCCTTCTATTTTATTCTAACATGGCTTGAATCAGTCAGACTGCAGCTTCTGACCATCTTCCCAGAGGCATGGCCATTTTCAGACTTTGGGAGTTAGGCATATCCAAGCAACAAGTTAAGAACAGCTAAATTTTTCCTTATGGGACAAAAAGGCCATGTTCATAGCATCATAGAATGTTAGTGGTTGGAAGGGATCTCTAGAGATCATTGAGTCCAATCCCCTGCCAAAGCAGGATCCCCCAGGGCAGCCCACACAGGAACACATCCAGGTGGGTTTGGAAAGGCTCCAGAGATGGAGACTCCACAACCTCTCTGGGCAGCCTGGGCCAGGGCTCCCTCACCCTCAGAGAAAAATAAATTTCTCCTCATGTTGAGGTGGAACTTCTTACTTTCTAGCTTATATTCATTATTGCTTGTCCTATTACTGGGCACCACTGAAAAGAAACTGACCCTTTCTTTTTGAAATCCATCATGTTAAACCCATTCACATTCACCTCTAAAACCCCCCTGTCCTGGTTTGGGCCAGTATAAAGGTGATTTTCTGTCTTGTAATTCTGCTTTCAGCTCAGTCTCTTGTAAGTAGCTGCACTTGCTGAAATGCACAGCAAGTTTCTCAGTCAGTGTCTGCTCCTGGGACTGCTCACACTCCATGGTTATAGTTACTGCTGGAGAATGGGCTGCAGAGCCAAGGACACTGCTCAGCTCTGAGGAACATTTTACCTTCCAGAAGGAGTAAAGAGGTCCCACCTGAAGCCCTCCTTTGGGGAGGACAGGACAAGATAGATGCCAGAATTGACCAAACAGAGGATTCCATCCCATACACCTCACACTCAGTATAAATTTGAGGGATCACAAGGGTCAAACCCCTTCCTGCCCTTCCTGCTTCCCCTTCTTCACCTCTCCCTGTTTGCTTCAGCATCCTGGGAGGATTCCATCCCTTCCTCTGCCTGTGCTCCTGATCCATTCCAGCCTGGATCTGTGTGTTCCTGCCTCCAGCTCCCAACTGCTCCTGAGCCCAGGATTCCAGCCTGGACTTTCCCAGGGCTGCCCTGCAGCCTCAGTGGGGATGTGAGAGTTATTGGGGGAAAGAGGGGAGGGATGTGGTATCAATTTTCCTGTATATTTGTATAGATTTAGTAAATTTTCCTATTTATCATTACTGTTTCATTAAAGCTGTGTAGTTTGGTTTCCACCCCATAAGTCTCTCTCCTTCCTTTATCTGGGAAGGGGATTAATAGAGAACATCTGGCATTTGGTTTAACTGCTGGGGCAGTGTTAAACCATGACACCTGCCCTACATCCTTTGCTGGGAGTGGTGCTTTAGCAATTGCATATTTTTTTAGTCTTACTTTTTTTTTTTTTCTTTTTTCTTTTTTCTTTTTTTTTTTTTTTTCCTTTTTTTTTTTTTTTTTTTTTCCTTTTTTTTTTTCCCCCCAGGTTCTTGTCCTTTCTCAGCTGATGTATGGAAGAACCGCACAAGTAACAATAGTCCCTGAAAGATAAGATTTTGACTCAGTTTGCCAAGTGTCTTTCACCCTGGCTTCAGCAATGTGTCGAGGCAGAATTGCTTTTTCAGCCACAATTTTACACAGGCCTTACAAAAACGTGGCCATTTGTAGCTCAATGAGGGATCACACCAAAATCATGGGGAATAAAGACAAGTCACAGGCTTGGCACAAAGTCATCCAAACCAGAAAATTTCCATTTTTCTTACCTGCTATTGATTTTTAGAGACTGCTGATGTGATGGTTGAAACAATAGTGAGTAAAAACAATTGAGGGAGAGGTGTGATGTTTAACTTGGCCACAGCCTCCCAGGATTTCTAAAGTACATTAAGATCCTGGGATGAAAGACAGATTGTAAGGGTAATTATATAATTATTGTTAGTATAAATTCTTCCTTCCAGAGCACATGAAATAGCAAGTCTCCAGGTCAGGGCAAAAGAGAGTTACAGGCTATATGCAGTGGTGGAATTTGATCCTTCCTGCAGGGTGAGCTGCTAATTAGACTTTGTCCTGCCTCTGCCACCGTTTCCTGTCACAAGTTGCTTACAATAATTAAAAATGAAGTTTTAAAGCAAGCCTGGGATGAGAAGCCTGAGATGTAATTTCAAGAATTTCTTGAAGACACAAGGCAGAATAACATCATTCTTAGGATCTTCATCTCATGCTGTGGGAGCTGGCTTGGACTGAGGCAACTGTTGGAATATTGGAAATTTTTATTCTCACCTTTCAGCTGCTAATATCAAAATACTGGTTGTGGGGGTTTTTTTGTTTGTTTTTTTGTTTTTTTTTCGTTTGGTTTTGGTTTGGTTTGGTTTTTTGGTTTTGTTTAGTTTTTTTCTTTGATTGTTTTTTTAAGGTTTTTTCCCTTCCCCTCTGGAAATTTAAAGAAATAAAGCCAGAAGTTAAAGGGCATTTGACAAATGAGTAGTTAAGTGTACTCAGATCTGACTCATGGTCATGAAGTAATGGTTCAAGCTGGGCAGCACAGGAGAGCTCATTCCATGGGCTCAAAGACTGCTGGAACACTGATTTAGGGATACCCTTAGCACCCTCAGAAAGTCTGAAGATGGCATCAAGTTGGGCTCTACAGAGGGATCTGGACTGGCTGGATCCAGAGGCTGAGGGCAATTTTAGGAGGTTCTGAAAGGGTCCTGCTGGGTCCTGCACTTGGGTCACCACAAACCCAGGTCTGGGGAGGAATGGCTGGAAAATTGCCCAGAGGAAAAGGAACTGGAGGTGTTGGTTGACAGCCAGCTGAATATGAACCAGCAGTGTGCCCAAGTGGCCAAGGAGACCAACAGCATCCTGGCCACCATCAGAAAGAGTGTGGCCACCACTATTGGGGCAGGGATAGTCCTCTTTTACTTGGTACTGGTGAAGTCAAACTTTGAATGCTGGGTTCGATTTTGGGACCCCCACTACCAGAAGGATATTGAGGTGCTGGAATGTGTCCAAAGAAGAGAAAGAAAGCTGGGGAAGGGTCTGGAGGACAAGTCTTATGAGAAGTAGATGAGGGAACTGGGGTTGTTCAGTCTGGAGAAATGAAGGCTGAGGGGAGACCTTCTTGGTCTCTATAATTACCTGAAAGGAGTTTGAAGCAAGGTGGGGGCTGGTCCCTTCTTCCCAGTAACAAGTGATGGGGTGAGAGGCCCTGGAAAAGGCTGCCCAGGGAAGTGGCTGAGTTGAGCTGTGTAAATGACATGGTTTCATGGTGGACCTGACATTTTGGGTAAAGAGTTGGACTTGATGATCTCAAAGGTCTTTTCCAAACCAGGTGATTCCATGATTTGATGGTTCTGTGAAGTCCTCCAAGTCCCTCGTTGCAGTTTTCTCTGTCTGCAACATTAACCAATGAAAGAGAAAAAAAATCAAACCCTACCTTATTTTGGCAAGGAGAGTTCTTTCCAGAAGGTGTGGAGGTGTTCTCAGTTCACCAGTCCAGCATTTTCACAAGTGTTTTCACCTGCTGAGTGAGGCCCAGGGCATCTACACTGAGCCTTGTGGTTACATGGTCAGTGTGACATCCTTGAGAGAAACTGGGAAATTAGGAAAGGCACCCCTTCATACAGTCAAAATTTATTGAAGCCTTGATCACAAGACTCATCAGACTAACAAACTAGAAATTCTTGGCCTTCAGTGGGAGAGGTGATGTGAAATGAAATGGCCCTTCTCCTCTGGCACGTCCCCTGGAGCACTGCACAAGAGGTCGAAATCAGGATGTTTGGTCCCAGGCACTTCTGTGGTGAATGCTCAGTCAACTTGGGATGAAAAATGAAAGGCTGCAAAGCCCAAAGCTCTTTTTTTCTCCTCTTTGTTGTCTCCCGTTGGTGCCCTGGACTTGGTCCAGCTCTTGGTGCTTTGTGGAATCTCCTGTGGCTAAATTTCAAGATTGCAGGCAGATAGCTCCTCCCCTGGAGATAACCAACACATGGAAGGATGATACCTTTACCTGGACCTTGTGTACCCTTCTGTGAAGCCCTGGGGGATAAATCCCCAGTTGCCCAGAGAGGTTGTGGAGTCTCCATCTCTGGAGACATTCAAAACCCTCCTGTACCCCATCCTCTGCAACCTACTCTAGGTGAACCTGCTGTGGCAGAGGGTTTGGACTAGGTGATCTTTAGGAGCCCTTTCCACCTCCTAACATTCTTTGATTCTGGGATTCTGTGACTGTACAGCAATAGCAGGATGCTCCTACCACAGGTCTGCTGGTTCCCTTGGGCCCAACAGAGCTCAAGGAAGAAGCCTTCCTTTCCCAATAGTTGCCTTCACCTTGATAAGAACAGCACTGGGAGCAGATGAGCTTCTGTTCTTGTAAAACTCTTCAGCATCCCTCCCCTGAGACCCCCATAGGAGCCTCACCAGGTGGGCACTTGGATGGATGAGCCCCCTGTTCCTCCTGAGGAGCAAACCTGCCATGTAGGGTAAATCACTTCTAGGAGAAAATTTCTTCAAGGCTCAGCCACACTGGGTCACTGGGACTTCCATCCCTGAGAACCAGGGAAAAGTGAGGCATCCAGCCAGTGTGGATCCTGATGGTCTGAAGTGATTTCTCCATGGCTGCCTTAGGCTGTCCAAGGGCAGCTAAAAAAGATAACATGGTCCAAGACAAGCAAGGAGATTTTTTTCTCATGTCATTGTCTGCATTTCCATCCAAAAGGAGAAAGAGAAGAGAATGTTACCTGCTGCAGCTAATGAGGCCTGGCAGGAGGAGTTGCTAATTAGGCTCCTGATTCATGGGCTGGGTGCAAGTTTCTGTCCTAATGCTCTGCCAATTAGTGCACACTTCCTGTTCACTAGCAGGGTAATTAGGAGATTAAGGTCAATGGGTTATGCTCATTCAAGGGTTCCTACTCTACTAATGTCAGATTAGCTGTCTTCTCCTGCTGTCCTTAGATTTACCTTTTTACCTAAAAACCTTTTACCTTGCTTTTTTTTTTTTTTTTTTTTTTTTTTTTTTTTTTTTTTTTTTGGCTACAAAGGAATGAGGGGCAGAAACGAGTTGTAATTACCCCTGGTATGCAGATTTTTAGATGTGAGATGAGTGGTTAAGTTCCCATCAGTGGAGATCTCACCGATGGAGCCAGTGGTTACTCCAGAGACATTCATCTTGCCCTGAAGGGGACAAATGGGTTGGGATTCTTTTGCCTAAAGCCTGCTGCCATGTGCCAGGGTTTCCCTAGAAATCTACACAGGGTTGGCTGATACTCCACAGGGAGAACTGTTCTCCCTGGACAGAGAAAATCTGAGAGCCTCTAAGACACCTCATCTGTGGACTACAATGCTTGGATGGCTTAAACACCTGATTTCTCCAACCTGATTTCTCCAACCCAGGGAGCCATGAGGGCTTTTAAGCAGTTGTTAGCTCAAGACAGCTCCAAAGAGAGGGGTGGAGGGAAAACTGGAGGTAAACATCCCTATGAGAGCTCCAGAACATGGGGGCCTCTGAACCTTGTCACATCCTGTAGCTCTGGTCCTTCCCAAGTTTTTCTCCGGGTTTTATTCCCAACTAGGGAAAAAGGTCTCTGTGGATGTCATCTTCTATTCTGCTGTGGTGCTGGGGCTGGGCTGGGAATGTTTGCCTTCCTTAGCAGAAATGGGGAATACAAAAATGTAAGTTTTCATTACAGAGAAAAAATAAGGCTCCTACAAGCAGTAAGATCCATTTGGGCTGTTGGGTGAGCAAGACCATGAAAGAAGACCCCAAGATGGGAAAGACAGCTAAACAGGAACCAATATCCCTCTGATAAACACAGATACCTGACACTGATACCTGATCCCCTGTCGAGAAACCTCTATAACAATAAGATGAGAAGAAGCAGGTTCTTCTCAGTATTTACAGGCTTGTTTTGCTGGGTCCAGAAAGAGAAAAGCCCCCAGAGGGACCCTGATGGGTCTCCAGGGACCAAGATACTGCCAAGACACTTTTGCTTCCATGACTTTTCCTCAAGCCAAACTTTAGGTTTGCTAAGATCTTCCAAGTTATGTTTTCCTGATGTTCACCGAGTCCTTTGCTTCTCTGCCACATGTCAGGAAAAAATGGTTCCTCAGCAGGATTATTCCAATAACGTGGTGTGAAAGGATCTATTTCACTATGGCATGCTCTGTCCAAGAAGCAGCTTGGCTGAGAACAAGATATTTGTGACACGGGTGTTCACATTTCCGCTGCAATGGGACCTGAACCAAATGGTGACATTGCTGTTCAGACAGTGCCCTGACACTGCCTGTCATTTTAAGCAATTTTTTTCCTTGCAGTTTTTACTGTTTAAAGAAGGGTTATTTGAGCATGGTGCGTTATGCACATTCCCTTTTCATGATTTCTCAAGATTTTTTTCCAAAATGATTCAGTTGTCTTTAAAGGCACAGACTTTTATTTGTTTTTTTTTTTCCTAAGAGCCACAGCCACGTTGAGTTCTCTCTCCTGGGATATTTATAGTCAAACACTAAAATAACCAACACACCTAGCAGCAAAAGCTAGTATCTGCCCATGATAAGATGCAACACAGATGTGACCACTTCTGGGGACACAAAGAATTTCTTTTCTAGCACCTCAAACATCTGGATTCACCCTAAGCTGCTCATTCTTCAGTGCAGCAAATCTGAAGCTACCCTAGGTAGCACAGCTCTCTTTCTTTGACAGTAGTGTTCCCATTATTCATCCTGAAATAAGTCAAATATGACCACAAAAAAAGCATAATTTTAACTTGTGAGCCTCTTCTGTGCTCTCCTCTTTCCCTGGACCTTCACCCCTGCCCTGAGAGGGTCCTGGGGCTGCAGCATCTTTCACTTGGTCTCTTGGGGATGAAAGACAAAGCTGAGCATATCCACAGATATTCCTCATTGCCAGGGACATATTTTCCATCACCAAATATGCCACGGACAGAGTCCTGCTGCTTTCAGAGTTTTGAAAGTTATTTGGACAAGCTCACTGGGAGAGCATTCAGGAAAAATGTGGCTATGTGTTTATCTTGTCAGATTTTCCCTGAGGTCACTGCTGTCAAACATAATACTGGGCTAGGTGGCCATAGTGTAGTCATTTTTGTGTTGTTTTCTACAAATAAATCCAACATTTGTGTTTTCACTCTCTGGTTCCAGCTCCGAGGGCACAAGGTGAGCACAAGAGTGGGAAGAGGGAGTCCAATGCCATAGCTGATAACAGGGGAGACAGAGTCATAGAATCACACAATTATTTTGCTTGGAATAGATTTTTAAGCACATTGGGTCCAAGTGTTAACCTAGCACTGCCAAGTCTACCACTAAACCCATGTCCCTCAGCACCACATCTCCACAGCTTTTAAACATCTCCAAGTCTGGTGACTCAGCCACTTTCCTGAGCAGCCTGGGTCAGTTCCTGACAACCCTTTCAGTGAAGAAATTTTTCCTAATATCCAATCTAAACCTCCCCTGGAGCAACTTGAAGCCATTTCCTCTCATCCTATTGCTTGTTCCTTGGGAGAAGACACCAACACCCACCTCACTCCAAACTCTTTTCAGGGAGTTGTAGGGAGCAAGAAGGTCTCCCCTCAGCCTCCTTTTCTTTAGCCTAAAAACATTCCCAGTTCCCTCAGCTGTTTCTCATAAGATTTGTGCTCCAGACCCTTCCCCAGTTCTGTTGCTCTTCTCTGGACATTCTCCAGCCCCTCAACTTTCTTCTTGTCACGAGAGGCCCAAAACTGAACCCAGAATTTGAGGTGCAGCCTCATTGATGCTGAGTTCAGGGGGGACAATCCCTGCCCTGGTCCTGCTGATGCAGGACAGGTTTCTTGGCCACTTGGGCACTCTGCTGGCTCGTGTTCAGCTGTTGTTGACCAACACTTCCAGATCTTTTTCCTCTGAGCAGCTTTTCAGCCACTCTGCCCCACGCCTGTAGTGTCACAGCTTTTGTGACCCAAGTACGGGACCCAGCACTGAGCCCAGCACTTTCTGAACCTCCTACAATTGCCTTCAGCCCTTCAACTCAGCCTGTCCAGATCCTTCTGGAGAGCCCCCTGACCCCCAGACAGATAGACTTTGTTTCCTAACTTGGTGTCACCTACAAACTTACTGAGGGTACACTTGATCCCCTCATCCAGATCATTGATTAAGATGTTAAAGAGATATAAACATATTAAAGATATGTAAGAAGCACAATGAGCACTAAAACAGATGTAAAGGATTAAATTTACAGACCACCCAGGCCATGCCAACACTGATTTTCCAGAATATAGGAACCTTCTCCCCGCATAGCCTTCCAGTCATCTATGGCTCTGAGCTTGGCAGTCATGGACATGCTCAGTGAGAAACCATCCTGGGTCCTGGGGTTTGCCCACTGAAGTAGGTCCAAAAGTTCACTGGGCAGGTCCAAAAGTTTGGATGCATCAGTCCCTGCTTCAGCTTCCTGCACTCTTCATGATGGAGACAAAAGGTGGTGACACCAAGACACACAAACATATGTAGGAAGGGCTGAGGTTGGTGGGAAAGTGGGTTATTTTTACTCTTTTTCTTGATCTGAGGTGCTTGGAAAGTGGGCTTGGACAGATCTGGATGTAGGTGTTGGCTGGTTTGGATAAAGTGGATAAATAGATAAAGGGGATAAATTGGGACAACTGACTGGGCTCAGAACAGAGGACAGGTTTACCTTCACGTGCACTGAAGAGGTGCTTTTATCATCCTCAAGTTCAGGTCCAGAAATGTGGGGAGCACCAGGGAGAGATGCTCCAACTTCCATGCAGGAGAAGAACAAGGAGAGAGTGCAGCCAGTCTTTGGGCAGCTCTGACCAAGAAACTGCTCCAAGCAGCACCAGCTCTGGAGGAAAAGCCAAAAAACTCCCTGCCCTGAAAGTTCAGTGTCAGCCAAGTCTCTTCTCCCAAACACTGGGCAATATTTCCCCACCTGGGCCTGCCTGCTTTGATCCCTCACCCCAGATTCTCGGTTAAAAAAAAAAAAAAATTAAAAAAATGCCCTTTTGCACTTGCTTAAGAGTCTTATTTCTACCTTTTATGAGCAGGGTGGAAGTTTTCACAGAGGAATAACACTGGACAGAGTTATTAAAAGATTTAAAAAAAAAAAAAAAGGGAATTCAGGCTGCAAAAACAAAAACGCTTACCAGAACTGAAGGGTGTTTTTCATAACATTTTGCTTATGTTACGAAGTCTGACTTTATTATTTTTTTCTTTTTAAAAATAACTCAATTTTATAAAAGACTCAATTACTTCACTAAAATTCATCTGATCTGCTGATAAACCAGATTAAAGATCTCCTGCTGAAGCCTTGTAGAGTGCTGCAAGGATCTCTCCTGCTCTGTAGTCTTGCTGGTTCTTGTACTGATGGGAAAGGCATTGCTTGTTTTCTTTTTTTTTTTTTTTTTTTGATGGACACACCACATCATGTCCCCAGGTAGAACTTGCAATGGGCAGGTGGTCACCTGGCCCTGGAAAGAAAAGGTGTTGTGGTTACAAGTGGCTCTATGTAGAAAATGGCCAAAGAATGGAGATTTCAGGGCAGTGAGCCCCCCAAAAAACAATGGAAGAAAAAATAATAGGAAAAAAAGATATGAAAAACTATAGAAAAAAGTCTCAAAAGCTAGAGAAAAAATATTAAAAGCTAGAGAAAAAAAAAATCTTAAAAACTAGTAAACATCTTAAAAAATATAGAAAAATCTTTAAATCTATGGGAAAAATCTTAAAAATCAGAAACTATATGAAAAACTATAGAATAAAATCTTAAGACTATATTAAAAATCTTTAAATCTATAGAAAAATCTTTAAAACTGTAGAAAAATTCTTAAATGCTATAGAAAACCTGTGATTTCAAGTAAATCTCAGTGGAAACTGAGGGTCTGTAAAAAGATGAAGGCTTTTAGATGGCTTGTGTTTGGGCTGGTGCAAAATTTCCTACACTGAGATGTGCTGTGACCAACATTGATACCAATGGTGCTGGTGCTGGCTTCACTTTGCTTGTGTAGGATGAGAAAAATGCTTCTTTTCAAAGGAAAAAGTGAATGTGCAACACCAAGAAGGGAAAGCAGATGCATTTATACAGTTGCTAATGTTTTCTTGAGCTGGGCAGATGCTAGGCATGTCTCAAATACTTCCAATGTTTCTTTTGAATATTTAGTTATTATTTTTCTTTAAGTCGCTGGGTCTCGTGGAGATGAAGTCACCCTCAGAGCTGTGCTGAATTTTTGCCTTATGTCTATACCAGGTGTTTCACAACACAGTTTTCTTTATATGTATTTCTTGTCTTTTTAATACCAAGGATTAAAATAAAGGTGGGTGTTCCACTTTTTCTCTTTCAGTTACCAAAATCAGACAGATTCCTTATAGCAGGCGTGCTGCAGCTCAGGTCTAAATATGGATTTAGAGGAAATTCAATGTCCTCACCCTAAAAAAAGCCAAACAACACTCTTCACCTCCCCATTATTACAATTTGACATAACAAGTGAGCAGAATTTATTAATTTCAGCACTTGGAGCTAGTGTCAAGGCAGAGTAAGGGTCCAGGAAATCTCCACACTCCAACATGACCCAGGGTCCTGGGATATAAACTGTCCTCTTTCTTCAGCTAATTGAAAAAGCAATCAACGCCTCTATGAGGGAATGAAGGAGAGTGTGATCCATTTCCATTAGTTAATTTTCTTATCAGACCCAATCCTGCAATTTATGGATTAAGATTGGGTGATGCTTTGATCTCTGGGTGACTTCAGAGGCTCAGGGTTTGGGCTGGGAAGGTGCTCTTGGTATGAAGCACATCTTTGGATGGGCAGAAGTTCCCTGTGTATCCTGCCTGAATTCCAAAAATTCTTGCAGATATAAAAGAATTTACAAAAAAATTTTTTTTAAATAAGATAGAACTCATCCATCTTTTAGTAGTCACTGCCTGCTAGAATTCATGCAGTTTAAAATTTTGCTTCCTTGCTTTTACCCACTTCAGTGGTGGGAAGTTTTTTACCAATAGCTAAGTAGAAGACTTAAGAAAGGGAATTATCTTGAGGAGAGAAGAGAAACCAAGGACCTATGAGGTCCTGGTGCTCTGCCCTGGCTATAAATTCAGTCTGCCATGTTCCAGGTGAGGTGTTAAGCAGACTCTGACTTCTGAAAAAATAGAAAAAACAAAACCAACCAACCAACAAAACCCCAAGATTGTTTTCTCTTCTCTTCTCTTCTCTTCTCTTCTCTTCTCTTCTCTTCTCTTCTCTTCTCTTCTCTTCTCTTCTCTTCTCTTCTCTTCTCTTCTCTTCTCTTCTCTTCTCTTCTCTTCTCTTCTCTTCTCTTCTCTTCTCTTCTCTTCTCTTCTCTTCTCTTCTCTTCTCTTCTCTTCTCTTCTCTTCTCTTCTCTTCTCTTCTCTTCTCTTCTCTTCTCTTCTCTTCTCTTCTCTTCTCTTCTCTTCTCTTCTCTTCTCTTCTCTTCTCTTCTCTTCTCTTCTCTTCTCTTCTCTTCTCTTCTCTTCTCTTCTCTTCTCTTCTCTCCTCTCCTCTCCTCTCCTCTCCTCTCCTCTCCTCTCCTCTCCTCTCCTCTCCTCTCCTCTCCTCTCCTCTCCTCTCCTCTCCTCTCCTCTCCTCTCCTCTCCTCTCCTCTCCTCTCCTCTCCTCTCCTCTCCTCTCCTCTCCTCTCCTCTCCTCTCCTCTCCTCTCCTCTCCTCTCCTCTCCTCTCCTCTCCTCTCCTCTCCTCTCCTCTCCTCTCCTCTCCTCTCCTCTCCTCTCCTCTCCTCTCCTCTCCTCTCCTCTCCTCTCCTCTCCTCTCCTCTCCTCTCCTCTCCTCTCCTCTCCTCTCCTCTCCTCTCCTCTCCTCTCCTCTCCTCTCCTCTCCTCTCCTCTCCTCTCCTCTCCTCTCCTCTCCTCTCCTCTCCTCTCCTCTCCTCTCCTCTCCTCTCCTCTCCTCTCCTCTCCTCTCCTCTCCTCTCCTCTCCTCTCCTCTCCTCTCCTCTCCTCTCCTCTCCTCTCCTCTCCTCTCCTCTCCTCTCCTCTCTTTTATTTTTTAAATTTTTATCCTCTTTTAAAATGCAGGTTTTCCCCATGAGCTCATCTTAGTCACGGTGATGCAGGGCTTTGTATAGACAAGCAGAGGACTGGGTAAACAGAAATTTCTCCTGCATCAGTCTAGAGAAGATGTCTGTCAGATGACTTCAAGTGAACCTGGCATGTTTTTGCCTGAGCTGCTGAAGACATTCAAGTTTCACTTCACTGTGGGAACTTTGCCTGTGGCCCAAGTTTGCCACAACTTGCAACATCTCTTATTTTTGATATGAAGCTTTTGCTTGCCCGTGCTGAAGCAGAACAAAATTCAATTTGGTTTTGATTCTGCAGCTGCAGCCCTGCCTGGGGAAATGGAAGGTGTGAGCATGAGAGGGAGTGCAGAACTTTGATTTGAACACTGGATGGCCATGGGGTAGAAAGGACATGTTCTCACTTCTCACTTTTCACTCTCAACTCGTATGTGACAGCACATCACAGCCTGCAGCAAGGAGGAAGCTGCTGGGTTAGGTTTCCTTTCAGGTGCATCCTCTTGCAGCACGACTCATTTGGTGTTCATCTTTGGCAAGTGATTTTTAATTTTTTTTTTTTTAACCTTTCTTTTATCTGAAATAAAAAATACTTCAGTCTTGGAGAACAGCTTTTACCCCTGAGGGATGTCTGGTTGAAACATAGAGATGGTGGAGATATGGCAGGACATGGTCCTGTGCCTTTTCTCATTGTGCACCTTTTCTCCACAGTCACTGAGAGAAGTTTTTCATCATCTTCAGCCTCTCAGACATCCCAAACTTGATGCTGTGGTTTGGTGAAAACTCTTTGTTGCATTCCTTCTCCAATCAACTTTCTGATGGGTAGAGTACAACTTTATGGATGTGCTTTCCCATTGCAATTACAAGTCTGCTATTTTACAGAGCCATAAGGTAAGCAGTTACTTCTAAAGACAGGAATGGCCTTTAGAGAGACAATGCTGAAGACCCTGAAACTACATTCACAGGGGCATTTAGATCCTGGTGACACTGTGGGCACATGGTCCTCATTCCAAGGTCATGCTGAGGAGAATGCTGCTCCCTTAGCTTCACATCCCACCAGCTCTTCCTGAAATGAGGTGTTTATGTGGTTCCTTGGGTCCAAATATTCTTTGCCTTCCAGAAAAAGATGTGCCCTGACTGTTTTTTTCAGCAGGGCTTAGAGATATGGGAGCTCTTCAGTTTGAGGGCTACAAATCAACTTCTCCTTCCCCTTCTTATTGGATGAAGCACAGCCCAGTGTATTCGGGCTCTGGGGTCTTCTCTGACCTTCTTAGTGAAGGTGGGGAACTTGATGTCAATTGCAAAACTGCCCAAGAAGTTGAGGAAAATGCGTGGTTAATGTCCTATGAGCTCCACAGAGCCACATCTCCAGCCTGAGCCATTGCAATAAATCCCTGTCTCCAGTGAGCATGGTTGTGCCTGAGCTGCATGTCACCTAAACTGAAGGTATGGTGGACAATACACATGTTTACCAGGGTCACAAAAGGATTTGGCCTTGAACTGCAGCAAATTGCAAAATGCAGATAGTAGGATTTTGGTGCATCCATAGCATGGTATCTTCTGTGCCCACTGGCAGTCACAGGATTGGGGACTTTGTGGCACTGTTTGGTGTCCCACTGCACAGGTTAAGAAAAAACTGACAGTCCCAAGAACAAAGTGTACCCAAAGATGCAGAGTAACCCAGAAGCCTGATATAAATGGGTTTAGGCAGCCAAAAACTGCATTTACTGTTATCAGATCATGCTGTCCCCTCTTCTCCTCCTGCCCTTCCTCCTCTGATGTGTTTTTATTTCTCCTATCATGTCCTACAGCTGCACTGTCTGGACAACCTGCCTTTCCCCACATCCACAGTGAGCAGATATAGCTGCATCTCACGTTCCTTCCTCTTCAGTCTGGTACATTTGCATTTTTGGATGGTGAGTCCTCACTTCTCTTTTGTCCTCATTTTGCTCTTCTGAACTCTCTCTGACCTCTTCTGAGCCTTATCTCTGCCTCATGCCAGCTTCTGATGCTGTAAGTCTGTTCCTGTAGCAGCTGGATAAGGCAGGGAAGGTTGGCACAGTATCTTGTGAGCACATGTGCAAATAAAAACTTTGCATAAAATGGGGAGTATTCAGGTGTTTGTAATTTTTTTTTTTTAATTATTTTTTTTCCTAACTCTGAAGAAGTCTTGGGCCTGTCTGGAAGCTCTGTGAAAATAAAGGGAAGTGCTGCTTTTCTGGGGTTCATTCACTTCCCTAAGGGTTTTGCTCCCCAAACACTGGGACCAAAGCCCTCTGCAGAGTAATTCCTTCAAGATTCAGATTAATGCTATTTACAAGATGGTTAATGATTAAAGGACAAGCTTAGCATTAAGCTCTCTGGTTCATTAATGCCACGTGACTTCAGTTGGCTCCAATGGCTTGGCCACTCTGCAATCCCAGGGTTATTTTTCATTACTGAGAAAACAAAATAAAAAAAAGCCATGAAAGGTATCAGAAACATTTCTGATTGCTCTCTCAGAGGAGCAAGCACAGGCAGCTGGACTCTTCTCCAGCCCCACCAGGTCATCAGACCTTCAAGTGATTGTACATCATGCACTGATTGATCTGCACTGATACAAATTTAATTTCTCTTCACCTTTTCCTCCTTGTTTGTTTCAGTTATGGGCTGTGCCATCTACTCTGCTCCAGTGTCTGTTTTAAGGAGGTGTTTGAATGCAGACATGCCAGGCAGGGTGTCCTGGAGGAGGAGTTAGGAGGAGGATGGAGGTAGGCAATAGGTTTATTCTTGAAGCAAAGGCTGTGTGGATGGGAAAAAGTAAGAAACAAGAGCAGATGTGTAATATTAATTTCTATGATAGGAAAGGGTGAGGAATGTGATCTTGATGCAGAGGGTAACTGGAAGCCCGAAAGTCAGAAGGAAATGGATTCTATCTGCTGTGTTTTGGGTGGAGAAGTACAGGCAAACAGGCAGGAAGAGTGGTGGGGTCTCTCATTATTTTTGTTCTGATGTCTAAGACTTATGTGTCAGCTGTAGAATTATTTTTATATTTTATGATTCTGAACTTAAATATATATATTTGCTCCACCGTGGGATGAATTGTGTCCTTAAAGAGCCTGTTTTTTCCTCTGCATTTCAAAGGGGTATAGACAGCTTCTCAGGTATAGATATCTAAACTTTATGGTGGGATTCTGCTCCAGAGTCAGACATCTCCATTTTCGTACTTGCCGTGCTGGTGTCCTCATGTGACTCTGAATTCCTAAATGCTCTTTAGAGAGCTAAGACAGTTTCATCTACCTAGGTGTAGATACCTGCTGACACTTTGGTTACTATGATATATCCTGTCTAATTTTCAGTAGCAAGGTGCCTATGGGCCTCTTCTCCCAAGGAACAAGCAGTAGAGCAAGAGGAAATGGCCTCAAGTGTTTGGTTTGGATATTAAGAACAATGTCTTCCCCCAAAGGGTTGTGAAGCCCTGGCCCAGGCTACCCAGGGAAGTGGTGGAGTTACCAAACCTGGAGAGATTTGAAAGATGTGGTGCTGAGGGACATGGTTTAGTGGGGACTTGGCAGTGTTGGTTTGGACTTGATGGTCTTAAAGATCTTTTCCAATTTAAATGGTTCTATATCCTCTGTCTTCTTGTGTCATATCTGCCAATTTTGGGCAAACGTCTTGGATACACTTGTCCAAGACCCAAATTTCTAGACCCAAATATTGAAGCAACTTTATCCTTCACTTAGCATATCCAGTGAGATCCAGAAGGCTAATACCACTCAAAAAAACCCAGGGACACTTGAGCTGTACCCTGTGTGGCTTCTTCCCTTCTTCATCTTCCCCTGGCCTCCCACAGATGCTGTGTCACATCTACAAGTCCTCTGCAGATGTTTCAGGTATCCAGTGGGATCTCAAATGGCACCAGATGCTTCTGTGCTATTGGAAAACCAAGCTGTCCCAGCAAACTCCAGAAGGCAAAGAGGACCATAAGTAGGATTTTTGTTTCGTCTTGGAAGAGCTGATCAGTGGAATTGGGATGTGTCAAGTCAGGGAGACTCAAGGAAACAAGGAGCTGTAGCTATTAGTGGAAGCAGAAATGAAGGGCAGGAGGGAATATTTTGGCAGTAAAATGAGGAGGTCTCTATACTTGACCTGTGGTTCCTTCCTCATTTGACTTGTTTCCTGCTTTGAGTGCTGGTAGCACTGTGAACCATGAATAAAAGTGGATGTTTAGGGCACACATTTTGTGTTGCAATTACAAGCTTTCTCCCTGCTAGTCTGAGAGAAAAAGTCAAAGGAGGACACGGTGCAGCAAACACCATCAATGTCTGGACACCTTCCCCACTTACCAAAGAGTCATCCTTGCTATTTTACACTTCTGTAAAACTCTGGTGTGCTTCAATAAAGTGTGAGTTAAAGATATGATACTTATAGACTGATACATTATGCACTGGCTATTGTCTGAAGGCTGTGAAACAGAGCCTGCTGGCAGAAAAGTTGAAATCTCAGGCTTGGAGGACACAGAAATGTGAAGCAGGGATGAGTTTGAGTCAATTCATAGCTTGCAACACATCCCTCCCTGGCTGGAAACTGGGCTTTCCCATCAATGAGAAGCCTTATGCAGTCATAATTAAATTAATATAATTCCTCTTGGAGAACATGCAGGGGGAGATGCCATCACAGCAAGGTTTTCTGCCATACTTCTGCACTTATCAGTTCCAGGTGAATAGCCCAAAGATGTTGGGTTTGGAAGTGGCAATCATCTCACCCCACCTCAGGACCTTGATTTATGTGCTCAGACTCAATCCAGGTCCAAGACATCCATGTGGAACTGGGAGAGGTGTCCTCAGATCTACAAGATAACAAAGCTGCCTTTGGAGTTGGCAGCTGGAGGCCACATAGGTCATGTTAATTGGCACTGATTGCCCTTCTCTTCAAGGGATTTCCATACCCTACAGACAGCAGAGTGGAAATCTAAAGGCTGGATCCACAAGAGATAAGGAGGTGTGGGTTTTCCATTAGAACTCAGCCACCCACAGGTCATTATGGAGGTTTTATCTGATGTGTCTTCACCCAGGGAGAAGTGGATGCTCCAGCAAAAGCTGAGTGGTTCCATTAGAAAATTATTATGGACCTGAAAGCCCCTGTGATATCCAGCAGATCAGAAATGTGGTGTGAAAAGGCAGCCTGCACTTTGAATTGCTGTGCATGGGGCTTGAACACCAGCTTTGAAGAATGAGGTTTCTGACCTCTCTCTCAAGCACCCCATGGGTTTTTTTTTCTTAAAAAAAGAAAGCTACAGCTGGAATTTAATAAAATAAATCTCCTTTTCCTTTTTTTTTTTTTTTTTTTTTTTTTTCCCCTGCTACCTAAGTTGCTTTCCTTGCTCATCTCTGTTTTCCCAGAGTTTTCAGTGGAGCAGCTGTGAGTCCTTTTTATATTTATCTATTTCCCCTGACAGTACCTTGCTTCCAGTAACATCACAGCACATTCCCTTTGTTTTCAGACTCATGGACAATCACATTTATCTGTTCACTGCTCTTCAATAGCAGGCAGCTTCTGATGGATCTCTGTTTGAGGACTGTACCCCCTACCCCCTGATTGAAATTCAGTGCACAGAGTCACAGCAGTGCAGCATGGTGGTGGAGAATATCAATGCACAAAGTCAGGAGGGGGAATGGGGAGAGAGAAGTTTCACATTTTCAGAGCACTGTAGCAAATGCAACTGGGGCTTCCCTCTGCATCAAAGCAGAGTAATGTACTCACAGAACCATAGGTGGTTTGGATTGGAAGGGACTTCAAAGATTATCTAGTTCTGTCCCCCCTGCTATGAGCAGGGTCACCTCCCACCAGAGAGGTTGCTCCATGCCCCATCCAACTTGGCCTTGAAAATTTTCAGGGATGGGGCAGCCACAACTGCTCTGGGCAACCTGTGTCAGTGTCTCATCACCCTCACCATCAAAAATTTCTTCCTAATATCTAAACTAAATCTTCCCCCTTTCAGTCTGAAACTGCACCTTCTCATCCTACCACTCCATGCTCTGGTAAAAAGGATTTTTCCCAGATTTTCTGGAGCTCCTTCAGGGACTGGAAGGTGCTCAAAAATCTCCCTGGAGCTTTCTCAGAACAACCCCAGATCTCTCATTTTGTCTTCATAGCAGAGCTGCTCCAGCCCTCTGATCATCTTTGTGACCCTCTTCTGGGTTTGCTTCAATATGTGCTCCAAACCTTCCTCTGAGGATCCCAAAATATTAATGAGATGGACATCTGCCCTCCAGGAGGTTCAAGGGTGGGATTAGGGGCTTAAGTACACTGAGTTTGGGAAGTGTCACTATTTTCAACCTATAGCTATGGGAAAAAGGGCAGCTTCACCCAGCAGCTGGATGTGTTCCTGTGATGGATCTGAGGATTAGGGGATGGGATGCAGTTTCACCTTGTGGTTAGAGAGGGACTAAGGGTTGATAATCAAGAGAACTGGGCTGTGTTTCCAGATTTGCCTTCAGGCTGACCACAGGCATCTTCAGCTCACCTCCCTGTGCCACATTTTCCTCATCCATGAAAGAGCTCATTTTCCCTTGAAAATTCATTTGGGATGCTGCTGAAAAACAGTTACAAGAATGGATGAGCTCATTTATTTTATTTTATTTTTAAATAGCAAGGCTTGGTATAAGAAATAACATGAAATATTTTTAAAGATACAACAGGGAAGAGTACACTGGGTGGCTGGGATTTAGATCAGACTTTAGGGACATGATTCAATTTTCCAGCAGAGGTGTTCAGTGCCAGATGTGAGGCCCTACAGTACTTCCCATCCTCCAGCTGCTACTCCAGAAGGGAATGTTTCCTGGAGGTCTTATGTCTTATCTAGTTGTGCTGCTCAGATATTTCAGGGAAGCCAGAACATCTCACCTGGCTCTGGGCAATTCTCATCAGGCATTTTGGTAGAGCTCTCATTGACTGGGACAGGAATGTCCACCTCACAGGGAGACATCTGTACATAAAGAAGGATTTGGTGCTTAAACAGAGGTGTCTGTTGTCACTTGAGATGTTCCCACATGGGGTGGGCAGATACAACAGAGGTGAAAAAAAAATGACACACGATGCTTTTGTTTAGTCAACTGAGTCCTGTCCCTGTGTCATTTTAGACAGTCAGGGTCTCCTTTACACCCTGCTACTCTGGTGTCCTAGAAGGAGATGCCTATCCTAAAGTCATCTCTAAAAGCACAAACAGATCTTCAGTGTAGGGGCTGTGATTGGCACAGAGTCCATCCCCTACTCACCTCTGGGCATCCCTTAGGAGACCAGGCCAGACAGATGACTTTAATGGGTCTTGCCTTGAAACTTTAGGTTTAAGAGATGGGTTCTCCTAGGTGAGGTAGCCCAGGTACTGTAATCAAACCCTTCAGTCAGCAAGCTCTAGTTTAGAAGAAATTAAGTTTCTGCCCTTCTGAACTCAGAAGGCTGATCTTAGGGACATCTTGTAGGTTTGGGGGCAAATTGCTTCATCTCTCCACACCTCAGAAATGTCACTCTTTCCATCTCTTGTCTACTAGGAGATAAAGCTCCTTGATAAGAGGAGTTCTCTCTCAGACAGATGATTTTGGTTGCACTTAACTTACATTTCTTGCATTCCCTGAAATCAGCTCTGCTTGCACCTTGCTGTTTGTTGCTAAAAAGGAATATATTTTAGCAGCTTTGTTTATTTTTCTTCTGGGAGGAGGGGCTGCCTCTTCCAATATTTGCAGACAGCCCTTGCTAAAAAGAGATCTGATCTCAGGCACGGTCTGCAACCAGAACTTTAATTCCAGTCGTGATAACAATAATAAACACAGCAATAACCATTTCCCGGTATAGCACTTGGCACTGGTTTTCCTGTTCAAATATCAGTTCCTGTGACTGTCATTCTTTGCACACTTCCAAATGCTGGCATTTGGGAATGGCAGTTGCTTCCAACAATGCCTTTTGTCCAGAGGAGATTATTTCCAGTGGATTGCACTGCAAACTGTGATGCTGCACTTCATCCCTCCAAGGTAGTGATGGGGACAGCATGTGATTCCTGCCTCTCAGATGATGCTGGAAAGAGAATTCATCATTGGTGCAGGCTTCAGCTCTGCTTCATCTTAAACTTTGCCCTTTTTGTACAGAAAAAAAGGCATTCCACTCTCATGTTTTGGCTTTAGAGGCTCCCCACAGGTCTTCTTTCCCCATTTTTCTTGCAGTCCTTTCCTCAAACTGCTTTCTGGCTCCATCTCTTGCAGCCAGCAGGATAGGAGCCAGTCTCCCAAAAGCCTGGCCATGGGGGAAATGTGTTTTTCATGGAAGATGTGGCTTGCTCACTTCCCAGGAGGTGTCAAGACTGCTGGATGTGGGGCTGCATTACAGCTAGAAAGAAGAACTGAGGACCCAGAGGAATGCCATCGTTTTCTTCCCAAATAGGACTGAAACATTAGCATTTTCCAGAACAGCTACCCCTCCCCTAGAACATGCCTCTTTGGAGACCTCATCTTCGTATGTCTAATCCAAAGGAAATATTTTGAAATTCCTGATTTTAATAAATTTTCTGAGGTTTTCTTTGTTTGGTTGGGGTCTTTTTATTTACTTTTGGGTTTTGTTTTGTTTTGAGAGAGTGATGATGTTTTTTAATAAGAACTAACCTGAATTTTTCTAAGTTGCCACCATGAGTGGTCTGGTTTAACTGTATCAAGCTCTTCTCTCCTCCTGGCTGGGACTGCATCCACTTTTCCCACTGGATAAACATAGGGATGATGGGAATCCAGGCCCAGGCTGTACTGTGGAAAATGTTGTCCAGACTGGGATGTTGCCTCACAGCTGAAGAAAAAGGTCCAAGTGGCTGGAAAGCATTTTCATGAGGTCCCTGTGTAATGAAAATAAGCAGAGCATGAGGTCAGCATGACCCAAGCAAAATGCTTCCTTTCTGCTTAACAAAACAAAACAAATGGATTCAAGAGAGCTTAGGCAGAAATGAAGTTGTTTGTTTGAATATTTCTAAAGGGAAAGAAAAGTAAAACTCTGTGGGTATGTGTGGACATTTTCCATGAGTCTGATAAACAGGAATGGGTAGGCGATCCTCAATCTGATGGGATTGCTCAGGCACATTTGGTTTCAAGAGCATTCAAGAGAAATTAATGAAAATTATGGAGAAATTTCAGCAAAGCCTCTTTATCCAGCAAGAAAAGCTGATTCACAGCTTCACTTGCAACCTGGAAGAGAAGAAGGAAAAATAAAACAACACCAACAACCTCCTAAATGGGCAGGAATGTGGGGGAGGGCTGAGAACTGAAGTGAAAAGGGAGAGAAGAGTCTAAGAGAAGAGGTTTAAGGAAGAAATGGGAGGAGATGAACCCAAAGGCAACCTTGAATTGGTTGAATTATAATTAACCAGAGACATAAGGAGGAGAAAACACTGCTAAGGATGCTTTCACTTCTTCTTCCCCCTTCCCCATGCTATGACTGTCTCGTGCTGGTGGCATGGTGTGAACACACAAATCCTGGAGGGAAAATTGCACAACCCTCTGACAAACCTGGCAACCTTCCTAACAAGGGTGGCAACAAACCTCTCCAACCCTGTGGCCATCACTCACCAGCATCATCCAACCCCAGTGCCTGAAGTTTCTCACCTGCCCAGATGTGCTAAGCAGATGTTTGCTGGGAAGGATCCTCTTGGGGTTTAGGCTGGACATAATGTTATGGGGGGAAACCCACATCTCAGGCTAGACCCATAGACTCCATACTCAAGGTAGAACCAAGATAGGACTTGAAGAAGCACCCAGAAGAATTTAGGCCTGGAAAAGCCATCCCACAACTTGAAATCCCCTGCTCTGGGATGGATGAGGGTGACTCACGTCCTCCCAGAAATCACAGCCATGAATTCCCCTTGGTGTTACTACCCTGGGCTGCCTCAGCCTTGCTGTGAGACACAAGGAATCATGAGATGTTAGGGATTGGAAGGGACCTCTGGAGAACATCTCCAGCCCCCTGGAAAAGGGAAAGATCAATACTGTCTCAGCCACATCCAACACACTTGTGACTGTCAGGATTTATAGCTCCCTTATCAACTTGAGCATTTCCCAGTGCTTGAAACCAATGGGCAGGTTCTGAGCACAACGTTGTGATTACAGTTAGCTCTTCTCTCAGTTTCAGGAAAGGCAGTAGCTGACTTATTTACTGTTTTATCTGATACCTGGATGACAAGTGGAATGGGATCAGGCTTGAACATGTCTTTGCACACCAGCACTGAGGCAGACCAGTCAATGAACAACTGACAGTGGAAGGTGTGGTCTCTCTGACCCCCCCTTAGAGTGATTTTTAAAAAAATAAATAATCACAGAGAGCTTTGCAGGCCAGAGAGGAGCATTGTGATAATCTAATCTGGCCTTCATGCCTATCAGAAACCAAGTGATCTCACCCTGAATTTCTAGTACTGCAGCAAGGTCTTGGGGTCAGTTCTCCCTGGGGCTGCAGCTGAACCTGTACCCTACAAGAGGGAAATTCTTCTCTCTTCCCAGGCATGGAGGGATCAAGGAAGAGATTTGAAGATATTTCCTGGCACTTAACCTGGCACGTTCCCCTTCCCAGGAGGTGGACTGCAAAAACTGCTTTGAAAAAGGAAGTAAAGAGACAGGTTTTTGGTTTTTTTTTTCCTTTTCTAGTAAACACACAGCAACAGAGCTGTTGATGTCCCTACCCAAGACAACAGATCTCCTCTGAAAAGCCAGTGCTGACCACACCTGTCCTGTTGGTTTCCCTACACCCTGTCCTTGCTGAGGGAGGCAGAGGGATGGTGGGGAGCAGGCTGGAGGCAAGGGCAGGCTGAATCTGCCTTCTGAAATCCATGGAGCTGTGGGAATCCAGCAGGGCACTTTGTGAAACCCAATTGTCCAGCTCCCAGCCTGTGCTTCCTTCCAGCCCTGCAGCTCTTGGCCCTTCTGCCATTCCTGGGAAACCGCACAGTTTTGGGAAGAGATGTGTGAAAGTGGGGGAACAACAGTGAGGTGACTTCTCTTCCTTAGGAAGACAGTGTTTAGGCAGCTAAACTGCACTCCTGATGTTTACTGTTCAGATGTCACCTCTGAGCTAACCACTGATGTAGTTCCCCTCTTAATCCCTGGCAAATATCAGGCACTTACAAGTGTGATTAATTCGCCCCATTTAGGTTAGGCAACCCACAATCTGGCCTCAGCTGTTTCTCTGCATGGAAAGAGCAAGCTGGGATGCTGATAAGACCCATCTGTGTTTGAGCTGCTGGGTCCCATCCCTCCACCTTAAATCAACCTGGATATTTTCCTACAGAGCAGCCCAGCTCAGTCAGGACAGCAGAGTTGAACCACTCCTGGGCTGATGGGAGAGTTGAGATGGGCTCCAACCTTTGTGTCTGTGAATAATCACCTCTGAGTGGCAGAACCATGAGTCTTAATGAGATTCAGAGTCCTCTGCTTGTCTCAGATCCCAAAGGGCAGCTGTCGCTGGGCATTACCTCCATCCTGATTTGAAGTTACACTCAGTAGTTTCTGAGCTGAGGGATGCACACCAGTAGCAGCAGCAATGATCTCCTCCTTATTTGTAGCTGCTGTGTCAGAGAGTGACCTTGCACATTGATGCAGGGTCAAGGGGAAACATCAGTTTCTAAGATTTTGCCCCCTTTTGCGTGTGTGCTGATGTGGTTATTTTATTCCTGCTGTCAGCTTTTTATACATTGGGAAATTCCTTCAAAAACAACTTCTGTCTGCTGTGGGGTGTTTGATGATTTTGTCCAGCATCATGATCCAAGCTCCAGCAAAAGCTACTGGATTTAGGGATCCCCTTTCATGGTATCCTGGATCTGGCACTGCCTGACATTATATGTTTTAATGTCAGATCAAACTACAATCCTGTCATCTCCCTTCTCCACCCATCCCTTTCTGCTCCCTTTCCCTTGTCACTCCAGCTGTCCCCAGGTCCCATGCTCTGCCACAGGTGGGATTTCTGTGCAAGCAGATGAACTGTGTTACCTTTCATTCCCACTAAAATACAACAATATAAATTATCCTATCTTTAAACTTGTTTGTTATCACTGCAGGCATGTTTCCAGTTACCACAGGGTACAATTCCCACACCTTTTGTTGCATTTTGTGGTTTGGCTTTTGTTTTCACAATGACCTTAGTAGATGGGAATAAGAATTCTCTGCAGAAGAAGCTGGTGTGAAGAGGAACACAAGGTGAGAGCTCAGGAGGTACTCAGGTGAGTTGCTTCCCTGGATTTTAGTGAGGAAACCTGGGAGTTCTTCCTGGTAGCTGGAAGTTCTGGATGAGAGGTTTGCTGAGGCTCAAAAAAAATCTCTGCTAGGGCAAGATAGGGAGCAGTTACAAGGACTGAAGGGATGACAATGTTATGAAAAAAAACATATTTATAGAGACAGAAAGGAGAAACAAGGGGTCACTTTTGTCTTTTCTCTTCTTTTCTCCTTTCTCTTTTCTCTCTTTTTTTTTTTTTCCCTCCTTCTCCTTCTCCTCCTCCTCCTCCTCCTCCTCCTCCTCCTCCTCCTCCTCCTCCTCCTCCTCCTCCTCCTCCTCCTCCTCCTCCTCCTCCTCCTCCTCCTCCTCCTCCTCCTCCTCCTCCTCCTCCTCCTCCTCCTCCTCCTCCTTTCTCTTTCCCTTTCCCTTTCCCTTTCCCTTTCCCTTTCCCTTTCCCTTTCCCTTTCCCTTTCCCTTTCCCTTTCCCTTTCCCTTTTTTCCTTTTTCCTCTTTCTTCCTGCTGATTTTATTTTTCAAGCTGCTAAAACCCCACTTTACATTAAGTTTAACTTTTACTTTCAGAGGCAGCTGAGGAAATAAATCTTCAGTTGAAAAACAGGCAGCTGCTCTCTGAGACAGATTTCCCCTCTGGGGCTGCCAAATCTCAAGGCAGCTCTCAGCACTGTCCTCACTTAACCTCTCCCAGAGCCAAAAAATATCCAAATAACTAAGGCTGCTTCATGAATTGGCCATTGGTTTGGCTAACACTGACCAGGCCAATTGAAATGAAACCCTCCTGCAGCTGTCAGACAGCTAGTTAAGTCTTCCAGTTTACAGGAAAGAAAGTGAGAAAGGTAAATAAGTCAAAGCAATGATTTTGGCTGTGTCCAGCATCATGATCCAGGCTCCAGCAAAAGCTACTGGATTTAGGGATCCCCTTTCATGGTATCCTGGATCTGGCACTACCTGATGTTATATATTTTAATATCAGATCAAACTACAATCCTGTCATCTCCTTTTTCCACCTATCTTTTTCTGCTCCCTTTCCCTTGTCACTCCAGGTGTGCCCAGGTCCCATGCTCTGCCACAGGTGGGATTTCTGTCCTATGCCCCAAAGTTGTCTTCTGAGTGCTGTAGCCAAGGACTGGTGAATTAGCCCAGTGAGGGAGGCTTTTGCTTCTCATCACATGAAAGATGAGAAGAAAAGGTGAGAAAAGCAGCTATAGGTTTACAGCTGATGCCAGGTGGCTCCTTCTGGAGAAGAGCAGGCCTGGCTCTTCCATGACATGTTAATAGGACTCCAAAATATTTCTGGGAACACAGGACCTTATGGAAACAAATATACCATCTGCTTCCTGCCAGCTGATGGTGCAAGGTTGCAGTGGGAGACCTGGTGCCTGGTGGTTCATTGCCTGTGAAGGCAGAGGATGAGAGGGATGCAGTTTGTTGGCTTGTCCCCACATTGTGACCCCAGTAACAGACATAAACAGGTTAGCTCCTTCATTTCAGGGACACTGATAGTAGTTCTTCACATCCCTTCATCCTAAGAAAGGGACAAGAAGATGCCCTTCCTTGGAAGCATTTTGCAGCCTGCTGATGGACAGGACTAAGCCAAGCTAAGTCTTCTTAGCATTGCAATTATCAGTGTTAACACATGTGTGATCATGATGTGAGGTTTTCAGAAAATGGTTTACAAGCACGTGGCATCTCTTTGGTAGATAAAAGTCCTAAAACCCTTTTTTTGTTGTATCTACGTGTTGTACAGGGGATGGGTAGATGAAAGGAGGAATTTTCCAAAGGTTTATAGGCAAGTGTTGGGGCAAATAATCTCAGTTAGCTCTCATCTGTTTGATATAAGTAAATAAAACCTCCTGATATTTGAAGTCTGACCTGTCAGCCTCACTTCTGTGCCTGGGCACATCATGGAACAGAGCTATCCTACTGGAAGCTGTGCTAAGCCACCTGGAGGACAGGGAGGTGATTCCAGACAGCAAGCATGGCCTCACCAATGGCACCTCCTGCCTGACCAACATAGAGGTTTTCTACAATGGAATCACTGCCTCAGTGGGCAGGGGAAGAGCTAAGGATGTCATCTCTCTGGATTTCTGTAAGGCCTTTGGACACAGTGCCCCACATCAACCTTCTCTCTAACTGGGAGAGACAATGGGTGGAGTGTTCAGTGGATGAGGCATTGGTTGAATGGCCAGATCCAAAGGGTAGTGGCTCAATGTCCAGATGGAGATCAGTGACAAGGGGGTCCATACTGGGACCAGTGTGGTTTAGTATCTTCACCAATGACACAGACAAGGGGCTCAGGTGCACCCTCAGCAAGTCTGCAGATGGCAGCAAGCTGAGTGATGTGGTTGATGCACCTGAGGGATGAGATGCCATCCAGGGAGACCCAAACAAGCTCCAGAAATGGACCCATCTGAACTTCTTGAGGTTCAACAAGGTCTTGCACCTGATTCAGGGCAAGCATTGGTAACAATACATCCTGGGGGTTGATGAGAGGTGATTCTGCCCCTCTATTAATCTCTGGTGAGACCACCCCTGCAGCACTGTGTCCAGCTCTGGAGTCCCCAACATAAGAGGGATAAGAAGCTGTTGGAGCAAGTCCCAAGGAGGCCACAAAGATGATCAGAGAGCTGGAGCTGAAAACAGGCTGGGAGAATTGGGGTTTTTCAGCCTGGAGGAGAAAAGGCTCCAGTAAGACCTTATAGAGACCTTAAAGGGGGCTTATAGGAAAGATGGGGACAGACTTTTTAGAAAGGTCTGTAGTGATAGGGGTGATGGTTTAAAACTAAAAGAGGGGAGATTTAGAGATTTAGGTGAGATATAAGGAAGACATTTTTAAACAGGAGGGTGGTGAGACTTTGGTGCAGGTTGCCCAGAGAGGTGGTAGATGCTCCATCCCTGAAAACATTCAAGGTCAGGTTGGACAGGGCTTTGAGCAACCTGATCCAGTTGAAGATGTCCTTGGTCACTGCAGGGGGTTGGACTAGAAGACCTTTAAAGGTCCCTCCAAACATATATGATAGTGTAGGGGTAAATGTGGTAATATATTTAAATCTATCTCTAAGCTCAGGTGCATCTTTCAAGCCCTGGTGCAGTAGATTTACCTTCAGTGCACTGAATTCCTAACCCAGTGGATTCCAATCCAATTCCTAATGTGAATGGAAACTCACATTTTGTATAAGTGCCTCCTGCAGACTGGTTTGGCTCCAGGCAGCATCCAGCACCCCCATCTCATCAAGTGCCTTTTTAAGGAAGAGGAGTGTCACGGTTTAACCCTGGCCCAGCAGATAAACAGATTTAAACCGAGTAACAGGTTTATATATTAATCTCTCTCTCCTCTGATAAAGGAAAGAGAGAGAGAATAAGAGAGAGAGACTTATGGGTTGGAAACTAAACTACAGAACTTTAATGAAACAGTAATGATAAATAAGAAATGGTACTAAATCTATACAAATATACAGGAAAATTGATACCACGTTCCTCCCCCCTTTCCCCAATAACTCTCACGTCACCACCGAAGCTGCAGGGCAGCCCTGGGAAAGTCCAGGCTGGACTCCTGGAGTTGGCAGCAGTCAGGAGCTGGGGGCAGGAACACACAGATCCAGGCTAGCACGGATCAGGATCACAGGCAGAGGGACGGACGGAATCCTCTCAGGATGCCGAAGGAAGCAGGAAGGGCAGGAAGGAGTAGAGGTGTTTGACCCTTGTGGTCCCTCAAATTTATACCGAGTATGAGGTGTATGGGATGGAATACTCTGTTTGGTCAATTCTGGCATCTATCTTGTCCAGTCCTCCCCAGAGGAGGGGTTCAGGTGGGACCCTGTTGCTCCTTCTGGAAAGCAAAATGTTCCTGAGAGCTGAGCAGTGTCCTTGGCTCTGCATGCCAGTCTCTGGCTGTAACTATAAACATCGAATGTTATCAGTCCTAGAAGCAGACAGTGTCTGAGAAACTTGCTGTTAATTTCAGCAAGTGCAGCTACTTACAAGAGACTTAGCTAAAAGCAAAAGTACAAACCAGAAAATCACCTTTATCCTGGCCTAAACCAGGACAAGGAGGCTGCACTGAGACTTAGAATGAGGACCTCATTAGAATGACATCTTCCTCAGCAGAGGCTGGACAGTGAGTACAGGATGACATGTGTGTGCTCTTAGTGGTCCCAGTGCATAAAGAGCTGTTATATATCTGTAGTGAAATGGGAGAGAGCAGCTATAACCAACACAGACATGGTGGGAGAATATTCCCCAGGTCCTTGCCACCACTCCAGCAAAAACCCACCTGCAGCTTGGACTTGGGATCCTTCACAAGGACTGTGATTATCACCATGGTTGAGGAAAAAGGCACTGGTGTCACCAAGGAGCAGGGCTTTGTTGTCACTGGTGGTCCAGCTCCTCCAACACCTCATCTCAAGCTGTGACTTTAGTGGTCAACTCCACCACACAACTTTGCCCTTGGATTTGCCTGGTTTGCTGTCTGAGGTCACCACCTGCACCTGAGGCAGAAGGCCTGGCAGGTTTGGGAGAGTCACTGCACCAATCTAACATCCCTTAGTGAAATGAAGCTGGGAGATGGCATGGTGCCACCTGCAACAGATGGGCACAAAGATGTTATCCCTCTTTATGCAGCCCCAGGGATGCTCTATGGGGGTGTCAGGCTTTGTTTGGGATGTCACCTTATGTCCATCCATCTGCTGGTCTAGCATTGACTGAATGACCCCAGTTCAGAATAAACTTTATTGTGCTTTGTCCTCTTGAGAGCCAACGTTTGCACTCATAGCACTGGGGTAGAAATTAAAGCTCCAAGGAGATGGAGATGTTCTTCAAACCTAAAGGTAGCTCTGCTTCTTCCCTCAGTTCTGGTCTGATTTAATTTCTTGCTGTCTTCTCCAATCCCTCTGACTTCTTGATTCCATCACCTGTAACTCAAGCTACACTGGCTCCCAGTGCCTGGAGATACCATGGCTTGAAGAAACAACACTGGATCTTATTCTCCAAGTTGATGTGTGCCATGGCTAAACCCTAAGATCTCAGGGCAAAGGACATGTCCTAATCACCAGGGACAGCAGAGGTCTGGGACAGATTCTCAGAAAGCTTGGGGAGTGGGAAAATGCACTCCTGCATACACAAGCTTTTAAAATGAAGCTGTAGAAACTTAAGGTGGGGATGGGATTATGTGGTGACTGTGGAATGGTCCCTAAAAGCCCTTTCCAGCCCCATGTTTCTGGAGACACCGAATCGATGGGTTTAATCAAACTAAAGCAAGGAGCTGTAAATAGGCAAAACTTATTTGGGAATGCTTATCCCAGATTGCAGCTTGAAGGGGTTAAATTCATCCAGCAGGAACTGGTGGTTACTGGGTGTCTTTGCTTCTGTTTCCCAGCTGCTTTCATAAAGGGTTTGTTGCTTTCTGGGTCTGCCTCAGCCCGACTGTCTGCAGCAAAATCAACAATCCAGAGCCCCAGAGTCTCTGCTGAGAGGAGTGAGAGGCTCTGCAATACCTGCCCTGGGCAAGGAGGGATGAGATCCTCCTCTGTCCTTACACTCCAGCTCAGGGCATGGACAAGTAACCCAGAGTGGCTGTCACTTGGTTGTGCTGATTCCCCCTGACAGGGCCAGGCTGCAGTGCTGAATTTTTTAATGAATGAGGGTGCTTTGAGTGACCTCACAGTGTTTCCTTAATTTTATCCCCCTTCTTACTGGCTGATAACACACACACAAAAAGGATGAATTATGTATTGTTGCCTAATTCTATATAAAACTGCTGTGAATTCCACGAGATGCACATAACACAGACTCAGGGGGTCCTTTCTGGCAGATGCCTGAAGCCAAAGGCAGATAAAAAAATTTTTGCAGTGTTTAATTTTTAGTCTGGCATGACAAATATTCATAGGGGTGTGAAAAAGCTGTCATCTCCTTCACTGCTTGTTCTGTCTCAAATTAGATTCAGTATTTCATCTGGTTTCAGCTTCAGGCTGATTTATCTTGCCTTAGTTACAGCTCTGGTTCCAAGGTGAAGATGTTTCATGCATGGCAGACTGGCACCTGGTATCTTAAGGTCCACAAACACTGCTGGTCATTGAGTTTGGACCAAAACAGACTCTCTAAGCAATCAGTGTGATTAATTGAAGAGATTGTTGCTGGGCTGTTTTACACCAGACCACTTTGACTCTCAGCAGGATTAATAACAGGCAATCTTCTAATGAGCCCATAAAGTCCTGCCTTGGTGTAATATGAGATCTTTGCCCTTTGCTTCCTTGTAAAACCTGCAGTACATTTCTGTGGCTCCAAATGCCAGGGGTGACAGGAGAAAATCTCACTGGGTTTTAATTGGCTGATGTGCCTGGAGAAGTTGGGCAGGAGCCTGGATGCTGAGCTCAGGCATCTAAAGAAAGGGACTGAAGAGAAGGCACAGAATCATAGAATGGTTTGAGCTGGAAAGGACCTTAGAAATCATCTAGATCCAGCCCTCCTACCATGCATGGGCAAGGACACCTACCACTAGATCAGGTCACTTAGAGCCCCATCCAACCTGGTGTTGAATACTGCCAGGGATGGGGCAGCCACAACTTCCCTGGACAACCTGTTCCAGTGTCCCACCACTCTCATAGTAAAAATTTCTTCTTTAATCTTAGATCTTCTTTAATCTTAATATCTAATGTAAATCTCCCCTCCTCAAGTTCTAAACCATCTTTCCTTGTATCTATGTACCCATGCAAAAAACCCTGCCCCAGCTTTCTTGTAGGTCCCTTTCAGGTATTGGGGATGTTATAAGGTCACCTCTGAGCCTCTTCTCCAAACTGAACAATCCCAACTCTCTCATTTCTCTCATCTTCATAGGGGAGGTGTTCTAGCCCTGATTTTAGTGTCTCTCCTCTGGACATGTTCCAGGACCTCTATGTCCTTCTTTTGTGGGGACTCCACAATTGGACACAGTTCTCACAAGAACAGAGAAGAGAAGGAAATCCCCTCCCTCAACCTGCTCTCTGTGCTTCTTTTGGTGCAGTCCAGGACACAGATGGTTTCTGGGATGCAAATGCAGACACTTGATGGCTCATGGTCCATCAGCACCCCCAGGTCCTTCCCCTCAGGGCTGTCCTCAATCTTTTCTCCTCCCAGGCTGTACTCATGCATGGGATTGCCTCAACCCAGGTGCAGAACCTTGCACTTGAACTTCATGCAGTTTGCATGACCCCACTTCTCAGCTTGTCAGGGTCCCTTGGGGTCACACAAATGTAAGGTTGTGTGGAAGGAAGAAGTGCAAAGACAAACATCTCATGCCAGCACAAGGCATCTTCGCTGCCTCAGGGAATGCAAGAGGATGTCAATGATTTCTGAGGATTTTCTGGAGGGGTTTTTGTTTTGCCTGAACCAATCAGCACTGCACTATTTCAGGATGTTTTGAAACAAATGTGGAACAGGGCAGTGTTCACAGTCTCTCAGGCACTCACACTGCTGTGTTTCTCCAACAGCAGCAATGGTTTAGTAGCTGAAAATCTTTGCCTAAGAGAAACACATGGAACTTGGGTGGCAGGTGGAGATAAAAGACAAAACCAAACTCTTGACTAACAGCTCCTTTGCCTCGTGTGATTAATACCATGTCTGTGTGTGGACTCTTTTCCTGTTGAGCTGAGGGAATGACTTAAAGGCAAATGTTGTCTTTGCAAGACCCAGTTCCCTTCTTTGTGTCAGCAAATAATGAGGTTGCCAAGGTTTGATCCAGAGTTTTCAGCCCTTGATCTCAAAGAACTTTATAAAGCAATGGGGGGGCCAGGGTGGTTTTGCAGATAGGGAAACTGAGGCACAGAGTAGCAAAATATCTTCACAAGTTCCCTGTAGCTGAGGAATCCTGAGATTTGCTCCCATGCTACCTGCCCTGGTCATGCTGTTTCTATAAAGGTATATTTTGTTAAAGCACCTGAAGAAAGAGAGTTATCCAGATCCTTCTGACCTGGCTGAACTCCTGATGTTTTGAATCTCACTTTCAGCCTAAATATCTGAGTTCATTTAGGGGAGAAGAAATCTTCCTGTCTGCTCTAGGCAGGTGTGCCTGAAGGAGCACTGGCCTAGTAAAAAACATCAAGTAGTTTCTAAGTTTCATCCTAAAGCCAGTTAGTGGCCCACACGTTTTCCCAGAAATGTCTAATGAAGATTTTCAAATGGACAATTGCTATGAGCTTGTGACAGCTCCCACAGAGCTTTTTTTGGAAACTAAGACAAGGAATGAGCCAAGATGCACTGCCTGCAAGAGGGAGAGCCAAGAGTGGGTCACTGGGACACTGGGTGCTAGATCTGGAGCACAAAATGGATGGAGGGATGGATGGAGGGATGGATGGAGGGATGGATGGCACCACAAGATTTGCAGAAGGACCAAAGCTTCTCTTTTCAGCCACTGTTCTCTGTGTCTTGTGAGGGAAGAGAAACTGTACAAACCCCAAGCCTCTGAGCACACAGACCTTAAGAGAAGCCATTGCCACCTATTTTTTGGCTCTGTTTAGTTGTATTAGCACATGACCTGAATTTCCTAAGACATACCAGCTTTGTTTGAGTTTCAGGCAGAGTTGCCAGTCTTCATGATTTGGGATAGGGAGTGTTTAAAATGGACAAAATGAAATCTCCGTGGAGCATACACTGATTTTGGAAATCTGACTTTCTCAAATGCACCTGTTGGGTGCAGGAGACAAGGAAATCAGAAAGAAAAAGAGAAATAAAGGGTAGAAGTGCAACCAGCACACGTATTGTGCATTTTCTCCTGTTGGTATTTACTCCTGTGCCTGCTGAATCAGATTTTCTTTTTTTTTTTCCTGCCAGCATTTAAAGAAGAGACTAAAAATCCTGGTGACATTGGTCAAATAATCTCATTCCACTCTCTTCTGTGGCTGCTGACCTGGAATTCTTTGGATCAAATAGAAAGTCTTTGTTGATCTTAAGGCACAAAGCCCAGACAGTTGTCCTGGAGAGCCTGGCTGTTGGTAAAATGATTTCCAAGCATGCAGAACTAAAGCCTCTGAGTCCTTCAAGAAGAGGACTCAAGCCAGAATTTCAACAGAAGCTGCCATCCTCAGCTGTCCTTACCATCATGGCAGTAAAGATTGGATCTCGAGACAAAAGAGGAAAGAAGAGGTGAAAGAGAAAAGGGTGTTTCTAGGCAAGAGAAGGTCTCAGGAAAAACTGCTTCTAGCTTCACCAGCTTGCACAATTGAGACTTCTTGGTCTGTTGCCACTGAGGGTTGGAAACAGCTTTTTGAATCTGAATTCAGATGCTAAGTAGATCTGGACTCACTCAGTGCTTGCACATGAAGACATCACGAGCATAACTGAAGGAGCCAGGGGCAAGCATTAGGCTGCAGAAAACATTGAGCTAAAAGAAAAAAAAAAAAAACAAAAAACAAAAAACAAAAAAACAAAAAAAAAAAAGCAAAACCCACCCAAACCCAGCAACAACAACATCCTTTCATCAGCTCTGGTCTGGCTGGCTGAGGGGAAATGAAGAGAACTTTGCTGTGCTGACTCACGGGTTACAGACTGAGTGTTGTTGACTTTAATCTCAGCTTGCAGGGATTTCCCTTCTATCAGAGAAGGAGCAGCTGGGCCTTAGCAAAGGAAAAAAAACAACAAAAAAAAGGAGAAACAGATATTTCTGTCACATGCTGGTGGTAGAGACAGGCTCCACAATGAGCTGCTTTCTTCTTGCACTGAACAAGGAGGTTCAGTCACAGAGGGAAATCAATCTCCTCTGAAAAACTCTCTGTTTCATTGGCCATCAGAGGCTACCAAGGGTCAGGGAAATGCTTGGACAGAATTATTTGCAACTCCAAAGTCCTAGATAAAATGTTGCTAGACCATGGTGACCATGAGATGCCAGGAGATGAAAAAGGATGTGGATTTATTACAACCTCTGTGTGACGTATGGTGTTGCCATATCCCACTAAATTCCCAGAGGTTTTCAAAGTGCTTGGCTTGGGTTGACACAGCTCAGAGCAGAGAGAAAACACCCCAGACAGATGCTGCTCATCAGGGCCACAAGAAACGATGGAGGTCTTTCTATTTTGGGGGTATGAGAAGGTATTTCAGGAGACAGGCTGGCTGTGTGAGCCCTGCTCTGAGAACACTCAGAGCAAATCTAGAAGAGGCCACAAAATGATCAGAGGCTGAGAGAGTTGGGGATGCCCATCCAGAAGAATTGAAGGCTCTGACATCTTATAGTAGCCTTCCAGTACTTGAAGAGGCTACAGGAAAGCTGGGTAGGGACTTCTCAATAACTTCTATGTGATATCTGACAGCTCATGTGGGTGTCCCAGGTGCCTGAAGACACCTCAGATATCATCAGGTACCATTACTTAAGCAGAAATATTAGGGACTTTTCATAAGGGCATGTAGTAAAAGGACCAAGGTGCCTTAAGACACCTCAGATATCATCAGGTACCATTATTTAAGCAGGAATATTAGGGACTTTTCATAAGGGCATGTAGTAATAGCACCAGAGGTCATGGGTTTAAACTGGAAGAGGGGAAATTTAGGTTAGACATTAGGAAGAAATTCTCTACTGTGGGTGGTGAGACCACTGCACAGGTTGACCCCAGAGAAGTTGTGGCTGCCCTGGAAGTGTTGAAGGCCAGGTTGGATGGGGCTTGGAGCAACCTGATCTAGTGGGAGGTGTCCCTGCCCATGGCAGGGGGCTGGAACTGGATGATCTTAGAGGTGTTTTCTAACCAAAATTGTTCTATGTTTCTATGAGTCCTGGAAAAGCTGAATCTCTGCAAAAAATCTGAGCAGCCTCCATCAGAAAAGGAGGGAAGCTGCTCTCTGCTCTGCAGGTCCTGCCTTGCCCCCTCCATGGGCTCGGGGAGCTCAGTGGCCCCCAGTGTAGTTTCTTTGGCTCCTTTGGACCTGCAGCAGGGGTGTGAAGTGGTGCCTGTTCAAGGACCCTTTCCATGGATGTGTGTGACATCAGGAATTCACACTGGCCAAAGCTTGTTTGATTGTAAAACTTTTGCCTCTGCTTAACTGCGGACACATCAGAAGCTGAATCTCTTTAGGTCCTTTTTTTTTTTTTTTTTATTTTTATGTTTTCAGAAAACCAGTAGCACTAAACCGGGGCTTAGCATTCCTGGTAAGAGGCCAATTCCTAGCTCCTTTTGGAGCAGGGAATATATGTGTATATATATAATATATATATCTTCAAGTGTATAAAATGCAGCTCATGACAGATTTGCAGCCCACTGCTCAGGGTCCCTGTGTCTGACAACCTCTTGAGCTTGCTCCTTCCCCAAGAGGGCATGTAGGATGTGGTGAGTTTGGGAAGAGCTTTTACACTTTCTGAGCCCTCTGGGCTCAACAGAAGCAGAACTGTTCAGTCAGAACCAATTTGTAGGACTCCTTGTCAAAAGGCAGACAGCAAAGAGCACCCCAGAGGGTGTTTGCAGTGATGGTTTTTGAAGAGCTGAGGTCTCAGGAGAAGTGGGCAGACACCTTTTTATAGTCTGAGTTATAATGGCCTGGCTGGAAGTCCTGAGCAGAGCAGTCTTTTGGAGCAGATCTCAAGAGTTCAAGAGCAATCATCTCTAGGAATAACCACAAGGGAGCTTCCATGGATGTTCATGGAGCAGCCTAAGCTTCCCAAAGCCACAGTCAAGCCTTGTCCCACTGGAGAAGTTTTGAGTACCCCCTGTATCTTCATTATGGATGCATGTATGGCTGGGCTCTGATGAATTATGGCTGGAAAATCCATTTTCCAGAAGAGAGCTGGATGCTGCCTAAGGGCAGAGAAGACTGGTAAGGTGTCACCTCCTGGTGTTCATGCTCCTGGAGTCCAGATGGGACCCTATGGACATGTGTGCTCGTGCCCCCATCTAGTGGCTGTCCCCAAGTCTGCAACATGTCCCCTCCTCTTCCTCAGATTCCATTCATAAAATCATGAGGTTGTTTTGGTTGGAAAAGACCCTCAAGGTCATCAGGCCCAACAATTAACCCATCACTGCCAAGCCCACCACTAAATCATGTTCCCCAGCACCACATCTACACAGCTTTTAAATACCTCCAGGGATGGGGACTCCACCACTTCCCTGGACAGGCTGTGCCAGTGCCTGACAACTTTTTCAGTCAAGAAATTGCTCCTAATATCCAATCTAAACTTCCACTATCACAACATGAAACCATTTCCTCTCATCTTACCACTTGTTGGCAGAAGACACCAAGGTCTACCTCACTACAACCTCCTTCCAGGTAGTTGTAGAGAGCCATAAGGTCTACCCTGAGACTCTTTTTTTTTTTTGTCCAGACCAAACATCCCCAGTTTCTCCATCTGCTCTTCACAAGACCTGTTCTCATTCAGCTCAGGGAGGAACACTTTGACTCTGTCATTGGTGCTCTTGGGGTGTGCTATCTGGCTTGGAACTGTGCCCTTTTGGGTTTTGTGGTACATTTCCCTATGGTAAATTAGTCATAGACATAATTCTTGGAGGAACTATGCCTCTTATTCCCCACACGTGATCTGGGAGTGAGGAATGTGTCCTTTCATGGAGCTCATCACCTTGGCTAAAGCTCCAAAGAGGGGGAAAGAACATGTTTGTGATGGCAAATCAGATTTTCCCTCACTCTTATGCTTATGACTTGCCTTTGTGCAAGCAAAATTTGTTTTGCCATGTGATTTAAGGTCCCCCCATGCCCACCAACAGCAACAAGAAAAGGGTGAGGGGTTCAGATCTGAGCTGCTTCCCAGGCATCAGATGAGCTCTCAGGCTGAGGGGGCCTTGTTTGAAGTGAAAATAAAAGCTGAGTGTAAACATTTGGCTTCTCTGTCAAGGGCTGGGCCACAAGATAATGTGATTTTGGTGTTGAATGTAACTGGAAAACCCCAGTGAACCCGAGACACTCCTGCAGTCACCTGGCTTTTACCCCAGTATGCATTGCTCATCAGCTCCAGTGGTGGGATAAAAGGATCTCTATTTTCTGTAGGTATTTTTACAGCTCCTGTTGTAGTATTATCTGGATTCTTTACAAACTCTATTGTATTTCTCCCAGACTCCTCAGGCAAAATGTCAGAATTACTCCTATTAGAGCTCTGGGAAAATTGGAGTGCACAGAGAGAGGTACTGAAGATCCCAGAGGAAACAACCAATGGAGAAAGTAGGGAACTGAATTTAGATCTCTGCTTGCCATTGAGCTGCTTTATCTTAGATAAAATGAAAGCTATAATATCTCTTGAATTCAATAAGACACAGATGTCACCACGGGAGCCCTGGAGGTGTCCCCAGCACTGCTCAAATGCTTCTTTGCAGCTGAAGGTAACTGTGAGAACCAAATATTGTGACTGGTGCTCAGTGTGCTAAGGAAGCTCCCTTCACTTGGCCCACTGCTCTGGCTGGAAACCACCTCCCCAAAAGATGATGGCAGAGATGATGGAAGAGGGAGCAGAAAGTCCCTTTTGAGCATTACTCAAGCTGAGCTGCCCCAGGGAGGTTTCCTCAAACAATTACAGAAATTACTTCTGATAGTGACCTGAACCCACTGGAGAAAGACATAAATGAAAAGGAAAATATTAGTTTGCTCTCTGCCCTTTTCTCCCTTGCTTACCACCTGAGCCTGGTTGAGCTGGACTTCCAAGCAAGTTGCTAAAGATCTGAAGATGTCCTTTAGGTGCATCTCTAGGGCTTTCTGGCTGCTTTTGCATAGCAAGCCTCGACTACTCTTACAGGATTAAAATTATTTTTGACAAAAAAAAAAGAAAAAACCAAACAACCAACCCAGAATATTTCTGCTGTAGGCCTGGTCATGCTAATGGATGGACTTGATGATCTTAAAGGTCTTTTCCAATCAAAATAATTCTATAATTCTAAGTGTCATCAGGATACTCTGAAATGAGAGTGATGGCTTTCTCAGTCTAACATGTTGGCAAGGCCAAGGCTCAGAAGCTGAAGGTAGCGTTCATGTTACCCTTTAATTTTGGTCAGCTGAGGGTGAAAAAAAATTATCAATGAACAGTGATCACCTATGTTTCCCCCAAACCCTGATTTTAGTGCCTTGGTGTATTCTTTCAGGATGATTTGAGGAAATCTGTTGGGATCTGCTACTCCAGGGATTTCTCCAACAACTCTGATTACTCTGGGTAGAAAGTGGTGGACTTTTTCCTTGAGATTGCTCCATACACACAGCACAACTTAGTAAAGGAATGATCATTCTATGGAGAACCAAAAATACTCCATCCTTTCTCCATGCAACCACTCCCTATTTATGTCTTTCAGGCCACTCATTGTCTTCTAGGGAGCTCCCTTGCTGGAACATCTCACTTCTAGATTAAATGCTTAGCTTCTTGCCATGTAGGGTCAGCCCTCCTTGTTGCTCTTCTCTGTATCTCTTCCAGATCTGCTTGTCTTTTTCTGAGAACAAGAATTATTCTTCATATTCAAGATGTGGAGGCAAACTTCCAAGATTTTGCTTAGATATAGAGAAGTTGGAGCTCAAAACCTGAGTCTCCCTTTAGAATCACCAAGGAAAAAAATCCTCTCTGGAGGTAATTTATCTCATGTCTAGTTAGAGGTTCCAGATAGGACAGATGAATCACTCTTTGGAAGATTGTATTTTTCTTCTCAGATCATCAACATCAGCCCACACGAGGCTGAGGCATCCTAGCCATGAATGCCTTTTGCTGCCAAATTATATCTTGCTCAAGAAAATCTACCTGAACTGAATTTTTCCTTTCTTTCTGACCCCTTTGATTTTCAGTAGGGGAGGATGATTCCCTGATCTTTTTCATCATTCAGCCACCCTCATTCAGCTTCATGAACAACCTATCATCATAGTTCTTGTTGTCTGACTCCACCTTTGTGTTTCAGCAGTTTCAGAGCTAGACTTTCCTCACAGATCAGATCTTCTTCCTCTTTTTGTTGTTCCTTCTTTCCCAGGATTGCCCACAAACCTGCCTTTCCTTCCTGTTCTCCCAATCTCCTTCTTCACCACTCACCTGGAGCTCTTTCCAGGGTCTCAAGCAGGGATGAACAGTTTCTGGTACACACCCTTCTCAGGTCTTTTTCTCTCAGGAAGAGCAACAGCACTATATCAAGTCTCCCAGATTTAAATAGAACCATAGAACCATAAAATTATAGTATAGTTTGGGTTGGAAGGGACCTTTCAAGGTCATCATCTAGTCCAAACTCTCTGCAATGAACAGGGACATCTTCAAGTCGACCAAATTGCCTGTCCAACCTGACCTTGAATGTTTCCAGGAATGGGGCTTCTACCACCTTCCTGAGCAACCATTGTAAAAGATTTCTTCCTTAGATTTAGTCTAAATCTGCCCTCGTTTAGTTTAAAAAGGTAAAATCTAGGAAAGCATCCTGTCACCACCTTTCTGAGGGCATGTTGAGGAACAGGATGACCCTGTGAATCTCTTTCATCACCCTCTTAACAGAAAGCCACTGACTGGGGAGCTCTTTTGGCCTTAAAAATGTCTGTTTCAAAAAGCAATAAACAAGCTCTCTTGGATACAGGCTGGTTTACAGTTGGGCTGGAAGAGAGAAGAAGAAAGATTGCTTTCCAAGCCCTGCAGCGATCCCAGTTTTGATAAACCCACTCTTTTCCTTTCCTCTCCTTCCCTCACCTCCCAGGGGTACAGCTCAAATATTTATGAATGCAAATGCCTCTTGGGTCAAAAGCAGGTCAGAAAATGCCATGTAGGCAGGATAACACATCCTCTGTTCAACCAGGGCACAAACTGGAATGCAAAGAAACACTGCCCGTGCCTCTTAAGTGCTCTGTTCTCACCCTCCCTCCTCCTCTGACTCAAGGCCTCTCCTTCCCAGCAGAGAATTAGATTTTCTGAAGTCACAAAAGCTGCTGAGCAGCCCTGGGTCTGCATTTGTAAAAAATGGTTGGGATTTCATAGGGTTTTTTTTGGGGGGGGGGAGGTGTCACAGCTTAATGCTGGCCCAGCAATTAAACTGAATAGGAGATGCTCTCTATTAAAGAGATGGAAAAATGCCATTGAAAACTAAGGCTGTGCTCATTGGTCATAAAAAAGCCTGAGAGATTTCCCAGGAAATACAGAAATTTGAGTCTCCTGTGATAACATGCACTTAGTGCCAATGGCTTCTGGAAGAGAAAACATGTTCCTCAGCTTCCCAAGGCACAGAGCCTTGTACAGACTGTGGGCCAGGATGAGACCTTGCTTTGGCTCCTGGTTCACCTGCCTAAAATCCTGTGGAAGTCATTAGGGATGGTTTTGACCTTTTTTCCTTGCTTTTCTCAATGGAATATAGAGACCCAAAGTCTGCTCGTCCTGGGTAAGGATCAGCCTGATCCTTTCCTTTCCATCTCTCTCTTGGTTGTCACAGCAGTCTTGGTAAGTTGGAGCATGGGATGTTCTGTGTAAAAATAAGGTTGACAGAACACTGTAACAGGCTGCCCAGTGAGGTTGTGGAATGTCCTTCTCTGGAGACAACCAAACCCCACCTGGATGTGTTTCTGTGTGACCTACTCTAGGTGATCCTGCTCCAGCAGGGACGTTGGACTCAATCATCTCTTGAGGTCCCTTCCAAGCCCTGTGATTCAGTGATTCTGTGAATGAAATGAGGTCTCTTTGCATTGTGAATGATGCTGTAGAAGACACACTGGCATGGCTTTCAGTGAAGCATGAGAACAGATCTAGATCCATGCCCCCAGCCCTGTCACCACATCACAGCCCAAGCTCATCCCTGCAGCATTCCATGTTTCTGCCTGCCTGGGGGATGTCTGCTGGGATCAGGCCTCATGACAGTCCTGTGCTTCAGCTCTTCCACGTCAGGGGGAGGGAAAAGCTGATTTCCATCATCCCCTGGGGAGTCAATGGGGAGCAGGGAGTGCAGATCCACCCTCCTCATCTGGCAGGCATCCAGCCCTCTCCAGGCTTCCCGTGGTGCCTTTGGAGATCCCCTGATGCTCCCCACAAGGTCGTTTCCCAATGTTCGTTCTGCTCAGCCCTCTGCACAGATTCTCCAGGAAAAGCCAAGTGGGCAATGAGTGTGATTGCAGTGTCTTTATACATGGAGTTATTTGTTTAACCTTGGGGACCAGCAGTCTCCTGATCTGTCAGGACTGGTCCTATTTTTATCCTGGCTGACATGCTAAGCAGCATTGTACTGACCCAGTTGCCCTCCTTGATATCTCATATCCAGGAGATAATGATTAGATGATAAATAGAACTTATCCTCCTGCTTCCTGCTTTTGAGACTCAGAAAACTATTAACAGCTGGAAGGGCAGGGTTAGTTGTCCCCCTCATGGATGGTTTAAGAACCTGTTTTGTAGGTATCTCAAAAAACCCAAATTTCTTCCTTTCCAGCAACAGCTGATGGAGGCCACACTGCTTTGTGAACACAGGAGGCCACGCTCAGTGGAGAGGAAAGATGATTCCTGAGATTGTAAAGTCACCTCTGGACTAAATTCAACTCTTGATGTCAGTGGAAAAGCATTTCCAGCCTGGACTGCACATGACACTGCCTTGCAATGAAATGGCCAATGTGTAAATGACTCTGGAACTGCACTGGTTGCTTAGGAAAAGGTGATATGGAAATGATATAGGAAATCCTCATGCAGCTGTTTGAAATCATCCTCTTCAGAGGTGAAGCTGCTTCCAGAACAAGTAGTCTGATTGTTTGCAGAACAAGCAAAAGCTGTTTCACTTTTGCTTCTTTCACTGTTCTCCTTCCTTTCCCAGCAACACAGTGACCCTTCTTTGAAAAGCAACTCACCCTGGGCATGGAAAAGGGAGATGTTCTTGGGGGCAGAAAATCTGCAGACCTAGTCCTGGTGTGTGAGGAGTCCAAACTGGAGTTATCCCCAAATTCAGTCATCTGTCATCTTCCAACACTACCATCACAATCTGAAAAGTCACTTATCTGATGAAAAATAGAAGAAAGTAACCCGCACTTAGTTGCATAGGCAGATTAACTTTAGTTAGAGCACTTTCTAAAGAAAAGGAGAGCCAAATGCAATTCAGGGGATGTATTTCTATTAAAACTCCTATGCCTGCAATTGTCTGGGTTAGGACACGCATGGGCTGGCTGCACTCCAAATGAACTCATCTGAAATGGTACAACCAATGTTGGAGTGCTGCTGCATCATGCTGGGATGTCAGATAGATCCCAGGGCTTTAATGCAACACTCTCTGTATGTATATTTATACAGCTGTCTATACTTCTTTAATTAGGAGATGCAAATGCTTGCCAGAGACAAAACAGAAAATGCCCACAAAGCCAGATCATGCTTCCCTTCACATCAAGGCACTCATTGCTGCATCAGCTGTTTCTTTTGGGGCTGTAGTTGGCTCTGTTAAATCCTATTGATTAACAGTAAATTGTCTGGAGTGATGTAATTTTCCAGGGCAGGGAGAGGGCTAAGGTTGGAGGGTTGGGGCTGTACCTACCTACTGCACTCAAGGCACAGACTGAAAGACCTCATGATCTCAAACAGAGGTTTGGAAAAAACTGCCTGGTGTGGAACAACCTGGAGGTTTCTGCCCCTCCTTACTCTGGGTCAAAAATTTCTGGTCTTGTAGCTGTGGGGGAGATGAGGCAATGAGGGAGGTGAACATAGTTTCATAGAATCACAGAATCATAGAATGGGTTGGGTTGGAAGGGACCTTAAAGACCATCAAGATCCAATCCCCCTGGATAGGAAGGGACACCCCCCACCAGACCAGTTTGCACCAGTCTTCATCCAGCCTGGCCTTCAACACTTCCAGGGATGGGGCATCAGCAACCTCCTTAGGCAAGATATTCCAGTGTCCTTTCCAAAATACTGTATGGATGTGTGGGATGGGGTTACAAGAAGCAGTCTGGATGAAATGTGCTTCAGAGCAGCCAGCCCTGATCTCCCTGACTTCTGGCTGGGCCTGTGCAGCCATCTGCAGCATTTAGTGGTCCAAGATTTTGATAGGAAAAGGTTCATATTATTGCTGCTTGCTGTGAAAATGGGCAAGAAAGGAAGAATTAAACTGCAACAGCTTGGCAGGGTATCTAGACACCTACTTTCAGTCTGGCTTGACCCAGCTGTTGGATTCAACTGGGAGCCATCATAGCTCTCCTGGCAAAATCCTTGGTGCTGAGGCAATTAGGCTGGCAGTGCTTGTGTTGGCCTCGTTTATATCCTTGTAAAGTGGTGGCAGAATTACCTCAGCAGCTAAAAAGCTTTTGTCAGCATATGCTGCCTCTACAGGTTTGGTTTTCAGTGGGAGTTTATTCTGATGTAGAGAGGTCCTGCATGCCCAGTGCCCAGAAATGCAGCAATGACTTGATGGACAAGGTGGAGGCTGGTGTAAGATGACCTCACAAACCTTTAGGACATTCCCAGTGCTCCCATTTACCATACTTTTCCCCAGGAAACTGCCCTCATGCCATTAGGAACTGAGTGGCTGAGAGCAGGGATTGGTTGCAAGGCTGTGTACATATGGAAGTACAGGATAGGAAAAAAAAAAAAAAAGGAAACAACCTGAAATCTCAGCTGAGTTCAGTTGCAACCTGAACAGAAAATAAAACCATTGACTGTCACAATCCTCATTTGGCTCAGAAGTAGGACCTGGAGTGAGTCCTTCACTGTTAAAAATATCATCCCCCTTGCCTGGAGGGTTAACCTATCCCACAGCTTCTTCTTTTTGCCACAATTCAAAACCAAACGACTAAATAGTCATTTTTCTATTTTCCCAGGGCTGTGTCTTCATGGTAGTTAAAATAAATGCTGCTGGTTAGCTCCAGAAGCATTTCCTCTACCAGAGCTAGAGTGCAAAGGGTGGCTGCAGAAGAATGAGGTTTATCCAGAAGTCTAGTGTAGACAAGTCCACAGTGTGGAGGCTTAAACTAGGATTCAGTCCTGGCTGGATTTCCATCCAGGCTGAGATTTTTCACTCCTTTATGTTTCTTGTCAAATGTATAACCCCTGAAGTTTGGTAACTTCTCCAATCCCAGAGAACTTGGTGTTAGCCTCCTGAAACAGCCAGATCTTGAAGTGTTTATTTGAACTAGAATCCCAGTGAGTTTTACTTTGAAGCAACAGGGATGGGATAATATTTGGTAACCAAGAGATGAGGAGAAGAGACAACCTTCTTTCAAAGTTTTTATCAGAATTGATATGATGCAGATTTTGAACAGAACAAAACTTCTGGAAGATTTTGTTATACATAGCTCTGGGAAACCATGTTTGAGGAGCCTCCTATTCCCCAAAGAATCCCCAAAGTAAAATTGTTTCCAAATAAGAATAATTATAGCTTGCACAACACAGTCTTGCATTCAGCTACGAAGTCAAAGAAAGTAATCAGGGCATCTCACTTGTACAAACAGTGGCTTAAATTGCAGGGAGGAACATTTCATGATACCCTGAGTTTCACAAAATTTCTGGCTTCCTTTTGTTCTGAGCTGGAAAGTTCACAAGATCCACAAATCCTAAACAACCGTCACACTTTCCTCCACTCCCTCTTGCTGAAGATCCACCCTGAACAGGGATTCTAAAAGTTCTGGGTAGAGAAAAAGCAAGTAAAAATATTATTGTTTTGTCCTCACATTTATCTGTGCTTGCTCCAAAGTCTGTAGTAAGGAAATAATTATGCACTTTTTCTGCACTTGCTCCTTCCTCTTTTTATTTAGCTCTTTCTTTTTTATCCTGGCTGCACATAATTGTGGGCCATAGATACCCATGTTTGCAGTTTGTTGTTTTTTTTTTCCTTCTCACCAGCACCAAGGGAGCTGGGGATCTCCACTTCTCTTTGTGCCAATTGCAATCCCCTCAAATAAACAACTAATAAACCAATTCAGTGGTTAGTTTTGTAGGGCAAGACACTATAACACAGCCCATCCTAAATAACTCTGTCTAGTCATGCTTTGGGAATAGGGCCTAATATGATAATTCTGGGGAATTTTCTTTCTCAAAGCAAAGGCTTGGGGAGCAATGCCCTCCTACACCAAAGCTTCTCTGCCAACCCCTCGGGGATGCTGTGGTGGCAATTATTGAAAAGACAGAATAGACTTGCAGTGATGCCAGCAAATTCCATCCCATTGAGAAGGAGGGATGGCAGTCTTGCTCAGAGCTGGAGCCAGATAAGCAGAAGGACTGCTTTTCAATAGCTGGCACCCATGGGCTGCTGCTCTGTTCTGCTACTGCACACATTAATACCTAGCTGTTTGCAAAGGTTTATATTGTTTTTTTTGTTGTGTGTTTGTTTGTTTGTTTGTTTTTCTGATGATGGAGATTGCTGAAGATTTCCTGGAGTTTTGCAGGCCAGGATCCTAGGGCTCTTGTGAGACCACACCTAAAGTATTGTGTCCAGTTCTGGAGTCCCCAAGCTCAGAAGGACACAGAGCTCCTGGAAGGTGTCCAGAGCAGAGCCACTCAAATGCTCAGAGGGCTGAGCACCTCCCTGGGAAGCCAGGCTGAGGGATTGGGGTTGTTCAGCCTGGAGAAGAGGAGGCTCCCAGGTGACCTTAGAGCAACCTTCCAATATCTGAAGGGGCTACAAGAAAGCTGGGGGAGGGCTTTTTGCACAGGTGTGTAGACAGAGGACAAAGGGAGATGGTTTAAACCTTGAAGAAGGGAGATTTAGGTTGGATATTAGGAAGAAATTCTTTCCTGTGAGGGTGGTGAGATGTTGGAACAGGTTGCCCAAGGAAGTTGTGGCTGCCCCTTGCTTGGAATTGTTGAAGGCCAGGTTGGATGGGACCTGGAGCAACCTGATTGAGTGGGAGGTGTCCCTGCCTATGCTGGGGGGTTGCAACCAGATGATCTCTAAAGTGTCTTCCACCCCAAGCCATGCTATGATTCTATGATTCTATGAAATGCGTGCAGTTAGGGGTGAAATGCATCAGAAGTTGTTCTTCTTTAGCTCCATGTTGTGATGGGAGAACAGATCTGGCAGCAGGCCCCCCAGTTTTCCTGCAGGATCTGCCTTTTCCTTGTTTATTTAGAAACCAAGTCACCCTTTCCAACTAACTGAACATCCCCTGGGTAAACAGTAGTTTCCACCTCTTCAGACATCACCTCCACTTATTTTCAGATAAAATAAAATACCAAGATATTTTCTAAGGTGCTGTCTTTCAAGGAAGGAGAAATTATGGGTTCTTGCATAGTCATGTTGGTATCCTTGAATGCAACCCCCCATCACAATCATTTAATCCGGTTTAAAAACAACTTCTGTTTTTGCAATGGAGATAAACCCACATGTTGTGTCCACAGAACAAGCACTGAGTGCTTTGCAAACCCAGGGCCATTTGCATAGCAGGAGAAATTTCCATTTCCCTTGCTTACTTCCTTTCTGTGAATGTCAGAGAGCACAGTGTTCAGGATCAAGCTATTCCTTCCATGTTGGGAAGCCAATGGAGAGATCAGATTCATTGTACTGATACAGATACTGATACTGATACACCAGTGGAGATGTCTGGACAGAGATATCTCCATTTGATTTGGGAGTTTAATGGAGATTTAGTTAAAATAGCTCCCAGAAGCTAGGCAGGGATCCAGCTAGTCATATGTTGGTTCCTGATATAGAGTGAGTTCTGTCACTCTCAAGACTACCAATGGCACTGATTAGATGTTTGACTGAGTTTTCTAAGTGCAGATATGTAGCAAATATGTGCTAAAAGTGTTGGCTGCATTGGCTTTGGAAGGAATCTAACATCCATGGGTGGTTGGTTTGAGAAGCTCCATCACAGTGAGAAAGGGGAAAACTCAGTCTCTATAGAACAAGTGGTCTCTACTGCATCACTGGGACAAATGTGCAGAAGGACAGACAGATGCTTGTCACACTCTTCAGATTATGACAGCAAGAAGTTAATTCTGAGTCGTTCCCTGCCAACCCAGTGTTTCTGTGTATTATGTAGGTGATAAATGATAAACACGTCCAGTTTTCTCACCTGTTCCCTCTTCCTTCAAATCCATGGAAAAACTGAACATACTCAGGGAATATTTTCAAGAGATGAGGTGAGTTTGAATAGAGAACCCTTCACTGCCAGTGATGTGATTTTCAGATAGTTTTATGAATTCTTGTGGTTTGTGTTTATTTCCAAAGGAAGATGTTGAGGCACTGTCCAGTTCCCACTTGAGTAGCACCCAGGTCCTGTAGACACAGAGGACATGGTACACTTCATGGTCACCACCAAAATCCCTTTGCTGCCTGCTGGGACATGGGGCTCCCATGTGTCCAGGCAACTTCAGTGTGACACCAAGAGCATGAGACCATGGTTAGACAGCTGGAGAACCAGGACAAGGGAGCACACACCCATCCCTGAAGTATCAGCATAGCCAGAGATCCTTCTCAGACCTTCTCATGACCACCCAAAACTATCCACAGTTCTTGCCAGGCACAGGGAGGTTTGTGGGCAGAAGATAGATAGGTGGGGAAACACAAAAGGATGAAGAACTGCTTAGAAGGGAAAGGTATGCTGGCTCACTAGCCACATTCTTGGCTTTTGTACTAACAAGCTGTCTTAAAACTGTAGGCAAACCAGGAGTGTGAACCCTACACAAACCTCTCCTACCAGGGACTGTCTTGGTGCAGACCACCTAAGAGCAGGAGAAAGCCTCAGCCAGAACCAGGAATCATGGATCATGTGGGACAAGCCCTTGTCAAACATTTACCATTAATTTTTTCTGTTTTGGAAGCATTTGACACAGGAGGTTTCCTTAACTGCAGCATATTCTGTGCTCAGAGCTGAAGAGGGGAATTTATTTTGCTTTGGAGCCATGGCTCAGCTTGTGAATAAATTGCCTTGGGGTGGACACAGGAAGGGAGCAGGGTACATTGTGTCCTCCTGAGTTATCTCTAGGCTTCCAGGTCCCACTCAAGAACAATAAACAAGACCAAGCCCTGGTGCCCCTCCTGCCTGAATTCCCATGGCACGTGAAACTCTCACGCGGCTCCTACCTGAGCTTTGGAGCAAGTTACAATAGCTTTACTCAGTGCCTCCCTTCTGCCTTGCGCTGCTAGATCTTATCTGACTGCAAGCACAACGATGGAAAATTTTTTCTTGCGGAGGGGAAAACATCAGAGATGTTATGAAATGCTTTCCCTGGTGCTTCTCTCCCCTCCGAGGTGGGTGGAACAGTTTAAAAACGCGAGCGCTCTCCCTTCCTCCTTCCTCTCCTCCCTTCATGAGGCTTCTAAACCTTGCTGGAGGGGGTTGGAAATGCCTGAGTGTCTTGCAGACTTGTGGCTCCTTCAAAATTGTCTCCGTGCTTGGACCTTGGCCCTACTCATCTGTCAACGGGGCACAACACGTCTGCCAGCTTCTCCCAGGAGCGCAGGGAAGTTTGCTTCCCTCTGCCTGGCCCCAACTTGTTTCAAGTCAGATTAAAAGCTACCTAAACCTGATGCTACCTTTTTGATGCATAAATGTGGGGGACAATCAGCTCTGCAGGTGACTGTGCATGAATCAGGGGTATCTCAGGTAGGCAAGGTGAATCAGACAGGAAGGCAGCAGTTGCAATTGATGCCATAGCAAATTTCAGATTTTCCTGGAGTTTGTGAGGCCACTGGCACTGACACATCCATGGCAGCATTTTTGAAGCACACCAAAATCCCAGATTTTTCCAGCTCCATCCCTAGTTTTAGGGCCTTGTGGTGCTGTACAGATAAAGTGAGTCCCTCCACACCAATAGCTTTGGGATGCTGCAGACAGTTTAAACTGAACTTGACATGGTGGGAGGTAGAGGTTGCAGAAATTTTCAGTGCAAAGAGTTTAATGAAAATAGGTAGCCAGAATGATGACAGAGAACAGAACAATGTCCTCATTGAACTCAGTCCTTCCAAAGCAATAAAAAATTTAAATTAACACCTGAGGTAGAGGAAAAGCTCTACTGGAGCTCACAGACACCCCAAAATCCAACCACGATCTTCAGATCAACATATCCAGGCAGGTTCTGTCATCCAGGAACAGCTTGTTTAGCCCTGATTAGGATAAAACGGATTTGGAAATAATAAATAAACTTTCTGTCCTGCCCCACCCAGCTTAGGATCTGACAGAGGTTGAGATGCTCTTACAGCTTCATAGATGTCTTTTGAATAACCTACAGGCTTTGGGCTGCAGCTGCTCAGCCTTGCAGAAACGTTGCTGGTGCTGTTGGGATGCTAAACATGGCATTATTAAAATGGCTTTCTGTGATTTGCCTACCCATAAGCAGTAAGAAGGTGTTGTGTTTACACAATGATGGTTTTTTTGACCACTTCAAGGAAGGAATATTCAAAATTATGGCTTCTGCCAGTCTGGGGAGATGAATAAGTCTGTTCTTCTTTGGGACAGAGTGCATGAAAAGTTGCTAATAGCAGGTCTGGAGAAGTACGCTGAAGGAATTTATGGAGTCCTGAAGATGAAGAAAGATCACACTCCAGAGGAATGTTTAGTCAGTATAAACTAAAAAAATCTGCAGGACTTCACCAGGTGTCTGGGAAAGGAGAAGAAGCAAACCAGCTCAGGGCCCATGGCAGGAGAAAAGTTGATCTACCAGCTCTGACCACTGAAATTGTAGGCTAGTAAAGTCATGGAACTGTCAATGGAATCTCTGGAATTTAATGGAGAGTCTCAGTTTTCCCATTGAACTGGAGGGAGTAAATCTCCAGCTCTTGGAGCAGACTGGGGGTCCCAAGGGTGGATGGAGCTATGGAGAGGAGGAAACCTTTCTATCTGCAACTCCAAGTCCCCATGTCACATCAGCTGGTGTGAAAGGGGATTAGAGGTCCCTTAGTAAATGAAATCTTTGGAGAATTGCACAATACTCCCAGGCCTGAGATTTATTTAATTCTTTTCACTCCTGCTTATTTGTGCACCCAGTGCCCTTCTGGTTGAGGTTATTGAGAGAAGTGACCAGCACAACCAGCAAACTTCTCCTTCGGGCTTGTCTGTCTGAAAAGGGACATTTCTGAGGGTGTAGCTCCATCTACTGTCCCAAGAGGAGATGTCAGTCCTCTACCAGAATCTGTCTTGGACACTTCTGAGGATGAATTAAACAAATCGAACAGAACTACCTCACCTTTTTCTTTCTTAAAAAAAAAACAAACAAAAAAACAAAAACAAAACCACAACAAACAACCCACAAACAAACCCCCCAAAAACCCAAAACACAAAGGAAGAGAAAATAAAATAACAAGGACACAGTTATAATTTCTGGGCATTCAAAATTCCAGTGAAATATTGCTAGGAGAGTAGAAAACAACAATACACAATTTTCCCCCCAGTATTTTTATCTAGTCAGGCTCCTCACTTAGACAGCGTGTGAGACAGAAGGAACACAGCACCCTAAAATATTTAAGAAAAGATTGGGCATCAGGTGCTACATAAAACCTTCATTGCACACCAGGCAACACAGAAACTTTTACAGATGTGAACTGGGTTGTGGGGATAATGTCCAGGTCTCCAATGCACTCTAGAAAAGTAATTTTATTTGCTGGAATTGTAACAAATGGAAAAAAATTCTGGAATATGGCCCAAAACACTGTGGTTTAACCTTACAGAAGTAATTTAAGATACATGGTTTGGTCATGGGCAGTGGCACCTGGGTCCTGTCACTTAGAAAGTAATAACAGATTTACTGTGAAATACTCATTTTAGTTACCATTGAAGCCAATATGGGGAGGATGACAGCTCCAGAGGGCCACTTGTCCTTCTCTTGGATGCCTAAGCTCAGAATTTCATGGCTGTCCCTCTCTCCAGAGAGACACAGGTGGAAGAAGGAGCAGGAGATACCCAGAGATGGAACCCAAACCTTTTCTTTTTAATTGTGGTAGTGGAAACAACTCACATGGGATACAGGACAATACCACTGGAAAAGCAACATGGGTTGGGTTCCTTCCCCTTAAACACATTTTCTTTTCATCCTGAGTAGGAGGAAAGAGCTCTTGGTTGAACCAAGCAGGGTTATGTAGGTCTGGAGAAGGGTAAAAGCCACAGGGAGTGGATCATGAGCAATGGGGCAGCACTGGTGGGCAGAGCATGGTGGATATATATTTGACAGAATTAATCTTGCCAAGAAAGCAACTCTAAAGGCCTCAGACCTGCTGTGACATACCCCTGGTACCACGATGCTGCTCTACTTCTTTGGTGCAAATTCTTCATCACTTGAAGTCCCTAAAAAAAGGATCAATTGCAGGACTCAGAGAGTGACCCTTGTTGGCCTTGTTTTAGGTGTTTGTTTACTTATTTTTTTTTCCCAGATCTGAGAATCACTCATCTTTATCAAGGACTAATTAATATCAGTGATGTTATTGTCATGCATCAGTGAGAGCAGAGAAGATTTCAACAGCCCAGGAGAAAGCTCTTGCTGCAGGACATAATCCAGGGGATTTTGCTACTAACACAGGTTCATGACTGTTTTAAAACAACTAGCTGGTAGCTGCTTGCCCCCCACCTCATTTTCCAGCTTTTTTTGCACTAGGAAAGGTGTTGCTATACCTGGAGCAACTCCCAGAAGATGCAAGGCAAGCTTTCAAAAGGATCTAAACAAGGGTGGAATAAATGAGTAAAGGATCCAGGTGTGGCTGTAAGACATCCTTCTTCTGAGAGCAAAAGGCATCTAAAAATATTAAAGACCTGCTGGAAACCTAAGCCTTTATCCTGCATCCTCTAAAATATGTAGATAAAGGTGACCAGAGATTTCAGCATCACTGGGACTCCTGAGGGACATGCTCCAGTCCCGTTTGTATCTAGCAGTGCTGGTAATATTTGTATTGATTCCAACAAAAGCAGAAGCCAGTGTAATTTTGCAGAACCCCGGGACAGTGCATTGGTCACCAGAGACAATGCCAGCCTTTCTGTTGACTTCACTGGGCTCAGAGTACAGCTCTGAAAGCTGGTCTTGTGTTGCACAGAAAGAGAAGGGCTTTGGGACTGCATAACTCCAGGGATTAGTAACAAAGAGCCTTTAACTTCTAGGTCAATGCTCCGAACCCCTGCCAAGCTTCTGGTGAGTGGATGCTATTACCCATTGTACAGAGGCAGCTGATGAATGAGTTTGACAGTTCTCTGCATGGTCCTGGAGAGAAAATGTCCATATCATTGCAGAATCAGCCTTCTGTGTCTGATTCCTTTAAGAATCAAGAGGACTTGTGAGTTAAATAAATAATTTTACTGCTGGCAGTATTCCCAGATGTATGGTACCTGCTGGCAAGGGAGCACAGTAGTGCCTGATCTTTGAAGAAAGATGCCTCAACTATTTGTTTGGCCACTGATGTTGCTGGGACAACATATTCCTGCTTAACATCTGGCCTAAAGGTTTCACTTGGTGATAAACCAGATTCAACAAGCAGCTCTGAGGACCTGAATTTCTGATCAGTCCATGGTGACATCTGTGCCTCCTCCTGGGCAATCCCTGCTGATATCTCTCTGCCTCATCAGGTCTTCTTCAACCTGAGGGCTACCTACATCCTTGCAGGGCTAGGTGAGTCCTGGATCAGGGGAGGAGGCAAGGGAGCAGCCCAGCTCTGATGCTGAGGATTTTTTAATTTGTCTTGCTCAGAGACTGTGAATTTCAATGTTTTATCCCTATTTCATAGCATCATGAGAATTCCTACAGGCTTGTAGCCCAATCCTTGGATAATTCAGGTTCATAGCCTGCTCAGCCTTTTCATTGGTAAGGATTGGACGTGGTGGTGGGACATGAAGTGTGATCATGATATTAAGAGGATTCACAGATTGGCCTCCTAAGGAATTGCTATTTGGCAGCTGGAAGATCAAACATTTATTCATGCCACCTCTCTTCCACTGGTTTTAACCCCATCCAGGACTTGCCCTCATTGGTTTCATCTGATCTGTGGCACTACTAAGTGAATGAGATGGGGTATGCACAGATTATCACAGCTTGGGGCTCCAACATGCACTGCCTCATCTGCATCACTCCATAGCTTCAGGATCAAGCTTCAGCATCAGCTTTCTTGTACTGCCAGCACCTGACCCCAAAATGCCATGATACAGGGAATTTCCAAAGCATCTCATGACCCCTCCCATCTGTCCCTGACAAGTTAAATTGCACCAGGAGATAACCCAGAAAAGTAGATGTTTTCTCAGCCTCCATAAGTTGCCAGACTTGGTGTGCCCAGCAGCTTTCCTTAGACTGCTTCTTCTTTCGTGCTCATATGCTTAACAATTTTTTTAAAAATCCAGAGCTTAGGACCATGTGGGTCTGTCTGTGAAGGGCTTTACTCATCACATCCCCACTCATGCTGTATTTATTTTTAAGTTTAGGATGTCACAGAAATAGGGGCAGAAAGGAGATGTGACAGTGAAAAAGTATCAGGGAATTGCAAGCAGCCTTTCAGTAAGGGCAGTTGTCTCCAAACAAGCAACCATGAAGACAAACCAGCACAAAGAAATAGGGTGGCTGTCACCAAAATTAAGGTAATTGCAAGGAAGTCACAGATAAGAAGAGATCTACAGAAAGATGAGGATTTAAGCATTCAGGGTCTCCACACTGTGTCCTGGTGCACATTTAAGACACATTGCAATTTTCTACAGCTTGTTTCTTTTTTCATCTCTGACCACACAGGTAACCCTGACACTTCACTGGCTTGCAATTCAGATGCTACCAGCATGGCAACGTGAGACACCTCTGCTGCTCCACTGGCATGGCTCTGTGAGATGGGTAACATTGAGGTTTTGATGGAAAAAACCAAACTAAAACACCAGAGAACATGTGAGCCACATCTTTACAAGTCCCCAGTCCCTCCCCACCAAAGCTCCCATCAGGGGTGGGAAGGACAAATGTGTAAATGATCTACTCTGTACTTGGCAGCCAAGAAATTAGAAGTAGGAAAGGGCTAACCATAGAATGGGTTGGGTTGGAAGGGACCTTAAAGATCATCTGGTTACAACCTCCCTGCATGGTCAGGGACACCTCCCACAAGCCCAGGTTGCTCCAAGCCTCATCCAACCTGGTCTGGAACACTTCCACAGCTTCTCTGGGCAACTTGGGACAGTGTGTCACCACGACAGAAAATAATTTTTTCCTAATATCCAATCTAAATCTCCTCTCTTTCAGAATGAAACTCTTCCCGTTCATCCTGTCACTCCAGCCTTTGTAAAAAGTCCCTCCACAGATTTTCTTATCTCCTTCAGGCACTGGAATTTGCTCTAGGGTTTCCCGGGAGCCTTCTCTTCTCCAGGCTGAACAACCCCAACTCTCTCAGCCTGTCTCCATAGCACAGGTGCTCCAGCCCTCTGGTCACCTTTGTGGCCTCCTCTGGACTCTGTCCAACAGTTCCATGTCCTTCTTATGATGAAGTGATGCTCAGAGTCTAAAATCACAGAGCAGCCCTCTCCCTCCCAAGGAAAAGGGCATCTGCATTATTAATTTTAAGCTTGTCTCCCCAACGAGGGGAGAAATCTTCCTTTAGCCTAATTTCCTAATTTCCCCATCTTTTGGGGGTTGGACTAGATGACCTTAGAGGTCCCTTCCAACCCAAATTGGTCTATGATTCCATGATTCCTTTGGAAAGAAGCTTACACAATGCTGCATGTCCCACCAAGAACCATTTAATCAGCTGGCTGGGTTTAATTGCACTCAGCAGAGATGGGGGTGTCTCCCAGGAACTTGCATCCCCATGGATTTTGCAAGCAAGTGGCTGGGTAGAAAGAAGAATCTCTAAGGGCTCCTACAAGCTCCTAGTGAGGTGAAGGCAAAGTCACTGTGCACAAAGCAGCCCCATTCAAAAGCAACAGACAAAGCAGTGAGATTCATAAATGTCTCCATCACCTGCCCACAGAAATCAAGTGAGTTATGTTTTGGAGTCTGTGGGGAACTGGATTCTTGCATTTTCATTAAAATTTGTTAGTATGGCACCTTTTTTTCCTAGTGAATCTCATGTAAACACAACTCTGGGAGCAGCAAATTCCTGTCAGCTCCATCTCCCTGGTGGGTCACAGTGATTCTCCCTGTGCTTCTTTTTTTTGATGTTGCTTCAATTTTATCCAGTGACTCAAGTCTCACATCCATCAGTCACTAGATTTTCCTTAGAGAGGGGCAGAGAGCTGGCCTGAAATTTTGCATTGCATCTGCAGCTGATTGGGAAGACTTTCCCAAATGCTGACTGCAGTGAGAACACTGCAGACACAGCAGATCTGAATTTGGTTACAGTATAATCCTGGACTCTGCATTTTTTTGCTGCTCGTTTTTGCTCAGCTCGTATTGCATTTGCCATCTGGCACTTTCTGCCTGGACTAATGAGGATTTTGCTGGGCATCATGGCATTAACCCAACTCATCTAGGGCAAAGAACAGTGGGTATCCTCTCCTATAGAGACTCCCATGGTCTCATTACAGGAGATAACTGCTGTGGTCATTGTCCCCTGGGGAATTTTGTCACCAGGATTAAAGATGAGTCCTTAAGAAATATTTCACAGACTTTTTACTTGCAGCTCTCATGCAATATGAGTTTAACCCTGTAGCAAGGCTACTCAAGAGATGTTTCAGCTTGTCCTCTGTATCCCAAGGACTTCTTGGCAAGCTGCATCAAAAGAGGATCCAAAGGGCATTTGTTTTAAACACCCTGAGCAGAAACTGTGGAGAGATACATGCAAGCCTGGTTATCACTGGATGGCAGCACCATCTTGTGTTCGCTTCTGGAGGGAGAACAGAGGCTTTTTTCAGCACTGAACAGGCTACAGGTTCTTGATCCCTTTGAGAAAAATAAAAAAAAATATTGCCAAAACTTGGATCAACACAAGGCAGAGGCAAAAACTCAGGCCAGACTCCAAGACTTCATCGTACCTGGAGTTTCCAGCCAGTGCTTTTTCTTTTGCTTGCACATCAGAATTGTTCAAAGGTGTGTGGCAATCATATTCCTGCTTCAGTTTTGTGGTCATTCCTACTGTATATGTTCCAGCAAATCACTAGGTCCAGCCTTGAAAATCAGAGATCTGAGAATTTTTCCCACCCACATTTTCAATGCATGGAGACTTTGCATTATTGAGTCTGATGGGCTGTATCTGGACTTGAGTATCACATATTATTTAAATCCAAACAGCAATTCCCTCCAGGGATGCCTCTCAACTAGACAAGGTTGCTCAAAGCCTCATCCAACCTGACCCTGAACACTTTGAACACCAGATATTAGGAGGAAATTCTTTGCTATGAGGGTGGTGAGACACTGGAACAGGTTGCCCAGGGAAGTTGTGGCTGCCCCATCCTTGGAAGTGTTGAAGGTCAGGTTGGATGGGGCTTGGAGCAACCTGATGTAGTGGGAGGTGTCCCTGCCTATGCAGTGGGGTTGAAACTAGATGATCTTTAAGGTCCCTTCCAATCCAAACCATTCTTTGTTTTCCAGGTTTATTCTGAGAAAAAAGTTCTTGAAAAAAAACAGAAAATGGAAAAAATAAAATAAAATAAGACACCCACCCCCCCTTTCCAAGTGTAAGGCAGGGAACAACAGCCTTTATGGAAAGGGCATGATTTTTTCCCTGGGGAGGTGTGTCAGAAGTGCAAAGTAAAAGGTGACTATCCAGGACTCTTTTGGAACTTGGTAGATTTACAGATCTAGAGAAACTAGAACTGTGCCAGAGAGATTATGGTAATCACTTTTTGCCATATCACCTAAGGTGTCTTTGTGTTTCCACTTCAAATGAAACCTAAGCATCTCGATATCCCAAAGAATATAAGGCAATGAATTACAATCTGATACCTAAATTCTATATAATTTCACTAAAGTAGTCTTTATGAACAGGACACATGTCTGAAGGCTTTGAAACACCATGGGGAAACACTGGACACATGGGCTGAGGAGGGCTCTAAGTTAATTCTGGCTTGAGTGACTTCAATCCTGTTTTTACCTGGGGAGTATCTAGAGGATTCAGTGACTGATTTTTGTGGGTTGCAGGCCCTTCCATTGACTAAACACTGCTGGAAACACAACTGCAACAAGCCAGCCATGCATGGGGAGGGCAAGAGACGTGAGACAAGCCAAGGTTCACAAGAAGTCAGATGGCATTTTGAGCCCTCATGTAAATTTCCTTGGTTGGGTTAAAATCTGGCTGCGCTCTTTTGTGCATCCATTAGGGGTCTGTCTCGTTGCTTTTCCATCACTGCACATGATTTTTGCTTAGTCTTTGAGTTTCTCTGCATCTTCAGAATTTGTTCACGGACATCCACATTTAATGAGATTAAAAGAGAATACTGAATAATTCATTTGAACCAATAATTGAACTGCAGTGACCTTTATGTTAATAAAAGTGCCTCTTGCCTCTGTGCAAACACTTTAGCCTTTGCAAAGCAGGGAATTCACAGCATCTGTTGAATTCGCAAGTGAATTTTTTTTTTTTTGCTGTTGTTGTTGTTGTTTCTGTTTGTTTGGTTTTAAATAACTGCCTAATGGCTGGAACCAGCATTGTGTTCTTCCTGCTGACTCACTGCTTTCCAAAAGCTCTGCAATGACTGTGACATCTTTAAACACCACAGAATATACTGTTTCCTTTCAACTGGACATAATCCACAATGATTCAGTGCACTCAAAAGAGCCATGTGGGCTGAAGTATCCCAACTGAACACGTCAGCCTCCATACCTCTGCACCCTGCACCTGATGGGCTGTGCCATTCAAATGCTATTTACTAGGGCTGTCCAAAAAAAGACTTTGCTTTTGTTTCAAAATCATGTAATGAGCATGGAATGTGGCTGAGGCAAGAAGACTCCATGCTCATTAAAGTGAGTAATTCCAAATCTTGCCCCTACTAGACTATGAAGCTTATTGACACTAACTATGAAGTAGCTGTGCAGGGTCACATATTGCTTGGAGTTATAAAAGAGCACAAGACCCAAAACCCATACACTAAAAAGTCACAGAATCATAGAAGCCTTTTGGTTAGAAAAGATAATTAGGATCATCAAATCCAACAATTAAGTCAGCACCACCAGGTCCATCACTAAACCATGTCCCTCAGCACCACATCTCAACAACTTTGAAACACCTCCAGGGGTGGTGATTCAACCACTTCCTTGGGCAGCCTGTGCCAGTTTTAATAACCCTTTTAGTGAAGAAGTTTCTTCTCATATCCAGTCTAAATCTCCTCTGATGCAACCTGAGACCATTTCCTCCCATTCTATCACTTTTTCCTTGGGAGAAGAGACCAACTCCCACCTTTCAGGGAAAAGTGAGAAGCTCTCCCCTCACCTTCCATTGCTCCAGACCAAACAACCCCAGTTCCCTCAGCTCTTTCTCTTAACACTTGTGCTCCAGACCCTTCACCAGCTCCATTGCCCTTCTCTGGACATGCTCCAGCCCCTCAATGTCCTTCTTGTAGTGAGGGACCCAGAAGTGACCCCAGATTTTGAGACGCAGCCCCAGCAGAGCTCAGTACAGGGGGATGATCCCTGCCTTGGTACTGCTGGCCATGCTGGTGCTGATAGAAGCCAGGATGCTGTTGGATTGATTTCTTGGCCACTTGGGCACATGCTGGCTGATATTCAGCCACTGTCAACCAGCATCCCCAGATGTTTTCCCTCCAGGCAGCTTTCCAACCCCTCTTCTCCAAGCCTGTAGCCTTACATGGGGTTGTTGTAACCTAAGAGCAGGACCCAGCACTGAGTCTTGTTGAACTTCTTGTCCCTAAATCAGTGCCTGGTTAAAAGTGTCTAGATCTGACTGTTGTGCAAGGATGGGAATTCAGGGAGAGCAGAGGTCAATTCTCTGATTCTGCCATTTGCTATGTAATTTGGGGCAAGCCCCTCCACTGCAGGCAACATAGGTTTCCTGTCTGTAAAACGAGGGCAGAATCATCTCATTTTTTGTGTGCACTTAGATCAAGCTCAGGAAGGAGGCAAATTTTCAGCTGTGCATCTAAAAAGCTGAACACAAGAGGGCTTTTCTGCTTGTGAGATTTCTAGATAGTGCTGCAAAATAAGTAATCCTTCAGAGTTCTTGTGTTTATGTGCAAAAGCTTTTTATTTGCTTTTTTTTGAGACTGTTTGAGTGTTTACTTGTATAAATGTCTGTGGAAAGTTAAGTTGTCAGGAGAATTGGTGAGAATAAATATTCATGAGAATACTCTTGCTGCAAATGCTTTTGTGGCCATCTGTAAAAGCTTTTTTATTATTCAATGCTGAGCTTTTTGCAGATAGTTTGCCAACCACAAAAAAAAAAAAAAAAAAAAAAGAAAAAAAGAAGAAAAGTCTTTTTTTCTCTCTTTTTTTTTTTTTTTTTATGTAGTGGCAAAGTCATCATCACTGCTGTGTGATTTAATATCCAACATACAGCACAAATAGCAAGGAAGGCCTAATGAGAATGCTACTGATGACCAAAAATGTTTACACCAACTATTTTAAATAAAGAACAAATTAGTAAAACTACCACCTGGTTGTGAATAATTAAGAAAAACAAACAAAAAATTCTCAGTTTACCAAATAAGTTGTTTATAGCAGCTATTCCCTTTAATGTTGGTGTGATGCCTTAGTGTCGTTACACAGCAGCCTTCTGCCCAAAATTCCTCCTTGTGGTAATTTCCTTCTTATTCTGCTGTGAACCAGGAGTACCATGAATTAAACAACACTTCCCTTACAGGTCTTTTCATCTAATGTTTGTATTTTTCATCACCCTATTAGCACAGCATCTCCAAAGTACTATGGCTCCATACTTACGACATCTCCTTCTAAAATAAGACTTGTCATCTCTTTTTATAAGAAAGGATTGTACAGGGGTAATATTTGCCCCTTGCTAAGATCATCCTGGAAATCTCTGACAAATTTGGTAATTGAAATTCTACCCAAGTCCTTCCTGTATTGCTATTGTCACAAAAACTTTTTTTCCTCTTGATTGCCTGACTCTTTCTTTAATTTACGCTTTGGAGCTGAAAGGGGGGAAATATTGAGAGGATCATTCTGTCCTTAAGACTTTGCTCCTGCACAGGTATTTTCTCACCATGGCTGGAGAGATGTTTGTGCATCACAAGTGCTATGGATCTGACCCAGCTATCAGTTTTCTCATGGTTTTTTTTCATACCCCACAAGAATTTCACTAAAAATGACTCAGACATTTGGTCTCCTGGTAAATTCGTAGTTCTTCTTCAGGATCAAGTTTCACAAGTTAGTTTTTTGTTTCATGGGAACTGATTTCAGTTTTTGCAATTGATTTCTTTTTCCTGCCTATCAGAGTGTGAAGGAATTTTTGCTCCACTCCATTGGTCTGTATTCCAGCTTGTCCATGTCTCAGAGCCCTAGGTTGCGGCTTCTGCTGGAAATCCTTGGGGCTAAATATTTACCTCTGCATTGGAAGGGTCAAATCTTCTTGAAAAGAGAGTCCTTGGGATCTCTGGGAGAGTGTTGGACCCCTCACAACAAGAAGGAGAATGAGGTCCTGGAGGGTGTCTAGAGAAGGGCAATGAAGGGATTATTTAGTCTGAAGAAGAGGAGGCTGAGGGAGACCTTATGGCTCTCTAAAACTACCTGGGAAAGGGTTGGAGTGAGGCGGGGATCAGTCTCTTCTTCCAGGCAATAAGTGATGGGATAAGAGGAAATGGTTTCAAGCTGCATTTGGGGAAGTTCAGATTGGATATTAGAAAATTTTCTTTATTGTAAGAGTGGTCAGGAATTGGAACAGGCTGCCCACAGTCACCATCCCTGAAGGTGTTCAAAAAATGCATGGATGTGGCACTTAAGGACATGGTTTAGGTGGCATGGTGTTGTTGGATTGGACTTGATGATCTTAAGAGGCCTTTTCCAACCTTAATGATTCTTTGATCCTTTAATTGAGGATTTTTTTCCAAAGCACCTGGAATCTGTAAGAAATCCCAGCTGCAAACGTCTAACAGAAGCTGTTTACAGTATTTCAGCTTCTCTAAAACCAGTGGCTGAAAGCTTGCAAGATATCACAGCAGCAAAACAGGGTTCACTCCTAGTTCATTGCATCAGGGTTGGAAGAAATAGGGAACTTTTTCACAGCCCATCAAATCCCTGCTCTGTTGGTTGTCTCTGGGGAGGTGAAGGCTGTATGATCCCAGCCCATTTCCTTCTGCAGCAGCAGTGAGGAACATTTGAGGGAAGCAATGTCCTTCTGGAGGAGGAGATCTCCAGCATTTCAGGGGAAAGGACTATCCCTGCCATCAGGGTGGGTGCATGGGTGAACATCCTCGTGCACCAGATTGGGTGACTAAAAATGTGGCTGAGCTGCTGAAACGTCTCTTGGATTTTGGTTGAGATGGAGATAAAATAGATCACTGTAAAAACAAGAGGGGATTGGTCTCCAAGAAAAGGCTGTCTTCTCCCAAACAAATAATTTATTTTTTAATAAAAATACCCTGATCCCCAGGTTGAGCTATCTTTATAATTTTGAACGCTCCCCATGGACTGATTCCCTCCCTGCTGTAGACTTCATCCTGAATCTGACTGATGGGCATAGACATAAATCAGGAAAACATTGCATTTACACCACTGGTAAAAGCAGCCCAAGCTTAAATCTTTTTTCTTTCTTCAGATCTCCTCTTCTGTTGCTCAAGTTTAAATTTTAATCTATCTTTATACCTAACACAACCATTCAGAGTTATGACTGTATGAAGTAGCTGGACAGTGTGTGGTTGGTGGATGGAGGGACTGATGGATTTTGAGTCCTTCTCAGTTCAGAAGGACTTTATACATATAAAGACAGAATCAAATTCAACAAGGGTACATTTCATCCATGGCTTTATACCATGCTCTGCCTGAGACCCCAATCTGAATGTCACAGCCAACAGAGCGAGTTTGGGTCCAGACTGAATTTATGATGAAAAATAAATTTCTCTCTCTACTGTGAATAAAACTGGCTTGCACTCTGCAGCTCCTGTCCTCCTGCTCCCTTCCCCTCATCAATTCTCTTTTCCCTTTCACACATCAGCTGCAAACATCTCATTTGGCTGGGATGTTGAAAGCAGGCTCATCTCTTACAGTTCCAGACTGTTAATTCAATCAGTTCTTACATCAGCACTGACATGAATAAGTTAAAAACTCTATTGAATTTCATCACCTTGTTAGAAACTGGGATAGATTTCTGGAATGACAATTTGATTTGCTTCACTAGGTTTTATAAAGGTTTGTACACAGCATTTAAACTATTATTATTTACTTTTAACAAGCTATTTACGTCCTACTCTCAACTGCATGATCAATACTGCTCTCCCATCTGTTCAGAGATCCTGACATCAGCAAATCTCAGTTCTCTGCTGACTGAGTAAAAAGGAAGGAATAATTTAAACACAATGAGTGGATGACAGAAAAAGAACCCAAGAAAGACTGATCTGATTTTCCTGTTTGCTCCTGTGGTGATAAAGAACCACAAGGTCCCAAGATTTCCACTAAGGACACATTTGGAATATGGAATATGTGGTTGCTGCTGCTAAAAGTAGTGGCTCGAGCTGATACAGCTCAGGCTGTCACCCTTCAGTGATCAGACCACACTAAGTGTGTGAAAGTGTTGCTGCTTTTCAGTCAAGGAATTAATTGCAATCTTAAGGCAATGGCTCATATTAGCAGGTTCAAGCCCTGCTTTTGGCCCAAAGATGGATGTTTTTCAGCTAAATCTGCTGTAGACCTTTGTGGAGATTTTCTATTTACTACTTTCTTTCCAGTCCACCCCAAAAAACAAAGAGAAGAACTGTGTGGAGAGAGCCCAGCACACAGAACAGCTGATGCTCCTCTTGCCATCTGAATTCCAGTGTCATAACAGCTCCTGCAGAACTAAAATACATTATCAAGTTCTACCATCAACTTTTTCAGGAAAGGTCACTTTATGTCACTGCTGACTTCTACCTCACTCTCTCAAAAATGCTGCTGTGGGCTGGGATTTATTATCCTTATGATACCAGTGTGCTCAATTTTCCACATTTTGTCAGTTTTTTCACTCTTTTTGTTATACCTTGTATGACCAGAATTGAGTTGATTTGCAGGGTGGATTATTTTTTCTTTTGAATGAGGTTTTGCTATTTTGTCCCCTTTTCTCCACATTTTGGCTCCATGACATTTTGGGGAGGAAGTATGGAGGCAGTGAGAGGTTATATCTTGAGGAATTTTACCCTGGTGGAAAATACCAATGTTTTAAAATAAATATACTCACTGAGATATCACATTACCCTGCTGAGCTCATGCACAGCAGAGATAAAATGGCTTTTTTAGAACTGATGTCTCTTTCCCCACCAGCTGAATGGAATATCAAAGTACAGAATTTGAAATAACTGTTAGATAAAAGGTTATACACTATGCTATCAACAGACAGGAGCTGCAAATTAAATGGAAATGATTACCAGAGAACTCATTTCCTTTGCTATGAGGAGACTAACAACAATCATAAAAAAGAATTTAGAAGTGAAAGCTGAGATTCTTTGTTTGATGGCTGAATATTTTCTGTTTATGTTCTTTTAAAATAAAGCTCCACATCATAAATTAAGTGTGATGCTTAATTTTTATTTTCTCTGCATTCAAACAGCATGTTTTCCTTTAGGTGATTATTAAAATAATGATTCCACTCCAGCTGCTGGCAGTTTTTTGTTTAGGCAGTGGAGCAGCATGGGTTGAGGGATAGCTGAGTCCCAGACAGAGAATACAGTTGGAAGAGAGAGGTTTTTTTAAATTTAACATATGAAAATGTAGAATGAGAAAGGGCCTATGCCCTTAAGGATTCCTGTAGGATTGTCTGAACTGAGCAGATTAATTTCTAAGGGACATATTAATTATAGGGACCTATAGAGATCATCTAAGCAACCATACCAGTGGGCTGCATGCTGAGGAGCTGTGAGACCAACCAAGCTCCTCTGGAAGAATCTTGGAAGTCTTTGCAGGACAGCTGAAATCAGGACAACCACTCACTCCTGAATCACATTGGCCCTAACCTGTTTCTCAGCCTGAGGTTTGGGGAATGCCAACCAGGAGGAATTTGTGCATATGTCCAGCAAAGATGAAGGAATGGGGAAGGAGCAGTTGGGTGGTGATACCAGATCCCATTTCCAGCTGTGTCACCACTGGCACTGAAAAGGAACATTTTCCTCTTTTCTTGGATCCTTGTTTTAGGTACTAGTCCTTGGAGTACTTACAGTTGTTCAAATGCTTACTGATCCCCTGTTTATGGGTTGAAATTCCCCTGAAGAACACCCCCCAGAAATCTCAGAAAAATTTTAATGGCTTTTCTAAGTGCCTCCATTTTTTCCTCCTTTTTAAACATTTCAATGCCCCCTTTTCCCAATTGTACACAACATTTTATTAAACTGTACAAACAGCACTGGCATTAAAAAAATTCATGTTAACCCTCCCAATTAAACATGATGACCAGCTGCACAAACTGTGAGCACAGATGCCCTTTCATACAGCACAAACAAGGGTTTCAAGAGAGTCATAGGACAGAAACCTTTTTTTCAGGGCCTTCTGCTTTCCTTGTTGATGTTCTCATGCAGGATTCGGTGTTCTCAGTTGCTGCCAGCAATATCCCAGCACTGGTCCATCAGAACCACAAAGGCACCTCTGAAGGGAATCTAATTTTTGGGATAATCCACCTGCTAGAGCTTCTCTTCTCCATGAACTGGAGAGGTTGATGCAATGAAACTCCAAATATATTCTCTTAAATTAGAACCTAACACCAACTTGGGTGACTGCTTAAGTCACAGAATCCTCTGTTTGGGCTTTGACTTAATTTTCAATCATAGAATTATAGAATACTATATTGGAAAGAACCTCAAGCATCATCTGGGCCAACCTTTCTCAGCACAAGCAATTCTGACATAGTATTTAACTGGTGTGTCAATGACAAGAAGTAATTTTTTAGAATCATAGAATGGTTTGGGTTAGGAGGCACCTTGAAGATCATCTGGTTCCAACCCCCCTGCCATGGGCAGGGACACCTCTCACTGGACCAAGTTGCTCCAAGCAACTTAAACACTTCCAGAGAGCAGACATCCCCTTCCCTGGATGTTTAAAAAGATCCTATGATGAAAGGGTCAAAAGAAAAGTTTTTTTTTTAATAACCCATCTACATTTCCACAGACTTAAAGGGATAAAACACACAGCAAAATGTCAGAAGGCAAAGGAGACTGCATCCTGGGGACATCATCTAGAGCCTGTGGCTTTCCAAGGACTGATTCCTGCCTGTCAAGTAAAATTTGCCAGTCATAGAATCATGGAATCATAGAGTCGGCTGGGCTGGAAGGGACCTCTGAGATCATCAAGTCCAACCCTTGATTGACTACCGCTGCGGTTACCACCCTCTCCGTGTAGAAATTCTTTCTAATATCCAACCTAAACCTCCCCTGGCACAACTTGAGACCATGTCCTCTTGTCTTGCTGAAAGTTGCCTGGGAAAAGAGCCCAACCCCCCCTGGCTCCAACCTCCTTTCAGGGAGTTGTAGAGAGCGATGAGGTCTCCCCTGAGCCTCCTCTTCTCCAGGCTGAACACCCCCAGCTCCCTCAGCCTCTCCTCACAGGACTTGTGCTGGATCCCTTCACCAGCCTGGTTGCCCTCCTTTGGACCTGCTCCAGGACCTCAATCTCCTTCCTGAACTGAGGGGCCCAGAACTGGACACAGGACTCGAGCTGTGGCCTCACCAGGGCTGAGTACAGGGGCAGAATCACTTCCCTGGACCTGCTGGCCACGCTGTTCCTGAGCCAGGCCAGGATGCCATTGGCCTTCTTGGCCACCTGGGCACACTGCTGGCTCCTGTTCAGCTTCCTGGCAATCCAGACTCCCAGGTCCCTCTCTGCCTGGCTGCTCTCAGCCACTCTGTGCCCAGCCTGGAGCTCCCCATGGGGTTGTTGTGTTGAACCTCATCCCATTGGAATCAGCCCAACTCTCCAACCTGTCCAGGTCCCTTTGCAGAGCCCTCCTGCCTTCCAGCTGATCCACACTCCCCCCCAGCTTAGTGTCATCTGCACATTTGCTGATGATGGACTCAATCCCCTCATCCAAATCATCAATAAAGATATTAAACAGAACTGGGCCCAACACTGATCCCTGGGGGACACCACTGGTGACCAGCCGCCAACTGGATCAGCCCCGTTCAGCACCACTCTCTGGGCCCGGCCCTCCAGCCAGTTCCTAACCCAATGCTGTGACTGGAAGGACAGTTTTATGTTGCTTACACAATGGTTTGAGGAAACCTCTTCCACCTTTCTCACGCAGTTTTAGGATAAAACCCCAGAAAGCCCAGTCCAGATTTTTCTCTGAGTGGCACGTGCAGGAACAATTAAAACTTTAGAACAGGGATTCCTGAGGATTTTCGCAGGACTGCAGCTTCCCATCCTTCCTGCTCAAGTACTAAGTGTAAACCACTGGTTTTCTGGACACTTTCCGTGGCAACGTTGCTCCTTTGAGGTTGAGTCCTTAGCTCCAGGGCTGCTGACTGAGATGGATGAATGCTGGAATGGCCACCTGCAAAGTCTCTTCGTTCCAGTGGAGAAAAATTCCTAACATAATTATATTATTCCTGTGAATATTATTTTTAAAGTGTGATACCAAAGCATCCAGACTGAAGTCTTCCTAGGTGCTCTCAGTCCTTGAGTAAACCACTTGTCCTTCAGAAGGAGGTGGACCTAGGTAAGAATTGCAGAAATGGGCACTGACATCACCAGAAGCTCAAATTTACTTGCCTTTTCTTACAGAGAAACCCATTGGCTGTGTGTACAAGTATGGTGGCACAGGTTTTGGCACCTCCACTTCAAGAACGTTGGGAAAAGAAAGAAGAGAGAGCAAAAAGATAACTTGAAGAAACTTCCTCACTAGTGAAGAGTGGCTGGCATCTGCTACAGACTGGAATAAGCTGGAAGCCTCCAGGCGAGGTAAAAAACTGTCATTGAGGTGTTTTCCCAGTGGGTTCTTGATAAAAATGAACGTGCACAGTCTTCAGTTGATCAAAGTGCTACTCAAACCAGCACAGAGAATTCCTTCAGCAAAGCAGATCTCAGGAAAATATTTTCTCCATTTTAGGGTTCACAAAAGAAAAGTTGCTGAACGTATTTTGGTCCATGCTGTTAATCAGTGCTCTGTCAGCACAGGACAGTCTGGGTTTTTCATTCAGAAATTCCTTGTCAAAGTTGCTACAGTCACTCGGAGATTTCTTTTGAGAAAAGGATAAAAAAAAACAAAAACACAAAACAACAAAACCTGATGTCAGACCATGAATATTCACATATTGGTTAGAATTCCCTATCAGGCCGCTTCTTATGGACTTAGCTAGATGGGAACAAGCTCAGCTCAGCCAGGGAGCCCATAATAATCTTGGCTTTTTACACAACAATTGGTTACTGCAGCCCAAATGATGCACAGCAACACATCAAACTGCAGTGAACTTCTCAGAGCTCTTACTATCCAGCAGCCAATGTTAATCACTTCCTTATTACTACCCTATTGAAGCAGCAATGGGAATAAACATACAGGAGGCACTGAGCTTGTGATCCATGAATTCTGCCAGGTAGGGATGTTACAGCTGTGCAACATGGCAGATTGGACCCATCAGTGAAAGAAGATTTGGGAAGGACTGTAAAATGAAAGTATCATGCAGTGTCAAATTAAATTATTATTAATAATAGAATTTTAATAGCTTAATAGGACTGTTTTTGATAGTTGGGACCATCCTGACTTAGATGACCACCTGGTTACCTGAACTGCTTTTCCTTCTTTACCTTCTGCAGTGCAATGAAAGAGAACCCCTGCAGAATGGGCTGTACTTGGGTGGTTAAGGGAAGGAGTTTTAAGTGGCATCCAGGCCTCTGCTATGGTAACTGAGAAAACGATGAGTAATTTATGGTTTCTCAGGTCTGGGCATGCCAGACCTGGGCTTATAGCCATCAGAAAGTAATAGTCATGATGATGATCAAGCCAGGCAGCCCAGCCAACAGAGGTGCACAGTTTACAATCATTTTTGCAGTGACTGGACACCCTGGCTGATCCAAACTATAGATGGCTTCAGCTCCTTGTATCTGATGTACAAAACATACCAGATGGCATGTGAACAGTTTAATCTGCATTTGAACATTTAAGTAAGAGTCAACACTTTTCATTCTGACTGCCCAAGACCAAGGTGCTCCATCTACAGATGGGGTAGACAGAGGTTGCATGTGCAGGTCAGCTCTAGAAGATACTCCTGAAATTTGGAGGGCATTTTGAAAGTCTTAAATTGGTGCCTAAAGCCATTAGTTCCAGTGGGAAACAGCCATTTATTCACCGTTAAAATGTTGACTCCAAGAATTGAAACAGGTTTTGAGGTCTCTTGACTTTAAAGACTCATGTCTGAACGATTTGGACAGTGCCCCTAAATAAATAGGTTTATAAAATTACTGTGGGTCCTGGCTTTGGTCTATTGCTAGATTATGCTAGAGTGTTTGAATATTTGGGGAACGAATAACTCAGGAAAGACAGATATGAGATGGGTGGAAATGAAAGAAGATGCATTCTTACCACTCGTGGTTTGAAGGGAGGCTCCATCCTTCTTTCTTCTAAAGCCTCCCAGTTTATTTCTCGGAAAAAAGCATGCTGGCGGATGTTGCCTCTTGCTCCCAGTCTCCTCTCAGGTTCTCTCACAAAAAGCTAAAATATTGAAGAAAGATAAATACCACTTTTACCAATAACAGTACATTCATTAGGACGGTCCTACCAGCAGAGGTCTCAGACTTCAAACTCGAGCATTGTTGCTAAAAGTGTGAAGACTTCTTACTAAATTTCTGATTGGGGAACCAGTTCAGATTCTTAGCCTAATATATTAAAACTGAGAGGCTGAGAGATCTTGTTTCCTTTGCATGAGAGAGGACAAATGTGCTACAGTGTCAGCAACAGACATGGCTGAGCATGCAAATATGCAGCTGCATGGGTGAAATATCTGGATCACACTTGCAAGCTGTTTTCTGGACAATTTCTTTGTTATCAGGAAATATTTTACAGTTTAAATATAAACATAATGTGTGAAAACACCAGTCTGGCCTTGCATTCACTTCCTATACGTTTGGAGACTTGGGAGTGTCAGTTTTCAGATAAGAGTTCAAGATCATGAGTAGTATGCACAATACAGTAAGTAGGATTGCAATGAGAAGGCCTAACTTTGACCTCTTTATGAAATTTCTTGGACAAACACCATGAGTTAGGGCTCTGGAAGGTAGAGGGGTTCAAGAGAGCTGGTTGATATTCAAGTACCACTTCCTTCAAGCTCATGACTGGTGTATCCCTCAGAGCAAGAAATCAGGGAAAGGAAACAGGAGACCTGCATGGTTGAGCAAGGAGCTTCTCAAACAGCTCAAGGAGAAGAAGGAAATTTTACAGTACATGGAAGAAGGGAATGACCACTTCGGAAGATTACAAGAATTCTGCCAGAGAATGCAGGGAGAAAATGAGAAAAGCCAAGGCCTCCCTGGAACTGAACCTGGCAAGGAATGTCAAGGTCAACAGGAAGGGTTTCTTCACATGTATTGGAGGGAAAGGGAAAATTAGAGAAAATGTAGGTAGGTGCTATGGTAACAGGATGCAGAGAATGTGGAATTACTGAGTGCTTTCTTTGCTTCAGTCTTTACTGCTCAGACCAGCCTCCAGGCATCCCAGACTTTGGAGGTGAGAAAATCTGGATGAAGGAAGATTTTCCCTTGGCTGAGGATCAAGTGAGAGATTAGTTAAGTAAATTTGATATCCACAAGTCCATAGGTCCTGATGGGATAAACTCACAAATGCTGGAAGAGCTGGCAGAAGTCATTGCTGGGCCACTTTTCATTATCTTTGAAAGGTCCTGGAGAACATACGAGGTGCCTGAGGACTGTAGGAAAACCAGTGTTACTCCAGTCTTCAAAAAGGACAAGAAGGAAACTACAGGAAACTACAGAGCAGTCAGCCTCACCTCCATCCTTGGAAAGATGATGAAAAAGCTCATTCTGGGCATCATCTCAAAGCATGTGGAGGAAAAGAAAGCTATCAGAAGTAGTCAACTTATATGCAACAAGTCTGACTAATATGATAGCCTTCTGCAATGGTACAACTGAATGGATAGAAGAGGGGAGGGCAGTGGATGCTGTCTACCTTAACTCCAGACAAGGCTTTTGACATTGTCTCCCACATCTTCCTCACAGGCAAGTGTGGGTTAGATGAATGGAGAGGGGGGTGGATTGAAAACTATCTCAAAGATAGAACTCAGAAGGTTGTGATTAGTGCTGCAGAGTCTAGTTGGAGCTGAGTAACAAGTGCTGTTCCCCCAGTACTGGGTCCAGCCCTGTTGAATATATTCACCAGTGACCTGGGTGAATGGATAGAGTGTTCCCTCAGCAATTTTGCTCAATGCAAAAAAACCTGGGAGGGGTGGCTGACACACCAGATGGCTCTGCTACCATCCAGCATGACTTGGAAAGGCTGGAAAACTGAGCAAGAGAAAAATTAAACAAGGGCAAGTGTAGGGTCCTGCACCTAGTTAGGAAAAACCACATGGAGCAGTACAGATTAGGGGCTGACCTGCTGGAAAGCATCTCTGTGGGAAAAGACTTGGAAGTCCTGGGGGACAACAAGATGGCCATGAGCCAGCAATGCAGCCTTGTGGCCAAGGACAATGGCATCCTGGGGTGTATAAAGAAAAGTGTGGCAAGAAGGATGAGGGAGATTCTGCTCCCCCTCTACTTTGCCCTGGTGAGGCCCCATCTGAAGTATTGTGTCCAGTTCTGGGCTCCCTGGTTCAAGAAGGACAGGGAACTGCTAGAGGCAAAAGGCTAAAAAGATGAATAAGGGAGTGGGACATCTCTCTTATGATGTCAGGCTGAGGGACTTAGGTCTTTTTAGTTTGGAGAAGTGAACACTGAGGAGGGGTCTTACCAATGCTTATAAATACACAAAGGGTGGTGTCAGAAGGTGTCAGGAGGGGGGGGCAGTCTTTTTTCTGTGGTGCCCAGTGACAGAAACTCCATCTAAACCTGCGGAAGAACTTACTCTGAAGGTAGTAGAGCACTGGAACAGGCTGCCCAGAGATGTGGTGGAGTTTCCATCTCTGGAGGCACTCAAAACCTACCTGGATGACATCCTGTGCACCCTGCTGTAGGTGAATCTGCCCTGGCAGGGGGTTTGGACTGCTCTCTCATCATCCTCTCTTGCAAGGTAGGATGTCTGAGCTTGGTACATGTTTGATGTGAAATATTGTCTCATGAAAATCAAGCTGACCATCAAAGCAATCTACCCCTTATATCTTTAAGGAACAAGAACTGCTTCAGACCCATAATTTCCAAGCAAGTCACTGTAAGCCTTAGTTTGAAGTCTGGCAGAATAAATTTGCCAGGAGTTAACATGCTTTGCACCTAAAGGATCACTCTGCAAAGAAAGTTCTGATCTCTGCTGGTATCTTATACCCTGCAATCCTACTTACTGGATGTGAGGAGCCATCATCATAGCTCAGAAGAAAGAAGACACACCTATGGTTTAGGTCAGGTGTGCTTTGAGCTCCAAGAAAGTGACTTTTTCAGGTCCTAGCACACTACATTTGTTTCTCTAAACAAGAGGTGGAGATGCACACATGAAAGAGGACAGTTCTGGTAAAAAAAAAAAAAAAAGACTTTCATTCAATGGGTGGTAATTCTTACCTTCACCAAAATGTCCTTTGCATCCTTATCAAGCCAGCGAGGGTAGAAGGGGTTATCCATACGGATAGACTGGAAAAGCTCTTCTTCATCTTGGCCATGGAAAGGAGATTGCCCAATGAGCATCTCATACAAGAGGACACCGAAGGACCACCAATCAACAGAGGTGTTGTACTTCTGCCCCAGCAATATCTGCTCAAATTAAGGAGTGACAAAAGACAGAGGCAAAACGTCTGATGTCAGTATTTCAAGTTCAGAAGTTGCCCCTGACCTTTTACCAGCTGCTTTGCATTGGGGGGACACCAGAGATGCTTCCTCCTGCCTACACCATGAGCCAGAGCATCTGCCAGTGGTGCAGAGGCTGCAGCTGAGGGTGCTCCAAATCATGGCCACACCTGGGTGCCAAAACAGTTCTTTGCACTACACATAGCAGCTTTATGTTTGTTTAGTTCCTCTTTAAGTTACTTGAGCAAATCTTTGGCTACCAGGAAATCTAAAAGCAAAAAAAAATGTGGCAAGTCACTTTTTGTCTGCTCTCCAAATGATCCCCAAGGGTTCAAACCAGGCTTATGACCTCCAAGAAGACAAATGGCTTGGCATTAGCATTTGGGGACTGATTTAACTCATGTAAAATGCATTTTAAACTTACAGGTCAGACAGGGTGAGGGCACTTTAGGACTATCAGTCAGTGGAAATGGTGTGAATTTAGCCCAGCAAAATCTTCCCCAGGAAAAGCATGATGAAGCAGCTGCTTCTCTGTCCTCTTGAGACCAACTGAGTTATAGGTAGAGGAATGGGAATTTGTCCTCAGCCAGTTCATTGGTTTGTGCCTTTCTGGGTCAGCTATGTGAAGTGCCTGGGGGCCAGGCAGGGTCAGATGGAGTGACAACCTCCCCTAGGAAAGGATGTGGCACCTTCCTCCCCTACACACTTGGCCAGACACCACCAACTCCTCAAACTTCCCCTCTGGGGAAGCAAAATTAATCTCACCTGCCTTCAGTTATCTGTTATGGAGATACCAACAGCTGAACCAGTTATCATTAGCTCCTTTGAAGCTAATTAGTCCAATTTTAGACATCCAGCTAAGTACTGACCAGATGTAATATACAACCCCCTGTTTGTTCCCTTTTGTTGTCAAGGACCCCAGGTAACTTGCTGACATACAGATATTTACATCACAGATGTCTAAAGCCACATGTGATGACTGATGTTTAGGATCCTTACCATGTTTTTAGTGCTGTAGAGGGGAGTATTTCATTTTAAGGCACAATCTTTGCTCTTGAGCCCACAGCTTGGTGGCAACACAGATCCCCCACATAGAGCTATGCTGCAGGGATCAATGACAAATCCTGAATGTGGCTTAATACCAGTGAAAGCAACTATCCAAATCAGCACATACAACACTGCTGACAGCTGAAAAATCACAGTTTAGAGAGGTGATCTTTACTGATGTACTCTGAGGTCCAGTGGAAGTGGGGGAGTAATTTCTTGATCGTTTTCATGCCTTGTCTTCATTGCTTGTAAATTGCCACTTGGGTCCAGATTAATTTTACTGCCTAAAAGTTACATGTCTTAATCATTTAGTTATCCAGAGTCTCTTTATAGTCAGTGGAGGGAAAACAGTGATTTAGCTGACTTACACACCTAAGATAGGAATGGATGACTTGTCTTCTGGGATGCCTGTTCTTCTACAACACTATAAAGTAATACGTAATGCTTCATTTTTAGACACATTTTCTCACATTAGGTGAAAACTATCCCTCTCTGGTGTTCCTGTGGCATCTTAATATCAGAAGTCTAAACCCACCCTGATGCAGAGTGCTCATGGATAACACATCTGTCTCCAAAACCACCCAAAGAGAAGATGCAAAAAGGACAAAAAAGCAATTTGAATACAAGGCACAATACAGACATTGTGTTCCACTCAAAGCCAAAACAATAAAGAGAATTGGCAAGACTTCCTAATAAATTTCTTCTGGTTCACTTATAATTAACATCATCCCAAGCTTTCCTTCTGAAAAGACACATTATTTTTATAAGGCTTTATCTTTTCACGTATAAAATGTCTGGAAATAAAAATTAAACATTTTATGGCAGTAAAAGAAAAGGTTTATTAGCTTCACAATTCTCTGGACATAAGTAAACTCAGCAATTTCATTTCAGGGTAAGACTTTTTTATTTTTTTCGGGGGCAAATATTTTTTGTAATAAAAAATCACTTGTCTGCTGACCCAAAGCCCCTTTATTTCCACAGTTGTAGCCAAGGTGCTGGGTCTGTAACAAATTACAGTGGTAGGAGCTGAAATACTGACAAAAAGTCAGCTCCTGCCTCTGGCAGGAGAGATGATCCATAAACTTCAGCAGTGCTTTCAGTTTAGAGGGAAAATGTTTTATATGCACTCATTGAATCTCTAAAATAAATGATGGTGCAGAAATAAAATTCTGAGCTATTTTAGTCTTTCTCTGTTCTCACAGATAATGGATTATCACTTGGCTCTCTTTTTTAAGGATCAGAAAATAGCTTTTTTTTTTTTTTTTTTTTTTTTTTTTAAAATAAAATATATTGAAGTGGAATAAAAGAAAATTCCAGCTTGATTGCAGAGCACACTTACACCTTCTCTTAAGCAATACAAATCCAATTGAAGAGACCAACCCTTGTGGCAGCTGTGCTGTAACCCAGGTCAGAACTCAGCACTGGTGCACAGTAAAAAGATCAATGAATTACAGTGGAGGGGAAAAAAAAAAACAAGCCATAAGCTTTAAAGCTATTTGGAAAGTCCCAATATCCATCATGAAAACATTAAAATCAGGAAATGGGATCTTGAAATTGAAAGATTTCAGGGTAATGTTGGACATGATGCATGGATGACATCGTAGGTTCTTCCCTGAGCTGAAAAATGTTTTCTCTGGCTCCAATTTGCCACCTAATTAGTCAAAGCCTCTCCATAATAAGATCTATAATTGAGTGAAATCACCAGGCTAAGGGATCTTTCTCTTTTCTGCAGGGATCTAATCCAAAAGATCTAAATTTACCAGGAGGAAAAAAAAAAAACAAGTTCCTTTCTGAGAAAAAAAAATGAAGGGGAAGGGCAAGGCTCTGGGTTAGGAGCGAGCCACCATTTGTGGCCCCCCAGTTTTATTGGATGGGCACCTGGAAGCCAGGTTCAGCTTTTCTCCACCAAATATCAGCAGACATCAGCTGCAGAAGCAGAGGAACTGTTGGTATGGTTTAGCATGCAGGCTGTCTCCATGCAAACCCCAACCTTCTGGAGTCAAGAGGACAGAGCAGAACCTTAACACTGTAAGCTCTGCCTTCCCAGTGCCAGCTCAAGCCCAGTCTGACCCTGATTCTGACCTCATTCATCTCCAGTTTTAGGGCCTCCTTCACCAGAAGGCAACTGGTGGAGCCCTGACCTCCAGGAATGAGTTCCTGCAGGAATATGAGGAGTTCTGGCCCCATGCACAGCCAAAGTATGGAAGCAGGCAGTCCAGAGCCCAGGGTTAACCAGTTCAGGTCCTGTCTGTCCATCCAGCAACACTGGTATTTCAGTGGTATTTCCTGAATACCACTGACTGTTGGTATTTCAAGGGGGGAAACCAGGGGGTATGACCACTCTTGTGTTATGTTTCCAAGCATCTTCATCCCTTTTACAAGGAAATCTTTTTATTTAGACAGACCTTCAGGCCTCTGCTCAGTTTAAAGGTTTGCAGCCACCCAAACCTGTCTGAGTAAGAGAGGTGCCCAAGCTTATGGGTGCCATCCCTACTCAAGCATATCCCAGAGAGAAGGTGAACCCCAGTCTCTGCTATATCATGGTCCCAACCTCTCTACCTAAAAGTTGGTTAACCAACAAGGAGGGAGAATCACCTCCAGGTGGGCATTTTGTCAAACCTTTTCCCTTAGAAGTGCCCACAGCTCCCCATCAGGCAGCTACCAAGGAGCCTGTACAGCCATGGGAGCCTGCTGAAAGCTAACCAGGCAACATGCTTCCCATTCCTTGGGCTGTTTCTGTCCCTGAATTGCAAAAACTAATCTCTTGGAGCTTCTTCACCCACAGCCCAAACTGGATTTCCATTAAGCATTCTGTTTCTTGGTTAAGCCAAGCATCACTTGCTTTCAAGGCTCATTTGCACAAAAAGAAAAAAAAAAAGTGAATTGGCCACAAAAATACCAGACAATACCAGACAGCTGCATGGACCCTGAGTCAAACTCCAATCCAGTTTTCAGCCTGGAATTGCTCAAAAGCAGCTTATTATTATTATTATTCTTTGTGCTCACCACCACCACCAGTCATGTCTTAAGACACATTCTCTGTCCCTCAGCAGTTTGCTTACCCCTCCTGAACCTACCTCAGGAGCAATATAGTCAGGAGTCCCACAGAAAGTACTTGTCTTTGCATCTCCAAATATGTTCTCCTTGCACATCCCAAAGTCAGCAATTTTGATGTGCCCCTCATGGTCTAAGAGGACGTTGTCAAGCTTCAAGTCTCTGTGGAGGAAGAGAAGGAAATCCCTCCCTTAAAGTGTTACAGAACCACACAAGTTATTTCAGCAGGTTACACCTCTTGACTGCCTCTTTGTAGTGTCTCAAGTTGTAAGAACCAAGAAGGCTGAGGAGTAAGAACCAAGAAGGAATGAGGAGCTGCTCTCTTGGACTTCAGTCTCCCTTTTACTCATTCCTTCTGGTTCATCTCTGGTTAGAGAGCACTGGTTCATCTGATGGAGAAGACATCACCCAAGGCATTTTCTAAAAGCTGACGCCTTCATGGATGCAGAACATTGAAGCTGAAAAGGGCTTTGTGCCAGCTGGTGCTTCTGCTCTAACACAACCTGGAGAAGGTGAGCAAGAAGGGAGCAGCTAATGCTCACTTTCTCCTTCCCTGGGAGGAGAAAAGAGTCTCAGGACTCTTCCCAAAGCTGCTGCCAGCTCTCCCTCCCTGTGCAGACTCTATAAATGTTGGAAGAGATAAGGATCCACGAGCCCTGCAAGGCTTGCAGAAGGTCAGAGTAATCCCAAACATCAGCAGAACACCCACCACCTTCTGACTGCTGAGATGCACTACCTGAGCCCCAGGAATTTACAAATCCCTTCACACCCAGCTGCCAAGATGCTCTCAGAGGCTTCAGGCTCTGAGCTACTCTGGGAAGCAAAGAACCCAGCAAGAGAAGAAAATGCACAGAGAAGGAAGAAAAAGGAAGTGAGTTGATGAATCCTGGCCATTGGCAGAGAACAAAGGTGGGAACAACCTCTGAAAGGAGTGAAAATCATGGAACGAAACAAGGAAAAAGGCAGAAAGAAGGGAAGCCTGGCATGGCTTCTATGATTTTTATATCTTATCTAAAAGCTTTACTTCTCATTGAAATAATGACCTAGGGATATGTTTGGATCAGTGATGCTGCACTTCACTGGGGATGCAGGCAGAATTTGGGGCTCAGAACACCCATGTTCCTGCACTGCCCATCCTGTGTTATCACTCCCTTCTCCTTCCCAGGGCTCTGAAAGCACCCAGACCCAAATTGTTTGTGCCCACAGCCAAGCATACAATTACTCTTTTCTAACCTCTTCTGATTCACAGCCTACACACATTTTTCACACCTCAGGCAAGAGTCCTAAGCACAAAGCTGCTGTATAATAACTTCTATCCCAGTGACAACTGCTTTACAATGTCTTTTTTTTTTTTCAAAAATGGCTTTGACTCCCTCAAAGAAGGTAATTTCTAATGCATGAGAGGATTGACTACAATTGCAGGAAAAATGGCTCTTCAGCCTCCCTCTGTGCAAAGCTCCTCATCTTGCTATGCCCAGGCCCCAGACAATGTCTACACACTAAATTCTTGTCATGAGGCAATTGTTCATTGCTGCTAGAATATGGCCCAAGAAAAAGTGGGAGTCATCAATCAAAAAGAAATAGAGAGACAACTGAGACATTTGTCTTCCAAGTGGCAGACACTCATGTTGTCACAATTTCCAGCTGGAATGACTTATTTTAGTTACACCATTGAGATCAATCTCTGGCTGCCAGTGCTGCTTTTATTCATCTGGTAGATCGAAGCAAAACAAAAAACCCATCACCTTCAGTTTGCTTTCATTATTTTGATGAGTCTCAGATTCACTGGCTCCAGGGACTGGAGCTCCTGCCAAAAAAGCCTCAGCTCATTCATTCAAATTTAAGCCAACATTTCCAAACGTTGCCTGTGACAGAACAGCTGGATTCATTCTTCTTACTACATCACAAGTGATGTAGTTTCAAAAATTATTTCTATTCACTTTCCTAAGTGCTTAGTTAGCTCTGACTGAGATGCTGATGGCTCTGTGTTGCCCTCGTTTTCATTGTCTTTGATAAAAACAAAGCAAAAAAGGAGTAGGACTGATTATATCTCTGCTCACAAAGCTTGATATCCAAAGCAATGCCACACAAACTCCTGGGAATGAGCTATTTCTTCCTATCACTATGTCTAGCTACCCCAATTTTCCCACGTTTCCCAAGGCTCCAGGCTCTAAACATCTCTCTCTCCTCATGAAGAAAAGGTTCCCAAACCTGACACACCACTGGTGTAGCAATTCCAAATAAAAATGGGAATTAAAAACTGAGTGTCAGCATTAACAGTGTGGTCACAAACTCACCGTTTCCTGCAGATATTTTTAATCAACTTTTCTGGGAAATCTAAGTGAAAATGACAGATGCAGCTAAGGGATCTGGACACTTCTGAAAACATTTCCCTTTAGTCATCCAGAACAATAATTAGAGCCTGAAACCTGCTGAGAGCTCAGAGCTCATCTTAACTTAATGCCATTGAGATTGATCTTGTGTTTATGCAATAACCATCAATGGTCAATAAAGACCATAAATGGCTCCCATATGAGCACTAATAATGAATAATCAGGAGAGTTTATATGAAACAAAGCTTGCATTTTAATTGGAGAGTGGATTACAAACAAGCCTTTCTCTTTCAGCATTTATTCCAATGTTCACACTACATGACAGCCATTTAAATAAGCTCATTTTGGTTGCAGCAAACACTGTTGCTTTCTTGAGCTTTCTCATTTATTTGTGACAAGCTATTTGATTCCTGCGTTTGCAGAAGGCTGCAATGGAGTAGTTAATTCCTGCCATGGACTAGAGCTCCCCTGAAATTCAGTTCCTACTTTCAGCCAACTGTGACCTGATTTCTGCAGCCCTTCTTGTTCCCATTTTGTCTCTGTCCTTTTATGAAGGTCTGAAGCATAACACTTGTCCAGTAGATCGAAGTGTCTGTACATAACTGAATCTCTTGGGGACGTCAAGCAGAAGTTTGAATGGGCCACTTTGTAGTGGAGGACTTCTTCACTTTAAGATATGATAGATGGATGTGATGGGGACTAAATTCATACCAGTTACTTTAGGAGAGGGCTCTTCTGTCTGGGTGCAACTGCCTGCAGTGTCCCACCAAGTCCCCATCAATTCCCTGTAGAGCCCACTCCTCATACTGTCATCCCTGGAGTTATTCCAAACCCATTTTAGATGTGCTGCTTAGGGACATGATTTAGTGGCAGTGCTCTAGGTTAACAGTTGGACTTGATGATCTCAAAGGTCTCTTCCAACCAAAACAATTTCTATTCTGAAAAAGGACTGATGAACCTAAAAACCACCCACTCCTCTCTGCTTATTTCATGAAGAGCTTGAGCAGCCAGCTCAGATTCATGGTGGTAGGTGAGATGAATCCCATCTCCCCATGGAACTTTGCACAGCAGACCTGTTAATAACCCTAAAATTAAGATGTGTATATATATAAATATATATTTACACACATATACATATCCCTGCTGTTGTGACTTGAGCTGGGCTTTTCAACACTGTTCTAGCCAGTAGATATACCAAATATATATACCAGGACAGCAGATATACCAAATTTCTCAAGGCTAACTTGACATTCATAGAATCATAGAATATTAGGGGTTGGAAGAGACCTCTGGAGATCCCCCAGTCCAACCCCCCTGCCCCAGCAGGATCCCCCAGGGCAGCCCACACAGGAACACATCCAGAGGAGCTTGGAAAGGCTCCAGGGAAGGAGACTCCACAACCTCTCTGGGCAGCCTGGGCCAGGGCTCCCTCAGCCTCAGGGTAAAGAAGTTTCTCCTCATGTTGAGGTGGAACTTCCTATGTTGCATCTTACACCTATTAATCCTTGGCTTACTACTGGGCACCACTGAAAATAGATTGTCCCCTTCCTCTTGACACCCATCCCTCAGCTATTTCTAGACATTAATAAGATCCCTTCTTAGCCTTCTTTCCTCAAGCTCCAATTCTCTCAGTCTTTCTCCATAGGGGAGATGCTCAAGTCCCATCATCATCCTCATAGCTCTCCATTGGGCTGTCTACAGTAGATGCCCATTTCCCTTTAACTGGGGAGCCCCAAACTGGATATATTATTCCAGGTGTAGTCTCAGCAGGGCAGAGTAGAGGGGGAGGAGACCTCTATACCTTCAAACCTGGAAAAGTTACACCAGGTGCCCACGCTGGGTGCTATGTGAATAACTCAGTGTAAAGGCATCAAAGGGCTTGTTTTAATGTTAACTGAAATACAAATGGATTCTCAAAAAGAGCTCAAACCTGCCTTTTCTACACTATCTCTTCAAAAGAAAACAACCAGACTCTGCAAAAAGGAAATCTGCATAGATATGTGATACCAATGAGTACATCCAGCCAACAGCCTCCCAGTTACCACTGGTGCGTGCAAGGAGAGCAGGAAAGGATTCACATATTAGACACTGAGGAGCAAGATTACCTGTATATTATGCCCTTGGAATGGAGGAACTGGAGCCCACATATGATTTCAGCAGCATAAAACCTGAGTTGAGAGAAGGTACAAGTTAGAAGGGGTGCATCCCAACAGGCACCTTCACCTGGACCCAAAAAGATGGAAAATTCACCCCCACAGAACCCCAAAATTTCATTAAACTTCCAGAAGGCTTGGAGTGTCTCCAGAAGGTTTGGCCTAACTGGGTTTTACAAGTCATTGATGGGTAATGATGGTTGGCATCCCAAGAGCATGCCACACAGCTAGCAGCCCAAGTCCCACTGAAACCATTTTGTGAAACATTAGGGATTTGCAGTCTCCTCATCCTCAGGGATTTGGAAGCCATACTCCATGGCTAGCTGCATTTTTTTGTATATGTACCAAACTCTGTGGACGTGTCCTTCTGTGACCAAGGATGTTACCACATCAGCTGTGGAGCAAAAAAACACCACCAAGCTCCTACAGCCTACCTTCAAGATAATGATCCCTGTCTCAAGGAAGGCACAGAATGGTCTGAGTTGGAAGGGACCTTTAGAGGTCACCTAGTCCAACCCCAATGTGGTAAGCAGGGGTATCTTCAATTAAATCAAGTTTCTACAAGCCCCATCCAACCTGGCCTTGAACACTGGGGAGGCATCTGGGACACTGGGAGGGGGCATCTACACCTTCACTGGGCAAACTGTGCCAGTGTCTCACCCCCCCATGGTGAAGAATTTCTTCCTAATGTCTAACTTCAATCTTCCCTCTTCCAGTTTAAAACCATTTACCATCATCCTATCACTCCAGGCTCTTATAAAATGTCCTTCCCCAGCTTCTCTGTAGCCCCCTTAGGTACTGGCAGGATGCTCTAAGGTCTCCCTGCACCTTCTCTTCTTCAGGCTGAACAACCCCAACTCTCTCCATAGCAGAGCTGCTTCAGCCCTTTGGTCTTTATGGCCACCTTTGGACTCATTTCACCATCTTCCTCTTCCTCTTTCGTTGGGGGCTCCAACCACTTCTGACTTTTGCAATTTTAATTAAGATGTGAACTTGCTAGCAGCTCAGTGGCCTTTCTCTGAAGTTTCTTCAGGCTTGAGATTTTTGTTCTCAGCCCAGTTCTGCCTAAAGGACACCACCACATCCTGCAGCAAAGAGGCAGCCTGAGGCTGAAGCACCATTGCATACTGAAGATGCTCTTCCAAAGGGGAAGAGAATCCCTGGATCAGGTGCCCCTCCAGTGCTGTATAGAAGCTGCTCCCTCAGACTTCAGTGTACTGACCCTTCATTCTGAACATTCAAATGCTTTGGAAAAAAATCAAAATAATCAATCTAAACACTGATTTAAATGAGGGATGGTTTTTTTGTTTTGTTTTGTAATTATTAAATAATAATGATTCCTACAGTGGTTTCAATATTGACTTTTGTAATACCTTCTGTTCATGGAAGGATTAAAAGCACTTTTCATTTATTTTAATTCTTCTATTTATGTTAATAAAAATGAAATAATTTTTTAACCCCATGTTGGTGTATTAATTCTTTGTTTTAATTTGCCTTTTGCTCTTTTGATAGCTTTTATCTCTTTCCTCACCCCTCTCTAAAAACCATAAAGGGAAAAAGGGATCATCCCATTATTTCTAACAAACAGCAGCTTCACCTCTGGGCACTGGACTGGAAACCTCAGCTCAAACAGGTCCTGCAGCTTGGCTACAGACCACCCAGTGTTGTGAAGAACAAGATATTTGGTTCCACAGATGGCTGAAAATGCAGCTGTGGGATTTCTTTGATGGTGGTCAATCTAGGGTGGAGGTTGGGTCCCCAGTGTTATTACTGGGGCCTCCAGTTATGAGGATAAGGGATAGGGAGTGATTCTGCTTCCATCACAAGCATTTGCAGTTGGGGGTTAAATGATTTGCTCAGTTTCCTCTACAGGACAGTAGCAGAGCTGAGAATAAAATCAAGATCCCTGGTTTCTTCAGCATTGGAACAGGTTGCCCAGGGAGGTGGTGGAGTTGCCATCCCTGGAGGTATTAAAAAAAAAAACAACAGGTAGATGTGGCTCTTCAAGAGATGATTTAGTGGTTAAGGTGGTGTAGGATTGATGGTTGGACTTGATGATCTTGAAGGGCTTTTCCAGCCATGATGATTCCATGAATCAGCTGCTGCCCTTGCTTCTACCATGTGTGCAACCTGCAAGCCAAGAAGTGAAAATAACTTCTTACGTTGCTCTGGGAAGGTCAAACTTGTGACAGCTCTGGATATGGAACATCAGGTCTCCTCCATTGAGGTATTCCATCACAAAAAAGAGGTTTTCCTGGAGAATGAGACAAGGTTATAATAAGGGGCAGGGAAGGGTGAAATAAAAGCCAAAACCCAAACCAAACAAAAAAACAAACAAACAAAATCACCCAGAAAGAACTCAAAAAAAGAGGAAGGAAAAGTTTACAGGGAGGGTTTTGGAAAGAAAGCAGTCTCTTTCTCAACTCCTAATTTCTTCTCTTCGTTCTCCAAGCCCACACTCACCCTCTCTTTGTATCAACAGCATTAGCAAACATCACAAATCTATTTAATAACCAGCTGCTGCTGTTGATTTTTACCAGCAGACCTCAAGGATGAGTAGCTCTGCAGTGTCTGTGTAAGAGAAGGACAGATGGACAAGTTTCCTTGGGGACCAGTGGAAGAAGAAGTAAATGCCAGATTTCCTCTGGTTCCCAGCCCAGGGCATTATCCACCCAGTGGAGTGATCTCAAAATAATATTACCAACATTCCTGCACATCTCTTTTGGAGGCACAAGGGTCTGACAGTATCAGAGACACTGGCCAGATGCAGCAATCTGGTTTGAGCATATGCTTGATTTTAAACCTGAAAAATGCTCTGTTGTACAAGGCAAGACACAACTTGTTAGTGGGAAGATTTATGAATTAGTCAGATTTCTGGATGCCCACTGGGTTTACATGTCAGACAAGCTTGGAAAAAGACCCAGTCCTTGTCCCCAGTTGCATGCAACCATCAGCATTTTGACCAGAGCAGGAGAAAACATCTCTTAGTAAAAAGGAAGCATGGGTGGAATCTCTTCATTGAATAAAGAGCAAAACAAATCACCAGGGTTTCCTTTCCAATCCCTGATGTACCCCACATTGCCCCCTTTCTGCTTCATGAGCTGCAACTTCACCATCAGACCCCACAGAAGCCTGAGACCAATCCCTTCCACATTTATTGCATCTATGAAGCAGGATGAGTGCATTTTTCTGGCAGAAGAGTATCTGTGCAAAAAGTTATTCACCCAGTTTAAACTTCTATTACTGAAATCTCAGCTCTGGTGTATAAGTGAATTTTCTTTTGGTTGGTCTCAAAGGGCTCTCTGTTCTGCAGACATCTGAAATCTGTAATCTCTATACTATGCTGCAATTTATTAATAACTTCCCTTTGTTGCGTAATGCCCACCACAATTTTGGGGGGGAAGGAAGGAAATAAAGAGTTCTTTTCACTTATATTTTTAACTGTTAAAGGAAGATTTTCATCCATGAGATCTAATCTAAGCATCCCTGGCAGAAAGCCAAGAGCTGGCTATTTAAAAAGTAAAAAAAAATAAAAATAAAAGAGGTTTTTTTCTCCTTTCACATAACAGCTGTCTGTTCTAATTTGTGCAATTTCTTTAACCAGCTCCTTTTAATTACAGTACTCTTTATTTAAATGGATGTCTGGCTGGAAACCTCACCTGTCATCCGACAAGCACAGGGCCAAATCTGGCCTCCCTGAGAAATGAATACAAATTTTTTCAATAAAGCAAATGGGTGGAGGCTTTCAGTTTGAAGGTCTTGTGTTTGCAGCAGCCTGGGCACATAAGGCAGTTTAAGCAAGCAAGAAAGGCAAATGGAGATGGGCAATTTAGGAGAGAATTGCATAAATCTTGGAAGCAATGGGAACTCAGGAAAACACTTGAACAGATGCTCTTTGTGAAGGTGCTCAGGGAGGTGATGAGGTTGAGCCAGATGTTTCACACTGGGACAGAAGAAACCTCATGGGTCTTCAAATGGCCCAGATTCAGCTTCAGTGGACTGGGAAGGAGAAAACCCCTGGGTTTCCCTGGAAAATTCACTGAGCTTCTCTATCCCTTATCACATGTACTTAAGCATAATTTGAAGCCTGTGTTTAATCAGCAGAATAAGGTCTGCTTGCTCATGGATTTAAATAACCACCTGAGGCACTTATTTAACTGACCTGGTGGCTCTAACTTGAAACTGGGGACTTTGGCAGCATCCTCTGCCACCTGGGGAAAGAAAAGGTGGACAACCTCTAAGATTAATTTGCAAAGATCATTATATGAACTCTGTTGCTCAACTGCCTAAAGCTACAAAGCTGAAGTCTATAAACTTGACCCAGGCATGATTAACACTGAAGTTCAGGATCTACCAGGTGCTAAAGTGGTACATAAACAGTGCTGAAAAGAAAGATGGCATCACTTTGACTTTTCTACTCTGAGACCTGGAAATTCCCCTTGCCTCTTACAAAGGTCAGTTGTCTGGAATGGAGAAAAATTGCTTGAGATGGCTCCTAAGTGCATTATCATGAGTAGTAAGAGATAATCATAGAATCACTGAATCATAAAATGTCAGGTTGGAAGGGATCAGCTGGTCCAACCCTTCTACTATTATTGTTTATATGAGATGTCCCAGAACCTCATTGAGCTGAGACTTAAAACCTTCCAAAGTGAGAGAATCCAACACTTCCCTCGGGAGACCATTCCAGTGTCTGACTGTCCTCATGGTGAAAAATTTTCCTCTTGTGTTCTCCCCAGGAGCAACTTGTGTCCATTGCCCCTTGTCTTGTCCACGTGAGTCCTTGTAAACACGGAGTCTCCATCTTCTTTGTAACCACCCTTTAAGTCCTGGAACATCATACTGAAGTCCCCCCTAAACCTTCTCTTTTTCACAAGGCTGAACAAGCCCAGTTTTCTCAGCTTCTCCTCATATGGCAGGAGCACTATCCCTCTGACCATTCTTTTGTGACCTTCTATGGATCCTCTTCAGCCTGTCTACATCCTTTCTGTAAAGCAGATAATCAAGCAGTCCAAGCTGCAGCAAATTATTGGAGACAGCTTCCTAAGCCTGGGATCTATGGAGCCATAGAGCACCTTAAAAATGGGAAGTGGCAAAACCCATGCTTGTAACCGCTGAATATTCAACAGTGTGCTGGATGTTAAAGGGTCAGAAGAGGATGAAGGACATTTTTGCAGACATATAGGTTCCAACCTACACTTTCTCTGGTCCTGGGAAAGTTATTTGATGGCTCCTGTTGTGCTGCTGCCAGGCTCTAAAATCTGAGAGCACCTGGAGGAAGTGACAGTGGTTTAAGTGGGTATTTCTCAAGACATGGCAGGTGGGATGGCATGACTTGATCATGCCTTTATCCCCTCAGCTATGGAACAAACATACAGGAACACTGTTTCTCTGTGCTAAGATCTAGACAGCTCTGATGGAGTCTTGGAAACAGCTCCTCACCTTCACCTTTCCTTTCTGCCTTCAGATGCTGTGAGAGCATCCTTGGGTAGCAACCACTCCTGGTTTCAGACTCACACAACAGAACAAGTCTGTTCTTACAGCAGAGTTTGGGACCATCTTTTACAACCACAGAGCTCAAGGATTATAAAGACATTTCCTGCACTCAGCAACTGGCATTGCTCAAGGATAAGTGGCACTAGTTGTCTTGAGGACATCCATAGGACAAGCATTCCCTAGTTCTAGATCATCTTCCAGAAGCCTTCTCCACTGTTAAAGAGGGAACATGACAAACACCTCTGCAGGATGACAAAAAGATTCTCCTACAGCAGAGAGAACTGTTGGACACACACAGGTGTGCATCCTGCACACAAAATACCATGGTTCCCTAGTCATAGAATCAACGAATAGTTTGGGTTGGAAGGGAACTTGAAGACCTTTTAGTCCAACCCCACTGCCATGGGGTCCCACTAGACCAGAACTCAATCCTGCCAGGGGCTGAAATACTTGATTACTGCCAAAACTCTTGAGTTTCTTGAGTCCCTCAGTGCCTGTCCTGCCTTCTCTGCCTCTCCAGGACATGGCAGGGATGGAGTTAACACAACTGTGCTGCATGAACTGCTGTGAGAATGAATAGTCCCTATCAGAGATGCTTTCAACTTTACAAACAATGAGTACAAAGCAGGCAGCATTTAAATTGATCTTTTGAAGGTACATCCTATAACAGGCTCTCAAAATCCTCAAACCAGCTGGAAGCCCTCCAGAGCACTTTTCTGCAGAGATTTTCAGATTTTGTTTTCTTTGCATTTGAAAGCACTTGCGTACACACAATTTAACACCATTTACTGAAGAGCAAAAATTCTTCTTCCCGGGGCTTCCAGGAGGATGAATACCAGAATAATTAATGCTGCAAGGACTTGACCCTGTGTGGCTTTACCCTTATTTAGAGCAGCTATCCTAGCCAATGGCTCCAGGTGAAGAAAGCTCCTCAACACATATGAAGAGACCTAACCCCACTGTGTGCCTCTTGAATTAGGTTGGCCCTTGGCAAGAGAAAGTTTTGACACCATGCTGTTCCTGCAGCTGATTCTTGTCACAGTTTCATGCAGCTGAGCACAACCCAGTCCAGGTGCTCATTCGTGCTTTGGATTTATTTTATTTCATGGGATAGATGGGAGGCAAAGATCTCTCTGTCCTTCTCCATCACATCACCCAGGGAGTCTTGCAGTGTCATCCAGTGGGAAAGGATGCAATGCTCATGCCCCTCACAATGTCTGCTCCCATGAGGAACAGCTAATGAAAGGTCACTCCTGGCTTGTAAGTGACCACAGGAGGTATTAACATTGCTATTTGCAGCATCCTGGGATGAGAAAAGCCTGTTTGTTAGAGATCAAAGCAATCCCAGGCTTAATTTTGTTCTCTAATCTAAACACATTTTTTTTCCTCTCTTTTGTAATGTCAGCCTATCTGCTGGAGATGGCAGCATTTCTCATGGCTGTCAAATAATCCAGTCCAGTCCTTGACCTCACGTTTGATTTTTCGTTCTCATCTTTGCATTGCCAGTATCTTTGGCTGCCTGTTAAGCTGTCAACTTGGGATGCTCACCTTGGGGTGCCCATCTACTCAGCACAAAGCATAGGAATGTATTTATACACATATATAAAAATGCAAATGTAAGCATAAAAGTGCAGACACAGAATCGTGGAATGGTTAGAGTTGGAAGAGACCTCAAAGATCATCCAGTAATAGATCTTTTCACTTGAGTTCTGGGATCCCAGAACCCTTTCTCACATCTCAGAGCAGGCAGAGTGCATAACTCACACTGGTAAATTGAGTATTATCAGCCCTGTCTTCCAAGAGAAAGGGGCTTTCCCTATCAGTCTTGGGAGGGATCTTCAAATAAGACTCATTTTCTCAAGGCTAGAAAAAAATTCCTATGAAAATTTGAAAACCACTGAACCAAAAACTAAACAAAAAACCTAGTCAACCTTACGAAGCACAAAAATTTTACCAGGGGGAAAAATAGTAGTGGTTTTACTTCAAGAAGTCAGCTTTCTTTTCAGGAGAAAAAGGTGCAGGCTTAGAAATCTGGGCAAAGCTGAATGCATTGTGGGCTGATTTTCCTCAGAGCTGAACAACAGGAATGCAACTGGAAGATGTATATTTAATATGTTGAACATTTATCACCTAAACTGTGCTTGTGAGCTGGTGCCCTCCTGCCCTTGCCAATACTCTCTGCCTCTTCACACCACATGGGCTGACACAATGCAGAAGTGTCTTGTAAAGACTTCATATCTTTGATGTTATAATCACAACTGCTCACACTTTCTTTGGCAGAACCTTGTTGAAATCCCAAAGCTCTGCTGTGATGCTGCTATTGCTACTGAACTATGTTGAAATTTTGGCCAGGACTGAATAAGACCTTGCCAGTTTTCTTGTGGGCTGGTTGCAAGAGGGAAAAATCCCCAAAACCTCCTTAAACATCCTCAACTTTCCCATCAGTTGGATCAAATTTGTCCAACTTGCCTTGAATCAGATTTTTCTGACTTGTGCCCCATAAAATACTTTGGAGGATGGGGACCTAGAAACCTTGAAGCTTCAAGATCATTGAAGCTGGTGAAAGGTCTCGAGCACAACTCCTGGGAGGAGTGGCTGGGGTTGTTTAGCCTGGAGAAAAGGAGGCTGAGAGGAGATCTCCTTGCTCTCTACAACTGCCTGAAAGGAGGTGTTACAGTTTAACACTTGCCTGGAAATTAAACCAAATAACAGATGCTCTCTATTAATCCTTCCCTCCTCCTTCATAAAGAGAGAGAATAAGGGAGAGAGACTTAGGGGTTGGAAACTAAACTACACAGTTTAGAGAGAGAGACTTATGAAACAGTAATGATAAATAGGAAAAATTACTCAATCTATACAAATATACAGGAAAATTGATACCACGTCCCTCCCCCCTTCCCCCCAATAACTCTCACATCCCCACTGAGGCTGCAGGGCAGCCCTGGGAAAGTCCAGGCTGGAATCCTGGGCTCAGGAGCAGTTGGGAGCTGGAGGCAGGAACACACAGATCCAGGCTGGAATGGATCAGGAGCACAGGCAGAGGAAGGGATGGAATCCTCCCAGGATGCTGAAGCAAACAGGGAGAGGTGAAGAAGGGGAAGCAGGAAGGGCAGGAAGGGGTTTGACCCTTGTGATCCCTCAAATTTATACTGAGTGTGAGGTGTATGGGATGGAATACTCTGTTTGGTCAATTCTGGCATCTATCTTGTCCTGTCCTCCCCAAAGAAGGGCTTCAGGTGAGACCTTTTTACTCCTCCTCTCCTTCCAGAGCCCAAAATGTTCCTCAGAGCTGAGCAGTGTCCTTGGCTCTGCAGCCCATTCTCCAGCAGTAACTATAACCATGGAGTGTGAGCAGTCCCAGGAGCAGACACTGACTGAGAAACTTGCTGTGCATTTCAGCAAGTGCAGCTACTTACAAGAGACTGAGCTGAAAGCAAAAGTACAAGACAGAAAATCACCTTTATCCTGGCCCAAACCAGGACAGGAGGTTTTAGCAAGGTGGGGCTTGGTCTCATCTCCCCAGTCACAAGAGACTGAACAAGAGAAAACGGCCTCAAGTTGTGCCAGGGGAGCTTTAGATTGGATATTAGGAGAAATTCATTCCCTGAAAGGGTTGTCAGGCCCTGGAACAGGCTTCCCAAGGAAGTGGTGGAGTCACCATCCCTGAAGGTATTTAGAGGATGTGTAGATGGAGTGCTGAGGGACATGGTTTAGTGGTAGAGTTGGCAGTGCTAGTTTTACAGTTGGACTCAATGATCTTAAAGGTCTTTTCCAGCCAAAACAATTCTATGATTCCATGTCTCCCAAGTGGCTGAACACAAAGGCATGGAATTATTTGTGCATGGGAAAAATCACTGTGTTGCAATTTCATCTCTTCCTTACCCTTCCTTCTTGGTCAATGCCAAAAACTGGAAACTGGCTGGAAATATATCAGCTCTGACCTCACAGGACACCTCATCCTGTGAGCCTCAATCTGTGACCAAGATTTTTGTTGTGCTTTTAGTTTAATTCATCCAATATTTCCTTGTGGTTCAGCAGTGCTGCAAGTCAAGACCTGTAACATCAACTCCCTGCAGGATGACTTCTCCAATGCATCAGCATCCTGGATCCATGCTGTGGTCAGAGAGGAAGCTCTGTCCTTCTAACTGTAGGATAAAGTTGGAAGAAAACTGAAAATGCCCCTGGAAAAATGTGCAGGAGTACAGTTTCATTCAAGGAAATATTTTAATGAAAAATGTCCTGAAAATACTAATGGAAAACTCATTCAGATCCTAAGAATTTTTACTGAATATTTTAAATTAGGATCACACTTCTTATTGGCAATCCTTTTCTCCTCCCTGCCCATGGAAGAGATTTTAAAGTCAGTATTAAGCACATTAAAACAACAGAGCATCTGAGAATGGCTCATCAGCAGGACTTTGAAAAGATATACTGCATTGGTAAAGCAGAAAAAAATGCTTCTGTAACATTTCCTTTAAAATTGCAATCAAGATGACTTCTCTTTTGGGTTGAGACAGTCTCCTGTGTTGCTGTTTTCTGCTGCAAGCCAAAATGCCTAAGGACTTCATATGCATGTAGGTAAAGGGTGTGAATGAAAACCTGGTCAATGAAGTAAAGAAAAAAATTGGAAACAAAAGTGACTTTTACAAAGAGAAAGCCTATTTTTGTCACAGAAACCAGTGAAATATAAAGCAAAGAATAAAGCATAAGCATTGGGATGCTCATCACTGTTTTGGCATTACTAATTTTGGGATTTCACAGAATTATAACCACATTTTTCCTCCTCTTTAACATAAGAATGTCCCTTTAAACCTAACAGAACAGAATAGCTCTCTGAGCTTGTTAAGATTCACACCAGATAATTATGTTAGCTGAATATCTGGATACAAAGATTACTGCAGTAAAACAAAACACTCGAGTTCAAAATGAGGCTGGGAAGAAAAACCAAACCACCTCATGTGGTTGGATTCATTCTCATGCAGAAAAACATTACAAGTACTTTGAGTTTTGAAAACCTCTGTAGGCATAAAAAGGAGCATTAGGTGTCTGGTGCCTACAAAAACCTGTCTGGAGGGCTGGTCTAAAGCTTTATTTATTTCAGCATTCACTGATTACCTGGTTTGAGGCCAGGTAGAAACTCAATCCCAGAGGTCAGAGGATTATCAACAGTTAAATGACTTTTTTCCTCTCTGGAGACACAGGCACTGGTGATGTTCTTGCTTCAGTGCTGGAATATTCCTGTTTTCACTGTCTATACCTGAGGCATCTCAGAAACCTTGTGAGTCAAAGCATTCAAGATGCAGAACAACATCTCTGTTTGAAACTTCTTCTCTACCCAGTGAAGCCTTACAGAAAAAAAATTCAATTTTTCAACTGAAAAGTCAAGTTCTCAATATTCAAGTCCAGAGAGGGACCACACAGCACTGCCCTGGCTTCTGAAATGATTGCTTTAAAAGATATTATGATTGAACTTTGCTGTCTTTTGAGCTGTGAAAGACTATCCATGGTTTGTTACAGATCTCCTGCTCTGAGTGACTTTCACACATTGAGTGATTGCTGCTTGGCTTGCAAAGGTCAGAGGAAAAATACCATAAGCTAGAAATCAATCACAGCCCAGAGCAGCTTTGTCCTGGGCAGCCACATTCCAGCTTCTCTGTGCTCTTGAGGACAAAATGGAGAGATCAAATAACTTTAAATTGACAATGTTGACTTGGGTTGAGATGGATGGAGAAGACTGCAGGATAATACAGGATAATACAGTGATGCTGTCCACCAGACAGTGTAGGGAAAGGTCATTTGGGTTTTTGAGCCTGGCAACCATGAATTTTTCCATCACTCCTTGTTCTTCCTTCCTGCAGTTTTTCCTTGCTTCATCCATAGCTGGAAGCACAGACCCACCCTAAATGGTTAAGTGTTAAATTTGGCTCCTGGCATGACTCCATGGTCTGTCACCTTTTTGTTGAGATCCCATGAGGTCAGCAGACAATTGCATGCATGCACTGCCCAAAACCAGAGCTGCAAGCTGCCACTGCTGTATCCATCCCCAACCTGACCCTCTGCCTCCAGACCAGACTACAGGTAGATTTAGACTGGATATTAGGAAAAAATCCTTTCCTGTGAGGGTGGTGAGACACTGGCACAGGATGCCCCAGGAAGCTGTGGCTGCCCCATCCCTGGAAGTGCTTGAGGCCAGGTTGGATGGGACTTGGAGCAACCTGGATAGTGGGAGGTGTCCCTGCCCACACAAGGGGTTGGAATTAGATGATCTTTAAGGTCCTTTCAAGTCCAAACCAGTCTGTGATTCTAAGACAGTTCCTCTGCCTCCAGGTCAGTCATTAGCACCAGTCAACATTCCCTTAGGCACCTGGAGACTGCATAAGCAGATCTCCCTGGAACATAAATTCCTTTTTTGAGCTGTGACTGTTGTGAATAATTCATCTTTTTAATCAACTCTTGATTTGCTTTGCTTTTGGAGTTGAGTCATTTATAGTTTCCTCTGCAATCTAGCTCCTAGTAAAAGGGAATTCTTTCCTCTCCAAGAAAGGAATCATTCCCAGGACGTGCTGTTGTCCCTGACAGTCCCAAAAGGTTTAAAAAGGAATGCCTGGGCTCACTGTCACTTTGTAGTGTTTCCCAGCCTTTCCCTCTTATGAATTTATTGTCTTTAAACAGGTGCTACATCCCCTGGGTGACTGGGATATACTGCTGAGATCCTTTTTGTTTCTCCTGACCCTGCAGAAGCAGCAAGCTTCCTGCTGAGCAGGTCCTAGGCTGACACCAAGCAGTATTTTGTATGACTAAATCCTGGGACTGAGCAGGGACTGGGAGAATCCCAATGGAACTCCAAACAAAGCAACCTGGAGAGTGTGATGTTCCTCTGACTTTGAGCTTTGGGATAGCAAACATCTCTCAGGTGTGGTTTGGGTAGGTTGGAAAGACCAGGCAATCTCTAATTTCCTTCCATTATATTTATTTTTTTTATACTTTGTATGTGCTTTTGTGTTAAGATGATTGGTTGTGGCTACAGAAAGGGCTCTTGAAAGCCAAACAGTTGGTGATAGGGGCCATGTAGTGCCATGAATATATACATATATTACTTAAATGTCACTTTAATTTTGGTTAGGAGTCCTAAGGAGGGTTTCAGGGGAAAATACTTTGTGCTGCCTCTCTGAACTACAGTCTTCACCAGTGGTCCTGAATGAATTAGAAGTCTGATGCAGTAACTGGAGGAAAAGAAGGTTCCTAAAGTGAGTAACAACATTTTTATTCTGCATAACCAGAGTTTCTTGAGTTAGCTCTGGTCCAGGCTACTCACTGCAGCATAAAGGTACTGCTTCTTGGTCCAAAAGGTTCGGGTAACACCAGTGTGGGCACACAGATGTGCCACTATGTGGCACGTTTGCACCCTGGACGGTGGATGTGGCCTTTGCACATCTTCAGCCCAGGGTACCAGGGCACATATTTTAATAGTGGGTCAGTCTTGAATACCATAGTCCTCAAGAGCAACCCCTAGGTTAATGTGGGGAAGGTAGATGAAATATCTGGAGCCACTTTCTTAGGGTGAACTTGAAGATCCCTTCCCTTAGCACCAGCTCTTCTCCAGGCTATTCCCTAACTTCTATTCAGACTTAAATACTTAACCAAATGTCCATTTCTCACCAAAGCACCATCAGCCCATGGAGGAAGGTGATAGATCCTTGTCTTACCTTGGTCTGGAACGTACAGAAGACATGAGTCAGGAAGGGGTGCTCCCAAGCTAAGGAGAGGACTCTCTTCTCCACCATTGTGCATTCAACATCATCATCCATCAGCACCACATCCTTCTTCAGGGCTTTCACAGCAAAATACTGATCTGTGTTCTTCAGCTCAGCAAGGAACACCTAGAGTGGAAAGAGCTGTCAGAAAGAGAAGTGCTCTTCTCCCAGTGCTGGCAACATGGCCATGCAAGGATGGAAGCTGAGCTCTGGGCAGTTTACTAGGGTAGCCCCTAAAAAAGCTGATGTTTAAGGCCTCATTCTGCCATTAAGACTTTTGAGACTTTGAGTTTGTTCTCCACACACAGAATAGTTGCATGAAGCTGAACCCCAGAGAAGGTTGAGAAGGTCTTGGCCATTACAAGACCAAGGGCTACGTGACCCTAAGGACAGGACACGTCAGAGCACCAAACACTTCTGACAACAGAAACCACCTTCATGCAAATGCTCATGAGATACATTTCCTGTTTTCTGACTTTAAATAACAAAACACAGAATATTGCTTTGTCAACATGTGAAATGCAAATGCCCTGCACCAGATCCTCAGCAGATGTAAACTGATGTCTACCAGAAGTTAGGCTGAGCTAGATCAGAGGTGACCTTCTCCCATTCCTCCTGGCTAGCAGGAGGCCTGAGCAGCCAGGCTGAGTCTCCTGTTCTTCTGCAGGACTTCTTCTCTAAGAAGAGTAAAGCACATCCCAGAGTATCCAGGACCTCTGTGTATTTTTATGGGCAGGAAAACAGACACAGAGCAGCAGAGAGGGGTTTTCTGGAGACTGTGCAGCAAAGAAGCCTCTGCTGGAAGGCAGAGCCAGTCCTTATCTTTGAGTGTGCCCCATGAACTGAAAAAATATGTAAGATTCATCAAAGAAGTCTTTGAAGTCTTCTACCAGACCCTGAGCAAGCTCAGACATGTTTTAGCCCTGACAAAAAGTTTTATTTACCCTTTTGGCTACTGCTGCATTTCACTTTGTAGCACTGGACAGCGAGCAGAGCCCAGGACCTCCCCTCTGTCTCTGCACTGAATGACCAGAAATTCCAACATTGCTGATGCTGCAGGCACCCTTTTTCCCCCCATTTTTGTGCAGGGTGCTGCTCTCCTGGGGGGAGGAACGTGGTCTATTTGTGATTTGTGCTGTGACTTCCAAGGTGATGGGAGGCAATTCTTGACCTGATGAAGAAAAGGCTTCCTCATGGGTCTGGTTCTCAGCCTCCTGGGGCCATGCAGTGCTGAAAAGGTCCCTCAGGCAACTGAGATTTTCACACCCTTCTGTGGGGAAGTGAAGCTTACTCCAAGCAAATCAGGGCACCAGGAGCAGCACCTACACAGGAAACTTGTGGTTGATGCTTGTTGCAGAAGGGCATGAAATAGCCCAACCTCTCCACACCCACATGGTGCACTGCAGATGTTTTGCAAGCTTGGGGAGTTCATGTTCACCCAGGGAGCTGAAGCAAGGGGTAGAATCTGCTTCCGTGGAGCTATTCAAGACTTGACCAGACAAGTTCCTGTGCTTTTGAGCAGCAGGTTGGGTTAGATGACCTCCAGAGGTGCCTTCTTCCCTATGTAAATGTTTCTATGCTATCTATGCTCTTGAGTCCAGGCTAGTCTGGGGAGTCTGGGGTATTTTGGCTTAGCTCTAGCTCAGAAATCTCAGCTCTGCTTCTCAGGCAAAATGCAGACATGCCAAGTGTTTTCAAGTATGGAAAGCCAAGGAAGTATTTCACCAGTTTAAGAATTGGCTGCAGCAATTCCTCAGCTTTTTTAGCAGGCAAAAAGCATCATTTTCCACCCTGGAAAGATTTGGGATCTGAGGAAAGTGATACATGATGATAGTCCTTTCCTTATTGACTGTGAAAACACAATGGTGAGTACCTCTGAAATTGCTCTGCACTGGCACTGAGTAACACAAATCCCCTTCCAGGGGACATCTTCAAGAAGAAGGGACAACAATTCATCAAGATTAATCAACCTACTGAAAACAGGTCGTTCTTGTTTCAAAAGCACAAATTCTTGGCTGTCACAAAATCTGCTTTAGGCTCCAGCCCAGAGAGGACCTGGGAAAGAGCAGTCAGTGGTCCCAGCTGATGCTCTGGAGAGGAGGGGTGGTTCACACTCAACATTTCAGCTAATGCTTTCAACTCTCTCATCTCAGCTGCATGAAAGGGGACAGCAGAGAGATCTTTCCCACCAGCTCTCTTTCCCACCAGGCCCTTTCAACCTGCACAGAAGGAGAAGTTGAAGCTTTACTCAGCTGCTTTCTTCTTTTATGAGCACTCATGAGACAGCAACCAATAGGGCAGAGGAGGATGTTAAGCAAGGAGAAAACCAGGTTAAAGACTCAGCCATGCTAGAACAAGGATTCTTTGAAGGCCTGGAGATGTTCTTTCCCAAGTGGTTTTCAAACCACACTCTGCTTAGTTCCAGAGTAAGCAATAATAAGAAACACCAAGCAGACCTGTGCAGTGGTGTCTCATTCCTCTGATGCTTACCTTGCCAAAACTGCCCTTTCCCAGCATTTTGTGGAGAACAAAATCTTCAATGGTTAGTTTTAGTTGCACTCGGTGCTCTTGCTGCTCCTGGGGCTGTTGTCCCAAGTCTGTCTCTATCAGAGACTCTTCCTTTGTTTTATCCTCCACTGGAGTCTCCCAGGAGATGCCCTGTGGCTCTGGAACACACATCAAAGGATTCAAACAAACACTTAGAAATGGGCAGAAAATCCCCAGAACAGTTACAGGTATTGTGCTCAGAGTTTTGAAAGGATATTTTAGATAAATGGAAATGCTGGTGGCCAAATCTATGAAGTAGTTTGGCTCTACTCCCACACTACTTTCTCTCCATTTTACTCCATTGTAGCCACACATCCTTCAGTGGCATTGCTCCCATTTTACAAGCTCCTTCAATTGTCTTTCAGTTTTATGGCAGCAAAACACAACCACGTGAGTCTGCTGAAAGAAATGGTCCTCATATGCAGAGTTCTCTGACCCAAGCACAAAGCAGACAAACAAGGGATCTCCCCAGAAGACTGTAATTTTTGTTTCAGTCCCCCAGATCCCCAAGTAGCTTTGTCCAAGGTCTGTTAATCAACACTTCCCCAAATTCTCATTCACCTTCCTAAATGTCTGCTCTTCTAGCACAGAGGGCTGTGACACCCAAGTGAGCTTCTGGGTGAGTGAAACTGGGATCTTTCAAATGTTCTGGATGTCAAGCCCTACACAAAAATCTGAAAACAGAAAAAAGAATTGGCTGTGGTGATCAGAAGGACCCCCATCCTCCTGTTTAGACTTTGGTTTCTCTTTAAAGTTCCTAGATATTATGATCTATGAGTTTCAGGAGGAGAATATACACATTATTGTCAGTGTAGGTACCAGTTGTGCTGAAGTACTGGGTCAGAAAGAGAGTTTGGGGCCAGCTCAATGAGTGGTGGTTGGTGTCTCATGTCAGCAGAGCTTGGGATGGTGTGGAGGAGTTGCAGGCTTATAGAGAAGTAAGGAACCAGGTTGGGATCAAGGGTATCTGCTATAGCTGAGTGACATGGCTGGGAAATGTTGTTGCTATCCAGGGATGAGAATGGATAAGGATATGTCTTGCTCTGGGGTGGAAAGATGAATGAAAGATTCAACAGCTACTGAAGTCCCCACCCTTGTCACCTCCACCTAGCCATGTCCAAACCAGGAAATTATCGAAGCCAGTGGGTTCCATATCACAAGGGGAAACTACCTTTTTTGCCTGTTGTAGATCCTGGCAGTGCCTGAAGTGGTGTTACACCTTTTGCAGGAACTGGGAAGCCAATTTCAAGAGGTCCATCCCTGGAGATCTGCTCTGTATCACGCTGGCAGCGAGCCTGGATTACAGCAAACAGCAAAGAACTTTTGAGCCAAATGTTCTGAGCTTAGGGACACTGGTGGTTTTTAAGTATGACACCAGCCAAGATCTAGAAGAGGTCTTCACTTATGAGAGGAGCATCTCTGTACCAAATATTTAGGGGTTTGCTAACCCACAGCTTTCTGCAAGATGTGTGGGGGTGTTAACAGGAGGTTGTATTGCCAGTGTAGAGATCCCCTGCTTTCCACAGGGGTCTGAGTCCCAGGTTATCCACACAAAGGGCAATTTAATTAACAGCTTCCCTCCCAGTAGTCTTCTTGGAAGAGAAATCTGGAAAAATAGTAGAGGTTGGAACACACTTCAGCCTCTGTACAGTGTCTGGAGGAACTCCTTGTACCAGGATGCTGCAGAATGTCAGAGTTTGTCTGACTACAAGGGTGATGGGACATTCCTGAATCAGAACAACCCCATGCAACCCTACAGGCTTGGGGAAGAGTGGCTGGAAAGCTGCCCAGGGGAAAAAGACCTCGGGGATGCTGGTTGGGAGTGGCTGAATATGAGTCAGCAGTGTGCCCAGGTGGCCAAAAAATCCAACAGCATCTTGGCTTGTATCAGCAATAGCATGGCTAGTAGGACCAGTGACTGGGCCCCTGTACTAGGCACTGGTGAGGCTGCACCTTGAGTACTGTGCTCAGTTCTGAGCCCCTCACTACAAGAAGGACATTGAGGTGTTGGGAAGGGTCTGGAGAACAAATTTTATGAGAAACAGCTGAGGGAAATGGGGTTATTTAGCCTGGAGCAAAGGAGGCTGAGGGGAGACCTTCTGGGTCTCTACAACTCCCTGAAAGGAGGCTGGAGTGAGGTGAGGGTTGGTTTTTTTTCTCCCAAGGAGCAAATTACAGAATGAGAGGAAATGGTCTCAAGTTGCAGCAGAGGAGGTTTAGAAGAAATTTATTCACTGAAAGCACTGCCACAGTCTGCCCAGGGCAATGCAGGAGTCACCATCCCTGGAGTTATTTAAAAGACATGTAGATGGAGTGCTGAGGAACACAGTGGAGCTGGCAGTGCTAGGTTTCCAGTGGCCTCAATGATCTTTAAGGTTTTTTCTAACTGAAATGATTCTGTGAGACAAAAGGATGAAAGATAAATCCTCTGAGGGCTACTAAATACTCAGACTCCAGCTATATCTTAAGAAGACCCCAGAGTCTGAATTTCTGGTGCTTAGAAGAGTATTTTGTGAGAAGTCTCCAGTGTTTGCCCTCTCTACCTCCCAATGGTGACTCAAATTTTACAATGCAAGGAGCTGTAGAGAGACAGTAGGTAGTAAACAGAGAAGTAAGAGCAAAAAACCCTCCTCTTTGTAGGTTTGATTGAACTATGCAGAGCTAAACCTGGTAGATAGCTCCTTAAGAAGGTATAGATGGAAAAACACCCACTGTACAGACTAAGATGTTGCCTCGGGATACTAGAAGAACCTAAATGTTGATGGCTGGGTTCCTACAGGATTTGTCCCTCTCTAAACTTACTCAAGAGCTGAGAGGTGTCCTAACAAGCCAGATTTTTCACTACGACCTCTATTACATTTTTTGCTTTTGGGCTTGTGACAAGCTATTTTTCCTTTTTGTAAATTAAATTCTCTGTGTTCATACACTGTTAATATGACACTTGTATCCTCCCAGGGCCCATGTCTCTTCATGAGAGTCCCTGCTCTGGAGATGTGGATTCCAAATACAACAGAGAGACACAAGAGAAATTGCTAAATGACAACCAGGGAGCAAGGCAGTGACAGCAGAAGGACCAAACCAAGTTCCTCTCACTCTCCTTGGCCTCTGATACACAACCTCCACTGTGAACATAATGAACTGTCCCAAATCAGGGTAAGAGTCCATCCAGACCCTGTCCTGTCCTGTCTACAACAGAGATCAAGTAGATACCAGGTAAAGGTTTGAGAAGAGCACAGGCATTCAAAGTCATCTCAGAATATTCTCCCTGTTTCCAGAGACGTGGCTCAGAGGTCACTGATTCAAAAACAGTGTTTTTCTATTAGCAGATTTAAATATTTCATTAATCTTGAACAGATTTCTTTTCCATAAACACTGGAGATTGTCACTGGAACCCACAAGAAGTTTTGGCCTTCAAAAGTTGCTGAGTTGCATGAGTTTAACTGCTTATCCCATGAAGGACCAATTTCCTACTCTTTGCTCAAAACTTGTTACCCACTGCACTCCACTCTATGCCCTTATTTCTTAAATGAAACAAACATTGAACATCTGATCCTCCTTTCTCCAGATCCCTCACAGATTAAAATTATTTACCTGCTGGGTGCTCTCTATCATTGCCAGAGCTTCAGCCATTAGTTTCTGGTTAACTCCACAGAGGTTTGCTACTTTCATCTGGCACTTGTGGTGGACATTCATGCCACATGCTGAAAAGGAAGAACAAGAGGTGTGAGGACAACAGAGGACAGCTAGGCTGGACAGGCTTTGACATTTTGTTGGTCAGAAACATGTTCTGCTGTTGGATAAGGGCAGAGATCAGCCAGGTAAACAGCTGAAAGCCTGGGCACCATCTGTGTCTCATGAGATGGCACTTCCACTGGTTTTTGGTCCTCTATGGAGACAAAGTTTTCTTTTATCTTCTTCTGGGAAAAAGGTTGTACTTTTACATCCACCAGACTACAGGCAACCAGGACTCCAAAGTCCATTGGCTCACAGATAAACCCTAATCACAGAGCAGGATCTCCCCCTTTTTGTTAAGATTATGAAGGTGGTGAAGATTTGGTTTGTCTGATAGTGGGAATAGAGCATGAAAGTCAATTCTAGGAGTGATTGTGGAAGATGAAAACTGGACACTGGGATATTCTTTTGGAATAGGCTTCTCTGGGAAGTGACTGCTCTATATGAACTCTTGTGGACTCTTCTCATGGACTTTCTATGTGCTGACAGTGATTCTAATCCCTAAAGAATTATTCTCCTTTGTCCTGGTTTGGGCCAGGATAAAGGTGATTTTCTGTCTTGTACTTTTGCTTTCAGCTCAGTCTCTTGTAAGTAGCTGCACTTGCTGAAATGAACAGCAAGTTTCTCAGTCAGTGTCTGCTCCTGGGACTGCTCACACTCCATGGTTATAGTTACTGCTGGAGAATGGGCTGCAGAGCCAAGGACACTGCTCAGCTCTGAGGAACATTTTGGGCTCTGGAAGGAGAGGAGGAGTAAAAAGGTCTCACCTGAAGCCCACCTTTGGGGAGGACAGGACAAGATAGATGCCAGAATTGACCAAACAGAGTATTCCATCCCATACACCTCACACTCAGTATAAATTTGAGGGATCACAAGGGTCAAACCCCTTCCTGTCCTTCCTGCTTCCCCTTCTTCACCTCTCCCTGTTTGCTTCAGCATCCTGGGAGGATTCCATCCCTTCCTCTGCCTGTGCTCCTGATCCATTCCAGCCTGGATCTGTGTGTTCCTGCCTCCAGCTCCCAACTGCTCCTGAGCCCAGGATTCCAGCCTGGACTTTCCCAGGGCTGCCCTGCAGCCTCAGTGGGGATGTGAGAGTTATTGGGGGGAAGGGGGGAGGGACGTGGTATCAATTTTCCTGTATATTTGTATAGATTGAGTAATTTTTCCTATTTATCATTACTGTTTCATTAAAGTTGTGTAGTTTAGTTTTCAACCCCTAAGTCTCTCTCCCTTATTCTCTCTCTTTATGAAGGAGGAGGGGAGGATTAATAGAGAGCATCTGTTATTGGGTTTAATTGCCAGGCCAGTGTTAAATCGTGACATCTTTGAAGACAGTCCCCTTGGGAACTCCTTCACCACCTCAGATGCCATCTCACACAGATCTCATAGAGCAGGGTGATAAATGAGATTTGTAACTTTAGATTGCAACTTTCTAATGACAGCATCCCACTCCTGTGCTCAGCCTGTGCCACCTCTACCAGGAACTCACCATCACACTTCAATCCTTGCCGTGCAAGGCCCCAGAGGAGTGTGCCACAGTGCTCACAGAAAGTTGGGCTCTTGTAGTTGTAGACTTTGAAGCGGTGAGGCATGTCAATCTTGAACCTTTCTTTATGGAACTGCAAGGAAAAAAGCCATATTGGCAATTCATTCCTCTCCACCCCAGCTCTGCATGGAGAAACAGCCCCCAGGCTTTACCACAGAAGATGGGTTGCTCTTTTATCCTTGGGTGTGACCATCTAGAAAAAGTTATCTATAGCTATCATTCAGATACACAAAACTAAATATGGATACATGGTATCTGTACAATTCAGTGGGAACTGAGTAGTTTAATCCCTGGACTTGATTTATCTGACCAGACAGGTGCATCCATCTCAGCTACAAACCCAGGCTCCTTTGATGCTCAATGGAAAAACAGAGGAGTAGTGCTAAAAATTATTCATCTATCCTGAAATGGATGTCAACATTTATTCTCATTTGTCTCCCTTTGGAAGAACCTATTTTTCTTCTTTTAGTATCTAGGAAGTCAAAAGTGATGACAAAGTTGGATGCATCTAGCTTGCAGATGTCAGAAGACAGGTGAGATGAATCTCATCTCTAAAGACTGTAAAAGGAGGAGCCAGGGTGGGTCTGGAAGCAAACAGAACCTGTGTGACACAATTACAAAAAAAGGAATAGTCCTATCAAGAGTTCAAGTTACACTTCTTCTCACCTGAAAAGAAGCTTTATTATAAGCTGATTCAAGAAAAATAAAATAAATAATAGTGGAGACAGAAGATCTTCCACTGTTTGGAAAACTCAGATAACACAGAGTGGGATGTTGAAGTACTGCTCTGAAAATTCAGTGTGATGTCCTGCCTAATACTGGATAGTGAAGAATTTCCTCCAGTAAATCTTCATCTCACATCCATGACTTCCCTGTGAGCTCTAATTCATACATCAGAACAATGTCACTCCTGATTCAGCAGCTGCTCATCCAGTGGCTGCATTTGAGCAAATCACAAGTAGGATGTAATGAAACCACTGGAAACATGAAAACCAAAGGGCACAGATCAATTTCTACAGCTTTTAGTGCAGCTGCACCTCTTGCTTCATCAGAAGTTGTTTTGCAGAGACGTAGAAGAAATCTGAATGGTGCCCAAGTTTATCAGAAGGCAGCAAATAATAATTGCACTACTACATACCATTGTTTCTCTGCTGTTGATTGCTGATCCTGTACACTTGGCTATTACTTTATCAATGCACTTCTTATGAATGGCAGCATTGCATTCTGAAAGAACAAGTGTGTCACAGTGTTAGTAAAAAATCCCTTAGGAAAAGATCAAGTAAAAAATGGTAATAATAGCAAAAAAGTTTCTTACGTCTGCATTGATAGCCTTGTTTATTCAGACCCCTGAAATGAACACAGAAATGGTTAATTCTGAATGTTCTGAAAGCCTCTGCAGAAGCAAGGAGGGCAACATTTATGAAAGAAACAGAACAAAATAGCTTTGCTTTTTATCAGTCTTTATAAAGCTTCTCTAATCTATGTATCTCCATTCAGTCTCACTGTGGAGTGATCCTCTGTGGTTTTCACATCCTTTTCAGCACACATTCACATTCTGAATTTCACAACATCCAAATAACAAACTGGGCTGATGAGAAATATGTGAGGATTTGTCCAGAGACAAAAGCATTTGTAAAAAAAATGAAGGGAATTTTCCCAATTGGAATCACAACTGTGAACCACATCCTTGAAGTGATGCAAGAACTCTACAGGTAAGATGCCAAGGGTCCAGTCCTGCTGACTGCTGAGAATCACAGGAGAAGTGGAACTGGTCCCTAGAGTTAAAAGGGGAAAATTCAGGGATCTGTTTTCATTTACCATACAAACTCATGACAGACAGAGCAGAAGGTGGGTTGTGGAAAGAAGGTGGCTGTGAACTCGTGACATTTGACATTATGGATTTTGGCCTGTTTGATGGCTCCCCTGCGCTGGTGCAAGGAGAAGAAACCTTCAGTCTCACAGTCAGCCAGGTCCTTTGCATCTGTGTGGAAAGGAAACAGAAGATTTATAAGGGTAATAAATTAAGGGTAATAAGGGTACCCTTAAAACAGAAGGGTAATAAATTAGGGCATAATTATTTTATATTCTTATGCATTATATATTATATTATTATTATATTATTGGATTAGGGGATAATTATTATAAACTAGGTAATTAATTATATATTAGGGTACCCTGTCCTGATCAGGCATATTGAGAAAATGCAGCTGGCAAAATACTAAACTAATGAAGCTGATGATTCACTGATGGGTATGAATACTTTTTAAAGAAGTAAAGTTTTCTGAAACCCACAAAAAGCTTGCTTGGACTTTTTTTATCTATCACTCCTACAAGGCCATTGAAATTACTTTAAACTTGGGACTCTGAATTCTCTTGAATAGTTGTAACACTGCTTTTGAAACCTGGATTCTCAAGGAGAAATGCTTTGCAGCTATAGATAAAATTCTAACTTTCTATAGCACTGCAGAACCATGCCCTACAAAAAGGATAAAATTACAGTTAAAAATAATAATTTATGGGCACAAATACACTTGCATAAACATGTATGTTCATAGGTATATGAGTAATTAAGTGAATCCCTTAATTATGCATCTATGTGTGTGTGAGTAAGCACACAGGCATGTTCCTAGGATTTGCTTTTTCTTGTTATTTTTCCATGCCAACAATTTCTTTGCTGGTGGCTGTGTCTGTGTTCACATTTAAACTTTTTAAAACAGCACCCAACCAATTCTGAGTAAAATTCTGAGTACAGATGTGCCCTCATGTATGTGCTTGTGTCTACAGAGGTAGAGATGCACACAGGATCTCCCTCTGAATCTCTGTTTTCCACTGCACAGCAAGTTACAGAGGCATTCTGTGGAAACTGGCCCCACATATGATCTGATGCTGATCTTTGTAATCTGATTCGTAATACAAACACAGCTTCCATTTTCCATGCTTTGGCCTCTCACAACACTCAAGGAGGCAACAACATTCTCTTCTATATTGACATTAGGAATGGATGAAGAAAATTACCAGCATGGACATGCTACTAGCTGTTTTCAGTACTTGTTCCTATAAATGGAAAGTCCTTCTAGATATCTACACCTTGGAGCTTAACCCTACATCTGAGGGTGCAAGAATTTTGGCACCAGTGACAGGAGAATAAGATGGAGCACTTGGATTGCAAACCATTTTCTTCACCAAAGCAAAATGCATTTCACGTGGGCACCAAACCCTGCAGGTGGGATTAGGCTCCCAGAGGAATGATGGGGTGTCCCCTGGTCAGGGTGACTGAGCTGCTGCCATGTCCCTGGAGGTCTTTCCTAGCTGGACCAGGCAATAGAGCCCAGTGAACATCTCAGCCCACCTTGCAGCAGAAACCTGTATTTGATCAAGTGAATCACTCTCTAGGATTTTTTCCCATTTTGCCTACATTGCTCTTGAGCTTAAAAACCCAATTATTAAATATATTTAAGTGTTCTCAACCATAATGTGTATCCCAAGCTTTACATCTGTGCTCTGATGCCCACCATGGCACATGTTACATGCCTACAAACAAGTAGAATGAATTCAGATGGAGGTGGCTCCTTGAGTATCAATTCTATCTTGCTCAGCATAATGAGAAAAAAATACTATTTTAGTGGTAAACCAGCCCAAATCTGCCTTGCAAATCACGGAGGAAGAGTCAATCTCCACACACACACACACCCCTACAATAAAAATTGCTTTTCTTGTGTGTTCATTTCAAACCATTCTGAGAATTCCTATGAATACATCAGTAGTAACACAGGCTTTCTGTGCAGACATCATGTCTGGCCCAGACAACCAGAAATCCCATCTCTCAATTAAAAAACAAAATCACTTGCCACTTATTTCCAGGAAGTATCTTGCATTCATCAGCATTCGCCCTTGAGGTTTCAGCTCTAGCTGGTGGAGATAAGTGAAAAATAAAAATAATACAAAAAAAAAGAGTAGTGCAATCATTAAACAGTCATTCAAAAACACAACAATCATTTTAGAATACCCACGCTATCTCCTTTTCCCAGTGGAAATTGATGAATGCCAATGAAAGTTAATTTTTGGGTAGCCCATACAAGCATGGGGCAACAAGGGAGGCTGGGAACAATTACACAGAGAGGAGGAGGCTAGATCAGCTCTCATCTTTGAGATCCCTTCCAACCCAAACCATTCTATGATTCTACAATTCTATGATTGTTACTTCAAATTTACTCCACTGTAACTCCTGTGGTTTTAAAGGAGTTCCTCTGACATAACTCTGTAGTCAGGCAGCTGTGAATCAGTTACTTGATATTAGATTAAATTTTGAAGCTGTTTCCCCAGAGCACATGAAATAATTCACATTTAGCCAATCATAGCACCATTTGTCCCCTGCGGGTTTCCTAAGCAAAAATAAATACATGGGCACAGCTCACATCAACCAGAATCCTTGCTAAAAGAGGATATGTGTTTCAACAGAAAGGCAGAAAATAATACAGATGTGCTGTGCTACATTTTTCTGGCATGCATAGAAGTCTTTGAGTAGACAAGAATCCTTGGATAGTGGTGACAGTCACAGGCATGGACAGGAGGCATTCCCCTACCCCACAGCAGCTCCCCATCACATCCTGCAAGAGGAGATAACAATGCTCACCCAGATCTCTGTCTTCCCATTGCTCTTTTTGCACCTCTCTGCCAGCACCTTGAGTTCCACCGTGGTCTCTGAAACCATCTCAGCACTTTTGTCCTTGACAACGATCTGCATGACCCTCCCGTTGTTGATGTGGGCATCAAAAGTGCTGTTCCAGGGTGGGTACATGGTGGGTTTCTTCTGCACGTACACTTGGCCATTTTCTGTCAACAAGAAGCAGTCTGGATTGACTGGACTCGTTTCTCACCTGCCCTAAAGCCACCATTCTGTAGCTCCTGAGAGAGATTTGTGTTATTGACCCACTTCAAGGTCTCCCTCCAGGAAGGGTGTCTAATGGAACATGTTTGAGTGTCTTACAAGGTTACTGCATGAAGTGAAACCTAGGATGGGATTCGTCTCACTTAACATTAGGTACCTACATTGTGTATGCCCATATTGAGTCCATTCAGAGCCAGTGAAGAGAATATAATCAAGAAAAATCAGTGGGGTTGGAGTGTGCTCATTTCACCAAATGGAGACATCTAGAGTAGGAAAGATTAATTTCCACTCTTGCCTCCACCAGCTCTGTTGAGTAGATCTCAAATTTAGACTCCAACACCATAGATACCCACTGCTAATCAGGCAAATCTCATCACAGATAACCAGCTTCATGGATCAGCCACCCCACAGCAGTGAAAAACTGAACAGTTTTGCTTCAGTCTCCCCAAAGCTGGATGCATTTCATTATTAAAGTTCATCTGGAGGACATGTTCAGTCAGCTGCTACATCTCAGCCAACTCAGGGATGTTAACATAGGAACTGCCTTGCAGACCTGCAACTACATCCACAGAGAAGCAGACTTTTCAACCAAATTTTTCCTGTAGCTCTTCCTCATGCATCAATTCCTCTTCCTTCACAACAGACACATCTTCAAATGGAGCAGAGCATCTCTAAGGCTCAGCACTAGCTTTCAGAGGGTTTTCTCCAGTTAATTCTCTTTGAAAAGAGTCTCAGCCAGATTTACTTATTTCATACATCCCATTTTATTTCATACAGCCCTGTAAAAGGCTTGGACACTTACTCAATTCTATTTCACAGTTGCCCTCTGCAAATTGGCAACCCATCAGATGCTGATGTTGGTTGAATAAGAGAATCAAAAGCAGTTGTGTGAGCAGCAGACCTACAACTCCTGCCTCCTAAAGACCTTGCTCCTGCCTCCAATAATCCCAGCCTTTCCCTCATCTCATCCAACTGGAAAATCACATGCAGCTGATAACCTGGAACATGGCATGGATAGAAGAAAATGTTTCCCTAGGTGGGACAACTAATTCCTCTGTTCAGTTTTCATTCATTCCTCTGTTTCAGTTTTCACACCTTCAGGATGGAGGTAAACAAGCTCCAAAGCTACTGGAGGCAGAGAAGGGGGAAAAAAGCAACTTCTGACTGTAATATTCATCTCTAGAAAGGAGAAGATGATTACTGAGGGGAGAACAAACCACAGACACCCCATCCACTGTTTTTTCCTACAAAAAGAGAAACAACTGCCAGAGCCAGCAGATAGAGGTAGGTAGAGAGGAGGCATGCAGGATCCCACAGCCCAAACTGACTTCCTGAAATTTCACTCTCTGCCCCAAGCCCAGGCTTGCACCAAGCACTTTTGTCTGTGGTTCCATCACATAAACTGGATTCAAGCTGCAGTCAAGCTGACCATCTGTGATGGTCTGAATGGCCAAACAGACCAGATACAGAATCACAGAATGGTTTGGGTGGGAAGGGACATTAAAGACCATCAAGTTTCATCTCCCTGCCATGGGCAGGGACACCTCCCACTCAACCAGGTTGCTCCAAGTCCCATCCAACCTGGTCTCGAACACTTCCAGGGAGGAAACAGCCACAACTTCCCCGGGCAACCTGTTCCTGCAGTGTAAAATAGTATCTTACATTTGTCATGCTCAGGATGATGAGGAGTTGTGTAGCTAAATTAAAGGTTCGAATTCAGTTTCTCCAAAGTTTAGAGCATCTCCATCCAAGGTGAATCCATCTCTCCCACTTAGATGAGGATGTCTTACCACTTATGAAGATTTTGGCAATCATATAGTGAGCTCATTTTTCTGCAGGCTTAATTTGCTCCCATCAAGCTTGCAAATATAAATTCAACCTGCTCTTTCAACAAAAGCAAACAAAAGAAGACATAAAAATGAGCCATAAACTTCCCAGCTTCACAGAGAGCAGAAGGCTCGGTGAGGAGAGTTGTTTCTTTGCTTCATCAGTGAAATTCCAGGGATGTGAAACCCAGCATTTGCAAAACAAGTGCTTTCGTTTGCATTGCACTTCAAAACATATGGATTAAATAAACAAACCCTGGAATGTGACTGAGAAATCCAATGTATGGGAGCAGACAGTCACCCCTGGAGCATCCCCACTGACGTCTGTGGAATTCTGCCAGGGATTCATCTAACCCTGGGTTCCTGGAAAAATAAAACAGCATCTGTCTTTCCCAAGCAGAAGCTTCCACTGGAGCTGGGAGCTCTTTTCCTGGACGTTTGCTGAGTTCATACATAGAGAAGGATCTTTCACACAGCAAATGTCACCAAGACAGGTGGTGAAATGGCACCAGGCCAGGTGATTCGTGCAGGCAGAAGTAATTTTTAAAGGGCATGTTTTTTTATACGTCAGAGGTGCACTTGGTCTCTGGAGTGGTTTGTTGCTGTAACACTTCTAACTACATGGAGTTGGATATTTTTTCTTTATGGTTGGTTGTTTTTTTGTTTTTTTTTTGTTTTTTGTTTTTTTTTAAATTACATAATAAAACAACAGGATACCTTTTACAAACCAGACAAGTTGAGAAAAAAAAAAAAAAGCAAAAAAAAAAAGCCTGCCCAATAATTTTCCTGAGCTTCTGAAATTTCTGAGGGTGCCCTTGTGACACTCTAGTGCCCACAGATGATGTGCATTAATTCCAGACTCTTGGAAGTCAAACACATCTATCATGTACTAATGCTCTGTTTACAAAAAAAAAACCTGTCTCTTCCCCAGTAAAAAAATCCCAACCTCTTCATGCCCTGCTAATGCTACATGGGGTATATATCAGGACAATATGGGTATATAACAGGACAATGCAGAAGTCAGAACAGAGACATCTCCCAAATCAGTTCCACCAGAGCTGGCAGGGGGTTGGGATTGAATCTACCTTGGATTCAGCTTTGTGTTGATGCATATCTTGCCATGTATGTATATGGTACAGCAATCATCTGCACAGGCATGTACCATGAGGACAAGGGGCAATGGTTTGAAACTTGAAGAAAGGAGATTTAGATTAGGTATTAAGAGGAAATTCTTTACTCTGAGGTTATTGAGACACAGGTTGCCCAGGGAGGTTGCAGATTCCCTCTCCCTGGAAATGCTGAAGGCCAGGTGGGATGGGTCTTGGAGCAACCTGGTTGAGTGGGAGGTGTCCCTGTCCATGCAGGGGGTTTAGATCTAGATGGTCTTTGATGTCCAACCCAAAGCATGCTATGATTCTGTGATTTGATGAAGTAATCTTAATGGCCATGTATCAAAGCACAAAGCTGGGAGTCAGGACTGCTTGCCCCTCTTACCAGCTTTGCAGTTTATTCACTCCTGTTCCTTGGACATGCCACTTCAGCCAAAATTTGCAACTCAGAGCATCAGTATAATTTGTTTTTTTCATTGGAATCCCATTACCACTGAGCAGCACATGCTTTGGGAAATCAGGGAGCTGGAGAGCAAACTGTGATCAAAAACACCATCAAGCTGGGATGCAGTTACTTCAAATATACCCAGACAATATTTGCTCTGAGACCTTCATTGCCTTTTGCCCTCTCTAAGACTGAGCATGACAACTCCCAAAGGTCGTGTTGAGAGCATTTTGGGAATACAGAGTCAGGCTCATCTCACTGAACATCAGACAAGTGCCACTGAGTGGACTTTCTAAACTGCCCTCAGAGTCCATGGAAAGCACTGGGCTTTTCCAGGATGTGATTCACCAAACCCATTCTGGATGCATTCCTCAAGAGGAGATGAATCCCACCACAGAAATCCCTGTTTGTTTCCTTGGGCTAGAATACAAAGGTATCTGACTTACTCAGACATCAATATCCTTGCAGAAGATTGGAATTAGAGGGGTGATGGATCCCCCAGAGGTGGTTCCACCCCCCCTAAAATGGGAGTCTGAGGTGAATCAATGACAAGAGTTTCCTACTGCTGCCACTGAAATGATGAAGAGTTCCTGGGGCTGCCCTACCATGCTCTGAGCAGCAGCTACATGAGTGCAATTACATCCCAGCAAACAGAAATCTTCTAATAGAAAGACATCATTTTTCCTATATTCAGTCCTCACTAATGGAGAAAACTTTGCCCAAACTCACTTTTTTATTTCTTTGTGACAGAGGTATATTATTATCATAATTAACATTAATATATTATTATTATTATTATTATTATTATTATTATTATTATTATTATTATTATGCAATAATTATTACTACTATTATTATTACTATTACTAATACTATTATCTCTCAGGAACATAAAAATTATATCCCTTAGTACATTTTTGCTTGTTAGATGACAGAAAAGATCTTCAGCTCTGTGTAAGACAAACAGATATAGGTTGGTGCTGACCAGCTTGATTTTATTCACTTTTGAACTGACAATAGGCTTAAATTTGAGTTTTGGCTTTCAAAGGCCTCATTAAAGCACCAAGGAAAGCCATGCATAGAGCTGAAATAGGACGTATTTTCCATAAAAAGGGAGATCTTAGAGCATCTTGTCATACAGTGGTTTCTTTTCTTTTGATTTTACCAGTCATCACATCTTCCAGAATCTTTTAAAGTATATTATAAGCCAAGACAAAATGGGCTGAATGACAGATTACCCTTTTTCTTTAAAAAAAAAAAAAAAAGAACAGCAAACAAATGGGCAAACAAAATGTGAAAAAAAAAACCTATTTAAAAATAATAAAATAAAAAAATGCTAAATTTTTTTAAAAAGATATTTTAACAGCCCCTGGAAGTTGGTGCAATGGGGTTTCTGAAAGTATAAAATGGGATTTTTTATTTTGCCTAATTTTTAAAGAATCATAGCACTCAAGCTATGAATTTATCAAAGGCTTAAGATAAATAGCAGCCAGTATGAGGAATTCCCTGACACTGAAGGTCTTGATCTTCATGTCTCCTGAAAAGCAGAACTGAAGAACTTTTCATCCTCTCACTGGGACTATTTTCATTCAGAAGACATCTAGAATTTTTTCTCCAGTGAGGACATGGATCCTCATTTTCCATCAGTGTCATTCAATGGGGGAAAATATCTATATTTTCCCTATACCCAGACAGGGCTTAGCAGGTGGTTTCACTTTCAAACATTTTGCATAGCACAAAAAACCAAGAGAAATTAACTGGGGTTGTTCAAGAGCTTTTTTTTTTTTTTTTTTAAATGGTGAAAATTGGTAGACCTATCAACTCCTTTAAAAAACATGACAAAGAACAACAGCCCTCCCAGGACATTTCTGGGGCACCCAGACTTCACCTTCCTGAGGTCCCACTGGCAAACAACAACTTCTCACCTAAAAGTGAAACCAAATACAGCTGATCTGCTCTGCCACATGCTGGGACCTGAAAAGCAGTTGCTAATATCCTCAAATTGAAGACTTAACCTTGTCAGGCATCATCATTAAATCAGACTGTGTTGCAGGTCACCCCGAATTTGAACTTGAACATTACCGAGGCACAAAAGGCCCCTCACAACCCCATAAAGGGATTTCCTAATGTGCTTCCTACACACCAACAGTGAGACCCTAAGGCTTGGACATATTAAAAAATGTATGTAGTTATCACCTTCCCACTTACCTGACTCCACGACTTCTTTCACCATCACAGCACAGTAAGGGTTAATCACCTCCCCCTGGGATGGCAGGTAAGGGCCACTGTCGTAGTTGGATAAACCAATCCTCAGGAAGGGAGACATGACAAGTCCTGAGGCAAACAGAAGACGAGGCGATATTTTGGGAAGAGGCTAAAAATTCCCTCAGTTTTAACCAGGCTCTTATCTCCAGCAGACAGGGGTCCTCCAGTCATTCATCACCCATCCAGCTGGAGATTCTTTGACTTCCTCCTCTCTCCAGCAAGGCGATGGATGGGCTGAGGGAGTGCTGCTCAAACGGGGGTTAAGGTGGAGAAATTCAGCTCTTGCCTTACCCCTGGAGCTCAACTCGTGTGGGAAAGCCCCACAACAGCAGCTTTGAGTGCTAGTGACTTGACACCAACCATCAGGAGCTAGTGGGAGGGCTCCCTGCCCATGGCAGCAGGGTTGGAACTCGATGATCCTTAAGGTCCCTTCCAACCCTGACAATTCTGTGGTTCTATGAACCAGAACGACAAGGCACGGAATCCAAATCTGGGACTTTCTTGGCTGGGATAACCTCTGCTGTAATTTATACTGAGTCACAGGTTCAAGAAACAAAATGCTACGAGAAGAGTTTCAGGAATACAAGGCTGTTGGAAGCCTGTAAGCTGAACTTGAAACTGTGAAATAGCTGTGTGTTATTTATATACAGCGTGGAAATGATCTCGGGCATTTGACTGCTTGAGTGCTGCCTCATAAGTGAAGCTATAAAGAGAAAATTCAGCTCATGTGAACCTTTCTGTATAGAGGATGGAGCAAAAAAACACAACAAAAAATGGGATCTGAGAATAACTTTAAAATTATGAAAACAGAAACATATAAAGCTGAAAACAGGAACATACAAAAACCAAGATGCCAGGAAACACAACAAAGCCTTTGGGTTGGCCTTCTCTGTAGGCTCTTTCAAAGCTTCCAGAGAGAAGATTTAGTGAAACCAGAGAGTATTAACTGCTGTTGCTGGTGCCCATCATTGTGTCCTGAGGACTGGGATTTACCACCCAACTTTTTTGTCAACTTCTGAGTTTGTTATTCCTGGCTCTCCAGCTGGTCAATGGGAAGCAAAAGCACTTTAAACACAGCTGCAAATGTCCATCTCTTGGCCCACCAAATTTAGAAGAAATGAGTCTTATTACCAGTTGTTACCTGTCAAATATATTAACAATGTTCAACTACATCAGCAAAATATTGAATAACTTGTGGTGTATGATGCAGCCCAAGTTTCTTCTGCTTTTTAAGTCTGTGATGCTCTAAGCCAAGGGACAGCTTCTCTAGCCTCCCAAACAGCAGAAGATCCTGATTCTTTGCTGGGAATGGCATTTTCTTACCTGTAAATGGTATTTTCCTGACAGACAAGTTCAGTCTCTGGCAAGAGGGGTTTCTCTTTTCATCACAGCTGTGGACAAAATGGAAAGGATTTTCTCAGCTGAAAGAATGGGGGAAACTGCTCCTCTGACTTGAAAACTTGGACCCTCTGTCTAAGGAGACAGAAGGCAAAACCAGCAAGGGGAGAGGAAAACTTGAGAAACCAAGATGTAGCCCTTTGCTTGAGTGCCTTCTCTCTTCCCCAGCAGTGTGGAGGGATGAGTTCCCAGGGGGCAAAAGTCAGGGGTGACCATAAAATTCAGCACAACTTCCAGTTAGTGTGTGGCCAGGTTGCAGCAGGTTGGTGTTTTCCTTGTGGCCTGCGTATGGTGAGAGCTTCTCCTTCTTTCTCTTTTATAAAACAAAGACAAACAGCACTGGGGCTGAAACACCAACTATTCTAGCCCAAATATTGCTAAGTGCTGAGCCCTTGGGTGTCAACACTTTATAACACTTCAGCAAAAAGATGGCCCATGCAGCCAGCTGCATCTTTTCTCTGAGAGAGATTTCATCAGGGGAGGCTTCCCAGGAGGTTTCCTTTAATCTGTTACCCTACATAAAGCCAATCTCTACAATGGATAATCTCTACAAGCTCTACAAGACTCTCCTTCCCGTCCAAGCTCCTGGGTACATGAGCCAACAACCAGGTTGAGTTCTCAGGAAAACAGCAAAAAACTCATAAACCCTCTTGGATACTGCACTTAGGAGAGGAGAAAACCATCAGGTTTCTGGGGAAGACATGATAGGGCAGAAAGAGAGAAATAAATCCTATGACTGATGTCTACTGGGCATCCTAGGAATGCACAGATCCTGGGCCATCTGCAGGTACCAGACCTCCTCTAAGGACTGTTCAAGGACCTTAAAGTGGTAGTGCTAAGAAAAAGGGGAATATATTCAAACTGGAAGAGTTTAGGTTGCATTTTAGGAAGAAATGCTTTCCTGTGAGGGTGGTAAGACCCTGGCCCAGGTTGCCCAGAGAAGCTGTGGCTGCCCCATCCCTGGAAGTGTCCCAGGACAGGCTGGATGGGGCTTGGAGCAACCTGGGCTGGTGGGAGGTGTCCCTGCCCATGGCAGAGGGGTTGGGACCTTCAAGGGTCCCTTCCAACCCAATCCATTCCATTATTCTATGACATCTAGATGTGTCATTGCTCCCAACTGGGAAAACATCAGTACTTAGCAGTTGTACATAAACAAGTGGTAAAGACTGGGGCTGGATGCAGGAGATAAAGATGTTCCAGTCCTCCTCTGGGTGAGAGCAACCTCTCTCTGAAGGGTGTTACAGAAACACATTAGCCAAGTGCCTGATAACCTTGATGTGGAAAGCCACTTCTATTTAGATATCCCAGCACAGGTAGCTTTGCAAGGAAAGGCATTTGTCACACTATACAAAAGTGCAGGCAATAGTTTATGAGTGGTCCATGGCACAGAAAGGTTAAAATTTCTGCCTGGACTGTTAGAAATAGAAAAATCGGATCAAATTAAGTAGGAAAAAAAAATCTCTTTAACAGGAAGAAATATATGTATATATATATCCCCCCTCTGTTTGAAGCAATTATTTATCCATTTCCTTTTTTTTTAAAAAAATAAGAAACCTACTGAGTCAAAAGACAAAAAGAAAAACAAATCAAAGGGTCTCTGGTAGCAGAAAGGAAATCCAGGGGGTTGCATGAGAAATGTAGCAATAGTGTGGAAAGACAGCAAGAGACAACAGTGTATTAACACTACTGGCTCAAGTATTGAAATGAGGGCTAGAAGTTTGAGCCTGTCATTCATAACATTTTAGTGAAATCAAGGTAGTTACAACTTAGTTCAAATTGTGAAAGCATCTTGTCCTGCTAAATATTCACATCACTACTCCATTAATCCCTGGTTGGATGTGCTGAAAGATACCTGTTCAGATCTGTGGATCTGCCCCCTAAACAGTGACATTGAAATTTTTTCTTAGTCTTCCATGCAGAATGCTCCCTCCCCCACATGCCAACACTTCATTTTGACTCTTCATTTAATGATCACATTTCCTAGAAAGGTTGTGGAGTCCCTATCCTTGGAGATATTACAAAATTGTCTAGATGTGGTCCCTGGCATCTGGCTCAAGGAAGCCCTGCTTGAGCAGCAGAGTTGGACAAGATGACCTCCACAAGACCCTTCCAAGCTCTTCCAACCCGTGATTCCATGAAAACATGATCTAATCCTAGGTATCTACAGAATCTGCATCCCCATGTGAGGCAGTTACCTGGGCTCCTGAGAGAGGAACAGAGAGAAACATTCAGATCATGAGCTGGACCCATTTTAGATCCCTCCATTAGCAGGTGATGAACTGGTTTCTCTTTGCTCTTTAGCTTTGAGAGCAAAGATGATACCTGGGGATGATCTATGATTTATGAGATTCTTCAAGCCATCAAATTTCAAAAAAAATCCCCTGCTTTTGGGTCAGATCTAGAAGACTTAAACTGGGACTTCACATAAACCATAAAATCTGCTCTGCAGCCACCAGCACACATCTTCTACCCAGGTGCAAAGCAGGACGGTTTGGCACACTAAGTGGTAGCACTAGCAAAGCACCAGCTTCCCATATAGACCTTGTAGAGGCTGGCTAAAAGCCTGCTAAAACCCAAAATTTACAGTTGCACCAGCTTCATGTGAGCACTTTGTCCCAGGGTGAATTCCTTCACCCTGTCCAACAAATCAGAGAGAGAACTGGTTTCCTGCTTCTCTCTCACTTTCTTTCCTGAAAACCACCTTGGTTTGGCCCAAACATTTGTTTTCTAGGTCACATCTCCAACATTTGCCACTACAGAGCTGCTACTTGGCTGGCACCCACAGCCAGAAACAATTAAGGAACAACACAGCTCAGTTCCAGCAAGGGCTCACTGGAGCAGCAGAAGTTTTAATTTAACCCTGGAAGCAGCTGCAATGGATACAGAGAGCATCTTCTTCATTTCCCCCAGCAAAGGGCACTGTAAGGTATCTAAAAACTAAGGCTGGAGAGCATCTTTCTATAAAGGACCACCTGCAACCTCTCCACCAATAAAATATTCAATACAGTGTAATAAGGGTCCAGCAATACTGTACCCTGCTGTGAACAGAGGAGCTTTGACCACGCTGGAGAATAATGCAACATATGGAAATCATTCCCAAATGGTATTAGGAAGCAATAAATAAATTCCTTAATATCTTAATCACCTGTGGTTCAGAAGAGAGGAAGAACTGTGCTCCTGCTCTTACTCAGTGGAAGAACTGTGTTGAAGACAGGTGCTTTTAGTGGGATTTATGCTTTTTGTCTTTTGCTGAATGAAAATGGATGGATGCATGATGCACTAAGGATGGAAATTTATTGAAGAAGGGCCAACTGAGAGGGGAGGGGAAGTATTTCTGGATTTGAAATGCTGCTTTTCTCATGTCATCAAACCCTCCTTTCCTAGAGGTCAGAGGGAATATTTCCAGCTCCCCCTCCTTTCTGAGGCAAGACTGTGCATGCAAAATGAGTTCATAACCTAAGGATCAGGATCAACAAGAGGGAAAGGAACCAGGAGTTATAGCTGAAGGCTATGAACTTTCTTTCAACTCCTGAAAGGCATCTCCCAGCCAAAAAGGCAGGTCCTGACCTAGCAAGGATCTGTTTATATAGCTGGTGGGGACGTGCACATCAGCAAAGCTCAACACATCTCAGGGTTTACTGCAGATTTCAAGAGCCACACTGCACCTCAACAGCAATGGATGAAGATTCTGCCTCTGCCCTCAGACTCCTCATATCCCATGGGCCATAGAGGATGGAACAGGGACCTAAAAACTTCCTTGAGAGGCTTGCACCTTGGGTGTTACCTGTTATTTCAGTGGAGATCAAACCAGACTGCTTGTAAGGGAGGAAGTTCAGAACCTCTCTGGGTGCCACTCAACAATTCTTCCCCTTTCTTTTTTTTAAAAATCTGTGGATCAGAGGAAAAAGGAAAAGGAGGGCAACTTGCACAGCCATTTAACTTCCCCACTCACCACAGTCAACCTGCAACATCTTGCAAAGGCAGGGGAGGGAAAGGGTGAGGAATGGCAGGACCAGCAGACTGATGGGATTAGTACACCATCAGACTCCATGCAACTGAAAAGCCTCCCAAAACTTCATGGAACAACTTGGTTTCAAATCAAGAGGTGATGCTCTCCAATGCAAACCCTTCTCCACTGCTTTCAGACACAGAGGACCCAGACAAAGCATTTCTTCTGCTGTGGACATGAGGCTTGCAGACTTTTCTGGGGCCAATGGCAGGCATGGCAAGGGGCATTTCTCTTCAAAAGTCTCTGGGACATCTTGTGATGCTTTGTTTAGAGCAAGTTGAGTGCACTGGTAACAGGACCTGATCTCCTATATATAGCCTACAAACACAGCTGTTTGGACTTTGCTAAGGTCATGTGGTTGCTTGCTGTTGCATTGGTTGTGCACAAGGCAAGACCAAAGCCTCAGGGCTATTTTCAGATCTTATTTGTGATATAACTACAGTGAAGCTAAGGCAGGTGACCAAATATGCAGCTGTGAAAGGTTTGGGATTCATCCCACTGGGGGAACTCCATAAAATTGCTGCTGGGAATGCCAGAGATGATTGCATACATCAGCAGACTCTTGGAAGAGATCTACAACCAGTCTAGCAGCTGCATGCACATCCAGGTCATAAAACCATGGAATTTGTGCTTTTCTCTCTCCAGGTCTCCAAAAGCAATTGCTTTAACATGAACTAAATGCCTAATACACCCAAAGACATGGTTCAGCTCTCCATCCCATTTCACACTACAGGTTCCCACCTTCCTCCAGCACAACCTGGTGTCTCTGTAGGGTTTGGGATCAGGGAAAAGGCTTCTCTAAAAGCAACTTTTCTTTTTTTCTTTACTTGACAAAGGAGCTTGCAGCTGCATCCATTTTCCAATTCCCCCTGATCCATCTTGGACATGGGGCCCTGCCCTAAGCAACAATGATAAGATGGGGGATGCTTTGCAGCAATTGCATTTTGGCTGTGTTAAAGAGACTGAGAAATTGTGATCTTTATGTTAGGAAAGAGATTAAGGGGGGGGGGATTGACATGAATATCTACAAGCAACTGCAGTGCACATATGAGCTATCACCCCAGCTCCCATCATACACAGCAAAGAAATAAAAGTACTTGTAGGGGTACATCACCCCAGCCTAGAGAAAACATTTCAGACAGGTTAAACCAATCCCATCCTGGAATTGCTGTTTCCCCACTATGATTATGTCTACCACAAAGAAGCCCAAAGTCAGTAAATCCTACTAATGATGTTTTGATGTCCACTGAAAAGGACCCAGATTGTAGGGTCTGATCCAGGAGCAGATGCATTCCTGCCTAGCAGCTATGATATCTTGAAATGATGGTGAAATATACCTGGTGGGGGCCCTAAAATCCTGCCTGTCCAAGGCCACCTGCTCTGAAAGTCCTCTAGAAAAAAAATAAAAGAGGGTTTAGGGAATCCCAGGGATAATCCTCAGCAGTTCTTACTTTGCTCATATAAAAGAAGCCAAATTCTCCCATCAAAAGGAGAATCCTTCAGCTATGCCTTTTGATTCCCAGTAGATCACCTGAATTTCTCTCACTCTGTAGATCTCAAACCCTTGTTATTTCTGCAGACTGGGAACAGAATCAGAGCAGACCCATCAGCTCTCTACTGTGAATAAATTCCTCCAAGTCCTGTTCCTGAAGGTGCTCATAATCCTTTTTTCTTCATTTGTCATGTGTGGTCCTGAAACAAAGTAAACTTGCAGCCTGAAACATGCACAGCTACTCAGTTTACTCTCCTTCGTAAAGATTTTTTTCTCTTTTCTGTGCATTTTTTTCCCCTTTAGGCTCAGATTATTAAAAATAACTTGTTAATTTCACTTTCTTATTTTCCTGGAGATCTTCTGGATCTTCCTGTATCACTCCATTTCTGCAACACTTGGGCCACACAAACTCAAAAGCAATGTTTTAAAAAGAATTATCCCCTCTGTATTTATTTAGAATTTTTAATACCCACTTCTCCTTTTAGGTTTTAGTTGCTTTCTAACAAACACAAAGACAACCTTGAGGCAACAGCACCCAGTTTTTCAAACACTGCACACAAAATGTTTTGAAAGAGCATTTCAATGTAATGAAATAAAAATATCTTGAGCTGAGATGTAGCTACAGTATCTGCTTTCCTTTGGTTTCTTGTTTATTTCCTGTATGTGTGTAAGATTTTGGCAGTTTCAGACTTCTTGTTTTTTTCTTTTTTTTGGTTGGTTGGTTGATGGGGGGTGGTTTTTTTGTTTGTTTTTTGGTGTTTTTTGGATTTGTTTGTTTTTTGCGTGTGGGTTTTTTTGTTGTTTTGGTTTTTGGCATTTTTGTTCGTTTTGGGTTTGGTGTTTTTTTGTTTGTTTGTTTTTTTACACCAAGACTTCACCATCTTGTATCAGGATGATTGTTAATGCACTGAAATCCCTGCCAGTGCCAGATCTGCATCTATTGGTTACTCTCTTTCCCTTAAAAAAACAAAGAAACAAAAAAACCCCAAAAAACCAACCAAACAAAAAAAAAAACAACCCAGGAGAAGAACAGGACCATAATGGGACATTAACATCCTTCCTTCTGCAGGCACTGCTTCAAGCCTATGGCTAATCTAGTGGAGGTATTTCATGTCTTTATTTAATCAGGAAATCTGATTAAAATATTTGGACCTAGAATCATGAAAATGTTGGGCTGGAAAAGAGCATTTTTCTCATCTCTCTGCCTCCTGGCAGACTATGTCTACAGCATCCTTGATGTATGTCTGCTGCCATCTGTTAGGCATGAAGCTTCTTGTCGACTTGGTGTTACCACGTGCTCCTCAAAAACATGGACAAGTTTGTCACACAGGAGCCTTGGAGTGTGACTGGAGTCCATACTCAATATCCACGCCTTAATTCTGTCTAACATAAAGGACTTTGGAGATGTGTTGTAGGAAAATTACTCTAGGATTGCCCCAAGTTTCTCCGGAGTTTGCCCTACTATTTAAGGAGAATTAGTGTTTTCTCCTTGCTCCTTGCCAACACTGAACATTTCCTACTAGGCACAGCAGATTAAACAAAAATAATGCCAGATAACACCATTTTAAGCACATGAGCCCAGATCTGGTCCACAGCCCTCAGCTGTCTTCTCCTTCCTTCTGTAGGAACATCCACCCTCCCTGGCCATCTGGCTCAGCTCACACTTTACACTGAACACCATCACAGATATTTTAGATAATTCAGCCTTCCCTGCACCCTTGCACTTTCATGTTTGTTTCTGAACACCTGAAAAGCAGAAATGGTTCTTCTGCACTGCAGAAACTGGCAGACCTCCAGCTTTGCCTTCATTCTCTGCTCCATCAGTCTTTGCTTCCATGTCTTCACCAAGATGATGCTCAGTGAGGAATGGGGTTTTTTTGTTTGCTTTGTTTTTTATTTCTATTAGTCTCAGGGCTACCCTCTACAGATGTTAACATCATCACAACACCATCATCTATGTCTTTGCCACTCCTAATGTCTTAAGACTCCAGCCTCCTCCTCAAATAAACTCTGATTTATCAATCCCACTTCCTCAGTCAGACCAAAGCTCAATTTAAAACTATACCCACATTTAAATGAGGAACTTCTGGCTCCAGCTAGGCTGAAAGCCCTCTTCCCACTTACAGTTTCATGTCCTATTCTCAGCATCAGAGCCTCAGGTCAGTTCATCACCCTCCAGTTCTATCTCTTCAAATCTTTCCTCTACATTTAGCACACACCAACTCTCTGAGACCTTCTATGTCCACCAGTTTCTTTCTGTGCCTCTGCCTTTAGTTATCTCCCTGACTGGGTGGATGCAGGATATACAGGGGAAGAACGTACTGACAAAACACTGACAAAATTCATTTACCTCCTGGCTGCTTAAGCAAACCTCCATGGGTTCATCTTCTCCCTCCTGCACACACCAAGGCCAAAGAAAAGCTGAGTTCCATACTCAGATATTCAGGTGCAATGCTGGAGGTAGCTCTGGTGCAATCCCCAAACCTCAAGCAGGGTCAAAAACTGTGTCACCTCTGTACCACGGTGTGAGTTACAGCCACAGCAGCATTTGCACAGATGCAATGGGTGACTGTTTATTTCAGAGAAAGGAGCTTCCTTTTACTATCATCAGAAAAGGATGGGTTGAGCAAAGAAATCAAGGCAGTGCTTTGCTCTGGAGGTGACCAAGGTTATGAGCAGTTATCACTCCTTCCTCACCAGCCCCAAAGGAAGAAAATCCCTTTTTCTGAGGTGACAGCATAGCATTTGTCTAACATAGCCCTGCAGATCCAGAGAGCCCATGCAAGTGGGACCTGCACCCTGAAGAGACATATTGGTGGCTCCTAGGACTCCAGGGAGCAGATCTGGCATTCCTGGAAAGGCTGAATTCAGGGGCTCACATCTACTGTGGCTCAAAGCTCATTCAAATACATCAGGTCCTCCTCTCTCATGCCAATGCTTTCTGCTCACTCTTCATCCACTCCACAGCCTGCCTCTGAGGGATAAACAAGAGAGGTGATGAGTGTGTGGGGTTGTAGCTGGTGATGCTTCTACTGGCAATGTTCTACTGCCCCAAAAGGACCTCATTCCCCAGGAATCACCCCATGACAACTTCTCTCAGAGAGATATGGCTCCAGCTATTGATCCTGATACACTGGATCCTTCCCTCCCTTCTTTGCCCAAGCAAACCAATACACAGCTGGGATTCCTGGTACCAAACTTTAGAAATTCACTCTGCTACCTACTCCATGTACATCTGCATACGGACTATTGACCTCAGGCTCCATCTATAAACAACAGAAAGAAAGAGACCTGCTGGGTTTTCAATTTCCATTATCTCCAAGTAGCTGACTAAAATGGGTCAAATGCCTGGTGACCTCAAATGCCTCTTTTGCCCTACAGCCAACAGAGACCTAGCAGCTAGCTCAGGTGGAGATGTCTCTCTGGCCTGAGACAAGAGGGGATGTCTCCCAGCTGTGATTTTTCACTTACCAGCAGTTAAAAAAACTCAGAGATCAGCTTATGTGGGTCTTTGCATTGAGACCCAAACAAACTGATACCACATGCACTGCAGAGTGAGATTAATAAGCTGAGAAAGTGATGGTCAACAAGTTTGCCTAAGTAAAAAAGACCAAAAGTCACTGAAACCTTTCTTTTACCATCTACAGAGTTTGAATCTGATGTATAAATAAGGCAGAAGGACAATCCTAATAACTAGGAACTGGAAAAACTGACATAAACTGTATAATTAAATTTCCTAATAATGAGATTTGGTTAAAAGCACAATTCATCCCAATTTCACCTGAAGATACATTGCAGAGAACTGCTTGGCTTTGACAGGGAGGATGAACAGGGAGAAACATTTTTTTCAAGAGTCCTTCTCTACCTTATTTGCTCAAATGTTTTGACAGCAGTGTCTGTAGTTGCTCTGATAAACTCCCTCCCCTTGTACAAGGAGGAGGAGGGGATGGGGAGCTGAAAGCAGAAGCTGGAGGATGAACCTTTACTATTTCACCTGCATTATTAATCAAAACACAAATAGCAAGTGTTCCTGCAGGGGTGGGAGGAGAAAACCTGGGTAAATTCACCCTCAACATGAGCACAGTCCTTCAAGACAAATAACAGGGACTCCCACATCAGCATTTGTCTCTCTGGTTTCCATGGGTAAGCAGGGTATGACCTTGTCTAAATCCCACTCACAAGCCAGAACAAATCTCTGTAAGCCTCAGCTGCTCTTTCTGTTCTCAACATATCAGACCCAAAATGCCTCCTCTTTCACTCTGTTTTTTTCCCCCCTGCAGATACCCCTGACTTGTACTGCTGATTTTACATCAGAAGAGGAGCAGGCTCACCAGCACATAGAAACTCCCCAGCAAAATCAAATGGCCACACGGGAAAAAAAAAATTCCTCAGAAGAAAAGGCTTGGATTCAAGTGAAAAATTAACCATATGCATCTTTAGTTTTGAAACAAAATAGAAAATTCTGCTCCCAACCCACTGGCAGAAGTCTGGAGCAAAATTCGTGGGGATTTGTGATGATCCCAAGGCTTGGTCTCTTCCTTAATCTGACAACAACCCTGTTGCTGGCTGGGGTGTCCCCGAGGATCCCTACAGATTGTTATCTGCTCTTTACAAAATCTTGGGGTTGTTAAAAGACTAAGATGAATTAGGGCTTTACTTGTTCCATGGCAAATCTGCAACAAGCCTGTGTGTTTCTCCATCCTTAGATGTTTGTGTTTGCAGATAATCCTGCTGCTGCCACTAGCATTTCTTTTTTCATTCTTTTTCTTTTTGTTTGTGTGTTTGTTAGTGGCATTGATTTGTTTGTTTTTGTTGTTGGGTTTATTTATTTATTTATTTATTAAAAACTAAAATTATGCCTACATACCTGGGCAGTTTATGGAGGTTACAGGCTAAATTTGGCCTCTCAGAGTCATTCAGCTCACAGGCAGGCTGCTGCTGCTGCATTTTCAGTCCCAAGGACAGAACTGGGTCCAAAGTGTTGGGTTACCCCATCCATGAGGACAGAGAAGGACAAAATGTGCACCTACCAAACCCAAGGAAACCCTTACTGTCAGTCCAAAGCTATGAGTACATTTGTTAGAGGGCTTCTTCTCCCACAACAAAAAGATGGAATAATTTAGTAAAACAACAAGTCAACCAGAGCCTTGCAGCCAGTGTGCTCTGAGAATATATCCCCTTTCACCCTGGATTCCTCTGTCCCCAATAGGAGCTACACTAAATCCACACTCTCAGCAAATATGTGCATTTACAGTACTGCCAGGTACTGGAATGGAGTGGGTTTATTGGTTTTTCCCAAAAATATGTGGTCCAAGGGAACTGCACTCCCTTTCCTGGGTGGGTGGCTGCTCTGCAATGAGATATCCAAACGTGACAACAGAAGAGGAATCTGTGCTTGACTTTGAGCTACTATTTGGGTTGTAACTTGTCTGCTATACTGTTACTGGGTCTTTCAAATGTCTTAAACTTATCAAGGTGAGAAACAGAGGAATCCAGAGAGGTCTATGCTCTCACAGCTCTGGAAAAGGATCTTCAGAGAAGTACTGGAGTCACCATTCCTGGAGGTATTTAAAAGCCATATAGATGTGGTGCTCAGGGACATGGTTTAGTGGTGGCCTTGCTGGTTAGACTGGGTGATCTTAAAGTTTTATTCCAACCATCTATGATTCCATGATGTCTTTTTAGTGATTTAGTCCACAACACTTAACCCAGACACAACAATGAGGAACATGTCCTGTGACCAGGGAGAGCCATTTCTTCTCACCTTCCCTGCTGAGGTCCAAAACTTGCTATATACAGCACAGGAGGATAATTCATTAAGTTCATTACCTCTTTCTGGATTCCATCCTAAGGGCAAGGACATATCCTCTTTCTGCCCCTTGATGGTCATGAAGATCCCACAAAACCCAAACTAGGCAGTTTGATCTTGGGAAGTCCCACCTTGAGTGGACCAAGCTACCTTCTCTGGTCCTGAGAACAAAAGTACATCCCTCCCTTTGGTGTTATTTCCCTTCCTGGAAACATCCTTGTCCATCCTGTCTACAGGGAACAGTCCCTATCATACACTATCACTCAAAGTATTCCAGAGAGCTCAGACAGGACACAACCAGACCTGGGACTGTTCTTTCATTAGTATAGTTCCAGACACACAATAAAGCACAGGGCATGCTTGCTTTCAGGAGCACATCCAGGGGCTCACATCAGCTATCAGGTGGAGCTGTGCATCCTGCCCAGCAGCCAGCAGGTCCCAATCCTTTCCTCAGCACCAGAGATGGTCCATCAAGAAAAAGAAATATCACTAGAGGCAACATGACCAGGCTTTAGCTGGGACTGGGATTTGATTTGTGCTATATAAGACAGAATCTCAGAATCACAGAATGTCATGTTGGAAGGGACCTCAAGGATCATCTGGTCCAACCCTTCTACTATTATTGTTTGTATGAGATGTCTCAGCACCCCACTGAGCTGAGACTTAAAACTTTCCAAAGTAGAGGAATCCACCACTTCCTCTAGGTAACCATTCTAATGTCTGACTGTCCTCAGAGTGAAAATTTTTCCTCTTGTGTTCTATCAGAATCCCCCTAGGAGCAACTTGTGCCCATTGCCCCTTGTCTTATCCATGGGACTCCTTGTAAATAGGGATTTGCCATCTTCTTTGCTGCCCCTGTTTTAAGTACTGGAACATATGGGCTCACAAAGTTCCTCTGGATCTCTAAAGACCTTGAAAGTAAACAGTTGAAAAAGACCTCTTCAACCCTGAAAGTAAAGAGTGGCTCCATATTGTCCATATGGGAGTCTGGGTGGGAGTTTGAGGGACCTGAGGGTTTGAGTTTATGGGTGGGAGTTTGAGGAACAGGCACATTATTGTGCACTCTGGTCCTGGAGCTATAAGGCCTCTTTCCCATGAAGAAGCAACAGTGTTCTTATTCCTTGGATATTGTCTATCAGGAGGTAACTGGCTCACTCTGTCCATGGACACTTTCTGGCAGTGTCTCTCTTTCTTACAAGGAGCAAGGAATAAGGATGCTCTTGTCTTCCATGTTCTGGTGAGGCATGGAAGCACAAATCCTCACGTCCAGACTTGATGCTAACAAAGCCAAGGAAAGAGCCAAAGCTTCAAGAAAACTTCTGTACAATGAGCTAGACCTGAAGAGATGTGAATCTCAAGCTTAAAGCTTCACTGTTCTGCAGTCAGGAGGAATGCACTAACCAGCCCCAGCCCCCACACCCATCTCTCACCATGTACAGATCTATCTTCTACCCACCTCATTGTAACCACAGCTTTCTTCTCAGGCTCTCTGTCTACACAGGATTTTCCTGCTCCAGATTGCTGTTGTGATTTGTCTGAGGTCTGCCCTACCTGAGGTCTGCCTTACCTCCTCCACTCAGTGATCCACTTCTGCCAAAGGGTCACTATAGATAAGGTTCCCCCATATTCTCATTCTTTCTGTCAACCAGTTTCATCCACATGACTACATCTTCCATGAACACTACTGCCAGGGACACTGGGGATGGAGCTGACACCTTTTTGCATCACATAATGAGGTCATGGTATCTCTTGGAAGCTACAGGAAATCAAATTAATGGAAAGGCACACACCACCTCTAACTAAATTCCTATGACACAAAATAACAGCATTCAGAATCACAACATTTTTGCTATGGACCAAAATAATTCACCAAAGAACCTGAACATTTCCCATGTTTTGGAAAGAAAAACTCCTTTACTTCTCGTGTCCTCTAAAACCAAATGAATCTGTAACCCTGAAGTTTCCAGCTGAAACCCTGCTCTTCTAACACCTCACCTTGGGAGCATGTCACTCTATCCAAGAGCTGTGACCTTGGAAAACACAAAGCTGCAAAATTTCCTCCTTAGTTCCATCTTCTTTCACCATTTCTACTTCCATAAGTACCAGACCTTTGCTACCTTTGCTATAACTCATTTTTACATATGCTGTGAACTCCTCAGGATCAACTTTTTTAATGTGTTCATGCATTATCTCATGCTCAGCTCTTGGTCAGGGTTTTGGTAATCATGGAGACAGTCCCACTGCTCTCATGCTTGCTGCTAATTATAATGTGCTAAGTACAGAAAGGCTTTTATTGCCACCTTTGAATACTTGTACATACCAAGGAAGATGCTCCAATCATCTCCTATAGGCACCCCTCTCTCTGATGTCACATCAGATTTGTTCCTTTGAACTGTTCGTGGTCTGGCAACCCTGGATGAAAACTGAATTCTTCATCACTGTAAGTGACTTTGTTAGGAGATGATTTCAGGGCAGCAATATTTCAGTAAATTAATATATATTTCTCGTGAAAATACACAACAAAAGAAAACATTATAATTTCTCCTGCTGATTTTCTAGTTGGCAGTCACTGGGAATAAGATGCAGGGCTTTTTGCTTTTTCTAAACCCAGGTATTCATCAGGCATTCCTGAAGAGATGCACATCAAGAACCTATGCCATGAAAGACACATTTGCTCCATAGAGAGTCTCTTCTGCTCCTGGAGAAACAGAGATCTCCTGATGGAAGGACAGGAGTGACCTGGATGACCAAATGGGGCAGAATGGTATTTTCTGCTCTGTTTTAAGCCTACACACAGCCCCAGCAACACTGCTCAGTGAAGTTCCTGGGCTGGTTTGTGGATATCCAGAAGTTTGTCAGATGTTCTGCTGGCTGAGACACCCATTTGTGTCTGCAAGCATCTACCAGGTAGGTCTGAGCTTTCTCCACACTCTTTATGCAAAGATTGGAGGTTTTACCCATTTCACAGCCAGGTCTAGGATGTCATTCAGGCCATGTCCTCAATAGCTTAGTGACAGAGTGTCAGTCAAACACGTGTAGGTTACAACACTTCAGCAAGCAGGAAAACAAGGTGACCACCTGGACCCACCAGGCTTTCTCTCCCCATTGACCTGGTTGAGTGAGGATGCCCTAAAATGGTCTCAGCATTAAGATTCCCCTCAATCCCCTCATGAAATGACAAGTTCAGTAAATGCAGGAGAAGCCACAGGAGCAACGGAACCAGAGTGAGCATAATATACAGATAGCCACAAGGTTCATAATGTCCCTGTTCTCATTCCTTTATCAACTGGAAAAGTTTTTATGTCTTTTAGGGCTGCTATTTCCTATGCAGATGTTCTGAATATATTGTTGTATCTCCTGGAGTGGGACATTTGTGCTTGACAACAATCAGGAAAATGGGATACAGTTTTTGAATGAATAATATCAAGCAAATTAAAAGACATAATAACCAAGGTAACCAGAATCACTTTGGTCCAAAGAAGCTTGAATGTGGTGTGGAAATGCCCATTTCCAAAAACCAGAAAAACCTTATCTGGAGCACATCATCTGTAAATCTCTGGGCTCTTCACAATCCATATTAGTATAAAGAAATTAATCTGAGAGGAAACTCAACCCTATATCCACACCACACACACAGCACCATGGTGAGCAAAACAAGTTTAGATGAAAGCAGCACCATTTTCTTTTCATCCCTCCTTGGGTAAATCCTACACAACTGTGCACTCCTTTCACTCAGCATTTCTGCCCCAAAAGAGCATGCACACACACGGAGGAAAATATTCTTACACATAAGTGGACACAAATTATATCCCAAAATGGGATGGCACAATTCTGCCCAAGCAAGCTGCTCCAAAGGCAGGGGTATTGCTGCAAGGTGTGACACAAGAGAGAGGAATCAAACATTGCTAAAGCAGCTGTGTACAGCTTGAAAAGCAAGCTGGGTTTGTTCCACATACATTACCAAAGTCAAAATCATTCTCTCTGATGCTGTATGGGATTTGTTTGGTGGTGACAAGTTAAAAATCTCCAGCGGGTCTCCTAAATCACAAAATTAACACAAACAAGCAACGACACAAAAAGCATTTTAAAATTGGTTATAGAGAAAGGTTTGCAGGTTGGGATGTCTTTGCCCATGGTTTCCTTCCAGCCAGGCCTGAAAGCAGGAGTCAGATGCTCTGGTCAGGATGCAAACAGAGAACAACACCATGGAATGGAAATAATTGTCACAGTGAGCTCACAAACTGCCTTCTGATGCCAATCCTGACCATGATCTGAAGAACATTTCTACGTGAGAAAGGGCAGGTAGCACGTGAAGAACTCTGCATGCATATGAGCTGGAGGTACCTGTGACTGCAGGATCAAGGTTCTAGTTGATCCAATAGATTATTTCATATATGCAGATTTTGCATCTTCATACTACGGTATTGACTTTCTCTTCCTTTCCTATTTTAAGAATTTATTTTAATTTTTTTTAAGTTTAGGCAAAGAATAACTCTCTGCTTACTGAAATCCTGGCTTCAGCACAGCAGGAAGCAACAGCAGAATTTGCAGCCAAGTGTTTTTACCTTAGACCCACAAACATATAGATAAAAAGCCAAAAGCAGCTCCTATAGAGCAGCCCTCCAGACAAAGCCCTAAAAGGTGGTCAGTCTTCCACCTCATCCCTAGGCAGCAGCAGAGCTCTTTGCAATTAAACCCAGATGATAAGAGAATAAAAAGTTGCCATCAGAAGTTATATTCACCATATCACCTCCTTCAGAACAGTGTGGGAGGATTTACAGAGACTAACCTGGGAAAGATCCCAAGGAGGAGGAAAAAAAACTTGTCATGCTGGGAAGCTAAGCTGCTGGGGTTCTCCTTCCTTCCATCCCTTCTTCCTCATCTCACCATCTAAGCCTTTCCTTTGATGCCCTCCACTGTGACAGTGAGGCACACACTGCATCCATGGGAAGCTCTGAGAGTCAACTGAGTGGCTTTCTTTGAAAGGAAACACACTTGAGGCAGAAAAAAAATAAAATAAGTTAGCTCCACCCTGGCAGTGAGCTCTGCTTACAGCTCTCCTTGGAGTGAGAAAGAAAAATACAAGTTTTATCTAGTGTAGCAGTGTGATTCCAAAACCAGCACAGGGGGGCTGCTGAGATGGAGGGTGGAAATTTAGAAGGATCTGAATCTTCAATAACGCTTGGAAAAAAAATCCCAAAGGATACATGGAGGTGGGGAAAAAGTTTAACTAAATTCTGCATGCCAACTCAGCTGTGGCATCATCTTAAAGTGGGGAGTCTTCCAACCCAGAAACCTCTGCACAGGTTGAACATGACTTGCTTCATTCATGTGTCCTCATAGGCCTTGGCCAAAAAGGAATGTGAGAAAAATGAGGGATTCAGCACGGTTCAGGGAGCTTTGGCAAGGGAAGGATGGTGGATGTCAAGGTCTCGTGTTCAGCCTAGAAACCAAAAAACAGATGCAGACAACAACCCAGAGCCCAGATCCAGAGTCAACTCTGTCATCAGGCATTGGAAGGGTTGTGAGTTCCAGGAAAGCAGCTGTCTTAGGATGCCATCTGATACCTCCAGCTGAGTTCAGCTCTGCTCCACCACAACCTGGAGCAGGTGCTCCTTGCTGGTCCCTCGACTTAGATCCTTAACAACATTCCCCAGAAACTTAAAAAAGGCCTGATGGCCTCAACTGGGATGCGGATTCCTTTTTAATTAATAAAATAATAATAATTTTAAAAGGATAAAAACATAAAATGAAAAAACACAGAGCTCCAGGACCTCAAGGATTAGTTGTTTAGTAATGCAGAAGCCAGAACATTGCCCAGCTCACCACAAATAGTTCTGCTTCTCCCTCCCCCTTGCCTTCTTTTTTTTTTTTTAACAGCAAAGTTCAGTGAAACTTTATCTCTTCCTGCCCTAGTAACCCTACTAAGTAATCTTCTTATTACCATGACTCAATTCAGTGGCTTTCAGCTGCCCAAGTCATTTTCTTTGCCGCTGTTGTTTCACGGGTGGAAGTTAAAAAATGCCCCAAGGAAGCTTCCCATCCCTGCAAAGCATCCCAGTACTGGAGACCAGAGAAAAGCACAGCCAAGAAGTTAGCTGCATTGTGGTTACAATTTAAAGGGTTCATTAAAAAGGATCCAAGTACACCCAAGAGCTTAACTTCGTTACCATTCAGTGTGCATGCAGGGAACATAACCCAAGCCTCAAGCCCAAGCAGCCAGGCTGAGTTTCTGAGTTTTTGAGGTCTCTCCTTCAGGAGAAAGAAAAAAAGCAAAGCTCACAACCCTACACAGCAGAGGGATGGAGGCACTTCTTTTCTCTTGACTGCTCAAATCTGCTTTTAAATTGTTCACAGCACGAGTTCGTCGACTGTTACAAATTCAATCCAAAAATTATATATACACAGCATCCGAGATCCAGCATCTCCCCTAAAACTAGAATTCTATCTGGCTGTCTACTTATGCACAGCTGTAACCAAGAAACACCTACCTCATCACAGAACATAGGAGGGGAAAGTATTTTCCCTCTGTATTTTCCCCAGTTGATTTACTGTGTTGAATAACATTTTGGTTATAGTCAGTTTTCGCTGCTTTTTTTCCCCTTTTTTCTTTCCTTTCCTTTTTTTTTTTTTTTCTTTTTTCTTTTTTCTTTTTTTTTTTTCTCTGCCTCATCTCCCTTTTCTTTGCATTGCATGAAGGCACATGAGAGAAAACAGCACCTTTTTAATGGCAGGAAAATGTGAACGTGAAAGCATGAACACTCACAAAAGGCATCAGATGCAGAACCTGAAAATAACTAAAAACCTGACTTAGGAAGACAAAAAGAAAAAGGAAAAGAAGAAAAAGGAAAGAGAAAGGAAAAGAAGAAAAAGGAAAAAGAAAGGAAAAAGAAAGGAAAGAGAAATGAAAGGAAAAGGGAAGGGAAGGGAAGGGGAAGGGAAGGAAAAAGGAAAGGAAAGGAAAGGAAAGGAAAGGAAAGGAAAGGAAAGGAAAGGAAAGGAAAGGAAAGGAAAGGAAAGGAAAGGAAAGGAAAGGAAAGGAAAAAGGAAAGGAGAAAGGAAAGGAAAGGAAAGGAAAGGAAAGGAAAGGAAAGGAAAGGAAAGGAAAGGAAAGGAAAGGAAAGGAAAAAGGAAAGGAAAGGAGAAAGGAAAGGAAAGGAAAGGAAAGGAAAGGAAAGGAAAGGAAAGGAAAGGAAAGGAAAGGAAAGGAAAGGAAAGGAAAGGAAAGGAAAGGAAAGGAAAAAGAAAGGAAAAAGAAAGGAAAAAGAAATGAAAGGAAAAGGAAAAGGAAAAGGAAAGGAAAGGAAAGGAAAGGAAAGGAAGAAAAAGGAAAAAGAAAGGAAAGAGAAACGAAAGGAAAAGGAAAAGGAAAGGAAAGGGAAGGAAAAAGGAAAGGAAAGGAAAGGAAAGGGAAAAGGGAAGGAAAGGGAAGGGAAAAGGGAAGGGAAAAGGGAAGGGAAAAGGGAAGGGAAAAGGGAAGGGAAAAGGGAAGGGAAAAGGGAAGGGAAAAGGGAAGGGAAAACATTTCCAAAGTTCACGTCCTTAAAATCCCTTAACCAAGAAGAACTGATGGCCCAAGTGGCCCCGGGGAAACTGAAATCCCCACAGCAGCACCAGAACTCCACAAACTTTCCCGCTCTTGCTGTCCCCTCGGCACCTCCTGCCCGCGCACAGACTCCGCGCACCGCGCAGCCTTCTCCGCGCACTGCCAGCGCCCGGGGGTCTCACCCGGGGGTCTCACCCTATGAATCTCACCCTGGGGTCTCGTCTCACCCTTTGAATCTCACCCGGGGGTCTCACCCGTTCCCCATGGCTCCCGCCAGGCCATACCCGCGCAACCCCCTCCGCACCGCTCCGCGCACTACCTGCTGCCCGCGCAGCGCAAACTTGCGCAGCTCAGCTCGGCTTGGCTCGTCTCGGCCCGGTTCAGCTCGGTTGAGTGTAACTGGGTTCGGCTCAGCTCAGCTCGGCTTAACCTGGTTCGGTTCAATTCGGCTCGGCTCGCTTTGGCTCGGAGCAATCCGGTTCCGCTTAGTTCGGCTCGGCTCGGTTCCGTGTAACCTGGCGCAATTCGGCACAGCCCGGTTCGGTTCGGCTCTGCTCAGCTCGGTTTTGGCACGACTTGATCCCCTTTCAGCTCTGCTCGGCTGGGTTCCGTTTAGCCCAGTTCAGATCTGCTCGGTCCGGTTCGGTTCGGTTCGGTTCGGCTCAGCCCAGCGCTCCCCGCCTCAGCCTCCCCGGCTCCTCCAGGGCTGCCCTCGCCGCCTCTTCCTCCTCTTCCTCCTCCTCCTCGGCACCACCCGCTGCCTCCTTTCCCCACCCCCCCCCCCCTCCTCCCCGACCTCCTTCTCGTGTTTGTCCCCAAAAACGGGGCCCTGAAACCCGGGAAGTGGGAGGGGAAAACCGAGTCCCAACCCTGAGAGGGATCCTTTAGGGTCTGGGTGGGCAGAACGCACTTTGGGAAGCTTTGGCTGCAAAGAAATGCTCACCAAAAAGAATGAAATAATTAGGCTAAGCTGGTGTTTTGTTTTGTTTTGTTTTGTTTTGTTTTGTTTTGTTTTTCAGGTTGTTGAGCTGTGTCTTTGGGGGTAGTTGAGGGGTGCAGAAGCCAACAGGGCAGACTTTCCTCCATCATACATCTTTGCTCCATACATTTATGGCCATGAGTGCTTCAAACATCTCTTTTCCAGGCAATCCCAACCTCAGACCAGGCTGTTGTATGAAAGAGGAGCAGGTGGTACCTGTTTGGTGCATCCCTTTCAGGGCTTGAGTTGTTAGAAGTGAGACATCTGGGACATCTCAGCTCCTGTGGTATCATCCTGTGCTTTAAGATTAGGTGTGATGCTGGGAGTTGTGGGAAGGTGGATCTGGAGGGGGCAATGAGCCTGGAGAACTGACAAAAGAGGAACAAGAGAGAAAAGAAACAGTAGAAATTTGAGAGAGAAAAAGGTTTGGAGAAGACTCACAAAGGTGACCTATGTCCTATGAGACTGGAGTGCTTTGCTGCTAACAGACAAGCAAATAGGATTACAGCAAGGAGACCTACAGATGTCCAACTGACCCCTGATGTCCCCACAGAATACATGAGGTGATGTTCAGGTACCTTCCTGTGGGTCCTAATGCTCTGGTGAAGAATCTGAAATGGTTTCTCCCTAAAAGGTCCATGCACCATTAGAGGTGCAGAACCTGCCACCTGCTGGACCTGTAAAAGGGGTGGTTTTCTTTGAGAGCATCTAAATGAGGTGTTTAGAAATTTTAGGAACTGTAAGTGTTCTTTTTGAAGAGGCTGGGATGGTTCTTTGAAGGCCATGGTGATTATTTTGCCCTTGCTGCTGATCCCTAAAAGGTAGAATACACATTAAAATAAAGAAAGGGGAAGCAAGGGCCATGTTGCTGGAATTTTGGAATCCATCATATCCATCCTTCCTGTCTGCATCAGAGCCCATGGACCTGGGAAGGCACAGGGTGTGGTGTTGGCAGTGAAAGAGTGCAGAAGCTTTTTCACCCCAAGTGGAGGTGAGCTGTAGATAATTAAAATCCCACTGATTCCCATCCGTAGCTCAAGTTTCAGCTCCAATGTGGTTGTTGGAGGACCTTTGTATCCACTTACACTGAGACAGGATGAGTACAAGCTTTGGACATCCTAGTCCCCCTGTGATGCAGCCCCATGGGTTATCCCTTATTTTCTGACCCCACTGATATTGGCTCCACACCTACACCAGATCCCACCTGGGTGACAGAGCATGTGACAGGGCAGATGGTTACACGAGGACCATTTTGCCTGTAGGAAATGTTGCAAATCTGCAAATATTTGGCCTCAGGGTTAGTCACTGTTTACCCCACACAAACCGGAGCTGGGGGCCACTGCAATGTATAGGCAGAAAAAGTCTTCAGCCTGTGACCTTTCCCAGCAAAACATTCAACTATAAGGTCTCAGAAGATGCAAAAATTCTTGGCAGGACATCTTCCAGATCCTGTCTCAAGGAAAAATCCATAGGAGCCCTTCCTAAAGGGGCATTCACCCATCTTGTCTGTCCAGATCTCTGGTGACAACTTCATGCCTGCCTGCCACAGCCTGTCCTAAATCTGTATTTGACTTCTGGGAGAAGAATAGCTTTGCCCTTAGGCTGAAGGAGCTGGGACTGTTCAGCTTGGAAAAGAGGAGGTTGAAGGAAGACCTTATTAACCTCTACAACTACCTGAAAGGAGGTTGTAGTGAGGTGAATGTTGGCCTTTTCTATCCAGTGACTAGTGATAGGACAAGAGGTGATGGGTTCAAGTTACACCAGGGGAGGTTCAGATTAGATATTAAGAAAAATTTCTTCACTGAAAGAGTGGTGAAGCATTGGAACAGGTTCCCTAGGGAGGTGGTGAAGTTGCCATCCCTGGAATTATTTGTTAGATGTGGCTCTTCAGGAGATGAAGAGGGAAGGCTGTGGATGTGGTCTGCCTGGACTTCAGCAAAGCCTTTGACACCATCTCCCACAGCATTCTCCTGAAAAAGCTGTCAGCCCACAGCTTGGACAGGAGCACTCTGTGCTGGGTTAGGAACTGGCTGGAGGGCCGGGCCCAGAGAGTGGTGCTGAACGGGGCTGATCCAGTTGGCGGCTGGTCACCAGTGGTGTCCTCCAGGGATCAGTGTTGGGCCCAGTCCTGTTTAATATCTTTATTGATGATTTAGATGAGGGGATTGAGTCCATCATCAGCAAATTCGCAGATGACACTAAGATGGGGGGGAGTGTGGATCAGCTGGAAGGCAGGAGGGCTCTGCAGAGGGACCTGGACAGACTGGAGAGTTGGGCTGATTCCAATGGGATGAGGTTCAACACAACAACCCCATGGGGAGCTCCAGGCTGGGCACAGAGTGGCTGAGAGCAGCCAGGCAGAGAGGGACCTGGGAGTCTGGATTGCCAGGAAGCTGAACAGGAGCCAGCAGTGTGCCCAGGTGGCCAAGAAGGCCAATGGCATCCTGGCCTGGATCAGGAACAGCGTGGCCAGCAGGTCCAGGGAAGTGATTCTGCCCCTGTACTCAGCCCTGGTGAGGCCACAGCTCGAGTCCTGTGTCCAGTTCTGGGCCCCTCAGGTCAGGAAGGAGATTGAGGTCCTGGAGCAGGTCCAAAGGAGGGCAACCAGGCTGGGGAAGGGATCCAGCACAAGTCCTGTGAGGAGAGGCTGAGGGAGCTGGGGGTGTTCAGCCTGGAGAAGAGGAGGCTCAGGGGAGACCTCATCACTCTCTACAGCTCCCTGAAAGGAGGCTGGAGCCAGGGGGGGGTTGGGCTCTTTTCCCAGACAACTGTCAGCAAGACAAGAGGGCATGGTCTCAAGTTGTGCCAGGGGAAGTTTAGGTTGGAGATTAGAAAGAATTTCTTTACGGAGAGGGTGATCAGACATTGGAATGGGCTGCCCAGGGAAGCAGTGGATTCTCCGTCCCTGGAGATATTTAAAAAGAGACTGGATGTGGCACTCAGTGCCATAGTCTAGTAACTGCAGTGGTAGTGGTCAAGGGTTGGACCTGATGATCTCTGAGGTCCCTTCCAACCCAGCCAATTCTATGATTCTATGATTCTATGATTCTATGATTCTATGATTCTATGATTAAGCTGGTGTAGGACTGATGGTTGGACTTGAAGGTGCTTTCCAACCACAGAGATTTGATGATTCTATGATTCCATTCTAAAACATTTCCTTAATGTGCCACCTAGCCCTTCCTTTGTGTGATTTAAGTCCACTTCTCATTATAGAATCTTAGAATCAGAACAGCTTGGACTGGAAGTTATCATTCAAAGTCATCTGGTCCAACCCCCTGCAACAGGCAGGGTGACCTTCAACTGGATCCTACCCACCAGGGACATGGAGCATATATTTTTCCCCCTTCTTTTTCACAGCAGCTTTTTGTATCTTTGAAAAACAGCCAGTGCAGCAGTCTGAGAAGCAGCTGCCATATTAATTCCCCAGCTGACAGAGAGCTTCCATTGGAACACCCATCAACTGCTCTAGGTTATTATTGTCATTTAACTTGTGCAACTCGTCTGCCTTCAACTGCAGCTGAGGCTGCTTCTGTGGGTGTAGGTATTTGGAAACCAAAAGCCCTTAAAGCTGCATCTTTCTGGTGGAAAATATCACCACAAGCCACCGTGTTTTCTTTCCTGTGCTTGAAAACCACCCACATTTTCAGTAAGATTAAAAAAAAAGAATAATTAAAAAAAAAATCAAAGTGACTGAACATTTTGTCTGGGCAGTGAGCTTTTCTGAAGAATCTCATTCTCAGAACACTTGCTTTCTGTTGTTCATTTTTTAAGGATGATTATTTGTAATTTTTTGTTAATTTAAAGGAGATGTGGGGAAGAATAATGAGGGAACACCTTTAATAAATGCTGTGAAATGAAGTAAAATATTCCTCTTTGCTTTGAATTGAGACTCAGTTAATAAGTCAATGCCATTGAAAAATAAAGAAGGAATAATGGCAGTTTGCTATTATAGCAGTTCAATGTTTTAAGATTTAACACTAAAATTAAGCTTTTAAAAATTTCTTCTTTTCGTCCCAAAAAGTTTCTATTTCTGCTTTAAGTGTGTGCTGCTTGTTAGCTTGAGGTTTACATTTCGGTCTCTTCTAGAAGGCATTTAAAAAGGGTTTGGAAAGAATCAGAGAGGTCACTTCATGCCTTCTTCTCTACAGAGGGAGAGGCATTCCCCAAACCACCCATTCCCAGGAGAGGTTTGGCTGCCTGGCTCTCACACATTTCCACCTTGGGAGCTCTCTGGTGTCCACAGAAAAGGACAGGAAAAGCAGTGAGCAAATCAAACCACTTGCAAGACACCGTGGGACAGTGCATGTCTCCCAGGCTTCAAGAGGAAGAGTTGAGTAATGACTGGAGAATCTTTCAACACAGTCCAGTCTGATTTGTTTTCCTTGGGAACCCCTTGACTGGAGAAAAGGATTGTTCTTCTCAAGCTGTAAAAAGAAGTTAATCACTTTTGGTGCTGATCTTATCATTGGTGGTGTTGCTGTACTCTCTAAGAGCTGTGAATCTCATACCAAGGACCAACTGAACATACAAAGCAAAATGCATTCCTGATCCATAACCATTGCTCAGCTGTGGTCTTGTAAAGGTTCAAAGCTTTTTCTCAGTCCCTATTCAGTTATTTCTATCTCAGTACTATGTCTTGTCAAGCTACAAGCCATTGTACTGGTGCTATTTGCTAGTGGAATTCAAAATAATCAATTTAAACAGATGAATAAAATGTATTTTGGGGCTCATGAGGAAGACAAATCCACTTCTTTCCCTCAACTCCTGGTTCCCACACTCTGCCTCTCTCCTTCATCCCCCACCCCAGGTTATAGCTTCTTCACTTTGCTGACTCAGCTGTTTGCCTCACCGTGCTCTGAGCCAGCTCAGAAAACCAGGTTGGATTTCAAAAAAAAACCAAACAAAGCAAACAAACCTGGAAAAAAATTAAAAGAAGGGAGGGTTGCCTGTAAGAAGCATCATTTTTCAGGGCATGGCCACATGAAGGACTGAGTGAACACAGCAGTGGTGGGGAAGAGGTGGGGTGGGTGGTGGAGGGGTGGGAGAAGGTGAAAACCTCCCCAGGCAGCTCCAAAGCCCAAAAGGTTCATGGTGTGGAACCCCAGGGCTGAGATGGCACTGAAGGAAAGGCGTGGTGCTTTGAAACTCCTTGAAAAATATGAAGTTAAGTGTAAGTAAAAGCTCTGCTCCTTTCCTGGAAAACAGTCTTCTGCTGCTTGTATGAAAACAATGATGCTTCAGTGTCATCTGCACAAAGACACCATCTGCAGGAAGTCTCCCTGAAATGAGGATCACTGCAAGATGACTCCAAGCTTGGTCTCTTCTTATGCCTAAGTGTAACCACCTACTGACCACCTTCGGAGACAAAATGCCCAGTTTGGGGTTTCTGCCTTTCCTAGCTCCTTTGGTAACATTAAATCATTCCATGAGGAAATCTGAAGTGAAATCAACAGAATTCATCTTTGAAATCACTGAGTCACAGAATGGTTGGAATTGGAAGAGACCTCTGGAGCTCATTTTGTCCAACCTTCTTGCTCAAGCAGGGCCACATAAAACTGGTTGCCCAGGACCATGTCCAGACAGCTTTTGAATATCCCCAAGGATGGAGACTTCACAACCTCTTTGGGCAAGCAAATGACATTAGGCTCTTTTTGTGATGTATTTATAGGCCTTCTGCGTTCTGTCTTACCATCTAAAAGAATTTTAACATAAATTCAGTTAGGATTAGCAAAAGTCATTGTCCAGTGGGATCATAGAGGTTAAGAGATCAGCAGGATTTCAAGCATGCTCGAATTTATCTTTGTAACTTGCATTATTATGTAGCTTGCACAGAAATTTGCAGCCCTCTCAAGACAAGATGAGCAGGAGGTTGATCAATCTTCTGCTGTTGCTGTGCTACCAGTTCAGGGCTTTTCGTTTTGAACACAGGACCTTTCCTCAGTTTTAGATCTGGATGTCTGGGTTCTGAGCATTGCTCAACCTTGCACCATGGTGTCCTCTCATGGCTGATGTCTGTACCAAGGTTTAAGCTGCAGCATAACTGAAATCTGAAATAAGCATTGTAGCTTGATGATGCTTATGGTGCTTCCTGAGCTGGGGCAGATGTTCTCCTTGGAGACACCATCACCTCTTTCAAACTAATGGGTTCTAGCAGCCCTAGGTAAGGGCTCTTGTGTTTTATTAGTGATCTTGTACGCAGAAGAAGTTTGAATCATCCTCAAATGAGTCCAGAAATGGTGGGGTTTGGTTTTTTTTTGCATTAATTGTGCAGTTTGAGCACATAGATGATCACAGATTCCTATTTTCCAAATCAGTAGTTTCTCAGAAAGAGCAATAAGACACCATGAGTTTAATACAGATTTGGAGTGCTGTCCCATGTAATGGTGAGAAGTGGATGAGAAGATTTGCTTGATAATTTTGATTTTGAGTTGCTTGCTGATTTTGATTTTACACGCTGCAAAACAGCTTGTCACAGGTATTACAGAAATGCTGGGACCCTGACACAGAAACCCTTGGTGGTGGGTGCTGAATGAACTCCTAAAAGGGACCAACCCCCAGCAGAAAATAAATCTCTTCATGCAGGGAAGTCTAGAGGAGGAAAGCCTTTGGCAGGGGAGTTTGACTTAATGATCTCCAGAGGAACCTTCCAACTCCTAACATTCTATGATTCTAGGAAAGCCCAACAGGTGAGGTTATCTAAGGCAGAACCAAAGTCTCTCATACACAGGATATTAGTACCTCATAACTTTTTACTGTATTTATCCTTATTGTGCCCTAAAAGGAGCAATTTCCCTTCTTTTATAGATATGGGACCAAAGCCTACAGACACAGGACCATGTCTAGCTCTTGGGCAACCAGTCACACATCACACACACTGTGATTCCCCAGACAGATTATCTCAATGTGCCCTTTGCATTTGGACCTGCCTAGAGGGAATGTGGCAAGGATGTCATCACATTCAGGTGATGATCATGTCAGGCCTGTCAGAAGAGAAGACAGAGCCTTGTCCCATTGGAGAAGCTTTCCTGAGACTTTAATTAATACCAGAAGCAGCTCGAGGTGGTGAAGAATTAACCAAAGGAAGAGCTGGTTTCTCATGGGAGGGACTCCAGGAGCTGTGATATCTGACAGATGTGCACACAGCTACTGGTGGAGATGTAACAACCAAGCAGACTCTTTCATCAAAAGCATATGCAGATGCTCATCAGTGGTCTTCATGAACTTAGTAGTCCTTGCTCCAAGAAAAGCTTAGAGAGAAGTCAGCAGTGGTTTAGCTGTGAAACTGAGACATGGCTCTAAAGGTGTGGTGGGCTCAGCCTGCTAAACCCTGCCTCAGCTCATTTCCTCCCAGCCCAAGTGGGGATGCTGAGCAGCCTTTTGCTCTGCTGCCATCCACCTCCTGCACCTTCTCAGTGCGCAGAGCTCTCATCTGCCTTTTTTGCTTGGTTTGCTGCCCCTCAGCTGGGAACAGCCAGCAAAACCCATCTCTTTCTGTATTTTTTACCTCTTCCCTCTAGCAGGCATGAGCCAAAAACTGAGCTGTGAAGGTTTTTGTTTTATTTACCTGAATTTTCTCTGTGTTTCTCATGTGAGCTGGTTGGCTAATTAACTGGAATTGGCCTGTTTAGAAGCAAGAAGGATGCCAGCAGACACTGTAGTGAAATTTTGCTAAGAATGAGCTATTCAGCTGGGTGTTGTGCTGTGGAGAACGCTCCTAAATTTCCCAGAAATCTGCCTTCTCCACTTCAGAGTTAAGGTGAGCTGGGGTGAGCTGAGGCTGCTGATGGTAACATTTCAGACCTGACCTCCTCGTGATGAATGTTTTGGGTGAGGAGTGGGTTTGCTGCCTTGCTTTCTTTTAGTGGTTGAGTTGAAATGTCATAACTTTTTCTTCTCTGTGCTATGAAAATGGTTGATTTGAGTGCATTTCCCATCTGTGCTGGCTGATGGAAACATGTCAGGCTCTGGTTAAATATATCATTATCACATCCTTTCTAGTTGGGCCACAAAAGTGAACAAAATGATGACTTGCTACAGTAGCCTCTGTTCACTGGAGGATGCTGGGTGTCCAAGATGCTTTTTCCACCAACAGCCTCAGCTTTGGGACACCCAGCAAGAGACAAGATGAACTCAACTTTCAGCAGCATAGAAGAGAGCAAGATTCAGTGGTGTTAAACGTGAGTTTCCTTCTGAAAACCAAGTGCCCTGAAGCCAGCTCTGGTAGTCAGGGGACCTGATCCTCAGAGGTTGATGCTAAGAAGATATCAGCTAGGATAAGGAGGAGAAACCTGGAGTAATATCCTGAGAAAATGAAATATCAGGAAGGTACATGAAGCTAAGCAATGCTTCACTCAGTCACTGGCCACAGTCAACAAGTTATAAGGCACTTTATTGCCCAAGTGCCTGCAACATTGATAGTGGGAGTAGAAATAGGATTTCAGTAAGGGAAGCAATGAAAGGGAGATCCCCAAGCACTTTTTGGCTGTTGCTTGACTCTGTGCTCACTGTTCATTAATGGGTTTCTACTAATGACTGAAGGCCACTCCATGAGTGCCTTAGAAACTTGCCTCTCTTCTTTATGGCATCCTGTCCCATGTGATCACGTGGCCTGTCAGGGTAGAGACAAGCCCTGAAAACTCCACATTCAGTTAAGGAGACTGGAAGGGAAAAAAAGAGACAGAAATCACAGGCAAGTCCAAGCCTCAGTACCTTCCCTAAGCCATGAAGTGTGGGAAGATGAGAGGGCTGAATGGAGGAAGAGCCCATGTGCAGCGTGGTAGGGGTTCAGGGCAGCACAAATCCAGGACATTTGCTTGGGGTAGGTGTGAACGCAGAGGATGCTGCCTCACTGGGGTTGGTTTTGGGGATGCCGGCACTGCTGCAAAAATACCAGAGCTCATCTGATGTGAGCTCTTGTAGCAGCTGTTTCAAGGAGTTGCTCTATAACAGTACAGATGGGGAGGAAGGGCTGATAGATGGTATCAAGAAGTCAGCATCTGTATATCAGATCACAGTCTTCTTTGTAGGTTTTCCTTGTGACTACAGCAGTGAAAACACAACTTTGGGACTGTCTACAAGTCCTCTGGACCCCTGGTGTGCCATAAAGCCTTCAGTGCTCTTGTGTTTTGATAATCAGATGAAAGCCTTGGCACTGCTTCATGATCCCATCACATATCTGCTTAGAAAAGGTCAAGACCTGAAGAGTGAAAAGACCCTGGAGCATCCTTTCCAGTGGGATATCTCCTGGCCACTCTCTAAGGGCATTTGCTGCACCCACTCAGTTCTGAATTGTTCAGTTATTAAAGTTGGGTCATCACTGTCACAGCTCAGGCTGTGTTGTCTCTGAGAGGTTTGGTTTGAACACTTTTCTTTCCAGAGAACAATAAACATGACTGTAAGTGAATAATTTGTTACTTCTGGCTTCATGTAGTTCTTAGAGAGAGCTCTTAGAAAGGATTAGATGCCTGCTCGGTAGTGCCTACAAATGAGAGGGAAAACAAAAGATGGAGAGGAAGAGCAAAACTACAGTCACTTTGCTGCTGTCTGATCCAATGTGCTTTATGCTGTGGTTTCATTCAGGATATGTAAGAAAAATCTCAAATATGCTCTGAAATGAAATGACTGTGAAATGACATACAAGGTACCCTGGGCAGGAAGCAAGTGCCTGACTCTGGTTGTACTTGAAGACTATTTTGAAGGCTTAAGTGAGACTTAGGTAATAAGTAGGATTTGTGTTTTATCTTTCATTACAGCCTTGCAGATTTGGACTTAATCTGGGTGTTGTATAAGGCATCAAGGTGCTACAATGCTAAATACCTCCACAGAAACAATTGAAGCCTGTAATTCTTTTAATTTGTGCCTCTGATTTTTACTCAGATGTTCTTATAGTTGCTGAGAACTCTTCCATGCACATCAGAGTTAGTCAGAAGTCTTTTTCCTGGTGAAGGAATTATTAGCAACAGAAGAGACTTAATTCTCTTTAAATCACAGAATGAATAAGGCTGAAGAACCAGAGGAATCATGCAGTGGCAAAAGTGATTTTAAAAGGTCACTGTGCATAACTGGGAAACAAAAGTAAGGTCCTACCCACCATCATCCTATGGAAATACAGGGCTTTGCTTAATATTCATTGTGGGCTTTCTCCAAAAGTCAGTGCATCTTTAAAAATGTCACTGCACAAACTGTCAATTCATGTGATTTCTTAGGCCATTGGATGTTCAGCAGTGGGGAATCAGCTCCATATTGCAGTTGGAAGGTCATGCCTTACACAGGGGGCTGACTTTTTGTAATGTCAGTTCATTTAGCATTGAAGATTATGCAGCTGGTTTTGTAATTTCATTCCTATAATGTCCTGCTCTTCCTCCAGTTCTTTTCAGTTTCAATCTTCCAGTTCTTTGGGACAGCAGTTGTCACTTCAACAAGTCTGGACAAGTTCTAGCATTTCACTGCCAGTGGAATATGAATGCAAAGTAATAACTGTGATGATAAAACAGAAAATATTCCCTTTAAGAATTATATCTTTGGCTTCTGAAATTCAAGTAGAAATTCTCTTTATGAAGAACTGCCAGTCTAATTTGGATCCAACCTGTCAAGATCGTTAGAATCATAGAATAATTTGGGTTGGACAGGACCTCGTCTAGTCCAATGGTAAATTCAAAGAGACAACTCCTGGTAAATCAGAAAAAGTTGACTGACTTGAGGAGGGCTGTGCTCATTTAAAACCCAGCAGGCAGAGCTCCAATCATTATAGATGTCTGGATCAATAGAAATAGTTGTATGATTTTAGCTCTGTGCCAGTGAAAAGGATTGTTTCTTCTGAGTCTCTGAGGACAGGAGGAACTTTCCTGTGGGAGAAAGAGAGGTGGTGAAATGGCTAGAATCAAGTTAAAAGGACTGGTCTGAGTTTGGGGTTTACTGAAAGAATAATGTAAGACACAGGCCTGAGTTTAATTTGAGAAGAAAAGACACACTTCCTAAGAGCCAGAAAATTTTGAACAGTGAAACCATTGTGCATACAAACAACAAAAAGAAAGATGTTTAAGCATACAAACCCATATTCATATGTTTGATCCCTGTGTAATCTGCAGAAATGTTCAGATGTGGGGTGGCAGCAAGGGCATAATCTACACAAGAAGAACCTACATGAATACATAGAACACCCCCAGACACCCCAGGATGCCAAGGTGTCTGCATCTAAGACTAAGGAGAGGTTCTTGTCACCATCATCAGCAAGGCAAACAGGAGGTGGCAGCAGCTTGGGGATAGAAAAGAGATGCCCAGATGACAGACAGCTGCACTAACAAAACAGTTTTTTGTCCCTTCTGCCTATGTGAGTGTTTATACAGGTGTGTGTTTGTGTTCCCCAGCAGCCTCACTACCAGTTTTACAAATACTCTTACTTCACTTGTCCAGATATTGGAAGAGAGGGGACATATTTTTGCAATACCAACAACATGACTGAGCCAGGAAAGCTGTTCCAGGTCATTGTACCTGGGCAGCCATTTCACTCTCTCGAATGGGAAGGAAATGTGGAACAAAGTATGGAGAGTGACCCTTCCATGCTCAGACATTTAATCCATACTTCAGTGCCTCAGTGCTTTGTCTGAGTCACCATCAATCCTGAAGGAAGAAGACCTGATGGGCACCAGGGAAAATGAGAAAAATTGCAGAGATAGATACAGCCATGCAGCTGGAGACAAGGCAGGAGAGCTTTCAGAAGGTGCATGTCTATTTTTGTGGAGATAATCTGGACAATATAAAGCAGGAGATGAAGATTTGGGACTGCAACACTGCCCCAGTCCCCGTTTGCTTACCACTTACACAGAGCTGATGCAATTTTGCTTTTGTTGTTTCTGCTGAGGACTGTGAGGTTGTGGAGGAGGTGACTTCTCCTGCCCAGTCTGCCCAAGTGTCCCCAGACATGCCATCTCATTCTCCAGGTTCTTGGCAGGACCAGCTCTCCATCAGACCAAGCAGAGGGTTGTCACCTCTGTGTTAGGGGAGTTGTACCACTAACTTACCCTGCCTATCCACTCACTAACCATATCCTGGATATGGCCTTAGAATGATAGAATCATAGAATCATCAAGATTGAGAAAGACCTTTAAGATCATCAAGTCCAAATGTCAACCCTACACCACCATGGCAAATAAACCATGTCCTGAAGTGCCATGCCCACACGGTTTTTTAAACACCTCCAGGGATGGTGAAGCCACCACCTTCCTGGACAGCTGGTTCAAATGCCTAACCACTCTTTCAGGAAATACCTTTTTTTCTAAATACCCAATCTGAACTGCCTCTGGTGCAACTTGAGGCCATTTTCTCTCATCACCAGTTACGTGGAAAAAGAGACTGACCCCCACCTCACTGCCACCTCCTTTCAGAGAGTTGTAGAGAGCAATAAAGTCTTCTCTCAGCCTCCTCTTCTTCAAACTAAACACCCCCAGTTCCCTTAGCTGCTCCTCATAAGTCTTGTTCTTCACCAGCTTTACTCCCCTTCTCTGGAGATGTTCCAGCACCTCCATGAACTCCTTGAAGATCTTCCTCCAGCAACCTGAACTTTGAGGTGTCACTTTTAACATTGCATGTGCCTGATTTCGTGTTTTTTCTTCATTAGGCTGTTCTGCTGAGCCTGTTATCAAGCATTTGTGTCCCTTGCTCAAATAATGTCCTTTCCCTCCCTGTGTCCCATCTGTTGAGTTTGGGAGGGGTTGGTTTTTTTCCATTTGTGCAATACTCCTCATCACAAAGGGAGAAAGGAGAAGCAATCACTTGTGCCTGGGCACTGGGCACTATAATAAGCAGAGGATGACAATACAAGTGAGGCTGAAGGGAAAACAGGAAGTTCTCCTTCCCACACAATTTTATTCTAATTCATGTGACATGTGACTGTGCTAATCTAGGGACAGGCAGTGGCATCCTAGAGCAGTGAACCCACTGAAGGACACAGCATAATAGAGATGGACAACCAGGATATCTCCATCCAGCCCAGCAGGGATACAGTCAGGTGTCCATCAGTCTTCCAAGGCAGGTTGGTAATCAAACTGTAGAGCACAGAAATGCCCAAGGGATCATTTTCATATGTGTGCATATCTGTAGCTTTCACTTTGAATCCTTCTGCACTCAGTTTGGCACAAAAGAAGAACAGCAGCCACTGCTCAATCCAGCAGGGTAGGTGAAGTGAAAACTCCATGTCTTCACCTGCAAACTAGAATCATAGAATAATTTGGGTTGGAAGGGACCTCTAAAGGTCACCCAGTCCAACCCCCTGCAGTAAGCAGGGACACCCTCAACCAGATCAGGATGCTCAGAGCTTCCTCAAACCTCACCTTGAATTTCTCCAGGGATGAGGCCTCAACCACCTCCCTGGGCAACCTCTTCCAGTTTTCCACTTGCCTCATGTTAAACAACATGTTCCTAGCATCCAATCTAAATCTACTCTTCTCTAATTTAAAACCACTGCTCCTCATCCTATCACTCCAGGCCCTTGCAAACCGTCCCTCTCCAGCCTTCCTGTAGGTTTCTTTCCGATACTGAAAGGTCACTTTTAGGTCTCCCTGGAGCCTTCTTCAAGCTTAACAACCTTAGCTTCCTCAGCCTGTTTTTTGGAGGAAATCTGTTCAAGACTGGGGATCATTTCCCTAGCCCTCCTCTGGACCCACTCCATCAGGTCCGTGTCCTTCCTGTGTTAAGGGTAGTGCTTATTAATATATATCAAATTAAAAGTGATTTAATGACTGCCTCCTGGGGGAAAGCAGATAGGCCAGCTGTCCAGTGGGTATTTTTGGAGTGCCACTGATGACATAATTTTGGACATACTGTCTTCTGGTGGGTGGCTCAGATTTTACAACTGTTCAGGCAACACCCTTGATATTAGATGGAAAGAGTTATCACGCAGGGAGTTTCAGTTTCACTGAGATCACCTTATCTGAATACAGATCTGAATCGTTTTCACAAAAGGATTGATTCAGATCTGAATCCTTGGAACACAAAAATACCTGGCACACTGCTTATTGCTTTATCACCTAATGATCGTATTAAGATTTTTTTTTTTTTTTTTTTGACTGGCAGGTTGTGGGTTTACTGCTCACCAGGGTAGAAAAACCTCCATTTGGGTTTGCCCTTTGGTGCCATGGATTTGAGTTTCAACAGAACTTCAGAGTCACTGGGACATGTGGACAGTCCATGCTACAATTCCAAGGAGGAAGCTAACCTAAAAGTACTTTTTCATATTCCCATCTGCAGCAAGCAGAAAACAGAAGTGCCATGGTTTGTGAGGCTCTTCCTTTGCATATCATTAGCATTTCATTAGTCGGTTGGACTCCATGATCTTAAAGGTCTTTTACAACCAGAATGATTCTTTGATTCTGTTTTCCTGTGAAACAGGTGCACTATAGGTGTCCTCACATACATTATAAGTTTGCAACTCAAAATCATCTCTTTAGGTAAAATAGACCTTCAGAACTTTCCATAGCTGTTGATCTGAAGGGTAAAATTCAGAATAGAGATTCTGCAGGGTAGATGTTAGCTGAAAAACAGGTGGAATGAGGCTGTGGTATCCCAAACTGGAAAGCTGGCAGCTGCTGGGCCTGATCCTGCAAGTCCCAAAGCTTCCTGGAAGTAGTCTGGACATGGACTAATTTATGCAATCACAGCTCTGGTAACCCGGGCCTGTTATTGGAGTTTTTGAGCTGTCTTTTTGGTTTTATTCCTTCAGGGTGGGAAAAAATAATAGAATAAACCTGTTGACTTTTACAATAATTCTTTCTGTCAATATAGGCAAAGCAGGTTTTGAATTCAAACAATTTATAGAGGTCTGCACACCTCATTTCAAGCCATGCTCTTGACTCCATGCAGCAAGTTGTATAATTAGCTACATTATTAATCCTCTAAGTGATGGTAAAATGTTTAGTAATAATGTCTAACTGGGGCATTGCAAGGCAACTTTGTTGTTTAATTAGGAGATAATTAATGGTAGTACAGAGAGTACCAGGGTTATAAAAGGCTTTTGCATGTCAATTGGGCTGAGCTCAATACAATAGCTTTTAAATGGCCTGTTCAAATTAATTGCCATTATTATGGTACATAGATTTAAGAGGGGCCATTATTCATGAAAAAATGTATTTTAGCATTCCTTTAGATCTAGCTAATCAGACATAGGGATAATGAAATGTTCCTAGAAGGACTGGAGAGATGGAGAATAATCCATCTGACACAGAATTAACCACATTTATTTTACTGACTGAAGAATTAGCTCCATGAGGGACTTTGGAATTGGAAAGATTGGAATTGTTGAAGATTCCTCTTTCCACTGTTTTTGGTGGTCTGGACTGAGGGCCTAAGGAAAGTTTGAAGGGCAAAATTCAAACAGAAAAAGTACTGAAGACAGCTGGGAGAAGAGGAGGGGCCCAGCTGTGGATCCCTCAAATTCCCATAGGTTTGGGACAGGAGGAGGAATCCCGGTGGGCAAATCCACAGCATTAGACAGCCAGTGGGAAAATATCTATTTCCAATAGGGAAAATATCTATTAGAGGGCTCTGTGGAGCATAAGGGGAGCCAAGTGATGCTGTCCTTTCCTACCATAGTTCAGTGTCTTGGCTTTACTTCTGTTCTTTGACCTGGTGGAGCACAACTACCACTTGCTGCTTTGCTACCTGATTTGCAAAGTCAGAAGAATATATGGGAGCTGAACTGATGTTATGTGCTTTTGACATCAGAGAACACTTAGGAAAAGCAAGTGTTTGAAGGGATCAACTCAAGAAATTGCCACAGCTTTGCAGCAGTGTCCAACAAGCCATACAGTTTTGCTAAAGATGGGTGTTTGGCATTACTGCTTTGCCTGAGTTGACTCTAATGGGGTGGGATTCTTCTTCTCTAACTTTAGTTATCTCCCTGTGCAGAGGCTGCTGAGACTTCCTGGCTGTCATTGGAGATCTCATCAATAGGCAGTGGAGTTTAAATTGCAATTTAATTGACTGGCCATGGACATACACTTCAGAGTGGGATAAACTGCACAATGAACAGCATTGATTGTCTGCCTTCTTGACACATATGTAATCAAGCTCAATCCTCTTACCAGACTATCTACTGCAGTATCTTATTCTCTTTACCACTAGGAAAATGATTTTCCCTTGGCATCCACCTCAAGTCCACCACAATGCAGATGAAACCTCTGACTTCTTATCCAGTGATATGACACAGACTTATAAAATCATGAGTGCCATCGAGACAGCATGTGAGAAATGACTGCCCACTGTCTTTTATGGTGCATGAACATCAAATTATCATCAAATTCTAGTAAGAAATACATTCAAGAAAACACTGCTATTTTATTTTATTTTATTTTATTGTATTCTGAGGAGGAGGAATGATGTTGACAGTTGGACATGGTGCTCTTAGAAGTCTTATCCAATCATGAAAATTCTGTGATTCTGTGATAGCACATCTGCATTTAATTCTTGTAGCTGTTAGAGCCTTGATGTCTGATCTCCCTCTTCTGATCTCTGAATTTATCTGTTGCCTGTGCCTCCACACCTGACTTGTCCTTTGGGTTTATCAGAGACCCTGCATGCTGGGACCTCTCTGTGTTGCATTTAGTCTTATTTCCAATTTGTTTCTGATGTTTTATTCCAAGATCCCAAGCCTGGAGCTCTTGACACTTCAGTAGCTGTAAGATTTAGATCTAGACTTGAACTTTTAAGCTTGGGCCCATTTTCCAGTTATGAGACTGATGTTATTTGCATATCTGTGCCTGATTGAAAATATATGATCCCCTGCATTAGCTTAGGTTTAATGAAGAACATTTATTTCAGGACACTTTCTAATAATTCCCAGCTACACTACAGAGCAGATATTATGTTCTAACAAATACCCTCTGTAGAAACATTTTCTTGCAGTGCTTCTGAAATTTTGTAGTAGGTGGAATATGATTATAAGGAAAAAATATGTAAAATATGCAAAGGTTAAAGCAGCCAGTTGTTATAAGGTATTTTCAGATCTGAACATCTTGATCTTTGTGAGAATTTGCATGCGGGCTTGCTATGTTTGCTAGAGGAAAGCTTAAAATAAAAGTTAGTAAAATACTTTACTTTGGGGACTGTCTGCTTGGCTGTGAAGTGCCAGACTGCTCTTTAACTTTTCTTGGCATTTGCAGGCTTATCACTTGTTGGCTTGCCCTCAAATGTCACATTTTCGGCAGCAAATGGAGCTGATTTTGTAGCAGGGTGCCTGGACTTTGAGGGTGCCAGACTGTTCTTCTGTCATAGGTGTCTAATGCCAGTTTAGATGTGTCTCATGCCATCACATTCAGCTTCTGGCTTTGCATCCAGAAAGAGACAGGTCCTGAGTAGTCAGCCTTATCTGAGTACCTCAAACACCCTGAGCATCTCAGATGGCACTGGGCATCTCTGTTAGTGAAACAAATCCTGACTCTTCCTCTTGGAAACAATAGAATCATGGAATGGTTTGGGTTGGAAGGGACCTAAAAGATCACCTAATTCCAACCTCCCGCCATGGGCAGGGAAACCTCCCATTAGACTGCATTGCTCCAAGCCCCATCCAACCTGCACTTGAACACTTTCAGAGATGGGGCAATGTCCTGGTTTGAGTCAGGATAAAGGTGATTTTCTGGTTTGTACTTTTGCTTTCAGCTGGGTCTCTTGTGGATAGTTGCACTTGCTGAAATGAACAGCAAGTTTCTCAGTCAGTGTCTGCTCCTGGGACTGCTCACACTCCATGGTTATAGTTACTGCTGGAGAATGGGCTGCAGAGCCAAGGACACTGCTCAGCTCTGAGGAACATTTTACCCTCCAGAAGGAGTAAAGAGGTCCCACCTGAAACTCTTTGGGGAGGACAGGACAAGATAGATGTCAGAATTGACCAAACAGAGTATTCCATCCCATACACCTCATATTCAGTATAAATTTAAAGGGGTCACAAGGGTCAAACCCCTTCCTGCCCTTCCTGCTTCCCTTCCTTGCCTGTTCCCTGTTTTTATCCAGTATCCAGGGAGGATTCCATCCATTCCTCTGCTTGTGGTCCTGATCCCTGCCAGCCTGGATCTGTGTGTTCCTGCCTCCAGCTCCCAACTGCTCCTGAGCCCAGGATTCCAGCCTGGACTTTCCCAGGGCTGCCCTGCAGCCTCAGTGGGGATGTGAGAGTTATTGGGGGAAAGGGGGGAGGAACGTGGGATCAATTTTCCTGTATATTTGTGTATATTTAGTAATTTTTCCTATTTATCATTACTGTTTCATTAAAGTTGTGTAGTTTAGTTTCCAACCCATAAGTCTCTCTCCCTTATTCTCTCTCCTTTCTTTATCAGGGAGGAGAGGGGGATTAATAGAGAGCATCTGTTATTTGATTTAATTGCCAGGACAGTGTTAAACCCTGACAGGCAACCACAACTTCCCTGGGCAACCTGTGCCAGGGTCTCACCACCCTCACAGATAAGAATTTCTTCGTAAGATCTGATCTTATTTACATCTTCTCTATCCTATTTCAGTTTGAAACTGTTACCACTTGGCTAATGATTGATTCAGAAGCATTCCACTGAAACAGAGAAATAAAGGAGGCAATTAAAGCGTGATCCATTTTCTTCACAGACACATTCATCTCCAGGTGCTTCCCCACACTTTGGAACTCCAGCCTGCAGTAACTCTAATCATTAGTTTTCAGAGTTATCAGTCTCTGGAAGGGAATCACACACATTCCCTCCCTCAAAGGCTGTCTGTTGCTCACAGAAAATGCAGGATGTCACTTGGGTTCATGTGTCCTTCTCACTTTCCAATCTTCAACCTGCTGTTTGAAATAAGATGTTTTTCTCAGGTATAAGCCAAAATCCTGCAGTACAAGTCTCCCAGAAGGCAAAAAATTCATCAACCAATCCTCTGATGTCTAAACAATGTTCCTCATCCTGTCTGGAGGAGATGACATCCCATATCTTCTGTATTTTCACTGATGATTTCTACCATGATCTTTCATTATTAGTTGTAGTCAAGTACATTGGTTTCCTCCTCTCCCCAAAAGAACTGTCCTCCTTCCCTCTCAAGAAAATGAATATTTGGTGGTTGTGGTGGGGATTATTTTAGTTTGGGGAAACCATGGGCTGTCCAGCTGCTGGTAGACTACATGAGAGCTGTTGAAAGGAGTTTTTGAGCCTCTTTCTCTGTATCCACCCTCTGCAGCCACTAAAGCAGAGATGTCAATTGTGTGGCTTAAATTGTTGCACAGTGGTAATGTGGGGGGGATAAAAAGCCCAGCTCAGGAAATCTGTGATCTTCTTCCCTTTAACAGCACAAAGCAACTCCTCTGCCTCCATTTTCCTCTTTCCCACAGAAAGAGAAAGCAGAACTGGAGTGAGATTTTTTCAATCTGACAATTTAAGGAAGAAAAAAAAATCATCCCAAGAATTAGGTGAGGTCTCGCTGACAGGTACTGATTTTTTTTCACCCACCTTTCAGGGCCTAATCAGCAGCACAGAAGCTTCTCCTGTGAGGATTCTTCAAGGTCTAATAGGGGTTGTGTTTATAACTGCAGCCTTCATAGATGGGGATGGGTCTCATCTTGTACCATCTGCCTCTTTCTCTGAGATGTGACATACTCAGACCCTCACTCTGATCCTCTTGAAACTGTCCCAAAGGTATGGAAAAAACAAGCAAACATGGTGGATGGCTACACAAGCTTTATTGGTATGTGAAAGTAGGCTGAGATGTGGCACTAAGCATGTGCTCCAGAAGAAGTATTGCCCTGTAAAGCTGGTAAACAGCACAGATATCTCCAGCACTTGTGTGCAACACTGCAATAAACCCCAGCAGTGCTCTTGAAATCCATCAGCCAGGCAAAATGAGATTAGACTTGGAAATGAAACATTGATTTAATTATTACAATGAATTGTTTCCATTGCTGCAGGATTACAGGTCCCCTGATGGCACTGGGCACAAAGAAAAATCAGCTACCCAGGTCCATTGGCCTGCCTTGGGGAACCAAGGTGTTTGCACAGCCAAAACATTTTATCCCAGTTAGAGGTGGCTGGAAACACAGGAGAATAATGCTTGAAAAACAGAAATCACTGAGCTGGGAGTCTACTCCAGCATCCCAAGGGAATCTTCAGATGACTGCTGGAGCAAGGAATAAATTGTGGTTTTCCACTGCAGGTTGTCCCTGCCTCAGCCTCCATTCAAGTTGTTTCTGGACCAGAACCTAGTCCCTTACAGCCTTTGGTGTGGCTGAGGTTGTTGCTGTGTTGAAATCACCTAAAAGTATTTATTAACCCTTAATCCTGAAGCAGTGGCTGTGTCTAGACTGCTAAATCAAAACAGGAATCAATTGCCTGCCCTGGGACAAGGTCCTGGATATATCCATGTTACATTGCATTTGGCCCTAGCTCCTCTCCATGCCATGTCTTGTGTTCTGTGGTCTTCCATGAGGCAGGTTTGTTATCCACATTGGTGTCAATTGGAGTTTTCTTCTCTGGAGACATTAAAAAAAACATAACTGGACTCATTCCTGTGTGACCTACCTTAAGTGATTCTGCCTTAGCAGGGGGATTGGACTCAATGATCTTTCAAGGTCCCTTCCAACCTCTGACATTCTGTTGATACTTCCCTACCTTTATTTTCTTGTTTTCAGGCCAAGGTCACAACAATAAGGCTGCTAGAAGTTGTGCTTCATAGCAGGAACCTGACATCAAATGCTTTGTACTTTGGGATATGGCATGAGGAGATACTGGTGACACTGAAGCCTGCAGGCAGCAGCCCATCCCTTGAGCCCAGTTCCTGTCCCTCTTCCATTGTAAAGCATCTGCAGAGCCAGGGGAGCTGCTCTGGGAATGCTCCTTGCAGCCCCTTGGTTTAATGCCAGAAAAACAAGAAACCATTTAGGAGAGGGATAGAGGTGTGGTAGACCTTTCTCGTACTCCCTCAGCCACCTCTTCAGCCTGGAAATAAGTCAAAGGTTATTTAATTGTTCCACCTCTGCTATTCTACAGCTTTTTATCATCTCTGTTATCCTTCTCTGCACCTTTCTTCTGAGCTGTAGAGCAAATCTGTCTTGAATGTGTTGGGTTTTTTTTTTTTTCAACAGGACATGAAAGACATGTTTACAGAGAAATCCTCTCTAATGTATTATTCATTTGAATTCCTAATGGAAATGTTTCTGTAGCCCTGATGTCCTGAGGATATGAGTAACCCAAAGTTTGTAGAGAGAGTTAATGTTTTCATTACAGCAATTGAGAGATTCAGGGAAAAAAAAAAAAAAACAAAACCACACACATGACCAAGTTGTGGACACAGAAGCCCAGTTTCAAAGTCCTTTGGAGAAAGGTTTTGAGAACAGAAACATATCTGTGTTCCAGCTGCTGTCTGGAGTTGTACAAGATATCTTTCCCCAACACTACTTTTGCTTTTTTTAAGATATAAGATCACATAGCTGAGAAGGTGGATGCAAAGGTTAAAAGCTGTGCAGTGCTCATTAACCTGACTCAGTCCTATCCATGCAAATTGCTGGCAAGATGCATTTCTTTTCACTGGCAGACTGATAGCTTTTGGTTTGCCTTTTACATGCTGCCATGGACTTACTCTCCAAGATGCCTTGCATCAAAATACAAGTGTCCTTTTGAATACTGATGTCAGTTTTATTGTTCATTCCACTTTGCAACTTCAGCAGTATCGTAGTGGAGTCCCCATGGTGACAAACCTTAGGCCTGTGAATCTGGATTAAAAACATTGGAGAAGTTAATAATTCTCACTGGTTCCACCCTTCCCTACAGCTGACTGGTGGCTTTCACTACAGAGCTTCTTAGAATAGTTTAAAGCAGTGCAGAGGACCTATTTCACAAAATCAGGACCAAATTCCTCCTTCATTTTGCCAACTCTGCTCCAAGGATGGGAACATCTGGTGGAAACAGAGCAATATGCAGGAAGAGATGGTGAGATCTGAAGCTCAGCACCACACACACTTTGATGGTTTGTGTCACTTCCAGGGATGCTGCAGCACAGCAGCTCCAGGGGCTGCAATCCCCTGGGGTTCCTGTGAGTCCCTGAATCATCCTGAGATATTAAATTAAGCAAAACTAAACAGAAGAACAGGAACTGAGGAGGAAACCGAAGTATTAAGGAAATTATTTCAACCAAAGATTAATTTGCTGCTTGAAAAAAAAACAAAACCAGCAAGACTGGATGCAAGGGATGAGTCCCTCTGAGCACAGACTCCATGTGAAGGGAAAAGCTGCTGGTTTGGGGCAGCCTGAAAAACCTGTATTTAAAGGCTGGACCATCTAGAGGTCATCTTCTCTTTGACTGCAGTGGGTGCCAGGTGGGCTGTGAGGTTTTTGAGGAAGAGGTCAGAAAATGGTGACAAGGATTAGGCTGTAGGGGACATTGCCATGGCAAAGGATGGAAGCCACTGGGGATGTTCAGATATGCTAAGGCACATGGAAGACAAGAAGGTGATTTTAGGCAGCAAGCATGGCATCCCCAAGAGCAGGTTTTGCCTGACCAACCAAGTGACCTTCTGTGATGGAGTAACTACATTAGTAGAGAAGGGAAGAGCTATGGATGTCATCTCTCTGGACTTCTGTAAGGCCTTTGACATGAGGCCCTGTAACATTCTTCTCTCTAAATTGGAGATATAGGAATTTGCTGAATGGACTTTTTTGGTGGGTAAGGAATTGGTTAGATGGTCACATCCAGAGGGGAGTGGTCAATGACCTGATGTTCAGATGGAGAGCAGTGACAAGTGGTGTCCCTCAGGGGTCTGTTCTGGCACCAGCAATGTTTAATACTTTCATCAATGACATAGGGAGTGGGATTGAATGTACACTCAGAAATTTTGCAGAAAAAATCAAGATGAATGTTGTGGTTTACATGCTTGAGGGGCAAGATATCATCCAGAAGGACATGAACAACCCTAAAATGTGGGCCCATGAAGACTGCATGAAGTTCAACAAGGTTCTGTGCCTGGGCTGGAGCAATACAGGATGGGAGATTAAGGGACTGAGAGCTTCCCAGTGGAGAAGTTCTTGGAAGTGCTGGTGGATGAAAAGCTGGACATGAGCAAGCAACATGCATGTGCAGCCAGAAAGCCAACGTGTCCTGGGCTCATCACAAGAGACATGGCCACCAGGTCAAGGGGGGTGATTGTCCCCATCTAATATTCACATGAGACTGCACCTGCAGTGCTGTGTTTATATCTGGGGTTCTCAGCACATGAAAGACATGGACCTGTTGGTGTAAGTCCAGAGGAGGCCACAGAAATGATCAGAGGATGGATGACCTCTTCCATGGGGACAGAGAGTTGGGGTTGTTCAACCTGGAGAAGACTTCAGACCTTATTGTGACCTTTCAGTACTTAAAGGGGGCCTATAAGTAAAATGGGGACAGATTTTTTATCAGAGCCTGTAACAACAGGACAAGGGGTGATGGTTCTGAACTAAAAGAGGTGAGATTTAGACTAGATGTAAGGAAGACTGAGGGTGGTGAAACACTGGCACAGGTTGCCCAGGGAGTTGGTAGATGCCCCATCCCTGGTAGCATGGAAGGTCAGGTTGGAAAGGGCTCTGAGCAATCTGATCTAGCTGGAGATGTCCCTGTTCACTGCAGGGACATTGGATTAGATGACCTTTAAAGGTCTCTTCCAACCTACACCCTCCTGTGATTCCATGAAGAGAAGTGAGCAGCAAAGATCTGACAACAGCTTTCAAATCAGCCAGCAGTGTATGAATGAGATGTTTCTCTTCTTTGTGTCTGCTGAGGACAAAACATCTTGGCCTGAACTTCCAGGAAGGGATGGTTGGACACACTTTCTAATCCCTCCCTGAATCTTTAGGATTTCTGCAGTGGCTTCCTGGGTTGACCTTGCCTTTGGCTGTGTTAAGTGTCACAAGATCAGATTGGTTTGGTTTGGCTGATGGCTCTGGCTTGACTGTGAGCTTTAAGTGGTCATTGGAATTTGTGCCTAGGTTCAGACCCCAAAACCTTTTCATTGCACTGCAGTTGAAATAATCCTGGTAACATGATAACAACAACAGCAGCAGCAACAGCAACACAACAAACACAACTATAATAAGAATTATTGTTATTAAGAATGAACAGTGATAACTTTAGTCAGAATTTTTATAGACAAATATCATAGAGTATGTGACTGAGAAATCTTGATGAAGATTTCCTCCTATATTATTAGTTAAGACGCTGAAAAAAAATGTTTTAATGCTAGGAGTAGTGATGCACTGGAATAACTTTCTTGGGGAAGGCATGGGAAGTCCATGACTTCTTTTGACTTTCAAAATTACAGCTTACTGAGAAGGTCTTTGGGAGGGCTGATCTTGCCTTGTGGTAAAGGGGTGGAGAGGATAATCTACTAGGCTGCTGCCAACTCCATCTCTTGCAAAGCTGCTTTCTCTGTAGAACCTTTTTGATATCTTACAAATGATTAGAGAAACAGCCACCTTTTAGGACTGCTGAAATGAAAGTAAAGATATGTGTATATTTTGGCCTGTGTTCTTGAGTAATGGTTTCCTGTGTCTTCTGTGCAACTGAACTGAGGTGGAAGGGCTGCAGATGGCCATCCCCAGATCTCTCTCCTTGGCTCATCTTGGAGACTCGTTCTGGAACCAAGGTCCAGAGGTACACCAAGTCTTGGCTTCACAACTGCCAGACGTATGTGTCACGAGGTTGCCAAAAGATTTTTGAGTTTTGTCCACCAGTTCAGCCTGACTTGCAGTTCTGGGTGTGCTTAGGTGTCATTCCAGATCCTCTTTCCACTTGAATTCTGCAAATAGGATCAGCTGCTGCAGGTATGTCAAGGTGATGATATTGGTGGTGATGATATGGGCCATGGGTGGACTGTGGTGGGGACAGAATGAAAGATGACAGAGCCATCATGATGCCAACAGAACCAATACAATAGGAGTGCTAAAGGATCTTTGCAGGTACACAGCAAAGTTTTTATGGGATACCTCTCCTGCCTTACATTGTGCTGCGTCCAGTCCATGCAGTGGGTGCATCTCAGCCACAGAAGAAAAGCTTTAAATCATGCAGGGTTTTAACAGGAGGAAGGTGACAGTGGTAATTTTGGGGACTGCTCATGTACAGTGTAACACCAAGGTGTTCAGGGTGAGCTGGGCTCTGGATATCTGCTGACAGCTTGGCCCAGATCAAAACAGGCTGGAGAAAGGAGAGTTAATGCAAAAGCCATGTAATGTGACTCCCAGGTCCTGCAGGATGTAGGGCCAACTAATCCATAAAACTGATCTTATGGTTGACCATAAATGCTTGCAGTCATGCAAATTATTCACTATAATTTTTAATTTATTTTTATTTTTGTCTTAGGTGATAATCTTGGGTCAATGCTGGTTATATTCCCTGTCACATAAAATGCAATCAGGTTGAAAACAAACCTCAAACGAGCCACTCTTGTGAGAATGTATTTGAGGAACAAATTTTCTGCAAGAGAGTCAAGGTTTACGGATGCTACAAAGGAAAAAGGAAGCCTGACTTTCAAAGGAGTAGAGGAGTTTTTATAGCAGCCTCAAGATACACCATATGAAGTTTAAAAAACAACAACAAAAAAAACATTTGCAGCTGTAAAGCCTGGGAATAAATGAAACTAAAATAAACTTCTTCAGCTTCATTGACAGAAGAACATAACTCTTTTCTCAGTTGCTTGACTTTCTTTCATGCTGGTGCAACTCCAAATAATGTATTTGGGTTACGTTACTTCTGTTTGTGTCAGCTTTGGGGAGAAGAAATTCAGGTCTAAGCACAGGGTTAATGGTTGACTCATCTTTTCCACTGTGGGAAGAAAAAGAGTGAACAGAATTTTTATGGTTGAATTTAGCTTGCAAAATGCAAAATGCAAAATACATATACATAAATATAGACACACACAAATGTGTTTGTACACATATATATGCATCTGTACATTCTTTTGATGTTCAGTAGAATGCATTCAACCATGGGGGTTTTTTTGTTGTTTTTTTTTTTTCCACAGATTCCAGAAAGCCATCATTTAAAGAGAATTTATGTTGGAGGTAGTTCTCAAATGAGATTGTTTGACAGCATGAAATGCTAGAATAAAACAAATGATGCAGTCTCTAAAATTGACTGGGTAAGGGCTCATCCTGGTAACTTATTACTCATGTAGGTTTTTGAGTAAGTATGAATATTAGCTTTATTTTTCTATCCCTTCAAGGGAAGGCTTTTCCACAGCAAATTTATACAGAAATACAAGGAGCAATTTAGACATCAACTGTCTGGGTTTATAAATCAGGCTTGGAGCCCACAAAAAACCCATAATCTTTAAGAAGGAAGAAAGATTCTGCTCTGAATGAATGTTGCCAATATTTGCAAGGTGCTTTGAGGAGGCTCCATCACTTGAGGTTTCAAGAAGCGGAGTAAACTTGCACCTGTACAAAATGAAACAAAACCAAACCAAACCAATCTTGTGTAAGATTTTAATGAGGAATCAAACTTACATAGAGAACTGAAATAAGGAGGATTGATCCCATTCTGGGACAGGTAATGGAGGAGGTGATCTCTTGAGATCATATTTTACTGCAATTTTGTGATTTCTCCAAACAGACTTACACCATTCTGAGTCTAGTTTTATATTTTTCTGCAAATATTTTTGTACAGCACAAACAAGAGCAGTTACCACAGATGGGAAGCAGAGTGCCTTCCACTGGGCTACACAAGGTTTCAACCAACCTTGCATTTAATGGAAATTATACATTTGAGTCACAGACCAAAGAATGGCATAGAAAACAGAAGCTGTTAGAAGACTGTCTGTGCAGTTGGACATTATAAAAAAACAAGTTTTAATTACAACTAGCTTAGCAAAAGTTTGCTGCTAATCTGTGAGTGGTTAATCTTGAGGTCAAAATCCTAAAACTGGATTACAACATACATCTGCAACAGTGCAAAGGGAAAAGGGCAGTGGAGGAAAAAAAAATCTTTCACAGTGTGTGAACCTCTTTCTCGCTTCTTGAACTTTATGAGTTTTTTCTCCTGATGATAAGAAAGAGTTTCTCCTTTTTGATCTTAATATCACGGGTCATTTCCTCTTTCAGAAAAATGGGTGTTAGAGAGGAAGTAGCAACATTAAATAGAAATAATGACCAGCATTGAGGTCTTATATAAATTGACACTGAAATAGCTTGGCTGTGAAATGTCAGAGAAATGTTCACCTGAAGTCTAAATATTTCATGCTGAAACTGCCTGGAGAAGCATAGTCCAAATTCTGGAAATTCAAAATAAGAAGGAAACTCAAATAATCCTCTTAGGCAGTCTTCTTACAGACTGTTTAAAGAGGTGGTGGACTCTCCATCTCTGGAGACATTCAAAAACCACCTGGGCATCATCCTGTACAACCTGCTCTGGCAGGGGTGTTGAACTAGATGATGTCCAGAGGTCCCTTCCAACCCCAAAATTCTGTGATTCTGTGATTAGGACAAGACTTCCAGAAACCCTTTGGAGCTGCTCGTGTGTTTTTGTGCCCACATGAAAAGTACATGGTAGGGACAGACTTCATGGCAGACTGCCATCCCCTCAGAGTGAGGTTTTATTAAAATTCTTGTCTTGATTACTCCAAAACAAAGCTTCCCAAAACACTGGCAGCATATCAGTTGTTGGGCCATGTGCTGGAGATGAATCCTCATGGAGATAACTCTCCAGGGACTTAGGAACTGGAAGATGCCTGAAGAAATGAAACTGTCTCAATAGCTTTGCAAACTTTGTAGAGCATTTCAAGCCTTGATTTATTAGCTGACAGGCAGCTTAAACATTATTCCAATGTCAATCTTGTGAGCATGTGTATTCCATGTAGCAACAGGAGTCAGGTCATGAGTCTCATTTCAGAAAAGAGTAACAAAGCAATCAATACTCCAAGTGATTTTTGCACAATTTTTCACCAACTGTGGGAGCCATTATCCTGGAAACAACTTTCTTTGCATAGTGGGGTGAACACACAGATGTAGCCACATCACATTTACTAAAAACCACCAGCTGTGAGACATTTCAGGTAGCTTTGCTTAGCTTAAATAAAGAGAATAAAGAGATTTGTAACTGGCAACTTTTGTATGGGAAGATACCATGAACTTTAAAACAGAGAAGCACAGACAATGAATGAAGGGCAGCTCATGTCTGATGGCACAGTAATCCTCAAGTGTGAAAGTACCTTCCTTGCACAATGGGAAATAATTGAAACTCAGACCCCAAAGAAAGTGGGGCTCTGGCATAGTCCTTGGGAGTGGTTAATTAACATTTTATTGTAGAGGGAGTAAACTAAACTCGTGAAAAGTAGTAATAAAATGCCTGGAAGATGAGCCTGATTATAAACCCTGAACAAACTACCCCTTCAAGGCTCTGTCCCTAAAGGGAGAGCCACTGCTTCCTATTGTATCACTACATTAAACATTGCAGAAAGGAAAACACTCAGAAGGTTGCTTCATTTCTGACAGCAGCTGGCTGTAAGACACCTGATGCTTTTAATGTTTTTCATGTTTTTCAGCTAACTCAAGCACAGGAAGTTAACTCTGAAAGTGTGCAGCAGGAATGGAAGGAGCACTGCACTCCACATGAAGACAAGACCTGAGGGTGATGCTCTGTAACAGCTGTTGTCAAAAGAAGCTGCAAACATAGAAGACTTTATGACTGATATAAGATTGAAGAGAAATTCTTGCTTTGTAAGAGGCTATATCCCTTTGTAGGAGATTAGAATGTGATGATAATCAGGAACAAAAAAGTTAGACAGCAAAAGTATTGGCAACTTAAGAATAAACTCTTCACAGTGTGATTAGGAAGGATTAAGGAAAAACTAGGAGCTGTGACACCCAAACTTGACATCATGAAGCCTCATGCCCAGCTGAGGAGGTAGTAAGGGGTTTCCAGTGCCACCATCATTGGTGTTTCCATCCCTGCCTGCAGTGTTGGGCTTTCTAGGGCTGTGTAAGTGTAACACAGGTTTTATGTAGATGGGTATTTGATCTGAAGAGTGTAGCACATGTCTACATTAACTGTGTGGAAGAGAAATATGAGATTGGGTGAACACCTGTGAAGAAAAAAAAATGTGGCTAAATCACCTTCTTCTTAATTCTGTATCCAAATGTCTCCAGTCATGATCTGTCAGCTGGAATAACCAACTGGAGTGTTAGTCTGTGATGGTATCTACCCAACATGGCTTGCAAGCCCTCACAAAAGTTTTCAGAACTTGAATAGATCAATTATAAAGTCCCAGAAGTAATACAGATAAGATGCCCTTAAACACTTCCAAGAAGGTGCATGGGAACAGGAGCTCAAGTAAGAGCAGTGGTAGGCCAGGGCAAGGCAAGTCATGGACTTGCTGTAGTTGTGGCTTTATATTAAATACAGAATCACAGAATTACCTTAGTTAGAAAAGATCTGCTTGAAGAGGCTCTGAGCAACCTGATCTAGTTGAGGGTCTCCCTGCTTACTGCAGGGGCTTTGGACTAGAGGACTTTTAGAGGTCCCTTCCAACCCAAATTAATCTATAATTATATGATCACTAAGTCCAACCATTAACCTAACACACAGAATCATAGGATGTTTGATGTTGGAAGGGATCTCTAGGTGGCCATCTGGTCCAACTTCCCTGCTGAAGCAAGGCTGCCTAGAGCCAGTTGCCCAGCACCATGTTCAGACAGCTTTTTAATATCTCCAAAGATGAAGACTCCCAGCCTCCCTGAGCAACCTGTGCCAGTGCCTGGCCACCCTCACAGAGAAAAAATCTTTACCCATGTACAAGAGGGACCTCCTGTGTTTCAGTTTCGAGCCCATTTACTCCTTTCATGGAGTTTTTTTCCCACAAGATTATCTGGTTGCCTTTTGCATACCAGCAGCCTTTTAATATTCACCACATCCCACAAGGACAACCACGTGCATTAACATCCTGAAATACAAGTATTTACACACACACACCCCCCCAAGGTAATTGTTGCACAGGAGATCTGACAAGGCCAATGACTCCAGAATCTCCCTGAACTCTTTAACCAAACCTTGAAAGTTAATGAATACTTCTTGGCATTTAAAGTTCGATTTTCTGTTAGTGCTGACTTTTGTCACTCTGCTGTTATCTTTATGGTCATGTGGGACTGGGAAAGGGATCTGTGCAGAACTGTGGTTCTAAGAGCTTTTGCTATGAGACTGCTGGACACAAGAGTGCAGCTGCAACCAGGGCCTGAAGTGAGTAGATCTTTGCTGAATTACTTAGATCCTACTAAATTAGTGATCCTAATCACTACTGAACAAACTCCTTCCAAGGACCACTCAGAGTCTTCTCTCTGGTTTCCTCTGATTGCTACAGGTAAAACATACATATTTTGCAGAAAACCCTGATTCCCAACATCATGACCTTTGCCAAAGCAGCCCTGGTTAGCTCTGTGACTCTCCTGAGCATCTCCTCATTGCACAGCTCATAAGACACAGAGCAGCAGCAGCAAGAAGCAAGGAGGGCTCTGCACCACACTGAATAAAACCAAAATCAGCCCCAGCCCTCCCTCCTCCCAAGCAAATGTGAGCCCATGCTGCTGGTGATGGGAATTGTTCCTCCATCTGCTTTCTCTGAGAGCCAAAATCTGAGTTCAGGAGGTGCTTTCACCTCCCAGCTGCTCTCCTGCCTCCCCAGCAGCAAGGAAAAGGAACTCGAGTTAAGATGTGGACAAAGCTGAGGCAGACATTAAATTATGTCCTCAGCATCTGGAGATGATAAAATAAAAATACTTGAGGGGAGTGAGAGGATTTCAGAGAAGAAAGGCATTGGGGAGAGTTCTCTGGAATCAACAACCCAAAAGAGTCTTTTTTTTTTTTTTTTTTTAAAGTCAGGCTGAAATGTTTTGTTCCTCCCCAGGCTCAGTGGTTTCTCTTATTTCCCCTGTATTTAACCCTCTGGCTGCCAGTGTTTGCAGTTACCTATACTTTAAGTCCCAGTGTTTCATTTTGGATAGCAGAACTACATCATCTGAAGATTTGTGTTCCATTTTTCCAGGAGATGAATGTCTTTGCTGAATTCTACCTGAGGTGCTGAGTACTTCTGGCCATCCCAGTTTTTCCTTTCATTCTCTTCCTCACAAACTCCCACTCATCAGCCAGAGTTCAACCTCCCTGCCTTCTCCTAACCCACCCCACCAGCCTTAATCACCTCTTCTCATCCTACTCTGCATTAGGCTGAACTGGTTCCTTCTGGGATGATGGACTGGAGGGACCTGAGCCTGAGAGTCAATTTCTCTTCTGTGGTCATGACCTTCCCATTTCTATTCTGCAAGACTCCCTTGGGAATGTAATTCCCAGAAATACCTGACATTTTGGTGCAAGGAGAATGGTAGAGCTGGTTGCATGCTATGGCCATGGTTGATTTGGTCCTTGCAGGCAATAAATGAGCTGGGATGGTTTGCTTTTCTCCATGGAAGAATGGGATGGGATGCTGTGATGTTGGGATGGGATGCTTTGGGATGGGATGCTGTGATGTTGTCTGGAATCAGGGACAGGAAGGATTCTTCTCCCTCTTTCCTTATGTTACTTGAAGCCTAATGGGGCAATGTCTCTCCTGGGCACCTCGAGCAATGGATTTGGATCTCCTCAGGCCTGAAGGAGACTCTGAATCCCAAGCTTTTTCACAGGGCCGAAATCCTCTGCCCAGGACTCCATGATGGTGGGTTTTTTTTTAGCTTCCTCATAATAAACTTCTGTAATATTTGATTTTCCTTCTAGGAAAAGCAGAAGACCATGAACCACAAGGTGCCTTGGTTTTGAGAGCAGCTGTTTCACTTTTCACTCTGGGTGCCTCAGAACAGCCCTTTGATGCCTGCTTCCTGTGGCAAGTTAAAAAAAAAATATATATATGTATATTTATAAGAATAGCTGTATGGGTATTTTATTATTTTTCTTTTACCCTGGTTTTGATGATTCAGTAACACCTGCCAGACCCCAATACCCTTCTCTGCTCTGCATTACTTGACCCTGGAAGGGGAGAAGGCATGGGAGGGGAGATGGGAAGCAGCAGGTAGAGCCCAGATGTGGATTCAGTGGAACCTGGAGAAGGTGCACCTGGGAAAAGCAAGGCCCCAAGATGTAGCTAGGACTGGTTGGGAGACCACAGCCTATCTGCTCAGGTGGTTTCTGCTCTAGTTTATTTTCCTGTTGCCTGGGCATCTCTGAGGGTATCAAGGGAGGTGAAGGAAGAGAGAGAAACTCTCCAGCCTCTGCCTTCCCACAGAGCCCAGAGGAAGAAGATATTGTCTCTGTGGTTAGAAAACCAGACACGTGTCAAACGTTTGCATTTGAGACCTCAGAAGAAAAAATTGTCACACGAGCTGTATCATAGCTTGTGGCAAAGCTGGGCCCATCGAGGGTTGGTTTGAGGTGGAAAAATGTGACACCCAAATGCAGGTATTTGCCTCCTGCAAAACTTTTCAAGTTTTTCCATCTTGGGGCTTTCAGGGGTCTCCCCTTGATCATGGCAGAGGAGGAGCTGAGCATCTGCCCTCCCTGATGTGTGTGTGGCCTGATGGTCTGGAGGAGAAAAACAGATGATAGGAGCAAAGCAGCCCCCTGAAAATCAAACTTTCTGTTTGTAGCTTTAAGAAGGAGTGTTCAGCCTTTTTTTATTTTTTATGGGTGAAATTCAGCTCCTTGATGAACACCTCTTTTCTGACTTGGTGCTGATGAATAAGCATGATCTGGCATGTGATCACTTTTCATGGTGGGGGAGAGGAATGCAGGGCATGGTCTCTCTGTAATTATTTTGGCACATAAACTACAAGAGCATCTTTCCCACCAAGATCCTTAACAATCAGCTCTGCATAGACCTGCCTCCTGTCCCAAATGTACTTTCTCCATGGATTTTCATGTGAGAGCTTGGTCTGTCTTTATGTGTCTTTCTTGGCTTACACACCATGCCAATGGCCTTGGGGACAGACAAGGTGTCCTGAGCCATTTAAGTCACTACTAAGGATTTAGCTTTGCAGGTCTCCTTGGCTTTTTAAGGCCTCTCTCCCATCCTTCTCTGTACTTGATTCCTTTACTCAGACTCTACATGACACAAGACACAGGGGGAAGGACAGTTCCTACCCTCCAAAGTTCTTTAAACAGCAAATGGTACTAACTGGTTGACTTGCCTGATCTCTAGACAAGGTCTTCTCCTAAATATGGCAATGGGAATTAATTAGCACTTTTATTTTGTTATTTACACCCAGACTTACTCTTGGGTCTCTGAAATAAAAGCTGCAGGATGGAGTGTGCAGTGTTTGGAGTGGGCACAACTCATCACGTTTTGCCTCAGCAGTTGGTTCCTTTACAGGAAACAGCCACAGCTTTTGTTCTGTAGCCAAACAGATCACAAAAACCCTCCCCACTGCCACCTCACCCAGTGAACAAAGTAAAAGAAACCATTTTTTTCAGTGCTCTGGGGGTTTGAAAATTTGACAGGGACCATTTTTTAAGTTCCCTGTTGTGTTTTCCTCCTCTGTGATGCAGTGTGCTCGAACATTGCAGACCCAGTGGCAAATAAATCTGAGGTAGGAGTGCTGGGGGTTGTCACTACCAGCACAAGACACAACAAAGCACAAAATCCATTCCAGATGTTCGAGGGAAACATTGAATTCCTAGTGGCTGGACAATTACAGACTCTACAAAGTCACTGAGACACTTTGCAAGTTCAGTTATTTTCCTTTGGTGTCCAAAACCAGATGTCCAAACAATCTGCTTAGTTTTGCACCATCTTTCTACCCAGCTGTGGTTGTCACAACATCGTGGGCGAAGATTTGGGATGCAAAGCTGAGCAGTGGCAACTGGGGGATATTAATGCTGTTTATTTTATTTTACTTCTATTGGGGAATTAATCTGCGTTGTTCTTTGATAACTTCTGCTCAAACAGCAAGTATTCTATTCAATCAAACGACCACAGGGGCTGAAGCCATAGGATCAGCCCAAGCAATTGCTTCCCACTGGTCAGTATGTTGTGTTTATAGGGAAGGAAATGGGTCACCATGCAGAGATTCCCATGCTCAGCCCAGCCTGGATGTGGGCAGCATGGGGAGGCTCAGCACAGCACTGCTGATGTGGGAGGCAACACATGAACCTCCAGTCCAGCTCTGTCACAGTTTAACACTGGTCCAGTGATTAAACTGAATAACAGAAATGCCAGATGCTCTCTATTAATCCCTCTCCCCTCCCTAAAGAAAGGAGAGAGAATAAGGGAGAGAGACTTATGGGTTGGAAACTAAACTACACAACTTTAATGAAACAGTAATGATAAATAGGAAAAATTACTAAACATATGCAAATATACAGGAAAATTGATCCCACGTTTCTCCCCACTTTCCCCCCATAACTCTCACATCCCCACTGAGGCTGCAGGGCAGCCCTGGGAAAGTCCAGGCTGGAATCCTGGGCTCAGGAGCAGTTGGGAGCTGGAGGCAGGAACACACAGATCCAGGCTGGAATGGATCAGGAGCACAGGCAGAGGAAGGGATGGAATCCTCCCAGGATGCTGAAGCAAACAGGGAGAGGTGAAGAAGGGGAAGCAGGAAGGGGTTTGACCCTTGTGATCCTTCAAATTGATACTGAGTATGAGGTGTATGGGATGGAATCCTCTGTTTGGTCAGTTCTGGCATCTATCTTGTCCATTCCTCTGCAAAGGAGGGGTTCAGGTGGGACCTCTTTACTCCTTCTCTCCTTCCAGAGGGTAAAATGTTCCTCAGAGCTGAGCAGTGTCCTTGGCTCTGCAGCCCATTCTCCAGCAGTAACTATAACCATGGAGTGTGAGCAGTCCCAGGAGCAGACACTGACTGAGAAACTTGCTGTTCATTTCAGCAAGTGCAGCTACTTACAAGAGACTGAGCTGAAAGCAAAAGTACAAGACAGAAAATCACCTTTCTCCTGGCCCAAACCTGGACATGCTCCCAACATCCAGCTCAGGCAGACCCTTCCTATGGCTTCTTGGGAAGTCTAGGTCACTACTTTTGGTTCTGTTTTGTTTTGTTCTGTTTTTTTCTGAGATTAACTGCACAGGAATAGCTGGAATGCAAATATGAATATGAACTATCTTGACCTTTTGGCAACAGCCCAGAAAAAACTAAAATCTGTTAAACCTTAGTTTAACTGATAGTATCTGACACAGATAAAGAAATACAACTTTTAAGTGACTGATGTTGTGGTTAGGATGTAGTAGTTTGACCATGATCAAGGTAAAGTCAGTGAAATCATCATTTGTTAAACACAAGAATCTCTTCAAGACCATTCACAATAGAAGATAATATAGGAATGGAGTGAGCTTAGCTTACAGATGTTCCAGATGTGGATCCATCAGAGCTGATGGACACATCTGAAAGAATTTGATGCTAACTGAAGTTAGCAACAAAATAAAAGAGCATCTGTGAAAAGCCACTGAGATAGCTTAGGTACGAACAAAAATTATTTCCTTTTCCTCCAAATAATAATAATTTTTAAAAATGTAGGAAAACTGTTAATTGCTAAATGTCAGTCTAATGATTATTCAGCTATCTGAAGAACCCATGCTGGTTCAGGTGTGTAGGTTAACCATGTGTTTTGGACCTGTTAATAAGCTTAAACTATAAACAAGAATCATGCAATCAGGCATGGGATCATAATTTCCAGTTAGAAGAAGGGAATGTGGTCTGTGTCACCATCTCTGATCATCAGGGCAGAAGATTCCAGTTTCTTGGAACATTATTCAGTGGATGACATCTCCTTTTACCCTCATAGAGATCATCTTGGTCTTGTTTAAGGTGACTCTTGCAATGTCCCTGGGTGATGTTCCCCAGAAGAAGGTGGCTCAAAGTACACCCTGGAGTGTGGAAATAATTTGAGCCTCAGAATAAAGAAGTTTGGGATTTTTTTAACATTATGCTTGTTTCTTAACTGAAGACAGCCTTCTTGATTTTTTACCATCTATTCAAGTCAGTTGCATGAACTCACTGTTGCAGCAAAAAATAGGTGTCATGACAAGACAGCCCTGTTATATAGATAGAAGCAAAAGTAGAAAGCATGAACTAGGGATCCATCTGCTTCAGATGAGGCCTGTGAGAGGCTTAAAGTTGCTATGCGCCTTGTATTATCATATATTTAATTACAGTATGAAGATGCTTGTGGAATATTAGTGATCATCATACAAAATGACCATTTTGAAGGGAAAGCTGCACCACTAATCTGAGGTTCTTCATTTCACATATCAATTCTGCCATCAAAATCTGATGTCACCTGCTCTTCAGACTGGGGAAAAGAGAAAATGTTCTTCCCAGGTGCTTTGTAATTTTCTTAAATACAATTTAGATTTGTTTTTCTTCAGGTTAATACTAATAATACGTGTGGTTTCTTTTCCCTTAAACAACAGTTTTCCTTCTAGCAGGTAGGAACACTTTACTCCAAAGCTTTTGATCCTTTTAGTCTCTGAGTTTCATCTTTATCCATCTGGATGATCCTAATATCTGGGGCACCGGTGTCACTCCTTAATTTTTAGGAAGAAATTAAATAGCTTTTACAAGCCAGCAGGTAATGGAAATAAGTCTGACATGCAGACTGGAAGCTTCAGAAGGATGGGAAATGGCAATTTTATAACTGAACGTCAGTGACACTGGAGGCAGAGCCACATCTTGGACCTGTGATGTGGTTAAGATGGTTAAGGAGGGAATAACACCTGCACAGGACACAGTAGGTGGGACAAATCCTACCTTAAATGTCTCTGAAAATGAAGTCATTTTAGCTGATGAGACACAACAACAATGTCCCAGACATGAGGGACCTTTGGCTGTAAGGGAGTCTGAAAAATATGAGGCCCTCAGGATTTTCAAAACACAAAGAACACCAGCATTACTGTCTTGTCTCTTCTGAATGTCTTGTGCTTTGCTCTTCTCCATGCTGTCTTTATTTTTTTTCTAATAAGAAACATCTTATTTGAGGATTTTGTTGGGGTTTTTTTGGTTGTTTGATGTTTGGGGTTTTTTTGTTTCCTTTTGTTTTTTATTAAATGTGCCAGAATACTAAAGTATAGAATTTTTTTGCCTCTGTGATGGACAATTACACTCAGTAGGACTTTTTGGTCTGGAAAAGAGGTAGCTGAAGGCATCTGACATAGATCAATGAGAGGCTTAGAGAGGGTGATCAGGGAATAAGTTGTATCTAATTTTCCTAACACTAAAACCCAGAGGGTCCATCAAACAGAATAATTGTCTTGCTAGTTGAGAAAATTAAGAAGACATTTTTCTTCTAGCAGTGTGAAAGGCAGCTGTGAAATGCTTTACTAAAAGACAAGGGGATACCAACACTTACATGCTTGCAAAAAAAAGTGATAGAACATATTCCAAGAAGAAAAATTCATTAAGGGCTTCATCTACATAATCATCCTGTTAGCTGCTGATAGCCCAAAGCCTTACCAGGGTATCTGTGATTTTCCTCTTCTTTATACATTTTCTGTTGGCTGTTGCTGGAGCCAGAACTCAACTGAGCAGACCTCTACTCTGATCTCATGCAGCTCCATGTTACTTTATCACATCAGTCTATAACCACAAGAGCCATGTGCAGATGATTTTTATGAGCTTTTAAGGAGCCCTCTTGAAGCAATGGTGTCTTCCAAGAGATGCTACAGAAGATGGCTACAAGGAGAAGACCATCTCAAAGTCTTTGTGATACAGAGCTCCAAAAGGCTTCAGCAAAACTGATGTCTGGGGTAATTTTGATGAGGCATTGAGCAACTTCATGCTCATAAGTGTTATAAGCTTTAAGTACATAGAGAATTCACTAAACATTTAAGGATGAGCATTTCTGGAGAACTTCTGTTCTTCTGGCACTGCTGGTGACAGGGCACCAGAGTGACACTGGGAGTCCAAATGTCCACACAGTGCAAAAGATACCTCCTGGCTCTCCAAAGTGATATTTATGAGAATCCCCCAGTCAGCATCTCTTTCCATCTTTGTGGCTTTTCACTCTTCACATAATGGAATCAGTGCCACCTAGTGTTGCTCTCCTTCAGACCAAAGGAGCTGGACCTTCCTGGATATTGAGAGGGAGAAGAATAATTTTATCTCTTCTTAAGAATACCTGTGTTGGGGTTGTCCACTTGGCCATGAATGAACCCAGGAAGGGTGCTAGGGTTGAAAGAAATCTTCTAGATATCCCCTACTCAGCTGCTGTCTGGCAGCAGGCTCCTTCCACTACCACAAGAGCTTTAAACCTGATCAATTGCCTTGATGGATTTGAAAAATTCTGCATTGAAGGTGAAGTCAGCATTCAGCTGCTTTCCAGAGGGTCCTGCCCATGGGATGGGAGCTGGCTCCTTGTGACAGCAGAAAAACAAGAGCAGAAACCCTTGCTGAGTTGATTTGGCTTTCAGCATAAAAAAAAAAAAAAGCATGGAATACAAATGTAGATGTTTCTGGCTTTTCATTCTTTTCCTCCTCCCAACCACTTCTTTGGACAAACTTTAAAAAAATTTTAAAAGTGTTTAAATTTTTTCCCACCTACAAGGAAATCATGGGGAGCAGAAATGTTTCTGACCATGCAGCTAGCTGAAGTGTTGAAGCTCTTAAGGATGAAAGTTTATAGTTTAGCAGGCCAGCTAATTGTGAATCTTGGAGAAAAAAAAACAAACAACAAACAAACCAGGAGAATTCAATTCCTTTAAGCTGGTCATTTCTGACAGAAATGTGGCTGAGGGAACATCCTGACTGCCAGAGTACAAATTCACTGTCAGCCCTCCCCTGCTACCCTCTGAGCCCATCAGGGGACTGAACCTGCACACCAGGATAGCATCCTCAGAGCTGTCACCTCTGTGCTCTTGGTTGGTACAGAAAAAGTACTCAGCAGGCAGCAAAAAGAACCCAAGGACATCTCCAGAGCAACACACCCACTGTCCACAGCCCATAGCTAAAAAGCTGGTGGACATGAGGATAAGCTGAAGTATTAATTTGTTGGAATCAAGTGAAAGTAACTTTGGATGGGCAAAAGGCCTAGGACTGAGCAGAACATGGGGATGTCTGTGGAAAAACAAAACTATTAAGAAATTAGATTTCATGAACCAGAATAATAATCACTGAATGAATCTTGGTTGCTATTCTGTCATATGTCATGTTTGCCCAGTAATTCAGGAACAAATAAGAAGCCATGGACATCTTTTCTCATGCTATTTTCTTTAGCCAGGGGCAAATTAGTACTGTCCACCCCTGGAAAAAAAAACAACACCAAACTTACTCAGATTTCTCCTTTCTTGTTATATGAGACAACTGTCATGTGATAGTCTCAAAATTTGTGCTAGATGATGCTCTAGAGGTGTTCAGAAGAGCTCATCCATTCTATCTCTGCCAGACAGAAGGCTGAGACTAGGAGTTCATGACTTGGTGTCCCAATGTGTGACAATACCTCCAGTATCAGCAGTGGTCAGGACAAACTTCTTCTGGCCATAAGACCAGAATAAAACTGGAACAGAGGCAGATGAAGCCAATTAGAAGCAGGGGGAAGACTCAGCACATCAACTCTGGCCTTAGCAAGTGAGCCACGGCAGCCTGGAAAAAAGAAACATTCAACAGATATAAACTTAAGCTTAATAGCTTTCATCCCATTGCTACCAGGAAAGTTTCACAGGCTCCATGGGCTCAAAATCCCCACAGGCAGGGGTGGTCAGCAAAGGAGCATTGCAGGGGACAACCACAGCTCAGGAAGAGCATTCATGGGGATGTAATGAAAGAATGAGCCACAGAGGAGGAGGAGAGAGACTGTGATAATGGGGCTCCACAAACTCAATGGAGAGGGGTAGATATCACAGAAAAATTAATTAAAGCATGTTTGGGGGGCAATCAGCATCCTTTTGGTCACAGAGCATCTGCAGTTGACTCAGTTTGAAAGTTCACTGCCCTGGATGTCTGAGAAAAGTTAGCAGTAGCCATGGCTTTTTGGTTGAAAAGTGGGCAGTGTGGGCTTCCACCTCTCAAAGAAGTTATCACAGTGTTGGGTGAAGCTGTTTAGTTACTGCTGTAACCCTCCTGCTTCTGTTCCTGCACCATGGCCTTCCTCCTGTTCAACTGGAAAGATCCAAAGTTCAACCCTTGTCAAACCCTGGCTAAGCAATATTAACACAGCATCTGCCAGGCTGTTTTGACTAGCAGCTAAGATCTGTGCTGCTCTAAGCTAAAAGAAAAGGGTTTTTTCAAGTGTTGCATACATTACCAGGAACACTGGGAAAGGATGTTAATAATTCACTCATGCTCTCAGACTCTGGAGTGTGCTAGATCTTTCAACTTAGAACAATAGACATCACCCTGCAGGCTGTCATGTCCTGCTTTTAACAAAGGAAAGGAAAAGAGAGGGGATGAAAAGGAGGAAGATTTCCTGGGTGGAAAATCTGAAGCTTGATGAAAAATTAAAGCCTGTTAAATGTCTATTCGAGCCAGCCATTGAGCAATAAAACCTATTTGCAACCCATTGTCAGAAGAAAGAGCTGCATGTGTAGGAAAAAACATTTGTTGAGAAGATGCTGGCATAGCTTTCTATCAGTTGTGGAATATATCACCCCCCTAAGGCTCCTCTTCAGTGAGTTTTCCTTACTCAGCACAGAGCAGAGATAGAAAAGGAAGGATTTACCCTGAGAAAATGTATGTGTAGGATTGTTTTCATGTGCCTGGGACATCAGTTGAGCATCTGAAAAACCTTCAGCTACAGTCTACACCCATAGGATTTTCCCAGTGAATGTGATACAGTCCCATACACCTATTTCCAGCTATTTCTGGTTCCAGGAACCAGAAGTGACAAGTTTTAAGAAGACTGGTTTGGGAAAAAGGGCAAAGCAGGCAGGAAAGCTTGGAAGCAAACCAGGATATTTAGGCTGGTGACCATTGCTGAAGTCTGGTCACCTCCCTGTCATTGTGCACATCACACAGGGAGACCAGACACCCATTTCTTTAGGACTCATCCTACATATTTATTGCTGCTTTTCCCTCTTCATTCTTCTTCCATGACTGGAGTAACCTGGCCCATTCCCTGCTCCATCACTCCTAAGTTGGTAAAATCCTACCTACCAGCAGTCCCAAGCCCTACAGCAGTCCTACAGTCAAGGAGTGTCTGTCTTGGTGAAAAAAATATTTTTAAAGACAAAGATTGAGGCTCTTTACATGGTGGGTATTAAACTATACCTCAAAAAAAAAAAAAAAAAAAGTCCCTTGAACAAAGAGTGATCCAACAGAGAGAGAGAGAAATTAAATATGTCCTGCTAGGATAGGCAGGAAATAAAGAAATAGAATTTAATCCCAACCAACTTCCTTATGTTCAAAGCCATGTCAACAGTTTTGAACTAATTAACAAATTCTTCATGAAACTTCTTTAATTTCCATTAAGAATTATCCTGAATTCAATTACTGATCACAGAATCACAGAACTGTCATGGTTGGAAAAGACCTCTAAGATCACTGCTTCCACAAAGAGTTCAGAGTTTCTTTCAAAATTTTTGCTGTGCCCCCCCACTCCAAATGTTCATTTTGTTTCCTTTAGAGTTGTTTTTCACCCAACATTTTTCCCATATCCATGGGGAATCTCCCTTACCCTGTGAAGCAATGAGGAGCCCTCAGGAGGCAGGGGCACAGTCTGGCAGAGTGAATTATTCTGCCCAAGATCACCCAGAAAGGGAATGGTAGCTCCAAGCTCCCAGCCATCCTTCTGTATGTGCATTAAGGCAGTGGGATGCTGACCATAGGAATTGTGCCCTCTTTCCCCTTCCCAATTTTCCCTAGTTTTGATGCTTCTTTGCTTTGGTGACATACAAGAGACCATAGAGTTGGGAATTCAGATAAAGGGATGTGATACAGGAGTTTCTGAAGGACTGTGACCATAAGGAGAAGACCCTAAGGAGGTAAAAAATGTCCAATCTTTGCTCTTTCCCCTTTCCATCTGCTGCATACATCCAAAAAGGCTTTTTTCAACCTGTAGACAGCTCCAAGTTTAAAATCAGATGGGCCATCCAAGGGTCCAAGGCCTCTCAGTAGGCATTTTTTACGCTGACTTCCACAGAAAAAGACTAATTTACACTATTTGTGTGCTTGTGGTACAATCAATTTTTTGTTCATGCTGCAAACAAAAGCTCCCCCAGAACAACACTACCAGCTGGGTTCATCTTGTGGTGGAGGCAGCCCATCAGCTGGCAGTGGCTACTGAAATTTTTTCCAAGAGAAAAAAAAAAAAGCTCCCAGGGCTGGTTTGCAGCCAGTGGTGAGCTGTGTTAATAATGTCCTACTAAACCTCAGAGTTTGCTCAGGATTCTCTCATGAGGTTAAGGAAGGACAAAGTTGCAGAACACAAAATTATGGCTTCATTTAAGGACATTGGGATGTCTAATTTAAGACCTGTGCCCCAGTGGGTTGTGACAACCATGACATTGACAGCTGAAAGGTGTGCAGCTAAGGATTCCTCCTCATCAACAAATGAGACCTTGTCCAGAGATGCATCAAGGAAGCAGTGATTGATCCCTGAGATGCCATACATGGTGCACAGCAGAGATTTGAGGCTGCATGGCAGGGGATGGAGCAGTGGTAGAAGGCAGAAACTGAATTTCTTTGGTGCAATGCAAACCTTGGAGCCTCTACAGCTGCCATGTGTGGAATGACAAAATGAGGAGAGAAGCTATGGACAGAAAGGCACCAGGAGAGCATAGATGAGGTGACAACCCTTGGAAGGAGCCTTCTAAGGTGCTAGACTTGGTCTTTCAGAGATAAAACCACTTCAGGAAGTTGTGGTGGGACCTCAGTTTGGCCAGAACCCTGTAATTATGTGTTGAACATGGACTTCCCAGGGAGCTGCCTGTTTTAATTCCTTGCTGAGCATCCCCCAAACTCCCTAAAGCCTCTTTCATGGGTCTTGCAGAGGTCTTCTGAAGTAGAGGCAATCCCTGGACCATTCTGAGCACCATGAGGTGTTACTGTGTCTTTTGGGTACATGGTAGGGACAGAGGGATTTAAATGGCCCGAGGAGCTGGCCTCCTGTTTCACACTGGTGCAGAAGCTTTTCCACAGCTTCAGGCTTTTCCACAGCTCATCCTCACTTCCCAACATGGACACAGAGATTTTGAAGATGGAGAGAGGAGCTGTTGTGCCTTCCCTTAGTGCTTCCATTCACCCATCTCATCCCTGTCATCCTTGGCTTCCCTTCTGCAGGGATGCCAGTAGGATGTGACAAGATTGCAAATAGTCTTGGCACGGGAGTCCTGCTTGCTTTTTTTTTTTTTTTTTTCCCTTTCCCTCTGCAAGGACACACAGCCAAAAAAATGTCAGCTGCACAACTCTGCCCCAGCAGAGCCCTGCAAAGTCCCCCAGCCAAAGCAGCTGAATAGGAAATGTGATGGAACTGGAAACATGTCCTTGTCAGCTGGGTTCTCCATCCAACAACTCATAAAAAACTCAATGGGAAAGCAGTCAGGACCATTACAGCTTCGTCCTGTCTGAGAAATGGCATTTAGTTCCCTGACTGTTTATTTAACTCTACCCAATAGTTGTTTAATGTCATGCTGCTCTGTCCTGAACTAATTCCACACTGTGACTTTTCGGCTGCAGAAATTCACAGGTCAGACTGTCAGATCTTGGTGTTTTGTCGAGCTCCACCATGCAAGTGATTGGTTTTAAAAGGAAGCTGCTCAAATGCAGGGTTTTGGAACCCTGCAAACCCCCCCCCCGCCCAACAAACAAATAAACAAAACCTCTACTCACCCACCCAAAAAAAACCACAAACAAGAAATCCCCCACAAAAATCCCAACCAAACAACAACAACAACAAAAAAACCAACAAACCCAAAACTAAGAAAAAAAAAACAGGTTTTGCTTTATTTTCATTTTACATAAATTTGTGATGAAACACTTGCATTGACCATAACCAAGTAGGAGGAACAAGCAGGAAAAGCTATGCCCCCAGGTGTAGTGAGTTTTTCTACCAGTCATCCCTCTTAAGGTCATTTTGGGACTATTAAATCCTTGAACTACTTTATTCTTTTTCTCTAGTTACACCTCTGTGACTTGGTTTCCCATTGAAATCATTCAACTGAAGCCAAGAAGGAGACACAGCTGGGAACAAGATTTGGTCTTATGATCCCTGAGCAGGATCTTGAGAACTGGTACTTCAAAACCTGCTCACTTTCCAAAGCTGAAACCACACAAAAGGCAACTGCCTTGAATAATATAAATTCCCCACATGTTTGGTAAATGAAAGGGAGGAGCTTGGTTCTCTACAAAGGCTGAAGACATTCCTTTTGCATACTGTACTGCCATATAAAAACACATATGAGTGTTTTTCCACACTTTCCAGTTTTATCAAAATATAAGCAAGGAAAATTTAGACCTCAGAAGTTTGTTTGCATTGAGTTACAAGTACATCAATACAGAAATATTCAGTTAGTACCTAGAAATTTTATATCAACTTCATTTTGCTGTGCTCCAATATAATTTTCCTTATTTTTTTGTGTGTGTGGGAAGTAAGAAGTTTTAAGTAAACACAAGAAGCACGGATGTAGGTTTGGTATAAACAACTTGCACAGCCACTGAGAATGACATTTAAATGTAATAACTACTGAGATGAAAAAATCAAGGTAGTATGTAGCAGAGATTAAATAAGGCCTAAAAGATATACATGGAGTTAGGTTTGCTTCTTCCCTTACACAGTGTTTCTGGGTGTCACGTTGTCTTCTTACTGCCAATCAGGGCTAAGATGAATATGCCAAATGATTGCCTTAAAAGCAATAATTCTGCACCTTGACTTGTGCTTAGGTGTCAGGGTTTAACACTGGCCCAGCAATTAAACCAAAAGCCAGATGCTGTCTATTAATCCCCCTCTCCTCCCTGATAAAGAAAGGAGAGAGAATAAGAGAGAGACATGGGTTGGAAACTAAACTATACAACTTTAATGAAACAGTAATGATAAATAGGAACTAGTTACAAGAGACTTAGCTGAAAGTAAAAGTACAAAACAGAAAATCACCTTTATCCTGGCCCAAACCAGGACATTAGGTAAGTGTGTAACTTCATGCAATAATTTTCACAGTCAAAAATGAACACGTGAAACATTCAGTTTTCATTGAATTGTATTACAAAAAGGAAATCATGGACAATTCCCAGGCAGCAGGGTTGAGGGTCTGTGATCTTCTAAACTATCTTCTGTCCCAAGGCAGGAGGATGAAATCCACCAAATCAATTCCTGAAAAAAAGACATTTTTAAAAACCACTTCCAGAGGTCGAGACCCCAAGACACCCTGGGGCAGGTGATTTCTTTGGTTTTTCAGTCTCCTGGTGGAAATTGCTATCTATTCCCCCAACATCATGTGCAGGGGGTGAGCCATAGCATGGGGCTGTCTGGCCAACTCGGAGGCTACTGGTGCCGGCTCGGAACCGACCCATCTTGTGGCTGCTCCCACGGTGCTTGATCAAGAACAGCCTTCCATCTGCAGCCCTTTTCCCCACTGCACACATGGAGCAACAAATGGCATCGAAATATACGACAAGCGATGGGGACAACAAGCAGATGGTGGGAGGAAAAGGGCCCAGCTCCATTAGCAGAAATCTGGATCAACTTGTCGATGATTCACCAAGGCAAATTAGGGGTAAATCCATCTCAGGCACTCCACGCCAAACCATCCCCCCCCCAAGGAGATGAAAGTCTTGAGCTGCAAATCCAGTGATCTCTCATCCTTGGATGTGTCTTTTTTGCAGTCGTACACAGGAGGGCAGCAAACATTTACTCAGCTTTTGGCACTGTATCCCTTTCTCAACCCTTGACATAAATAGATGCTGTTGGGATAGCATAAACTGTCCGTCATCACAAGGGGATGACTGCTAAATAGCCCCATAAAAAACCCCAAAGTGACTGTAATTAGACAGAGTGCACATTGCACTGTTATGACTGAGACAAAGGTTGTCTTGGATTTTTGCCTGCTGTTGAGCTATATCCACCCCCCCTACACACAGACCAAATTATCCCTGGATATTCCTTTCATTTCTCTAGTTTGTTTTTATAGGATGCTTGCTATCACTTGTGTAAGTTTTTACAGTGTTTTTCATTCTTCAGGGAAATCACAGTTTTATTCTTCCCATCTTGCTGCTGACACAGGCATTTCAAACATGTCTGTTCCCCTTGTTTCCTGATGAAGCATATATTAGAGATGGGGAAAGAAAGTCTTGTGTTAGAAATATTCTCTGATTCCAGCTAATGAAGCTTGTCCATGAGCATGAAAGTATTTATTTTTGTTTTGAAAGTCAAGACCTGTATCTGGCTTGGAGATGAGGTTTTAGAAAGCAGCCCTGCAGAAAAGGATTTGGGGTTGCTGGTGGATGAAGAGCTGGCCATGAGCCAACAGTTCATGCTTGAAGCCCAGAAGGCAAATCGCATCCTGGGCTGCATCAAAAGAAGCATGGCCAGGAGATGGAGAGAGGGGATTCTGCTCCTTTGCTCTGGTGAGACCTCACCTGGAATATTGCATCCAGTACAGGAAGGACATGGACCTGATGGAGCAGGTCCAGAAGAAGGCCATAAAAATGATGATGGGGCTGGAACACCTCTCCTACAAAAAACACGCTGAGGGAGCTGGGGTTATTAAGCTTGGAGAAGAGAAGGGTCCAGGGAGACCTAATAGCAACTGTCCAGTATCTGTAGGGGCTACAGGAAGGCTGGAGAGGGACTGTTTGCAAGGGCTTGGAGTGATAAGACAAGGGACAATGGTTTTAAATTAGAGAAGAGTAGGTATAGATTGTATGTGAGGAAAAAAAACTTTACCTTTAGGGTAGTGGAAAAATGGAATAGCTTGCCCAGAGAGTTAGTTGAGGCCTCATCCCTGGAGATATTCAAGGTGAGGCTTGAGGAGGCTCTGAGCATCCTGATCTGGTCGAGGGTGTCCCTGCTTACTGCAGGGGGTTGGACTGGGTGACCTTTAGAGGTCCCTTCCAGCCCAAATTATTCTATGATTCTATGAAGAATTTTTCTCAGACCAATTTTATATATATATATATTTAATTTTTTAAGTTTGTATAATTAAAGCAACCGTCTCTAGCCTGCAAATACACCAACTGCCTCTTTCCTGCTCCTTGCCCTGCTCCAGTCATCACCTGAACTTTGGTTTCTCTGTAATTTTGCCCATGATCCATCACAAGGAATTTTGCATGTTTTGGTTGATACCAGTTGAGGTTGAAGCCTTTCAGGTGGAGCAGTGTATTTTGCCAATGAATTTGCTCTGTCTGATCCTAATTAAATTGCCACATAGTTGGAATCTCTTCAGTTACTTAAAAGGAGTCCAAGCTGTGTGTCAAAGGGGAGATGAGCTACCCTGGACAGTCTCACTGAGTACAAATCACCACTAGTGGTGGCTACCAGTGGTGAGCACTGAAATTAATGTGATTCAGGAATTAAATGCTTGAAAAAAAAAAAACAAAAAACAAAACAAAACAAAAGAGAATTGATTCCCCTGCTTATGGTCATGTTAGTAAACATGTGATAGGAATTGACCACAGATGTGTCCTCATCTAATCTACTAAGAATAATCATTCACCCTGTGAGATTCAACAGCCTCACAGAACAAGCCCATTATGAACAAAAAAGCACCAGAAACCATTGTTAGAAAATGACTGAAAATGTATGAAACTGTAATGCTGCCCGTTGCTGTAATCTTTAATATGATAATGTCATTGGGGACTGGGATTATGAGAGATGCTGTGTGGAAGGAGGCTGTTTTATATCACAGGAGTCCACTAAGACAAAATATACAATAAGAAAAAGCCTGACCAAGCAAAACCCAGACATCATCCAGCTGTGATTTCATAGCAACAAATATGACCAGGGATTTTGCTTATCTCAAAGTTTTATCCTGTCTTTTCTCACAGAGTTACAATCGAAATCATACATTCTGATTAGAGGAGTTCACCTCCCCAAACAGCAGTGCAAAATCCAGGGGTGCCAGGAATGCAGGAACAGCTTTAATACGTTAAAATAAAATCCCTGGCATGGTTTACTTGAGTGCTTGTATTGGGAATATAAATTTAATTGCTGGACTAGGCTTTGGGCAGCTAATGAGTAAAGAATCCTCAATAGATTGGGGTCTTAATTACCTGATTTCTTTTAACCTTATTTCTTCTAACTCACCAGGTCAGGTGGACTAATCCCAGAACAAGAGACCATCCTATGTGAAATCTTCAAACAGGTCCAAGGATTTCCAAAGACAAAAAGGAAGTGGAACAAAGAGCTAATCCTGGTGGAAAATAGGCACCTGTGCCTAATATAATGACGTAGAAATAATCCCTTGCTAACCACTTACCAGCCTGACAACCCAAAGAGAAGTCAGGCCTTGCTCCCCTCAGAAATTCTTTGGTGCCAAGACTTCTGCTCTTATCCCTGATCCAGCTAAGGAAGCACTGGGAGGGGTGTCCTGGTTTGTGCCAGGACAGAGCTAATTTTCTGTCTTGTAATTTTGCTTTCAGATAAATCTCTCATAAGTGGCTGTACTTGCTGAAAAAAACAGCAAGTTTCTCAGTCGGTGTCTGCTTCTAGGACTGAAAATGCTCAATGTTTATAATTACAGGTGGAGAACAGTCTGCAGAACCAAGGATACTGCTCGGTTCTGAGGAACATTTTATGTTCTGGAAAGAGAAAAGGAGTAAAGAGGTCACACCTGCAACCCTTCATTAGAGAGGAGCAGACAAGACAAATGACCAAAATTGACCAAACAGAGTATTCCATCCCGCACATGTCATACTCAGTATAAATTTGAGGAATCAAGAGGGTCAAGCCCCTTTCTCTTTGCCTATCACCCTTCCCTTTGTCCCTTCTTCACCTCTCCCTGTTTGCTTCAGCATCCTGGGAGGATTCCATCCCTTCCTCTGCCTGTGCTCCTGATCCATTCCAGCCTGGATCTGTGTGTTCCTGCCTCCAGCTCCCAACTGCTCCTGAGCCCAGGATTCCAGCCTGGACTTTCCCAGGGCTGCCCTGCAGCCTTGGTGGTGCCATGAGCATTATTGAGGGAAAAGAGGGAGAAATGTGGCATCCTTTTCCTGTATATTTGTATATATTTAATAATTTTTCTTCTTTTTTAATCATTCCTGTTTCATTAAAGTTGTGTAATTTAGTTTCCAACTCTCTCTCCCTTATTCTCAGTCCTTTCTTAATCAGGGATGGGAGGGGATTAATGGAGAGCATCTGGCATTCAGGTAATTGATGGCCCAGCACTAAATCACAACAGGGCAGCATCTTACCTGACTTCAGAGGCCTTCAGTGTCAGCACAACTCACCTCCTCTTCCCAAAACTACTTTCTGTGATGTGCAGCAAGTCCTAGAATTTCCTTTTTCTCTCAGCTGGAAAAAAAACAAGAAACCAACCATAAATTACCAACTCTCCAGCAATGCATAGAAGGAAGTCACATATCTGAATCAATAGGCACATGTCAAGTCAGGCTCTGTGAGACCAACCCTTGGGTTGACCATATGAGCTCCAAAGCTTTGCCACTTTCTTTGGCCTGATGCTTCCTGTGTTTATACCTTACGTGGCATCAACCCTACAAAGACAAATTTGCCCTGCATGCTAATTATTTGAAGTGGCTTGCATGGCTCTGCTGCTTTTTTCCCCATGAGACTTTAGGACTCACTTTGATTGGACTCTATACTAGGTTCATTCAGGCAAATATCTGGACTTGCTCATCACTTATCCTTTTAGGACTAGCACTGATAAGGGTCTTTTGTAGTTCTTTTTTTTTTGTTTGGGTTTTAGCTTGTATTCTGTGCTCCTCATTTGGTGTGTTCAGTTCTTGTTTTCTTCAAGAGGAAAGAGAAAATGGGAAATAAATAAAGAGTATGAAAAGATTATTCATTAAAACCTTGAAGTAAAAATGACTTGTAAATGCTCATTAATTTGTAGGCTAAGTTTTATATTCATCTCACTTTCTTCAGTTAGGTTTTTAGCCTAGACTACCCCTACCTTTAGTAGACATGGACATAGGAAAGAGACTGACCTCTCCAGAGACTGCTATCTAAGATGATTTATCATTAATTGAATGGTCTCACTGGGCCATCAGCTGAACAGATCTTGTGCTTGAAGTGACACACATGCCTAAATGACTGATTAGAAACTACAAGTATTAGCAGTGGAAGTTGGTATTCCTTGGATTATGATGATGTGCAAATCCTTTAATACTAGGGAATCTGAGTTGAGTTTCACGGCAGAAATCTGTACTTACATTTACAGTAGAAAAAAATTTTCTTCTAAATCTGCTCTTTACTGCTTTTTACTTAACCTATTGTCAAAATCTCCAGTAGAGTCTGTCATCCATGTAGGTGACTTCATACCATGCCTTCCATAATTTTATATTAAGTTATTCTTCAGAACAGAGTATCTTTACTTTTTTCCTCTTTCAAGCAGAATTTCCTATGTTTTTAACTGATGCACATAATTACTTCCCATCTTTAAAGCCCAGAATAAATATTTTTGATCACCTGGTCCAATGTTCTGACAATGTCTGTCCACAGGATTCTATTCCTGAATTTAGCATTCAAAGATAATGCATTTATTTCATAAGGACAACCAACCGTGAATAAGGCTGAAGAAATGAAATCCAATCAAGTTCCTGATTGATATGCTGATTGCTTTTAAAAAAATAAATACAGAAAATTTGAAGAAAAGTTAATTTAAAATTAAGAAACACACCGTTTCACCCCGGAACAATGTAAACAATATTCTTCAGCTCTGTTGCTTCTCAGCTACTGATCTTCTGCTCTGACCTTGTAATCAGAGAAGACTGAGTCCTGCATTTGTCTTTGAAGATGGCTAATAATTAAATCCTATTGTTACGTTGAAACAGAACATGATTCTCACAATTGGTAACCAGAAGCAGTATAGCTGCAAAGAACAACGTTGGATAAACATGCCCTTCAAAGATCAAAGGATGGAGGGCTTTGTCAATTAAAAAAAAAAAATCAAAAATCAACATAGCTAAATTCTCAGCAACTTGGTGTGGGTTCAGATCTGAGGATGCCTAGATTGCTTGGCTTTCATTGCACAGTCTCAAGGGCATCCTTATTCCCCAGAAGTGCATGGGGAAGCTGGCTCATCCAGATGTGAGCTGAGAGTCTGTGGGCAATGGGAGAGATTACCCTCAACACTAATTAAAAGTTCAAAGGCTTCATGCTTTCTCCAAGTGGCACATCTTTGGGACATTAAATAAAAATCAGCCTCAAACAGAAAACTCAGAAACAATATGTTCAAGAAGGCCATGGGCAAGTAACAGGGGGATTTGTCTTTGTAGTGACACTGTTTGCTTTAATTTCTTCCTTGTGAGAGCCCTTCCCTTCTCCATGGCTTCCCACCAGAGATTTTGTCCTCACCAAAGTTGGAAACTTCCCTCTGACGCCACTTTGCCTGTGCAACTCCAAGGGAAGGTAGGAGAAGCCAGAGTTCCTTAAGGTCTTCAGCCCTTCTCATGAATTATCATATATCTTATGGCCAGCAAAGCCTTTTTCAACTAATCACTATGAAATGACCCTCACTATCTGTTTCCTGGTGGCCAGAAAGGGGGCAAAATCCCAGCAAATAAGTCCCAGCTAAACCTTAGCATGTCTGTTCAGTGTTTCATAGCTTTTCTCCTCTCTTGCTTGAATAATTTCCTTGGACAAGAAGACTCCCTTTCTTCAATGTCTGTATTTTTGCAAGGACAGATGACTGCTGAGAAGGGCACATTGCATTCTCCACAGACTGCCCCTTCTGGTACATGGACTGAGACCCTTCTGGTGGGAGTTGTGGGATAGAGTCCAACCACATATTCATCTCATAAACTCCTGAAGTGGCTCTTATCCCAGTTTATGGACACGTTCCCAGCACTTATAGGTCATTGGCAAAGTGGGTTAGACAGCCCCTGCAGCAGCAGTGTAGACCTAGGAACTTTCTCTTGTCCATAGGTGACAAGGTGAAGGAGAAGGAACTTTCTCTTGTCCAAAGGTCCAGGTGAATCACTCAGGTTATGGCACGTTGGTCCCAAGGTAGAAGAGAGGCTACTTTGTAGAGACAGTTTTGTCCAGGGTCAGGGTGGGGTAGGAGAGGATTTTTTGAGACAGAGGGGAAACAGAGAGGTCACAGATCATCAGTGAGAGCCTCCTCCACTCAATCTTGTGCCAGCACATTCTGAGAATGTGAGCATGAGAATTTGGAGAGATTTTAGCCCTGTTTTCTCCCATCCATCCAAGCAACAATCAGATAGAGGTAGCTCTTTTGTAAGGCTGCAGGCTGGAATCTGTTCTCAGAGAGTTTTCATGAAGTAGTCCATGTGTGGGTGTCTTTTCTGGTGTCATTTGTCTTTGAAGAATCAGCTACCAAGACATCAGTCATGGTCCCTCACACTGCTTTGCTGTGATGAGAGTTCCTTGCCTTGCTTGCCAAGCACTAAGGTGAATTTCAGAAGCAGTCAGAGAGGGAAAAGATGAGAAGAGACTCATAAAGAGCCACCCAAAGCATCTGACTATCTGCTGTCTTGTTCTTCTCCAAACTCCTTGAATAGTCCAGGCCTTGCTCAGGTATCAATGTTAATGAAACATCTTAATGCAAAAGTCAATTTGATCTGTTTTCATTTCAGGGAGAGAGAATTGAGGAAAATGTAAAACAGAATGAACAAAATCATGCTGAATTCTTGCAGCAGAGCTGTCTCATGCCTAGCGTGGTGCTTTGTGCTGTAGAACATGGTACCTCAGCTTGAAAGGGAACGAGTGAGCTTCAGGTCTTTTTTTAATTGAGGTTTCAGAGTTATTAGCAGGTTATTTCAACATACATGCAGCATGGAGAGAAAAAGTGACAGATTTTTTCTAGTGGTTAGGGAAAAAAAGGAAGTCTTTGTAACCAAACCAATCTACTTCTCCTTGTCATTGAGTTACAGGGTGGATCTTCATCTCACATTATCTATTGTGCTTCACTCCTCATGGCATTGGGTTGGCAATGGTTTTGGAACCAGATCTGTGAGTGATCTACATCTTCAGATTCTCCCTTTCCCTTGCAGATGAGGAGCAAGGATCTGGTGGAAAATGGGGATTGTTTCTTTTTTCAAACTTAAATATGACCATAAGGTTTTCATCTGAAGTAGGGAAGGAAAAAGCCATTTTTTTCTGTCAATTAGGATAATGTTTGTTCCCCTTAGCTCTTGTCTTTCTGGACTCCAATGCTGCTATTATGTGTGCCTGGACTTAGATTTATGATTACAATGAGAGGAACGTAAAGCACGTACTGTTGAACCTATGTGCAAGAGAGCTATCTAACCCAGGAGAGATAAAACTTTTGGTAAAGCAGAGCTAGTCCACTCTGTTTCCTGTTTATACTTAATTTTTATTTCCCAGTTCTTAAACATTATCATTCTGCTTTGGAGAATGTTTTATGGTTTCCGCAAAATAAATTTCTCTCTTCCCCTTCCTGTCTACTGAGCAAAAAAATCTTACTTTAATGAGTTAAATTCTAATATCAGTTAAAACAAGGGAAGAATCTGTCCTATAAAGTTTGACAAATGATGATAATTTTAAAAATAAAATGTACACATTGTGTCTAAACACAATTGACCTCGTTCCCCTCGGCTGTCCTGATGTTCAGCTGCTTGGAAACTTTCCTTCTGGGAAAGCCTTTATTAAATGATTTGTGCTTCTTTTACATTTTGTTCCAAATTATCTCACTCCCTCGTTTTATTTCATCTTCAGGCTGGCTGCTTGTTACAGCTAATTTGGTTGTCCTTGCTGGAACTACCATAAATACTCTTTCCCAGTAGTATTTTGTAAGTTGAATGAGTCAAGTGATCTTGGCTATAACATTCAAGAAAACAGTCGATAAGATTAAAGACTGGGAGAACTTTATGGTTGGAGACACCTTTTTAAAGTCACCCATAAAGGCACATGAGCAAAAAGTGCTGACAAGGCCAAAATATTTGATGGATGCTAAAATTGTCACCTTCAGCATTGCGTAAGGGGGATAATTGTTCACTCACTTCAGTGACTGTATTAAAGCACGACAATCTCTTTGGAACATTTAGCAAGGACCCTTCCACACCACTAGATGAAATATATTGAAAACAAGGAGATGAAGCCTGACCTACAAATTGATAGAAAGAGCACTGATGCCTGTATGAGACTCCAGGTGCCCTGAGTCACCACATTTCTCTGACTTTTTATTCCCTAGCTTGACCAATATGCTTCTCCTCTCTTCATCCCCTCAAAAAGGGTTTGTAAAATCAGTTAATCCCACAGTTTGCTCAAACCTTTTGAGACATGATGGGAAGAGCTCCTTTCATGTCAAGGCTGACTTTGAAGAAAGAATATTTCTAATACTAAACCGAAAGGCTCAGACTTTATTTTGATGAAAAATGTGAACTCTTTTAATTTTATATCTAAATTACAATGAGAAAAATATTAAAATATGGCTATTTGTTGTAGTCTGAAGTCAATATTTGCTTAACTTTCCTGTGTTACACACAGGATAGATAAGTCTTTAACTTTACAAGGGCTTTCTTACTATTAAAAGGTCAGTGTATTCATGTTACAATAAACCCACAAAATTCTGAAGTGCAAAAATGCATGGCCCAGCATAAACATGATCTAAGACACTTTGGGTGTCAACAATTGCACTTCTCCTGTAACAGATGACATTTCCTAAGGTTACAACAAGTAGTACCTGTTGCCTGTGCTGTAACATCTCCCGCAAATAGTTTCTTATTTGTGGCACTGATATAAAGGATGTGTTTTACTGAGTTTACCCAGCCAGCTTTTCTATGTCAGGATATCACAGTTACATTTTTTTCCAAGTTATTTTGAGACCGACTGCTGTTAAGAGACTGTAACAAGGGATGTAACTTGCTCTTTTCACTTCCATTCAGGCAGTTTGAATAAACTCACATTTCAGCCTTTTATGGTACCTCTTTCCATTATACTTATTTTATTTTATTTTTCTCCACGGGGATTGAGCCATTTTATTCAGGTCATTTTCTGCAATATCATGTTAACCCATTAAAATGTCAAATAATTTATTGTCCATTCAGTCCAGCTGCCTGTCCTTTTCCCCTGAAAAGCACAGTCATTTCTGTAAGCTCTCCATTCCCCTGCATGTTCAAAGGGCCTCGTGGATCTTCTCACCTTCTCATTAAATCTTGCTGAAGAACAGTTTCCTTGGAAACCAGGGAGCTGATCCAGCAAAGGGGCTGAGCATCTTCACCTTCCCCTGACTTTGGAGGGAGGTGAAGCCATTCAGCACTTCTGAAAGGCCACTTAGCACCTGGCCAGCAGAAAAACCATTAGGCACCAACTGCAGTTTTGCCCTGGTTACAGGATGATGGGAAATGCTGCTCATCCCTACATACCCTCCAATCCTCCTCGTGAAGAACAAAAGACAGAAAGAGGTTCCAACTGATGATGCTTTTGTGGCATCTCCAAACTCATTTGCAATTGCAGAGACTTTGGGAATGCAAATGCATTTTAAATAGTATTGAAAAGAGCAAGCCTTTTCCAAGGTTTGTTCTAAGGACTAAACTTTATTTCCAGGTTATTTCTACTGTGTCAGTGCATTTGTAAGGGACCTACCAGGGTCACTACAGACATTGAGTAAGAAATGAGTTTGATTTCAAAAGAAAAGAAAACCAAATAAACTGCAAATCTTATCTGTTCTGTGAGATAAGGGACATCACCCTCACAAGGACTCAGCCAAAGTAAGCACCAAATTTTAGAATCTTCAAGAATAACATCCAGGCCTTGGAAGAAATGAAGTCTAGACAGGCCTTACCAGTGAAGAAATGAAGTCTAGACTTCAGTGATCATCACAGCAAGAGATATCATATGGAGATAAACTATACCCTAAGAACAGAGGTGGCTCTACTCAGGCCACATTGGTCTACCAGGCTGATTATCTCAAGGCAGAGCCATGCAAATGCAGCAAGTTTGCTCCCAGTGACAGCTCAGCCCATGATCAGGTTATCTGTTTTCATGAGGCTTTCAGACCTCCCAAGTTCTTCCCAGGCTCACCTGGCTCCATACAGAGCCATTTCTTGACCTGCACCTTGATACAGCTCCCAGGAACATTGTTCAAGGTCCAGAAGAACTTTGCAGCTTAAGGAGCACTGCAAAAGCCCAGCACAAGGTCTTCCACCCAAAGCATTCACACAAATTCCTATTCTACTGAATATGGGTTAAGCAACCCTTCTCAAATGGGGAATCACTGAAATATTTCCATTCTTATGCTCTTTGAGCCCATTCTGCACCATGAAGAATTGCAGGTCATACATAATGTTCCCTGGCCAAATGCAGGCACTAAGCCTGGGGAAAAACCTCACCTAGCTGCAAGACTATCTTTGTCAATGTGACAATACTCTGAGTATTTTAAACCAACCCAGTGCTGTCTTTATGGGCTTCCTAAGGGCAATTTTAAGGTGTTGGCCTCTGAATAAAGTCCTTAATAAAGGACCTCATCCTTACTCCATTCAGTTACAGTTGATGGGAGCTGTGACTACACTGTACAGACAACCAACCTCAACCCATTTGAGAAGTTGACCTTTCTTTTACAGAAGTCCATTGAAAGCCTTTCTACCTGTAAGCAGTTTACAGAATACAGCACTACAAACAGGCAGAGCTTCCCACAGAAAGATGTGAGGACAAAAAAGAAATTTGCCATGTCACTCGATACATTTCTTCAAAGTTTCTCACGCCTTTGTTTCCGTTTGTCACACTGATGTTTTTAAAGGAAATATAAATTCATTGAAAATTAATTTGGTCAGTTCTAGAGACACTAAATAACATTACAGTTACTGGCTAACAGGTTCTGTGAAAGACCAAGTAAAAGACTTTCCCTGCCTTGAAATGTTTATAACTGGGACACAAGTTGGAAAAAATAATTTAACAACTTGGTTTCCCTAAATTCACCCGAGGCGTGAAAAATTGCTCTCCCAGCATCACTCAGAAGTGTATAAGATAGAAAAGCAGATTTGAATGACACAATGTGGGAGGGATAAGATCTTGTAGAATTGTTATTACGGAGTGCTTGATGTGCAAGAACTTGTTCCTGGACAAGGAAACCCATGGGGACCTGAACATCTTTGAGAGTATGAGCATGGACAGGACAATGCTGATGGGCAAGAGAACTTGGCACTGCAGTCTTGGTTTGAGGACATGAGGTATGTTGATCTACCTACATAAAATCAGTGATTTTATGAAAATATAGCCAAAAGCAGTGTGGAAAAAAAGGCACTTCTTACCCAGTCTAAAATACATTGTACCCTACCTTACAGCATAAGGTGGTGGTAAATGTCTCTCACCTCTGCTCTTTGCCTCCATAATTTACATTGCCAAGTTTTATTACAGAGGCTGTAAAGCAAAGAAAGAAAAGAAACATATCTTTGGGGGTTAAAAGGATAGGTGGTGGAGAGTGGCTTTCTGATACTCACAGGAAGGACAGAGGAAACTCAGGGCAGTCTAACCCAGAAAGAAGAATTCAGTTTCCATCCCCAAACTACAGTGCTGGCACCACACCTGGTGTTGACTTCACAAAGTAACAGTGGACTTTCAGAGTCAATCTAGTCTTTAGTGATCATGGCTCTGAATTCCTTGCTCTGATGTATACTGATTTCCTCTCCCACCTTGGGAAAGTTGAGACTGGATCAAGTGCCCAGTCTCACCTTGAAAATGGTGTCTATGCATTTCTGCAGTGCAAAATGTTTGGACAAAAGCTTCAGAGGAGGAGGTCAGGATTCCTGTGTCTCAGGGATTTACACCTCTAAAAAAGGCTTTGTGTACTGACATATAATATGCTTCTAATTAAAGTTGCTGCTGTAAAATCTCTAATCTGATAACACATTGTGCAGGAAGCAAGGAGACATCTGCCCGTGTGTGCACATCAATATTAAGTTGGATTCTGGATGTAAAATTCTCCCCATGCTGTTTAATAATGCCACTGGCAAAACAGATCACCCACATTACTATCTGGCAACAAATGCTTTGCAACAGGAGCATGTATTCCACAGAGGAATACATGAACATAAGATCTAATTTTCCCTGGCAAAGCATCTGTGATGTGTGTGAGCTTTTCATGGAAGCTAATAATACCTCCCATTAATAAAATCAAGTTGGTGGATGAAACAAGACTAGGCAGAGGCATGAACACCCTCACCTCTACAATTACCATCCATGGCCTCTCTTTGGGACTTCCTGAATGGAAAGCATTTTGGAGCTGGGAGATAACACCTAGAATAAAATTGCTTTAGTGCTTGTACCCCATTTCCCAGGAGTCTCTGAGGGTTATTCAAATCTCATTAACCTCAGGCCATCCTTGACTGATGAGGCAGGGAGGATCAGAGGGGGAAGGTGAGGACCCAACAGCCAGTGGAATTGCCCAGTTATCCTGGACCTTGGGTAGGGGGAAGATATTGGAGCACATCAGGCAAAAGGACATATCTTGTGAGACCCCAGCTGGAGCTCTGTGTCCAGTTCTGGAGTCCCCAACCTCAGAAGGACACAGAGCTCCTGGAAGGTGTCCAGAGCAGAGCCACTCAAATGCTCAGAGGGCTGAGCACCTCCCTGGGAAGCCAGGCTGAGGGATTGGGGTTGTTCAGCCTGGAGAAGAGGAAACTCTGAGGTGACCTTATGGTGACTTTCCAATACCTGGAAGAGGGTCTACAGGAAAGCTGGGGTAGGGCTTTTTTCCTGGATGTGTAGTGAGAGGACAAGTGTAAATTTAAAAGTTGAAGAGGGGAGATTTAGGTTAGGCATTAGGAAGAAGTTCTTTACTATGGGGGTGGTGAGATGCTGGAACAGGTTGTCCAGGGAAGTTGTGGCTTCTGCATCCCAAGAAGTGTTGAAAGCCAGGTTGGATGGGGCCTTGAGCATCCTGGGCTGGTGGGAGGCACCCCTGCCCATGCAGGGGGGTTGGAACTGGATGAGCTTTAAGGTTCCTTCCAACCATAGCCATTCTGTGATATAAATCTATGACCCATAATATAAAAGAGAGGCAGAAATAGCCACCTCAGGAAGAATTTGTAATACTCTTCATTTACTGGGGAGGCAGAGACAACATGAAAAAGTCCCATCCCTGCTGATGAAGGGGAGGTTTTTGGGTGGAGTAGAGCAGTGTGTTGGGCATAAGGTCCTAATACTTTGTAAGCAGAGATGCCCAGGTGTGACCCCACCATTTGGTCTGTTCAGGTACGTTTGAGGATCTCAGAGCTACTCCTGAAAAGAAGTAGGATAATGCAAGACTGACTTTCAGAACAGGCTCTCCTGGCTTGGAGATTTGTAACCACCAGTAGTCAAGGACAAATTGACTCTGTGATCTCAGAGGTCCTTTCCAACCACAACTATTCTGTGATTCAGTGTGGCCCAGACTGTAAGGATTTTGCTTTGTTGTTGTGTGATGGTTTGTTTTTGTTTTTTTTTTTTCCCCCAGTATAGTTGGACTCAGTGATCTCAGAAGTCCTTTCCAGCCATTACTTTTCTGTCATTCTGTGAAATCTCTTATAGTCTTTCATAGAAATAATCTCCCCAAGCACTCTTTTCTTCCAGCAACTTGCTCTTCACTCAGAGTATTACAAGCCAGAGTTAGTATCTTTATATTTAACTGCTATCAATGCCCTTTTCTTTCATTAGTCTGTCTGGCTGCTTTTTTGAACCCCAATAATTACTGCATCCACATCCTCCTGCAAAAAAGACTTCAACAACTTAGGTATGAACTGTGAGAAGAGCCACAGCTTTCTGCTTTTCTAGTCCCTCACTGTCACCTGCAAGTTTAATTTGGTAAAAGCTTCAGCTTTGCAGAGGTTTGCTGGAAACACTGGAGAAATGTTCAGCTCTACCAATGGGTTGCAATCTCTTACTGACACCAGTCCTGGGCTTTAGGCAAATGTTTTTTGGGTTTTCAATTTGGGTTGGCTCCAGAATGCACTGCTAAGGGCAAAAAGAGTAATTTTCTTTCTCCCAGGTGTATTTTTACATGAGCTTGGTTTTCTCCTATGCAAATAGAATAGCAGTTTCTGGTTCTGACACACAGATATGTTGGTGTCAGTCCCCAGCCCCTAGCAGTAGCTTTTTTGCTAACACCTAACACTTACTGGTTCTACCAGGAATGGAAGAGGAAGTTTGATTAACCACCTGTGTGAGGTAATAAAAATAAAACCCAGCCCACTTACACTGAAGCAGATCAGTACTTCACATCTCAGAGGGATGCAGCTGACCTTGCATATGAAGAAAGAAAACCAGCTTCTGTAAAAGACCTTTTGATTCTCCAGTACACCCTCTCTTAAAACAAGGTTACAGAATCTGCGAATCACAGAATTGTCAGAGTTGGAAGGGACCTCTAGAAACCATCTCTCCCACTAAAGCAATATTACCCAGAGCAAATTTCCCAGGGCTGCATCCAGGTTGGTTTTAAATACCTCCAGAGAAGGAGACTCCACAGCCTCCCTGGGCAGCCTGTACCAATGCCTTGAGTAAACTCAACCAGTAAGAGGGACTCAAAGAAATGTGGAGTGAGTGTCTCATGGCAGTAGTTCTCCATAAAGGGCTGATCCCTGCAGGGCCATACAGATCTGACAACCTGGCAAGGTTGGGTCAGTGTGTTACAGCCTCTCCATCCATCCATCCATCCATCCATCCATTTCCCTTTTTCTGTGTTTGAGACAAAGCTATGGGAGGGCTGATGGGTTTGGCCTGTCTAGGCCCATTCTTAAACCTGTTTCTGTCTCCTGAACTATCCTGAGAAGGACATGTGGCATTAGAGCCACAGCTCACTAAGGTCAGGAGGAGATTTTGGTTTAGCATCACTGAAGTTGGCAGAGAGGAGCCTCGCAATGAGAAGGGCAGTTCCCAAAACTAAAAGAAATAACCAGAAATCTTTCTTTCTCCACCAACCCTTGCCAGCCTTGTTTTCTCAACATTTTTTTGTTCCTGAATGAGGCTGGAGTGGATGATTTTTTATTCGCAAAAAGTTTCCATGGAAAACAGTGATCACACTGAGAGCCCATGTGAGCAGGGCTGGGATCTCTACCTGATGGTGTCACATGTAAAATTCATGTGGCTCTATCTGCATGCAAGGTACTTGTGGAGCCCAGACAGGGCTGGGACCATCACACACCCCTCACAGACAGAAGCTCTGAAGCCAGACAAGACTGACAAAATCCCCTCTCTCCCAAACACACGTCTCAACAAAGAGATTTGCTCCTCGGAGCCAAGAATGCTGAACTCCTTTACCTTTCATTTTGGTGGTTTCCATGGAAACTATAAAATTAAGCCTTGCTGTTACTTACTGCAACATTACATAATCTGGCACGTGCTCGGTTGCTTTTCAACAAATGTTTTTGTTCTGGGCTGGTTTTTTTTTTGTGTGTTTTTTTTTTTTTTTTGTCAGCCTGATCAGCTGAATCTGTGTCGATCTGATTAAACAAGGAGCAATGGTGTAAAAATGAGATATTAAAATGCAACTTCTGTGCTTTTTCTCCACAGGATGACAGGCTGCCTGCTTCCACTGCAGGTTCCAGCTGTAGTTAAGGCATTGCAGCATCACTCGGTACCAGGTTGGGTAGATGAGGATGAGCTGAGGAGGGTGTGATACCAATTCTGCCTTCAGGGCCAACAAATAGGTTCCAGTTCCACAGTGCTTTGGGTTTTTTTCGTCCATGCAAATAGCATTCAGAAGTGTTTGGGGCAGCACTTCTTTATTTAACTAGGGCAATGAGGCAGGGTGGAATGGCCTGATCTCAGTTTCCCACTTGCACTGGAGAGATCAAATCTTGCCCAAAATATTCGGAACAAGTGCTGTGGAATATCCTACAATTTTCATTATGAAAGAAAAAAATAATTATAAAGCAATGCTAATATCCATTTTTCCATGTTCCTGGCACACAGCCATCCCCGTTGGAACTGCACCAGAGACAGCAGCAATGTTTGGGATGATGGAAGCTGCTGTACAATCACTCTTTAACTTTTGGGGCCAGGCTCATTATTTAAATAGAGTTCAGCAAAGCCAGATAGTTCTTTGTTTTGTCCAGGATACACAACCCTGCTACTGCCAAGAATAACATCAAAACTGAGAACAAACTGAGGAAAGACCTCAGTTGGACCTTAGGACTTGCACAGAAAATGCAAGGGGAAAAGGGAATCCTGAAGCACACAAGGAGGTATAAGCAATGTCTTAAGAGAAGGGTATGAAGAAGGTTGTAAGTAGTGGTTCAGCATCCATTACCTTCCCAGTGCTGTGTTACTCAGGTTGAGTCTTTGGTCTTTTAAAAGGAACCATGAGATGGCTCGGGCCAAACTGAATAATTATTTGGATGCTCTGATACAGCTTTGGTTCTGTGGCAGCTCTCACATCATGCTGAGGAACATGCAGCACAGATACAGCCCAGAAGAGCTCAGCCTAAGTGGGGTGCAGAAGAAGAAAGTCCAGGTGCCATACTTGAGTGCCAGCAATTGGCCCTGGCCCAATTTATTTGCTAGAAAGATAAGATGTAGTTTCAAAGAAATGTACCAAGCCCAGCATGAGCAGTGTAAATTAAAGCTGACAGAGATGCAGTCCCTTCTCTTGGCAGCATCCTTTCATCTCTCTTCAACTAGTTTATCCCTCAACAAAAGGTTTTGTCTTTCTCAAGCACTGCTCAGCCTTGGCTTAACAGCTTGAGAGCCCCTTTTTGAGGTGATGCTGTTGCTGAAAAATCTGGGATTCCTCCTGACATCACTGATGGTGTTTGACATCTGGTGACACCACAAAACCATCACCCATATCCTGGGAAAATCTGTTTTATCATGGGTTAGTCTCAGTCTGCTCCAGCCTCTTATCCCTCACTGGCTTTGTGTGACATGTGAGACAGTGATCTTCTTTTGATAAAAAGATATAAAATGTTCAGTAACTGAAGCAGCTGCTGGCACATCATTTAAAGAGCACACATATCCAATAAAAATGGCATTTGCAATGTCCATAAGTAGCTGGAAATAGCAGATAATTAATTATTTGAGTGTCAGAAAAACATAACAATAAATCATGTCTAATAACTTCCAGCCTGAGATGAGCTGAGGACAAATATTGAAGGAACTGAAGGTTTCCTGGATTGGCCAAAATGGTCAGTCTATTTTTCCCATTTTTACAGTGATAAATAATAATAACAATAGTGATAATAACAACACTAACAAAAATATTTTAAAAAACGTTATAGCTCATATTAGATAATAATATTTGATATGTCACTGCTAAATAATAATAATGACATATTGCATATCTTTCTCATTAAGTACCTGCATATTCCACTTTGAAGACAAATGGTTCAGGCAGAGTAACCTGACACCTCTAAAAAGCAAGAATTTTACACCAGTGGACAGTGTGGTTCAGGAAGCTAACATAATTATTTCTTGAATCTTTTGAATCATAGGAAAAGGTTTATTCACTTAGACTGCGTAACAGATCTCTGCAAAATAAAGACTGCATTTAACATCTCTATAGCCCCAGTCTTTTAAATTTCCTGGCTGCTATGTCTCTGTTTCCGACATATGACTTTGTGTGAAGAACTTCCTAACTTTATAAATCCATTGTCTACTACACCAAAGAGTAGTATCAAGAGCATATTGAACCACAGGCTCATAGAATCGTAGCCTGGTCTGGGTTGGAAGGGACCTTAAAGATCATCTCGTTCTAATCCCCTTGCCATGAGGGGGTTCACCTTCTATTATACCATCCAACCTGGCCTTGTACACTGCCAGGTTTCCAGGGAATGCTCAGCTTCAGACATCTTCCTCTGTCCCCAGCATTGGTTCTGTTTGCTTTGGTGGAAGCCAACTCCATTTATTTCCTTGTGCTGTGGATTCCAGTGCATCCTCATAGCCATTAAAGCTTGCTTCTTTATTTCTTGCACATGAATATAAATCTGGTATTTGATCAAGTGATCAGTAGTGAGTAGGCTTGACATTGCTGAACTCAGTGTGGGTCTGTTGCCTAATTTTCAGAGATTTTCTCTTTTTCTTTTATTTATTTATTTATCTACTTATAGACTCCTGAAGTTTTCCTACTGGAAGGGCCCTGTCTAAAACAAATTTTGGCCATCTAGCTATGAAACTGATTTTCCTAGTTACCTTTCAGAGACCTCTTTTATATTAGCACACAAGTAAAAGCCCATGGACAACAGACTAACATTCATTAGTTAAAATAATAAGCACATAATTTTGGTATATCAGATTCTAAGTGCCAGAAGATAAGGAAATTATCACAGATTAATGTGATTGGTTTTTTTGTCTTTTTCTTTTTCTTTTTTTTCTTTACTTTTTCTTTGAATTTTTTTAAAAAATTCAAATAATTTCTGCTGTTTTAAATACCTTCCTGTACTCCAATCTCATAGAACAAATTTCTCAGGGCTTTTCTGCATGAGAAAATGAACTCTTGTCACAGTAGTGCTGTTGTGATGCTGCCTGTGTCAAATTCCTTGAGTTTAACTGGCTTTAACTTTAGAAGTGTATAAAAAAATGTGAAATTTCTTCTGTCTGAGCCAAAGTGAATTTTGCATGGATATAAATGGCTTAGCTAAATTCGGTAGTGAAGATGGGCTTTTGGATCTGTATTTCAGAAGATTTCTGGACCTTTATTCCACTAAAAGGCAACTACCATGGGTGTCATTTCTTGAAAGAGAAACTTATATCAGCAGAAGTTTTCAACCATAAAGAAACTTTGGTGCTTTCTGAGACAGTGGTATAAGTCATAGATATACCACTTCTGTAGTTAGGCTCTCAGAGCTTTGTTGTGTCAACATCACCCTGGGGAGCTCTAGAAAGTAGGAACTATTTTCCTTTCTGTAACATATCAGCTTTCTGAAGGAACAAACTTTATTAGCAATTCTTTTAGAAAAGTCTCCATACCGTGCAAACTTTGGAGCAGAGAATTGCATCAGAAGAGTGTACCCTTCTCTATTGAAGGTATTAAATTTGAATTCCAACTTCAGAAACACTTTCTGATGGATATCATCTCAATACAGTGTCATTTGTGCTAACAATGGCTTTCATCAGTCCAGCTCAGAAGTGATATGCTAAGCCAAAACCCAGTGAAATATCCCTTGGTTTCAAAATCCATTGATTTTGCACCCAATGATCAAGAGTTTTTGCCTACTGATGTTTCCAGTGGGAAGTAGGTGAGTAGGTGAACCTTCCATTTCCACCAGAAAACAAGACCTAAGGCTGGGAAAAAGGAGCTTGAATCTCTCCTCAGCTTCTCCCATGTTAAAAAAAAAAACAAAAACAAACACCTAAACAAACAGAAAAAAAAAATCAGAGGAAATCAACAATATCAAATTATGAAGCAGAAGAATCAAGCCCTAATTTCTGCAAGATTGCCTACAAGTCATATATGTATGTATGGAAAGGGGAGATACAGCTATATCATTCATATATTTATATTTGCCTCTACCAGTCTAAAATACAGATGACTTTATGATCTTGTGTGACACATGCATTCATATTACGTATAACTCTGTAATAGGATGGACATAAAACTCAATACACATAGAAACAATTTTGAGGTGTGTGTCTGCATGGCTATGCCTAATTTAAAAGTCTAGAAACCTCAGGCATTGATTTCTCCTGAACTAACAGGATTTGTGATTGGATCCCTGCATCTCATCGAGGTGATTTGGAGCCAGGGAGGGACTTCTTTGCATGGCAATTTTGCCCCTGCTGGGAGGCATTAACTCCCAGTTTGTAAAGCCTTTAAAGACCCCAGTGTGAAAGGTGTCCTTCTGGATGACATTTGCTGTGGGTCATTCAGCAAAATTCATCCTTTGCTCCTGCACATTGTGAACACTCATGCTGAGATGAGGCAACAAGGAGGGGATGGTAAAGTTCCTGATCAAGCATGAACAGAGCACTGCTCACTGGGGAGGATTTCACACTCACACCAATAGATTTGCACAGGGTTTGACCAGGTCCAAGACCAATATCATCCCATAATAAGAGCATCCACAGATGAGTAGGTCACCACGAGGCACTCTTCAGAGTCATCACTCAGAGAATTTCACTACTTTCCATCTTCTATTTACTACAGCTACAATATAAACATGGCAGAACTCAGCCTAAAATTTGAATTAAACTGCCAAGTAGCCAAAAATTATGTGAACACTTTCTGGTTCACAGACTTGAACTGTCCTCTCAGAGAGGATCTTTATCTCTGCATGATAGAGACAATAAGAAAATATTTTGGTAGCATCAGGAAACTTGAGCAAGTCAAAGTTGTATAGAAGGAAGACTCCCTGGTGAAATATACTGTAGAATACCATGGTTGACCAGCTCTACCAGACTTGTGCTGTCTTGAGAGATCATCTGAAGCTAAAAGCTGAGTGATGGAGACCTTGCAGTTGCAGTCATACCTCAGGGTAAATCAGCTGGCAAAGTCCACTAAGACATAATTCAAAACAAGTAATTTTTTATGCCATGGCCTGACCAGGACCACCAGACTGGAACAAGTTAGCACCCCCTGACTGCCCACTGAGTTATTTTCTGGCCACTTCATCTTAATGGTTCTTTCCAACAACAGTGTGGCATAACCCAAGCTGATAAAAAACCCCTCAGAAGAACAGCCTTGATGAGGATAATTTTAAGAATTTATAAGTTACAAGCTCACACCTGGCACAATGCTTTTCTCAGGAAGCAGCACTGCTGTTTGCCCTCTACAAGTGGCACTGCTTGCTGAGAGAGACACTTTCAGTGTTATTTTCATGCTTCTCAGCTTGTGCATCTGTTTGAAGAGCAGATCTGACTCCTTGCCTCCCCATCCCCATGCAGGCTCTCCACTTGTGCATCAGAGATTCTTGTGGTGTCTGGGATGTGACAGCCTCAAGGCTGACTTTCCAGGCTTGCTTCTTTCCAGGTTAATTATCCTCCTGGCTGCCATTCCAGGTACTCATTGCCAGGTGCTCAGGTACTTAGCAGTTGCTTTTGGTGGCCAGAAATCAGATTCTGAAATAATGATCTCATGGTTTGTGTGAAACCTTTGATAAAGCTGCATCTCCTTTAATAGGGCAGCACAAGATGCTTGGTTTTCTTGCCCTCTGTCTACATCTATCTCTTTTCCACCTGAACAGCTTGCAGAAGAAAACATGGAACGTTACTTGATGGACACCATAGACAGAATTTCATTGGCTTGCCACTATGCAGACTGTCTTGAATAAAGAGTTGATATTTACTATAACTTTTATAACTCTTATCAATATGCTGGTCATATGTAGAGGAATGGCACCTCAACATCCCGCATATCATAGAAAAAGGTCAAAATTAACAAATCCATGCAGCTTCTCAACAGTAATCAGGGGTAACTACATTACATTTAAAGATGTTATTTTGGTAGAGAATCATGGATTGTTTAGATTGGAAAAGATGTTTAAGATCATCAAGTCCAATGTGAACCCAGCACTTCCAAGTCCACCACTAAATTATGTCCCTAAATTCCACACTTACATGTCTTTTAAATACCTCCAGGGTTGGTGACTCAGGGGTAATTGATGTGAAGGAGGATCTACACAGACTCCACCTGCATTTCAAAAATTTCATAAGATACCAAAAATCTGAAAGAAGACTCATTTTTCAGGCAAACTCTCATTACTTACCCCAAGGCATTGGACCTCAGGCAACAGGAATCTGAAAGATTATCAACTCAGAACTTTCTCAGCTTGAATATTTGCAAGTTTCACCTATTAGGTAAGATAACAACCACTTGTGGTCTTTATCAAATGCTAAAGATTTCCTTTAAGTCACTGTCATTATCACTGTTAAAGAACAACCACAGTCTAAGGCCTTTACATGGCTACCAAAGAAAACACTTGACTTGTCATGGATTTGAAGAAAATCACAGTAATTCTTCTCAAGGAAAAAATCCTAATGTCACAGGTGTCTCATGGACCTGACTTAATCCATGAGAATAGGTTTTAGGTTTTATGCTCACTTAGGTTCAAAAGATGCCTCTTTTTGAAGGCTTTATATCACTTAGCTCACAGCTCAAATTACCATTCTTGTTACTGCCCCATGGAAACACCATTCCTGACCCAGAACTCATTGAACTGTCATCACTTCAGCCTTCCTGTCCAGTTTCCCAGGCTTGGCATAGCAAAAGTGCTTTCACTTGGAACATATTAGCTCCTAGGGCTGAGCCCTACCTAACTTTGGACATCTACCCATCTAACCCTGGCATCTACATGTGTGTAGGCACCCAATCTCCCTTTACCTTTGGAGAGGAGGAGGCTGTTTCCAAACTGTGGAGACTTTCTTCTCTGAGAGGTACAATGAGTGTCTTGCAGATGTACTGATGCCAACCCATGGGTGGCAATCAGTCTCACCCAGCTCCCTGATAAAGACTACATCTAGATAAAAAAAAAAACTACTCACTTAAAAAAAAATGGCCAGACACTCCTAATGCTTAGAAATGGGCTCATTCTACCTTGCAGATCCAAAATTTGAGGGTACTTGACCATGGAAAACAGTGGAAATAACTCCCACCCTTTATCTCCGTGAAGAATTTGCCTTCAGCTTCTTTACCCTTGGGCCTTCCCTAAACTTGCAGTCCTGGCACTGGTGTCCATGCCATCCCACCTTGGTTGTGTTACTGGGAGCAGGTGATCCAACACCCCAGCACTAATTTATTTGATTTGGATTTTCAAATTTGGAAATTCAAATTTGGTGTCTTTCAGTCACTGACACCTGAAAGAAAAGCACTGAACCTCTGACCCTCATTGGGCTTTGGATACTTAAAAATGTGTAAATGTGGCTGCTTCTTTGCCCCTCTTACTTGACCTCACGCAGAATGACAGTTTCTGTGCAATTCCAAAAGGACCTGGAAATCATTACTGTAACATAGATGGTTTCCTTTTCACCTGTACAGGTTCTCTAACATGATGATTGTGAGAGTGACCTTTAAATCATGGAGAGATTTCACTTTTAAACCATCTCTGACTAAATGAGTATTTCCACTACAGCAACAGAATGAAGTTTGTCCAGTCCTCCAAAAGAAATTCAAAACTTCTTCATTAAATAAACTCTTGCAAAAACTAAAGTTTTGCTAAGAATTGTAAAGTTTAGAACTTTCTTTCACTAGACACATCCATACCATTTCTTGCTTTCTTAGTGTTTTATGACATGGATCTTTGCTGTTCCCATTGGATTACTTTTCTAACCTAGAAGAGGTGTTGCCCAACATGAATGACCAGCTTATCCTTTTGTTCTGGAATTTGCAGAGTGGAACCATTTTTTTTCTGGATGAGATACACAGGACTAAATTCTCTTTTCCCTGACTAAATTCTGAATTCCCATGGCAGGGAAGTTTGGGTAGATGATCTCTAAGGTCCTTTCCAACCTAAGCCATTCTATGTTTTTTCCTAACACACATCTCATACAACTCTTGTGTTTCAAGTTGTCTGTGGTCCTGAGTGTCATCAAAATGCTGACAAATAAAAACATAAATGACCACAGGATGGATCTCAAACCCCATGTTGTTCCTCATTTTACTTGCAAGTACATACATCATGTCTTCTATGAAGCCAGGCTGAGGAAGTTGGGGTTGTTCAACCTGGCAAAGAGAAGGCTCCAGGCAGATCTTCCAGCAGCTTTGCAGTACCTGAAGGGGGCCCACAAGAAAGCTGGGGACACACTTTGTACAAGGAGATGGAGTTACAGGATGAGGGGAAAAGGTTTTAAGTTGAAAGAGGGGAGATTTAGGTTAGACAGTAGGAAGAAATTCTTTACTATGGGGGTCGTGAGATGCTGGAACAGGTTGTCCAGAGAAGTTGTGGCTGCTGCATCCCAAGAAATGTTGAAAGCCAGGTTGGATTGAGCAACCTTGAGCAACCTGGTTTAGTGGGAGGTGTCCCTGCCCATGCAGCAGGACTGGAATTAAATGATCTTTGAGTTGTCTTCCAAATCACTATCTGATTCTCTGATTCTCTATAAACAGTCTGCTTGCATAAGCAGATGTGTCCACCTAAGGGAGGAGACAGGGCTGGGAATGGGAAGGCAATGTCACACTGCCACCCTCTCAGCTTCAGCAGAGAGGATTTACACTAGGCTGACCATATGAGAACCTCATGCTCCAAAAACAATTCCCATTCTTTTGGTGACCCTCAGGTTGCTCCTGCACTAGAACATTCACACAGAGGAATAAAGGGGTCTGGTAAACTGAGGCTGACACAAAAGGCAGTGGATGGGAATGGGCACCTGGAGAAGGGAAGGGAGAGGAATGGACTTCAGACCACTGGTCATTAGAGGGTGGGAAACTGCAGCCTCAGTGCACAATGTTTTAATGAGTCTCCTTTTGAGTCTCCTTTCTACTCCTTTTGAGTAGGTTGATAATCAAGTCCCTGTCATAACCATGGCCACATGTAGAGAGCTTGCTTTATTCCAGATCTCATTAACTCTCCTGACCTGGACAGTTGACTTCTTGCTCTTACACATTTCTTTCCCTTGCTCCCTCCATCCTGACCCCCATCAGAAGCATTTGTTAATATCTCCACTTTGAAACTACTGATTCATTTTCTCTTCTGCCGACATATACATCTGCAGTGAAAAGTGCTGGAGAAGGTTTATTTTCCCTGGAAACTGTATCTCAGCATTATGAACTCTCATCAAGCAGAGATTCCACCCCTGGGGGGCTGAGGGTGTTGGGTTAGGATTTGATCTCTTCTCACTGCAGGATGCTATGGGGAAGAGTTGTCTATCTCTGCAGGGGTAGGAAGAGTCAGAGCCTGCAGCAGGGGTTCAGTTGTCTAAAAATTATATCTAAAATGAAGAGACAACATTTGCTACGTCTTGTTTTCACCTCTGGCAAAAAATCTTTTACATCATCACCTTCTCACTGACTGTCACTGTCTTCAGATGAGGCTCTGGATGAAGTGGATATGTTACCTCTGTCACTGGTTCCCAAAGCTCTGAGCAACTACAGGTCCCTGTCAACTCTAAAACTCCCCGTGGTTCGTTGGGAACAGTCGAGTCTGCAAATTGCTGTCCTTAATTTCATTTTGCATAACCATATTCATATTGCCACAGACCACAAAGGACAGTCTCATGGACCACAGTTTGGACTGAAGTAGTGACTTTCAGTGGAAGGTCTCATTTAACTCTTTTCAGCCCAGTTTAGGAAGACTTAATCTGTAAGTTTTCTGTAAGATGCTGGGAGAAGCTGCACCCATCAGCTTGCTGAGCTTGTGACTTAGAATTATAAGGAAGGTGTTGATCTGTCCTAAAATTTAAGGATGTCTGGGTTTTGCTGTCTGAAATTTCATAATGTCTTCTGGAAAGCATCTGTCTCTGTTCCAGACAGATTTTTCAGTGTGCCATTTTGAACAAAATACCTTTGTGCAAAAAGCATGCCTAAAATTGCCAATGTCTTAACTTCTTCACTGGTGAAAGCAAGCAGCATTTTTGCTCAGCACAGCCTGCTGTCACTCTTCTCTAGCTGTTCTATCCCACAATGAAAAGTAACAAACAGAAACCAGGATTTATTTTAGGTTTTTCTGTTAATTAGAAATTCCAGGTAAAAATTAAACAAAAATTCCAGGTAAAACAAGCAAACAAACGAACAAAAAACCACCAACAACCAACCAAACTACACCCTCTGCCTCAGATGAGTGCGATACAGGATATTGTTATTTTTATATCACTTACTCAATCATGAATTGAGCTATAAAAAGTGAGTCCTAAATTCCTCGCAGTCCCATTTTGAGACAGAAGTTAATGCTTCATTAGCAGTAAAAGCTTCAGGTTATGGTACTGAGTAACCTTTTCTTCAAACATGATGTCTGGCATTTGCATAAGTGCTCGGGTATGTCTATCTCTGAGCTATTGAGATGATGTAACTCACCAGGTTCTTGTAAAAAGGGATTTTTTCTACCTCCTCCCCACACTCTACATCCTTACAGCAGTCTGCTCAGAAAAAAGAGCTGCCTGGTAAGGTGAGGACATTTTGGGGCTTCATCTACCCTTTGGTTATTGCATCAAAATTGTCTCTTCTGCATACTTGGCAGCTGCTCCAAGAGACAGAAAGCCAAATGCTAACCCAGCTAACACCTAACCCAGGCTAACACCTAACCCAGCTCAGCACCTGGGTTAAGGGAGATGTCACTGTCACAGGCAACTTTGCAGAACCAGCAAGGCAGAGCTGATATCACCACCTCACAGTGTCCCAAAAATCTTTACACTTGTCCTGATTTCATGCAGAGAGGTCACCTAACAGCTGCCCTCTATATCTTTCTGTAATTACTTATTTGAGCTTAAACATGAGGTGTGCCATGTATTCAGGCTTTTTCAGCTGAACTAAAGAGCTTTGGAAGTATAAGGTATGCTCTTCAAGACTGCCAGCTCTGCACTCCCTGTGCAGTCAACAGGTCAGATATCTCCAGTGGGACATAACTACATCTCTGTCTGAGGCCAGGGATGGTTACCTAGAAAAAGGCCAATGGCTACAGCTTTTAATTAACTATTGAATAATAATCATCCATACACAGAATACAAGTTTATGTGTTTATTTCTGCTTGTTAGCAAGAATTCCCAGTTGTTTGCTAGGAAATAGACAGGGATTTATTTCAGGCATCCTATTTAAATGCTGTCAGCTGAAAGCTCTTTAACATTTTCTCTTCAGGGATCCATAAATATTCAGTGTTCTTGTCCTGAAGGGCAGTTGTTTTACACTTAAGGATGTCTTGGCATCCTTAAAAACTGAAGTCCACCAAAAGCCCCTGTAAACTTAGTTTCTTCCAGACCCACATGGAGAAAGGAAGGTCTTAAAAATGCAAGCTTGCTGTTGCAGCCAACAGTTTTCCAGACTTAGCAGAGTAAAAAACAGAGTAAAAGCAGGAACAAAGAAATGCATTTCATGGTCACATTTGGGCTATGATTAGAGGAACATCTGAGCTGTGATGAAAAGGCAGGATCTTTCACACACTTTCTATTCATTTTCTCTTCCCTGCTGCCAGTTCGTCTGTCCTCTCCTCTTGCTCTGCCTCCCTTCCTCTGTATTGATGCTGTTGCTTCTCAGACTGCTCTGGTCCTGCTTAACTTGCTGAACCAATGGAAAACAGTCCATGATCTTATTTTTGGCAGGAGGGGTGGAAAGAAAGGTTAATTTTCTGCCAGGTTAGGGAGCTTCACTGGCTCTTAGCATCATTCATCAAATTGGTAAAATCAATGTAACATTAGCATGTGACCAGGGATAGAAAAAGAGAAAAATCTGGGGGTGTGAAACAAAACTTCCTCTTTTTGACAGTGGTGGGCCATTAGATCAGTTCACATTGTCCTGTGCAGCTTTATTTTCTGATGTCATGGACTTCCTTCTTTGCAAGTGTATTTACCAGTGTGGGATTTCCTTGATTTACATTGTGGGATTTCCTTGATTTCCTTGATGGTTGAGCCTTGACCAAAAGGTGAAATCTGTCTTTGCCTTCTACAGGATCTGGAAAGAAAAGGCAGTTGTCCTGAGGGCTGCCATTGGAGCAAATCTCCATGGAAAGGTAACAGAGACCCCAGCAGAAGGACAGAAATTAGACTCTGAATTTCCTTTTCTTTAGGATGAAGTCACTAAGAAGCACCCATGAAGCTGTGGAGAACATAATCTCTTTCTGGGTGTGATGTTTTATATCAACCCCAAAAGATGCACTCATCTGTTGTTTTGTTTAATTTGAGTTTTTTGTCAACTCAAAGTCAACATTCATCTCAGAGTCTGAACTTGGGGTCCTGTTCTCAAGAACAAGATGGCATCTGGGTCTGAAGGCAAACTAGAACCCATTAAAGTTCCTCTTGGAGCAGACTGACCAGGACATTTCCCATACCTCTAAGCACCATCCTTCTTAAAGCAAGATGTAAAACCTGATTTCCTCCCCTCACTCTTCAACATCATGTTTTTATTTCCTTGCATGATACTGAAGAACCCTTCCTTGACCAGGGTTACACACCCTATACTCACCATAGTCCATGAGAAAGGACAATTGGCTGTTTTCTCTGAAGAAGAGATCTGGTTGTGATGTCTCTCCTGATTTACCTGTGGTGTACCCAGATAATCCTTCCCAGAGAGTGGGAATAAATTCAGATCAGCCTCATATGTGCTTCTGCCGTCCAGATTGGATACCCAGCTCAATGGGAAGAAAAGAACTGGCTTTAAAATTCATCAGGTTGTTTCTCCTTTTAAATGGGTGATTTGGATTCTGGTTTGGAGCATAAGGAAGCATAAATTATAACACAGATGAGAATGTGGGAGACAGTGTAGGAAAATTCTGTATTAAAAAAAGCAGAGAGGGAACAACATTTGGGGAATAAAAAGTAGGGCAGATTTTGAAATATTCTCAAAAACCATTTAACACCATCTGTCAGGGGCCTGTGTTGCTAGGGATTTATCATCTCCTATCTACAAAATCCTCTGGCTAGTGAAAACAAATTTGGGAAAAGATGATTAAACTTCTCCCATCCTTGAACTCACTCCCCCCACTCATGCCAACCAACTCATCTTCCCAACTAGGCTGAGAGGAGGAGTCAGCTGAAGCCACGTGCACCTCTATGGATTGACCAAAAACATTAAAAAAGCCTAATTCATACTTGTAATATTGTCCCTTTTAGCTTGCCACAGCATAGCCCTGATTTTGCAGGGATTAGCTAACAAATCCCGAAACACAGAATGGCTCCAGGCTAGCCATTTAATAATGTATTATTAAATGATAATTTCCATGAGGCAGAAATTTCATTCACAAGAGGAAAAAAATGCAGAAATCCAAAGGCATCCGTGTCAGAAATCTCCCAGACAGCTCCCAGGGGTTTTGTTACTGCATGTCCTGGAAGCCTTTTGACCAAAATATACCTTGCATGCTTTTAAATCCTATTGATCACACTTGCCTTTACAAAAGGCTAATTAATAGTCTGTAGTGCTGTTCTAGTTGTATAAAAATGATGTTACAAGTAGGTTACAGATATTGGAGATGGGCATAAAGTGGTAGAATAACCTTCTCGGTTGTCTGAAAATTTCAATCACATTTTTATTTCAAATAAGCAGTAGAGTCAGTTCCTAATTGCCATAACATTGCCTTTGGGAATGAACTACAAGAACACTACTTTCTCCTACTCAACAGGCATCCTTGCTTTCCTATATGCCTCAGGATACAACATGAAGTCTTACAGAAGAGCAGACTCTCTTTTCAGAGGAGCAGAGAGGGAACATTTAGGGAATACAAAGTATTCCCCAGAATCCTGACCATAACAAACTGCAGGAGATGTAAAGCTCTCCCTGCCCTGCTCCAGGTCTTCTGTATCCACAGAGAAGAATGTAAAAAGAGACAGCTACACTAAATGTCCCATAGGGCATTTCTGCAGAAGAATAATAAAAAATGCTTTGAATTTTTTAATATATTCCAATGCAATAGAAAAGAATTTTAAAAATTTTTAAAGTGGAAGCTATCTTTGTGAAAAGCTTACTTGAATAATCCGTTTTCAGGAAAGAGTATTTTAATGTTTTTTTACAGCTTCTGCTAATTAACTACTGTTAAGTACCTACTACCCTATAGTGTATGTCTTTAGGTTCAACATTGGTCTTGATGTCTCTTTTCCTTTCTGGAAGCAAGTTATAGACTCCATACAAATGAAATTTAAAAAATAGAGATGATTTTTATAGAAAAGGGTATTTGCTGAGACAAACTGTGATTGTGTCATAACAAAGGCTGGGGAATGCCAGAAAGTACAAGGAAGAGCAATACTGCCATGAATTATTCCATATCCTGGTGAGATGGACCACAGATGGCCAAAGGGTATAGGCTGGTGTGATGTCTGGGAGGAAACAAAATCTGTGGAGGAGGAAACAATAACCCCCACTCAAAGCTCTCCATGTAGCAACAAGCACCAAGGTGAAAGCAAACTTTGCTAAATTATCAAGAGTGGCAGTTCTTTGATTAGTTTCCTTGGTTAAGGCTTGTTTTCTTTCTTGCAGTTTAATTTTCAGGCCTACAGGACTTCAAAGAGAGGGTCAGAGGGAGAACAGAGGAGCCCAGAGCTCTGTGAAAGAGTTCTGCCTCCAGGTATAACTGAGCTGCTGTGACCATTCAGTGCCTGGGGGGCTGGAGACACCTTTGTAGAAGATAAATTGGAGATTCCTGATGCTGTAGCCTGTACATGCATATCTTTGTAGGTGTGCACACCTGAACTGACATGCTGGAAGAATTTTAAATATAAGGAAACTCCTTCCATGCCTTTGGACCATCCCTGTGCATTGCTTCACCATACATCAGCTGCTCTGCAGGAACCAGAAGGCATCTGGGAGGGATCTGTGCCTTAAATGACCAGGAAAGAAGGATTAGTGAATGAGCAGCTCCCACAGAGTACCTGACATGGGTAAGAGGTACTGGTGTGAAGCTGGGCAGCTCCATGCTCTGCTCCAGGCTCTGTGGTGACACCAGTCCATCCATGGTCTTTCTTTTTAGAGGAAATAAGATTAAATGGTTGGGATGAGCAGAGCTAGTAAGTAGAAGGGATCCTGATATGAGGATGTGAGAATGGACCATGGAAATCAAGAGAGTGGCATGTGGTGAGGGATGACTGGTTTGGTAAGAGGTGGATGGGGGGATTAGGTTTCTATTTGTAGATGAATTAAAGACGCTGTCTGTAAACTTTGTTAGGGTTCTTCTTCAAATGGGTCTTTTACATCACTCTGCTCAACTTATTGAGATCCTCACAGAAGATGGACACATGTCATAATGAGTATCTCTGAGGACGTGGGGTGAAGAGAGTTTTCTGGGTCTTGCAACTCATCTGTAGGCAAGGAATTTGAAAATAGTTATCCCAGTTCCAGTTTATCATATTAATCTTTGGATTTTCCTTTCTAGCCTTCATCTTCCTCCACCATGGTATCAATAGAACATTCTCACTACACCGGGGGACATGGGACTGACCTCAGGTTAAGCCAATTGCCCTTAAAACCCTGAGGTTTGCCTCTTCTAATGCAAATTTACCTTAAAATTAGCACAGAAACCAAGCCTAGATGGTGACTCATTTTGCAGTGGAGACCTTTTGAATCATTCCTCCCCACAAAACCCAACACTTAATGCCTGCACACCCAGAAGCCTGGCCTCTTTCTCTGAACAGTGATGGTTTCAATCTGAATGGGGGCTTTGATGCCAGGAAGGTTTTGCAGAGGAGCAGAGCTTCAGTGCCTACACATTCCTTAACCACCCCTTGGCCACCCAGTCCTCACCCCAGAGCTGTAAGCAGTTGTCACAGTTTAACACTGGCCCAGCAATTAAACCAAATACCAGATGCTCTCTATTAATCCCCCTCTCCTCCCAGATAAAGGAAGGAGAGAGAATACGGGAGAGAGACTTATGGGCTGGAAACTAAACTACACAACTTCAATGAAACAGTAATGATAAATAGGAAAAATTACTAAATCTGTACAAATATACAGGAAAACTGATACCATGTTCCCCCCCCTCTTCCCCCAATAATTCTCACATCCCCACTGAGGCTGCAGGGCAGCCCTGGGAAAGTCCAGGCTGGAATCCTGGGGTCAGGAGCAGTTGGAAGCTGGAGGCAGGAACACACAGATCCAGGCTGGAATGGATCAGGAGCACAGGCAGAGGAAGGGATGGAATCCTCCCAGGATGCTGAAGCAAACAGGGAGAGGTGAAGAAGGGGAAGCAGGAAGGGGTTTGACCCTTGTAATCCCTCAAATTTATACTGAGTATGAGGTGTATGGGATGGAATACTCTGTTTGGTCAATTCTGGCATCTATCTTGTCTGTTCCTCCCCAAAGGAGGGGTTCAGGTGGGACCTCTTTACTCCTTCCCTCCTTCCAGAGGGCAAAATGTTCCTCAGAGCTGAGCAGTGTCCTTGGTTCTGCATATCAGTCTCTGGCTGTAACTATAACCATGGAGTGTTATCAGTCTTAGAAGCAGACACTGACTGAGAAACTTGCTGTTAATTTCATCAGGTGCAGCTACTTACAATAGTCTTAGCTGAAAGCAGAATTACAAGACAGAAAATTACCCTTATCCTGGCCCAAACCAGAACAGCAGTGAAGACAAGTGAGACAGCTCTGTCTCCAGCCTCTCAGATAACAGTCTATGTTGTGCCCTCAAAGCAGCTCCAGTCACTGGATCAGTCAGAATCATAGAAGTGGTTAGAAAAGACTTTCCAGATTATCATGTCCAACCATTTACCCAGGTCTGCCAAGATCACCACTAAAATATATCCCTAAGCACCACAGCTATATGTCTTTTAAATAGGTCCTGAGATTTCTGACTCAAAGACTTCTCTGAGCAACCTGAACATGGTGAAGATTTTTTTTCCTGGACACAATTGTTTGTGTTGCATGCTACGTGCCAGATGGAGCTTCTGTTACAGAGAAATTATTTCTTGCTAGTGCTCACTTGCCCTTCAGGAAATAACTCTTCCCAGCAAGTCCATCCATGTGGGAATTCCTATATCTTGTACACTGAATTTTTATAGGATATAAGCCAGTGCCATATCTCTTGTCCCTAATCTGCTGGTGGTTCTTGTCTGTGTGGGGGCTGAGTTGAAATAAACCAAAATGTGCACCTAAACAGCCAGACTAAGAGACAGAGCTGTAGGTAATCATGGGACAACTTGTACTTTATTAGAATATATTTGTCTATCCAATTACTCACACTTGGAAATTTCTGTAAGATCAAGGCTCAGTATTGTACACATGACCTTTATATTCACCGCATGAGTAGTAGCAAAAAGACAATAATCTTTGTCCAAGTTGCAAGGTTTCTCTGCCAATATTTGTCATCTGGGGTCCATTCTCTATCTTTGCCCTGGCCTTTCTGTCTGAAGTAGCATCATCTGAATGGCAAGACACGTTGCAGTCACACATGCTTAGTGTTTGTTACTTGGCTTATATTCAGACTCCATGGAGAAACACTCATTAAAATTGTTCTGATCAAAGGACAATAGCAACAAAACTTTGCAGATGTGTTAATGAGATATCTGAGGCTGGACAAACAAAGTCACGCTGTTTGAAGTCAGAGCCTTTAATGGATTCATTCTGTGTGAATGCTGCCTGGGATGAATCTGTTTCCAAGAACATCACTTTAAAAGTTCAAGTGACTCATCTCCTCCTCCTAACGTGCTGTGGGATTATGTCTACGTAGTTGTGTCAAACCTCATAAAAGAGTTTTTCAGGCTGAAACTCTCTGCTTGGCATCATTAACTACCCTGCAGTTCCTGGTAATGTTCCTACAGCTTCATTGAGAACATGAGCTTACTCTAAACCAGTCTGAAATATATTTTGCAGTTCTTAGAGGTCAGCATTTATGCCTCTGTAAAAGGCTGATTTCTTCTCCTCTTTTCTTCTCATCTACTGATGTCCTTCCTCTCTTGGAACAGTAGCAGGTACATGGGGGACACAGACCACAGCCCATTCCTCTTTCCAGCATTAAGGGTGCATTCCCATCATGCAACACAAGGGACACAGTCAAGAATAATCAGATTCTCCTGATCCAGGACATCAACACTGCAGGTGCCACTTAAACTTTGTATTGAACCCTCAGCAGCCTCAGTGACATTGGCTCCTTCACAGGCATGTGTGTAATCCAACTGGGGCTTGATGGAGAGAACCTTTCACATGATTGTGAGTCCACAAAAGAGGCTCTGGATGCTGTCAGGTATCATGAACCTGTTAGCAGTGAGATTTGAGGAGCAATGGTTAAAGGGAAGCCCTTTCTTCTTCTATTCTGGTCCCCAGGTCCTCGATGGTCTGGTCTCTCCAGGATCTGTGATGAAAGCACAAGCCATGTTGAAGTCTTGGGTAGCCTCCCCTCCAGCCTCTCCTAGATTCAGGCTCCACACAGTCCTCTTCCATTTCCATGGCCATCCCAAAGCACAGAGTTCCTCCCACAAAAATCCATGGACCTGTGGATCTGCAAAGTGTTGGAGACTCGGAGGAAGCTGCTGGTGGGGTATTGGGAAGGGAAGAACAACTTATTGCTGGAGGGGCACAGAGCAGAGGGGATCTGGTCCTGAAAGCATGAAGCAATTGTGATGTTGTGACAATTGTGATGTTGTGACAATTGTGTTGTCACCCTGTTTGTTGTTTTTTTTTTTTCCCCAGGCCTTCTGCCCTGTGTACCCTTTCTGGGGGCCTCTCTGTGACTCCTCCAGGAACAGCTCCATGGCAGATCCTGGCTCTTGTTACTGCAGAGCCCTAGTGTGAATGTCCTCCCATAGCAAGGACCTGCTGAAGTTTGGGATGGGATTGAACTTACAGATTCAGACATCACACTTGAGAGGATGTCATGGGTGAGGCAGAGTAAATGACAAACCTACAGTGAACGTGGATGCTGGGTTTACCGAAGAACCAACAAGAGAAGAGTTTTTACACTACCTAATTATCTTACCCACTTACTCTCTCCCTCTGGTACTACCTTCCCAAGATCTTAACTTCCTTTCCCATTCCCAATAGGGAAGTCACTGCTCGCCCAGGCAAAAAGCTGTGGTGGTTCCTGTGTTAGGCCATGTCTGTCCATGAACAACAAATGATAGTGAAAATGATATCTAACACATCCATATGGGCAACTTGAAAATTTGCTGTCTGCCAGGATCAGAGCCCAGATGTCTCTCACTGTGCACAATGTTCCCTTCTGCACATCTTCCCTGGGTCTCAGCCTTGAGAGAAGTTCAGTCTTCTCCATTCATTGAAGGCTAAAATGTGTGGCTGGAAATATTTAGTTCTAAGAAAGAGTTCATGTGAGATTTGCTTATGTCTATTGCAGTAGGTGGTGTAAAACAGGATGACATATGTACTCCCTCTCTCAAAAAGCTTAAAACTTTAATGGAAATACAGCAGGGCAAGTGGTATAGGCAGAGAAAAGAGTGCTATGGATGACAGACCTATTCAAATGTCTTCCGAGACTGCAACTTGACAGCTGATCTTACCTATCCTTCCCCTGAGATGTGTTAGATAAGAGGTTCTCAGGTAGATAGGGCATGTGGCGAGGATGAGACAGAGACTATTTCATAGCAGCATGCCCTGAGGCCATGTCCTGACAGTGCACATTGACAGGTTCTTCTCTAAACCACCAGAAACATTGTCCACTTCAGCAGTGATACCTCAATAAATATTAACTGTGCCTGGGTCCTAACTTTGACAGCAATCAGGGTGTCTATCTTTCCATCCCCACAGTCTACCTCCAGGCCTGACATTAGTATGGAACAGGAATATTTTTGTTCCCCATCACATCTACAACTCTGCTGTTTTTCCCCTTTCCCTGTGACAAATCAGCTCTGCAGTTGTAAGCTCTGTTGGGACAATCTCTCCATTCTTTGGGCTAAATGATCAAACTCATACTCGTGTCCAGATCTAGAGTTTAATGTTTCCTTAATAGCAAATAGCCATAAAAATAGCCAGGACACTCCTTCAGATAAGAGCCAGCTGTGAAGTCTGGATGTTGCTCCAAATTCCCCCATAGTTTGGGACTCTGCCAAGCTGGGGATGTGGTACGAGTTAATCACACACAGAAATTAGAGGCTGCTCTGAAAGGCAAGTGGTTGTTGTGCTGAATGCACAATATTAAGATCTTATCATGCTTTACAAGCAGACTGAACCCAGAATGAATCAATTATGAGATTAGAATTAATCCAATAATCCTCTGTTCTTCTGTGCCTGGAATCAGACGGTGCATCTGTAACGATAGCGTTAGTTACGGCAAATGAGATCATCGTTTGTCCCATTTTATTGAAAGCCTTTCCCAAGCATTAACAGCTCGGGTGAGAGGTTGAAATGAAATTAAATTGAATTCTCTCTTCTTTGACTGATTGCCATCGTGCACACATCCTTGTTCTCAGCCCCCCAGAGGGGATGGCCAGTGCAGGAAGATGCCCCGTGACTGTATCAATGGGATGAAGAGAAGTTCTGCTGAGGGATTTCCACCCCTGGACATAGCTGCCAGTATAATTGGATGTGTGGCACAGAGGAAGCCAGAAAACATTAGTGTCCTCCTTAAATTCCTTTTGCAAAGTCCTCTTCCAATATTGCAGCTTGTGATCTGGGCAAAAAGCTGAAACGTGCCTCCCTGTCCACCAGTCATGCCTTTCACTAGCCAGGTCTTACTTTTCCTCCTTCCTCCCTCCTACATGGGAGAGCTTTTTACACTCCCATTTGCCTTGGCCTAAATCTGGATATTTGCTCTCCTGGCACATCTATTGCATGCAAGACCAGATACAGGCAAGCATAATTTTGTCATTTGCTTGGTTTTACTGTTTAACATTTGTGCCTCGAATATAGTGCTTCAAAATAGGACTTTTAGGTAGTATCCCCTACTCTTCTCTCTCCTTTTCTTTAAAGAAAAGGATAAACAAACAAAATACAAGACCACAGTAATACTGTTACATGCAGTACTCTTTATTTAGGCCATCAGGGCTTGAAATAGAGATTTTCAGTGCTTATTTTCTGGCACTGGTCCAAGACATGGGAGTTTTTGCTTGACACCATTAAGGGATGCGCACAGATTTTTCTCACCTCAGAGCTCTTTGGAAAGCTCAGCCATGCCATGGAGATGGAGAATGATCCAGAGGTGATCTTGGCTATGGAAAGGGAAGAGGACCCACTGGCTACAGCAAAAAGCTTCACAGATTACTAGGTGTCACTTTTTCCCCCAGTGTTTTTCAGTGTTTTTCATAGTCTAATTGCCTTTTTGGCTGACACTGGAGTCAAATAAGTAGATTTGTCATTTTGCAAGAGAAGATATGTTTGAGACTATGATAGAGAAGGTCTTGCACAATATTGCTGCCCTGTAGTTACCCCATCTGCAAAATGAAGCAGTAACAGCATTATCAGATCCTTATCAAGGAGAAGTGTCATGAAATGCATAAAATCAAGTATCACCCAGGGGAAGAGGTGGGATGGGTACAAGGGACAAAGAAGATAACTGTGGTCCTACTTGTGTATCCTTCAGGAAGATGGTTTTGGTCCAGGGCTGTGTATTGAAGATGACACTCAAAGTCTGAAGTCTGATGCTAGACAAGTGCTCCAGGCTTCTCCATTCATTGCCTTTCAATTCCTCTTTTCAACAAAAACCATTTGGGAAAAAAAATTAAAATAAGAATGATTTTTCTTTGAATTCTGCTAAAGAAAACCTGGACAGTTTTGTTTAGGCTTTGTAACTGTCTAAAGAAGAGCAGACATCTTGGTAATCCCAGCTTTCACAGTTGAAATTTAGGAGCAACTGAAAACAGAAGTTCTAGAAAAGCATTTTTCCGTGCCTTTAACATGAGGGCCCTGATGATGAAGTGCTGTTTGGAAACTTTAAGATCTGCTATGACATTAAGCTGGAAACACGAGCAGAGCTGTGAAAGGATCAAGATTTAAAACTTGACTTTTATATTTAGTTTTACTTTTCTGAATTGCTTACTCTGCAGAAGTCATCTGGGGGTTTAAGGAGGCTGAGCTTCTGTATGCTTCTAGCTAGGCTGAAAATATTACCAAAGCAGGACCTTCATCCCAGAGATAAAAACAAAAAAATGTTGAGGAGAATAGATGATTGGGCACTCTTTTTTGAGACCAGAACTCAACCTCTCCCTGCAGAGTGGTTTGAGTGTGAGCTGGCAGGTGAGGAGAGTTGTGCTGTGTCCCTGGGGTAATAAACAATTAGATTTGGTAGAAAACTGCAGTGCTGCTCCTGGTGACCAACACAGGAGGTCCAAAGCAAAATTTCTCCATCCCAACACTGAGTTTAACAGGTCTTGCTCTGAACTGTGGCTCCTGTGCCAGGTGGCTTCACTGATAAACCACCAAAAAAATGCTTAGAATAATCTGAGTAGAGGAAAAACCTCTTAACGTGTACAAAGACAAAAAAAGATCTTTCAAGAAAAACTGTGAAGGTCGCTGTGGTTCATCTTCTCAGTAGTTCAGTCCTGCCTTTTCGTCTCCCAGTCACCCCTTAAACAACCATTTAATTCAGTTAGGAGCAACAAAACTTCATCCATTCATAGACTTTGGTTTAGACATTGGCTGGTCCAAGAAGCCTCTTCAGAAGTGCCACGTCACGTTCAGTGTCACCTCAGCTGCAAATTTCATCTTGTAACTGTGTGAGCATTGGAGGTGGACAACTGCATTTTTGGCAAAAGAATAGATCTCTGCAATGGAAACAAAAATGCAGTGTCCCTGCCTTTTTGCTGCTCTTGTCTTTTTAAGGGAGATGCTAACTCTGGTTAACAAGGCAACAAGAAGGTAAGTGAGGAAGGAGTGAGTAAGAAATTATTGTGCATCTCTTCATACTTTGGTTGCTAAGCTCTTTCAGACCATTCAGAATCTACATAGCAGAGTTTCTTAAATCAGTTGCATCCTTCAGCTATATAGAGACTCCAGACTCCTAAGCTCTCGAATTTCTGATCCAACCCACCTCTTCTTTTTTTAATGGGTGCTAAATACTTTTAAGTAAACAACCTGACTTTCAGAAGTCCCCAGCTGCTCAGGACAGGATTGAAGAAGTGTTAAAGGGATCAGTGTTCTGCAAGAACCTGTTGTCTGACAAACTTTCTCTTACGAGTATTTCATGGGAGGTAAGCACACACATGGCAGGGACCAAACTGGAGCAATTTCATGGAGATCTCCTCCTGTGTCTGAAACCAGAGCTGTGTTATACAGCTGGAAATATTGTGTGGCAAGCATGCATGCATCCAATGGCAACCACAGGATGGTAGAGGAAGGACATGTACTCTACTCATGGCTGGAGAGTGTTGCTTATCAAGGCTTCCAATTGTTGATTCTTTTCAATGTAAAAGAAAAATAGAATTTACCCAAGGAAACTTTTTTTTGCTGCATGGTTGTGACTTTAATGACAACTTTGCATGATGAAAAAATGACATAAGCCATTACGAAAGGAGGCCAGCTCATGGTGACTGATTTCTCAGATTGCCTGGGAGGGAGCACAAAACATGACTTGGACCAGGAGCATCAGGGTGTCCTGGAATGCTACATCCTTGTATATACCAGTTGTCCACCTCAAAGACATGGCTCCCTGTAGTGGAACACACAGGTGTTAAATGTTATGTCACCCTACTAAATAAAAAAAGTTAAATGGCAACAGGAAGGTAAGGGTGAGTTCTTCCATTTGGGGTAATGTATTGAGTTAAGAAAGCATATTTACACCTACAGAGGATTTTGTCCACCAGAATCAACACAAACTGAAAATCAGATTTCCAGGCAGCATGCATATGAAGCTGTACCCTTGATCTAAAGCCCTTCTCTAACACCACAGCTGGAAAACCAAATTGCAGTCCCCAGCAGCAAGGTATAAGCACCAGCCCCATTAATATGTAAAGCCCCTTTCAGATGGGATTTTAAAACAGTGTTCAGTAACCATTATGCCACAGTTAACTGACTTCACCAGGCTTAAAAACAGGAGTCTTTAATTATAGTCATTTATATTTCCAAAGATAGACTCTAACATATTTATAAACAATCTGTGCACTTGGTGAGTAAATGACACATGGCATGAATCATTCCATAACAGTTCTTATACAATATTCAAAGTGGGTATGAATGTTTCATGAAGGTGCTTCCATGGCTGAACTTCGTGGGGAACTGAGCTTTCCTCCTTTCCCATACACACTATCCATTTTTTTTTTTTTCTTCTGTGAAAGCCTGGAAAGACTCAGAATTTCCAGGAGGAAGAAACCCCTTTGGATTTGCTGGGATGTCTCCAGTGCTGGACTATTGTGACCAAGATGTGGAGCACTAGGGTTGCTAGTAGTGCAGGGATTTTGTCCCAAGGACAAGGGGACAAGGATAAAGGCTGCTCATATCCTAAGACCTGAGTTCATCTGGATGAGAATGAAAGTGTTCACATGAAAGAAGAAACCCTCAGTATTGTGCTGGTCATTATCATCCTCTTTATAAACCCTCTCCCAGTTGACTCTGTGGGCTTTGCAAGGCTCCCTACAGCCCCAGATTCTGTCCTTACGTATGGCATGGCCCTGTGCACACTGCAGACCTCCCTGTTTGCCCTCCACTTCCATCTCTGCAGTGCTATGTTTGCATAGCACTTCATGCAATGGGGAAAACACAACTGTCAAAAAGACATCAGGGACATTTCAGGATGATAGACCCATGAATAATCATAAAAATGCTTAGATGCTTCCCTAAACTCAAGGAATCCTGAAACTGGTGCCAGAAGCTGGGCCACTATACCAGGGAAGAATAATATTCCAAGTGTATTTCTGAGTGAATTTTTTGTCTCATGTTCTTCCCTGTTCTTGACCAGTGCCAGGTTAACAAGTGACAAATTGTCTCAACTGGTCCATTTAGATATATTTTCCCTCCCAGGCATTTCCTACTCCTTAAACTCAAAGCAACAAGTCAGCCTAATCATAGAGTCATAGAATGTTTAGCGTTGGAAAGGACCTTAGAGATCATCCAGTTCCAACCCTGCATGGGCAGGGACACCTCCCACCAGCCCAGGTTGCTCAAGGTCCCATCCAACCTGACCTTCACCACTTCCAGGGATGGCACAGCCACAACTTCCCTGGACAACCTCTTCCAGTGTCTCACCACTCTCAAATTAAAGAATTTCTTTCTAATGTCTAAACTAAACCTCTCCTCTTCAAGTTTTAAACCATTTCCCCTTGCCCTCTCACTATGTAAAAGTTAAAAGTTTTTACACCTATGTAAAAAGCCCTACCCCAAATTTATAGAAGGACTGCAGAAAAAGGAGAAAGCTGAGGGTGCTGCAGCCCAGTGTGAGAAGGGAACAGGGGATACAAAACTCCAGAGTTTTGGTAGGACACATTTAGGCACCATAGTGGAAGAGTAGAGTGGGAGTGTGTGTGTGCATAAGTATGCATCAGAAAGAAATCCATGTGGGTATTTTGCTTTTGTAACTCTTTACTGTCCTTACCCAGCTTTTATGAGTCTTCTCTGAGCTTTGGATGGCCACAGTGACTGTTCACATGAGAAGGGTCAAGATGTGGAGTTCATGGGTGATCCCACAGTTGAGTCTTATTGTCTTACCCATGGGGAGGACTGACATGATGTCATTTGGTAGTGGGCAGTAATGCCAGCATTGCATTTTATCAACCTTTACTAGATGCCTGTAATTTATAATTCCATTTATTGGAGAAGTCTTCAATGAAGGGATGTAGAGAAAGGTTCTATTCACAGGCAGTACTTAAATCAGCTCTTTTGTTGTACCAGTTATTGGTGCAAAGTCAGCGTCTTGGCATAAGCAGGGATTTATATCCCTTTTCTGAGCTCTGTGAGGTGCAGCAGTACATAAAATGTGAATAGGAATGGATCAGAGAGGGAGTGCAGTGCTTCCCAACCTGCATTTTGTTACACTGGATGTAGAAGGACTCTTTCTTTTGCTACCAGTGCACAAAATGAAATGAGTTTGCTTCATCAGTCTTGATGAAACACACAGATGCACATGGAGGTTCTGACTGCTCTTCTCCTCCCTGATCCTCATGCCAGATTAAGGCAGTGTCCTGGTTTGGGCCAGGATTAAGGTAATTTTCTGTCTTGTAATTCTGCTTTCAGCCAAGTCTCTTGTGGATAGTTGCACTTGCTGAAATGAACAGCAAGATTCTCAGTCAGTGTCTGCTCCTGGGACTGCTCACACTCCATGGTTATAGTTACTGCTGGAGAATGGGCTGCAGAGCCAAGGACACTGCTCAGCTCTGAGGAACATTTTACCTTCCAGAAGGAGTAAAGAGGTCCCACCTGAACCCCTCCTTTGGGGAGGAATGGACAAGATAAATGACCAAAATTTATCAAACAGAGTATTCCATCCCATACACCTCATACTGTATACTCATACAATATATAAATTGGAGGGATCACAAGGGTCAAACCCCTTCCTGCCCTTCCTTCCCTTCCTGCCCTTTTTGCTTCCCCTTCTTCACCTCTCCCTGTTTGCTTCAGCATCCTGGGAGGATTCCATCCCTTCCTCTGCCTGTGCTCCTGATCCATTCCAGCCTGGATCTGTGTGTTCCTGCCTCCAGCTCCCAACTGCTCCTGACCCCAGGATTCCAGCCTGGACTTTCCCAGGGCTGCCCTGCAGCCTCAGTGGGGATGTGAGAGTTATTGGGGGAAAGGGGGGAGGAACGTGGGATCAATTTTCCTTTATATTTGTATAGATTGAGTAATTTTTCCTATTTATCATTACTGTTTCATTAAAGTTGTGTAGTTTAGTTTCCAACCCATAAGTCTCTCTCCCTTATCCTCTCTCCTTTCTCTATCAGGGAGGAGAGGGGGTTAATAGAGAGCATCTGTTATTTGGTTTAATTGCCAGCCCAGTGTTAAACTGTGACAGGCAGGACTGGTAGAAAAAAATCTGAAAATTAAAAATTGAAGTAAATCTCCAAATGAGAAAGACTTAAGTCCATGTCTGAGGTGGTTTCTCATTATTTCTAGATCTTACTATAGACTTAACTGATCATTGTGTGCATCCTTCCTCTTACTGTCTACCAGTGTCACCAGTATCTCCTCCATTTCCAACCACATTTGATAAAGGGGTACTGAAATGTCTGCATTTGTTTCTTTTCTGTAAAAGTTAGCAGAGTAAAAAATACCCAAGTAAGGGCTGCAGCTGTGGAATATCATAGTGCTGATGGTTTTGTTGGTCTGAAATTACCTCCCAGTCATGAACTGGAGGGCAAAATAGGTGGGGAATATCAGAAGAAATGGGAAAGCAGTGAGAGTGGTGAGGTACAGGGGGTGTAGGAGATACAGCTGAGAACTGGAGGCATCTGTGTCATAGACAACGGAGACGACGAGCTGGGATTAATGAGGTGGAGAGGAGTAAGGACACAGGACAGAAGAAGCCAGGTTTCATAATATCTACTCCTTATGGAAGAGTCTGATTCTTCTTCACCTGAAAAATCACATTTTTTTTATAGGAAGTACCAGCTTGGGTTAAACAAAACACCCAGCAAGATAAATTCATGCTCCTGGTGGTGTTCCTAAGGAAAAGCTGATGAAGCACCTGGGGAAAATACCATGAAAAAGGCTGCTGCAATTCATTGATTTGTCATTGAAAAAGTAACCTTTTGGGGTTTTTTTTTTTGTTTGTTTTTTGTTTTTTTTTTTTTTAAAGGAAGGAGCTATTTTATTTTCAGTGAGAGGAAATGAAATAGCATCTGTGGCAGTGCTGCTTGGAGAGCTGGCAGGCAGGGGCACAGAGCAGAAAACTGCCCAGCTGGACTGCAGGTTCTGTGCTGTGCAACCTCTGTGGGGTCCTTTTCTGGCATCTCAACACCTCCCAAAAAACTTCTCTTAAGATGTAACAGGCAGCTTGGTCATAGGTCTGAGGCAAGGACCATTTTTGCTCTTCCTGTGCTTGCAGAGCACCTAGCACATTGGGAGAAAATGCAAGATGGTGACATAATAAATATATAAGCATAGAATCATTTTAGTTGGAAAAGATCATCAAAAGATCATCATTAAAGACCATTAAGATCATCAAGTCCAACTGTTAACCTAGCACTGTCAAGTCCACCACTAAATCATGTCCCTCAGCACATCTACGTGGATTTTAAATACCTCTGGGGGATCATAACTCTACCACCTCTCTGGGCAGCCTGTTCTGATGTTTGATAACCCTTTTAGTGAAGAATTTTTCCTAATATTCAATCTAAACCTCCCCTGGTAGAATTTGGGACTATTTCCTCTGACTCTGTCACCTGGGGGAAGAGAACTCCCACCTTACTACACCCTCCTTCCATGGAGTTGCAGTGATTGGGAAGGTCTCCCCTCAGCCTCCTTTTCTCCAGGATAAAGAACCCCAGCTCCCTGGTGAGACTTGTGTTCTAACCATACTTCCAAAAACTTTCTGCTTTTGCCTATTAGACTACAAATTCCCTAAACTCTGATGGATGTTCACCTCACTGAGCTCTCCAGACAGGTAGGATAATGTTTCTTTGTGTGGACAGCAGTGAATATTGATGAGAAGAGTCCTTTGTTAGGTGAGTGGCTTTATTGATACGTGACAGCTTGGACAGCAGGGGTTGTTTGAGTCATCCTGTTCTGCTTTTGCCATTTTAATTTCTCTACAAGCCCCAAGGGCCCAATGAAACCACGAGTGAATAAATAAGAGGATGCCCATTTGCAATATGTCCACAATTGTTTTCCTCAGAGCCTTCCCTGTCTATAGCCAAGTGTCCCAAAATTACACCAGGCAGACACCACAGACATCTATTCTTTCTTTGCTTTCATTAAAACATGCTGTTCATAGCAGCAATAAAGCATATTGGTTTTAAATGGACCTAGATTTGGATTTTATGTCGGCTGCTCTGTTGTTGTTGTTGTAATAATAAATGACAGGGAGATGATTTCAGATTGTTCTGACAAAAAAATCAGGACTCCTAGGGGGACTCTGCTTCGTGCACATGAAGTTGTAGCTCTGAGCAAGCAGCTAGGAAGATGCAATTAATTTCCCCCTCGTGAGTAAAGCCATTATATAAAATACCACGGTTGCCTTGAGGGCCAAATTGAAGGCACTGAATTATGTATTATCAAAACTGACTTTACAATGATGTCTTCATGGGCACTTCTGCAGCTTGTGAATGGAAAGGGAGAGGCAGTCAGCTGCAAGGATCTTACTTGCCTCTCTCTGGCTGTAAACAATACACTGAGAATGCAAAGACTTTAATGAGATGGAGTGACACTGCTTTTTCCCTTGAGGTAGTGGCATAGAAAGGAGAGGAAATCCTGGGAACTCGGATTAATTATATCACGTACATTAATAGGTCAGCCCAAGTCTACTGCTCTTGGCTCAAGACCCAGAGATGTAGAGGTTTTCCAGCCTTTTTCTCCTCTATGTCAACACAACTCCTACCAACCCTAAGCTGAGCAGCTCCTTCCAACCTGCTGGAGCTATTTTATATCTGGGATGAAGTTCTGAAGCCTTAGCGTCCCCTTTGGATACCTTCTGCTCCAGCATGTAAGGTGCCATGGACAGAAGGCCTCCCCAGTAATAACTCCATGGAATTCCATAGAAGGACTCAGCATCACCCTTCCATAGCCACTGCACTGGCTGGTGATGGTGAGGTTTTCCTTGTATTCCATAGGGAAAGGGAGGGAGGAGCAGGAGGATTAAGATCACATCAATACACTCATCAGCCAGCAAAGAGCATATCTGACGAGCCAGAAAGCAGGTGTGAAGTTCAGCAGGTCAAACCAGATGAAAAGGGAATTATTAATGAGTATTTTCAGCTGGGCATTCACAAGATACATTTCTACACAGAAATATCCTTTGCATTTCACAATTTCAAGCCAGTGAACCAACATCTTGTATGTGTTATTTATCCTTAGCAAGCAGACACGAGGTAAGAAACAAAATACATAAGTGCCTGGAGCAAAATTGGATGGTTTCTCAGTGAGAAGGGAAAGTGGGTTTCATTTTTCTTGAGTGTTTTTCCCTCTTGCTGCCTCACATATTTATTTTGGTATGTTATTGTCACACATTTTCTAGTGGCCCAGGTTTCATCAGCAGTCCAGTGAGACAAGGTGCATTTTGCTCATCTAGAAAAAGATTTCTAAAAAATTTTTTAAAAATCAGTATTGCCTCTTTTCCTTCACTCTCACACTGTGGCAAAACCTCCAGATGGCAGGAAAGGGAGAGAATGTCCACTCCAGGAGAGGAATCATCCCACAGGACACTGGTGGGAGATGGGAAGTAGGAGAACTGAAGCTTTCCTGGTCTGACTCTGAAAAAGCGTGAGATGGAAGTCACTCTGAGAGTCTCCCCCTAGAAAGCCTAAGATTATTTAAAACATGTAGAACTACCTGCTAAAAGCAGTAATTATTCCTTAACAGAATGGAAAAAAATTAAAACCTTTCTGAAAAATAATCCCTGATTAGGGAGATGGGAATACTGAGGACCAAATAGGTTGTGGAGGCCGATTCCCCCTGCCTTGCCCCTCTTGCATATGGAGCAGTTCAAATATGGAAAATAATCTGAATATTGAACTCTCCTGAGGGATTCCCACTTTATTTTTTTATTCAGATTGCCTGGGCCATTTGCCAACTCTTCTCTATTGTGAAGGCAACCCCAGAGCTGATTGGCCTTCCTTCTGCTCCTGAGATCTTTCTTGGAGCTCATGAAATCCCAGGTGGTGAAGCATCCTCAGTGGGAGCAGGATGAGTGTGTACATTGTGTGTGCACATGTGTGCTGGGGAGAAGTGTGACCCAGGGGGTTCCCTGACCCTTTTGGGCACCTCCACACTCTGAGCAAAAGCGTGGCTCTCTGGGTTAGAAAGAAATGCTCCTGCTTTATTTAACCAGACTTGGAAAATATAAACCCTTACCAGAAAACTTTTATGTTTATCAAAACTGTAGATGAGCATTGCAGAGCAATGGCCACTTTAAATGGCTTTATCTAAGTCTTCTGGATGAAATGTCAGTTGGCAATTTCTATCTAGAGCCAAAAGGATTAATTAGAAACACAGAGATGGGATGTCCTGACTCTTATTGAGGTAAAAGAGATGTCACTTGTCTGTAAAACACCTTTTCTGACCTCAGCCCTGTGCTTAATGCCCATTGTGAGTTGCTCACACGTGTTGGGCCACTCTATCCTTTGTCTACTGAAATAGCATAAATTTCCTTTTTAATCTTTAAATCAGAAGCTTTGTTCCTACTGTTGGGCAAAGTCTAAGAGTCATAGAAATGTTGTTTGGAAGAAAGCTCCTGAAGCCTCCAGACCCATCTCCTTCCAGAAGCAGGACTGTCATCAACACTACCATATGACTCTTGCATTTGTGTAGCCAAAAAAAAGTGCTTCTTGGATGGAGACTCCACCACCCTTCTGGAATTCCTGCTGGGCAACACCAGGTTAAGGAATGTTTACTCACATTGTCATTTTGGCAGATTTAAACATATCAATAACTTAGGGCAATAGGAAAAGGAATAGGAAAATTCCACCCCTTATTTCAACTCTCTGAAACCAGGGGAATCTCTTGGGAGAGCAACAGCCCATCTATGTCTGGAATGTACCCTGGAGCATTTAAGGTCCCTTTTAGGCAGCTATATTCTAAGGTTAGTCTGTCATGACAACCCCATTCTGAGCCCAAGATCCATTCAGAGGGACTTCAGCCCCTTCCTTGTGGGAAGGAGAAAAGGGAAAAGGCAAACACCCTTCATTTGGTTTTGCCAAGTTAAATGATGAATGTGTAATACATGTTTGGGTGAAGTGGCTGACTATTTATGAAGAACTGAAAGGAGAAGCAGCCATTTCACTATGTTCTAGGGGTGTCCTTCAGCCAGACAGGAGAACATCATGAAACCCTTTGACCTAGTGGTTTTCTTGCATACCCAATAGCCAACATATGATGTAAATTCACTCCCAGTTCACTTTATTATAGGATGTGTATTGTGTGCAAGGTGAGAACATGGTGGTTTCAAGCACAGGAATCTCTTCATTTTTTCTGAAAATGCAGAGTACTTTAAAACCTGAATAAACCTTTGAGGTTTTCCTGACATCTGCACACTGGGCAGAAAAGCTTCATATAGTATAAGAAGTTTCACTGAAACCATAGCACAACCATCTCTGGCTGATTGTGACTTGATTCTGGAGGGTGCTGGGCTTGACTGAGAAGTTGGCTGCTATGGGGCTGGTTTACTGTGGGGTTGGTTTACTGTATAGATTTTCATAGGGCATCAGCTGAGTCTGAATTGATAGGAAAGTATCAGATCCCAGGATTTACAACTGCTTCCTTGATAAATTCCAAAGGCTTACTGACAACTTGCAGTCCTTCAACCCAACCTTGCTGCCACGTGAAGGAAGCAGCAGCAGGATGAAACCAGGGCTTTTGAGCCAAAAGGTTAGCAACTGTGGTCTGGGAAACAAAAATACCCCCATTTTTGTACTCTAGATGCAAGCTCCACCACATCTAACACTGACTGTCTGAATGTTAATTGTTATCCACACCACTCATGATTCCCTTTGTAGTCATTGATAGGGTGCAAGTCATTTCCACCCAGTTTAGATGTTTAGGTAGGTTGCATCTATCTAAATTAGATAGATTTAGATAGATAGCATGTATCTATCTACATTTATAGACATATTCTCCTCTTTCTATTGACAGCATAGCTTAGGCAGCTGGCTCAGATGGAGCTGTCAATGTTGTGGATGATCTCACACTTCTTTTCCTTCCTTCTTTCAGCTCAAAAAATGGTCTGCAGGTAGGATTTGAATGCATAAAAGCAACTTTGATTGGTTTCACTGGAATGCCACTGCACCACCCATTGAAACTACCAGTCTGAAAAATCTGTATCAGTCATCTCCAACTGATGTGCTCACCAAAGCAGGATTCACACGTTACGATGTAAACAAGTCAATAATTAAAACAGCACCAAAAGTTAGCTCTGTTATGGAGTTTCTTCTTTATTAACTATTCTTACTGCTTTTTATACTGGAAATTTACTAACCCAGGGGGGAGGGAGAAAGGTGGGGAGGGAAGTGAATTTAGAATGCATAAATGTTGTTAGCAGGATACATTTCTCTCTGGATGACTGTTCATCGATCTTAACCTTCTCAAATTCTCTTTAGTTCATTTTAGCATCTTTTATTTTAAACAAAATGCCCTATCCTAACCTCCTTATTCATTTTTCATGTCCTTTTATTCCTAAATCATCCTGTTGACTTCAGTGAGATTACCCTAAGAGTGGTGTACCTTGGGAGGAGAGGAGGCAGTCTGCCCAGAGTGACTAATTTGGATTTTTAGCTCTTTTCCTCAAGCTTAATTTTCATTTTTTCTGTTTATTCCATTATTCATGTCTCGGTCTGTAGCTTCATTGTAGTTCCTGTCACAGAGATGTATCTTTTGAATGCAATTGGGTCCTTTCTAGGAGCTACTGAACCACACTTGGAGTTCTGCTATTCTTTGGTGATTTGCTGAATACAACCTCCTTTTCTCCTTCTTTTCTTCCAGCATGTGGTCACTTCACAGCTGCTCATTTTCTGAATGTGGTTGCCTTTCCTGCACATACCCTGCTCCACAGATGTGGTGTCCTTGCATTTTTAGAAGATGCTCTGGGTACATGGGATGACTTTTGTTCTGGTTAGAACTTGCTTTTGGGGCTGCTCAGAGCAGTTATCACTCTGTAACTATCACATTCTCTCACAGTTGAGTCAGAGAAGGCATCTATCAAAATAAAAGCTGAAAGGCAACAGGCAGGTGTAGGCATAGAATGTGTAGGCATTGACCCAGCCAGGTCAATGTACTGGGTGTTACCAACCTCCCCACTTTCCCATTCCACTGAGCAAGGTTAAAAAAAAAAAAACCAACAAAAAAATCACCTACCTGCTTCTCTCCAGAGCTTGTGAACTCTTGGTGCAGTTGCAAGCCTAACCAATGAGTAATTGAAATTTTCTTGTGGGTTCTTCTTGTTTCTGAGGCAATGATCTCTCACTACAACAGTTTCTCACAGATGCTGGTCTACTCTTTTACATCATTGACTATGGGCCTTAAAAATTCCATTGATTTCAGTAAATCAACATCAGATTTGTCATGCCTTTCAAGTTAAACACATGCTAAGGAATTTGCTGGATCACTGAATCATGGGGATGGAGAGATTTTTGGACATCTTTGGTGCATCCTCAGCCCAAAGTATGGATGAACTTCACCTACTTGTCTCCTGACATATGTCTGTCTGATCTGTTTGAAAGGAATAATATGGGGAGAAATGGGAAGATTTTACTTTGAAGGAGATGAAAAAGGATTTAAAAAACTTACATGGGTCTCAGCCAAGTCTTTGTTTTGCTGATCAACAGACAGTTCCTACCATTGCATCACTGTGCTTCTGCCAGAAAGCAAGATCTAAGTGATGGAGCCTTATTGCCCTGAGCTCCCTCCTATGTCCTTTTCATCTCAGATTTCAAAACCTGTGAGGTTGCACCATGGTCTTTTTCAACAACTCAGCAACTGTTTCAACAACTCAGCAGTGTGCCATGATAGCAACACCCTGTCCTGAGCCTGCAGCTAAGGCAGAAACCCTTAGAAAGGCAGTGAACAGGAATTTTGTTCCAACCCTTTTCATCTCCTTCCTTCACAGCTTCTAGCCAGAGGGCTCCTGCCTCCTGTATCTGACACACATTTTAATCTTGACCTTTCCAGATGGTCACCACTCTTCAAAAAAATGGTATCCCTGAGACTGTAAATTATTATGTTTCGCATTTCTTGGTGGAACTGGAACCATCCATGGTAAGAGTTGGGAGCACAGGTAATAATATTAGGGATTTAATACCTCCTCAAGAACTTCTCAAATGAAAGATCATCCAAATATGCTTGGTGGTACCATGGCTTCAGTAATGTCTAGGAAACAACACTGATATTTTTTTGCTGGGTAAAGCATTCAAAAACATTTTAAAGCTTTCGGGCTAACACTGTTATGTTATTTTATTCATAGAAGTCTGGACAAAACCAGACCTTCACAGTTTGAAAAGAGGAATTAAATTAACTGAGGAGCATTTAGTAGCTTAGGAAAATGATGGTTTAGTAAATAAAATAGCCTGGGAAGATGTCCAGATGTTGTGGAAATTGTTGCTGCTGGTGCTGCTGTGGACAAAGAACAGTGCTTAAAATATATTTTTAAAATACCACTAAGAAGAAGCTGATAAGGACTGTTCATAAATGCAGCATAAATGCTATTGAGACATTAGTTAAATTCTGTTGAATTATCACAGTGGATTTTGCATGGGATGGAAATTCCACGTTAAAAACCCCAAAATATTTTCCCTGTTATTTTCAAGCTGCACTTGTCACATCTAATGGTATTAACAAAGGAGGTGGACATGCTTAGGGGAAGGTGAAGTTCTGCACTTTCCCCATGTTAGTAGCTCCTTCAGGCAACTTCATCTACACATCTGACAACTTCAGGATGTCCAGAAATTAATTTTTATATTAAATGAATTTGAACAAACCAACTGCCTGTTGCTGACAGCACAGAGGAGCAATATCATTGAATCATTCCAGGGTAGGAGGGCTGAGCCTCTGAGGAGTAATGAAGGAGTAAACCCATATGCAATCCAGAGCTAGGAGGAAAGAGTCCTCAGATATCAACAGCATCCCCAGGGCAAAGGATCTGAAGTCCCCAGCTGTGCCTTCCCCATCTCCTGCATGGGGTGCTGCAAATCCACCTCTCAGGTGCAGAAAGCTGCTTCCAGATGTCAGAATCATAGAATAACAGATTTGATTTTGTTGGGGAAGACCCTTAAGACAACCAAGTCCAACTGCTAACCCAGCACTGCCAAGTCCACCACTAAACCATGTCCCTCATCACCACATCTGCATGACTTTCAAACACCTCCTGGGATGGTGACTCCACCACTGCCCTGGGCAGTCTGTGCCAGGGTCTGACAACCCTTTCAGTGGAGAAAGTTTTTGTTGTGTCCAACCTAAACCTTCCCTAATACTACCTGGGGTAATTTCTTCTTTTCCTATCACTTTTTACTTGGGAGAGTGATCCTGTTGCAGGATATGGGACAGAAGGACACATCTCTGGGAGGGAACTGTGCCAACCCTGGATCTTCCTGTACAGTCAGAAATAAGGAGGCCCCTGACATTTTATAGCATCAGATTATGGGAAGGAAAATGTATATCCTTGCTATTTTCCTTTGAACCTAAAACTCTTGCTTAGGATTCACAGCAGGCTGTTATTTTACTTCTGTTTTGACTAATAGTTCAAAAATTGCATGATTTCCAGAATATCTCTAAAAAGAGTGGGCTGGGTCACAAACCAAATAGTGAATAATTGCTAATTAATCAGCCATCAGACTAATAATGGGCCTTCAGTTTTGCCAACAAACCCTGCTACTAAATTGTTCCCTAATTACCAATAACCACCAATTTAGAGGCTGTGCTATTGCACTCGTTTTATTAATGCCACATTCAGAAGGCTACTGTAGCAATAAACTGGCATAAGGCTGTAAAAAAAGAGGGGTTGGTGTACATATTAATAGTGTATTTTATAATGCAGTTTAATATTCTGAATCCAAACTGCCTTGCTTTATAATCAGAAGAGGGAAAAAGCAAGCCAATCAATCATCCTTACCTGGTCCTCAGCAGCGAGCTAACTAGAGTCATGGTGATATATGTGGGGATAATATCATTACAAAAACCTTGTTATTAAGCAACACTATTAGTTCTAATTTGTTTTAATGCCTTATATTAAGCTGAGTAATAGGTTTCTAAATTATTTATAGGGTTTTCTTTTTTTAAGCAGGACACACCCGCAGTCATTCTTGGAGATGTTCTTCAGAGATTCTGTGGAGCTGGGAGGGAAGTGGAGGTACTGAGCAAAAGGATAATGCTCTTGTATTTTTGTATAGAATCATAGAATGGTTTGGGTTGGGAAGGACTTTGGAGATCATCAAGATCCAACCTTCCTGCCAGGGACACCTCCCATTAGACCATGTTGCTCCAAGTCCCATCCAACCTGGCCGTGAACACTTCCAGGAAAGGGGCATCAACAACCTCCCTAGGAAACCTATTCCAGTATCTTACTACCCTCATGGTGAAGAATTTTTTTCCTATTATCTAACCTAAATCTACCCTCTTCCTCCAGGTCTTATCCTCATGGGGAAAATGACACTTCAGATGCTTAAGCTACAATAACCAAGGAGAAGCCAGGAAACTGCTGCTGTTTCCCCATCCTGGCTCTGACAAAGAATTCTCTTGCCTTGGGTGAGCTGACTGAGTCCCAAACTCCAAACATGCAGAAATGTGCACAATTTAGGAGTTTAAGCACCTCTATGTCTTTAGGTTTTCATCCTCAGTTTGTAAAGCAGATATTTTAAAGCATTTCTCTTCAACAATAGGGTGTTACAGTTGCAGTGTACTCAGATATTATAATGAGAGAGCCCAAAAAATACTTTGGAGGAAGAACCTTTGCCTTTGTATAAATTCAAATTCAATTTGCCTTCCTTGATTCCTACTGACCCGCAGTGGGCTCAGTAGCTGATGCTAAATATACCCCCCCTGGCTTAGTGTCCTTTGGGAAGGAGGGATGAATGAAGAGCTCCTGGGAATACTCACTTGCAAAGAGACTTGGAGAGGTTAACGTGGATGATACAACATGGGCAGCTTGCTCTGGTCACCTTTGTTGCAGAACTGCTTGGGAGCTGTGGCAAGGACATCAGGGAATTAAGACATGTCCTCTGGCCAAGCACAGTCAGTCCAGTGGCATCCTCAGGGTTTTCCCTTTGTTCCATATTGTGGATGATGGGTTCAGATGTCCTGCTAGGAGATGGCTGTGGAAGATTTTTGTATGGGATTCTGCCCTTTTCCTTCTCATCTTCCTGCCTTGGAAAAGGAAGATTTTTGGTTCCTGTCAGTCACAGATGCAGCACCTGTTTCACATGTAATAATTGTTAGATAAACTGGCCAGAGGGCAACTGGCCCAGGCAGATGGACCAGCCAAACCCTGCAGGAAAATGATCAGCCTCAGGGGATGTGTCTGATTCCCCTCACTGCTGTCAGCTTGGCTTCAACTGGGGGATCAGAGAGGTGAGGATGGGAGGAAGTGGCACAAAAAAGCAAGCTGAAGGCCTAAGCATGGGTTTTCACTTAAAACTTTGACACCCAGCCAAGGGCTCGATTTTCCCCATCAGGAGAGGATCATTCTTGTGTGCCATGTAAATGATGGGCATTTAACTGTAGCTGCAGCCTCTAATTTTACACAAAGAACAGCACTTCTGTTCTTTTTCAATGAAACATACAGATTATGTCTAAGGGCTGATCATGGTCCCCACTTGCTGGTGATGGACAGGGCTCTTCCCCTTCCAGCAAGCTCAGGAGAGAGGCTGGAAAGCTTCAGTGTCATGGTGTAAAACTGTGATTTTTGTTACTATGAAGGTTTGTAACTTGGATTAGATCTTCAAGCAAACTGACTTCCAATTAAAGATGGGAAGCAGTAAAGACACCTGGAGTCAAGACCAGGTACAGGTTCTCACTTTTCTTGAACTTGCTGTAATTTCTGTTTGATGCTATTTGCAGTGCTCTGTCATGGTTAAGGACTGTTAACTCCCATATTTGACTAAGATGAAGTACAGCCCAACACTTAGAATCCTTGTCACCATTATCACTGACCAGGCACACTGAAATGTTTGTGGAAAAGCTGTCTCATTAAATAGAGTTAATCTTTGGTATTTGTTTACTGTCCTGTTGCAATGGTGCTTTGCAGAAGTTGGATGAAAAGATCCCAAAAAACATCACCCTGGGGAAAATACCTTGTTAAACATGTGTTGTGTGTCATAATTTAGGTATTTTACACATTGATTTTCCAAGCATCTTTTAAGTGCATTGGCTAATTCCTTTAAAATAACATTCTTGGTGGCTGCATAGGTAACTTCTGTCAGGTAAACCACACTCTATCACTTTGCTGTTGACTACAAGCAATTCCATTCAACTGGTTTATTTTAACTGAATGCTTGAGGTTGGTTTTCTCTTTGCTCACATCACCCTGAAGCCCAGGTCTCAGCAGAGACCACAGGAATGTCCTCTAAAGCTGTTGAAGATGCTCTGGAGTTATGTTTTGATGGATAGGAACTAAGAAAATAAATACAAGCAGGAAGTCACTGCTCATATGGAAACACCTCCTCCTGCCCACTCTGTGAATCTTCCCTACCTGCCCCACCACTTGCAGTTTTTCTGGGGCTTTATTTGCTCAAGGAGTTGCTAAACCAGAGCAGAGCTGAGTGCTATGAGATGACTCTCCCATGGGAGGCATATCTGTTCCCTTAGGTACAGATTCTGGCTCCATCATGCTACTAGAAGAAAGTGAACCTGGATCAAAATCTAATTTAAAAAGGAAAAAGATGACAGCCATGCTGTTATTAAAGGCAAATCCCTGCAGATCTCTGAGGACACAGCTATTGTCTAATGGAAGCAGCTAATAAACTGAAAAAGCCATGTAAAGGGAAACAATCCATTATTTATATGAGAAGTAAACTGCATAAAGACTCCTTATCAAGTTAATATTCTGGGCCAGATACTACCTCTTCTAATCTTCAGAATTTCTAATAAATAGTCAGACAGAGGCTTGGTTTTTATTCAGTATTTCTATTAGCTAGGTGAGCAGCTGCCATTTCCCAAGGAGTTGCACTCTGCATAATTCCCGCTGCCGCTGGATGGGTTGGCAATGCTCCCTCTCAAAGAGGCAACTGAGAATAAATTAGTGCTTTTCAGTGATTTAGGCATTTTCATATGTTTCTTGTCTTTCCCCCCTTTTTCATTGTCAACCAACTCAGTATTTGCTGCACTGTCAAGGTTCTAGTGCTTTTCTTTTTTATTGCTGTATATTCCGTGTTCTTACTGGAGTGTTCAGTTGCTCCTCATGTGACACAATAATAGTACCTTTCTGCTGGATGTGTCACTTCTCTGAAGATGTGAAAATGTTTTGTAAACTTTTAACACCCTAAGTACTCACACTGTAATGTCAAGCTAGATCCTTAAGGCATTTTTTCCAAGTGCTAGTGAGATGTCTGCACTTGGACTGATGAATTTGACGTAAAAAAATCATCTACCCAGTTAAGTGTTTGTGAACTCAGACCTGTGTGGGTGAATGGTCTTGTTAAGAAGCTGCAAAATAAGACAGGGGAAGACCTTAATAGGTCATTTAGTCCATTCCCACCTAAATCCACTGCATATAAACCAAACCTGGCAGACATTGGTCTAATATGCTTTATTTATTTATGCTCTGGAGGCAGAGATTGTTCTCCAGACACAGCAGGTTCCAGTGCTTTGGGCTTTTCTAAAGACTTTCTCCATTTAAACTAATGATTACTTATTATACCTGTAATAGACAAAAGAAGAATTTATTCTACTTTTTAAAAATGTTTAAGGATTATCACTGTCTCCCCTTCCACTGCCTCTTTTGTAGATTAAACCCTCCCTCTCTCCTTGAAAGCTACATGATCTTTCACCATGCTTCTCCTTTCAAGTTGGTCTACACTGGCAGCGTGAAGTCCAAAATGTGCATAGGACTCTAACAGAGGCCTTGAGAGGCACTGAAAAGAGGAAAAAAGTGTAATCATGTCCATCACTCTGTTTCCCATCTTGAGAACAGGTCCAGGGGTTATCCCGTGCCTTTCTAGCTTACACTGAAGGATCATCTGGTTAAAGTCTGTCTCTTGCCTCTTCTTCATATACTGTCCAAAGTAGAGAAATTATACTTGGTTGAAGTTGATAATTATTGCAGATTTGCAAATAAAAGTCCAGTAGATCTGCAAAACTCCTTGTGGGTCAATGACTCCTTTCTCCATGGTCATTCCAGACTTTCATTGTTCCAGTGATTGGAAGCTTTCACTTAACCACGGGCTTAAATTTACTCATAGTTAGCATACATAAACATGGAATTGTTTTGGTTGGAAAAGAAGCATAGAATCATCATAGAATGGTTTGGGTTGGAAGGGACCTTAAAGATTATCTGGTTCCAACCCCCCCACCATAGGCAGGGGTACCTCACACTAGACCAGGTTGCTCCAAGCCCCATTTAACCTGAACACTTCCAGGGATGAGGCATCCATAGCTTCTCTGGACAAATTCTTTCAGTGTCTCATCAGCCTCACAATGAAGAATTTCTTTCTAATATCCAACCTAAATCTACCTTCTTCCAGTTTGAAACCATTAGCCCTTGTCCTTGCTACACACCTTTAAAAAAAGTCTCTTAGAGATTACCATGTCCAACAGTTAACCCAGCACTGCCAAGGCCACCTATAGGCTCCTGCTTTCCTAACACCTTTGTCCAGTAGTCTGAGTAGTTCTCAAACAAGTCTGTAAGATCATCCATCAATGCCACTCCAGAATCCTCCATTAGCATCTAGAACTTTGTATCAGATCGATCTGCCTAAAGGAAACTAGATTTCAGACTCTAGACTGAACACTTCTGGAGGGAAAATCCCCTTGCTTCTTTAGCTCATACTGAGTAATCCTACAAAATATCAAGCTTTCTCCCAGGATTCAGAGCTTTCAACACCCAGTGAAGTCAGCAACAGTTGAGGATGGTCACAGCATTATGTGAAAAAAAGTGACCCAGGAAGCTGCCAAATGTTTTCAGATCTAGATTTACATTTCTTAGAAGTTGCGAATATTGTCAACTTTTAAAAATGTCTTTTCTGTAGAAAGTAGTGTATCTATTTATTATTCTGTGGGAAAAGACTGGTTTATGGTATAAATGCTTTTTGTGGGGGACCAGTAAGTCTCTGAGGGTTCCACAGTAAAGTATAAGCAGACAGCCCAGGTGTTCTGGTGCCCCAGCTTATCTACTTGACTCTGGCTTCATTTTTTGGATTTAAAAAAAAAAAAGTAACTCATTGAAGGGGAAGAGTAAGTCATGGACAGTTAAAGTGGGATATTTGATTCGATTATATTTCAACAGTTTTGAAAAGTACAAGTACACATAAACATGCATCTTACACATCTGCACACATGAACACCCCCTCAATGCCTACCTCCACAGGAAGAAAACTTAAATCTCTAGGTGAAGCACTCAAAGGTTGGGATATTTTGTTATATCTTTTCATAAAGATCTGTAAGCACTCTTCATGAAGTCCTTTGTGGATTTGCTTTTTAATTACAGCCATATGAACACTTTTTATTATTCAGTGAGCAAATAAGATAAGGCTTATTATACGATGTACTGAGCTGAGCTGCACTGAAAGAGCTGAAGTTTGTCACAGGAGTATAAAAGCTTGGGAAATCTACCATTTGAGATTTTAAAAATTGTTAGAAGAGGTTTTCTTGGGTCTGATCTGAATGGGGTTAGTTTCTAATGTTTTAGTCACTTTTGCTTTGCAAGTACAATTTTTGTATCTCAGTAAGACTCAGATCCTTCCCTCTGTAAAGCAGAGAAGCAGAGGGATGCCCAGCACGATGCCACAGGGCAGATTCACAGCAGATGTGGGTGTTGAACTGATCTCTGCTGACAGCCCTTCACTGGAGTCCAGCAAATGTTTGAAATGTCATCTCTGAACTACTAAATGTATGTTGTGTTTGTTCTGTGCTCCACGCATGATGCAGTTCTCACCGGGATGCACTCTCTGCTGGGAGATTTTAGGATGTCTTTGCATGAACAACAGCCATGATGCCTTCATAATTCTTTTCTGGCTACAAAACCCCTTTGAGCCTACAACTATATCATCCAAGAATATCACCATGTGTGCCAATACACCGTATAGAATGGGGGAGAAAAGGCAGATGGTTTTTATGTTTGCATTTGATCTAAAACATCTTGGTAAACCTCAGTGTTTTACATGGGAAAGTTTGGTGTACAACGTAAGACTGTTTGTCTGTATTTCAGTTGGAGCATGGAAACCACAGGCATCTGGTGGAGTATTAAAATGCTGCCCTGGAAGAATATGGGTCGCACCTCAGTTCCAGCATCCTGTGGGTCCCTTGTACAGCCTGAGGCATCTCACATGCCCCTCAATACTTTGCTTACTTATGCAGCTGGATTGAACTCCAGGAGAAAGCAGCAGCAAGGCCACTGAGGTCCAGGGAAGGTTTATCCTCTGGCTTTCAGGGTTAGGATTTAGCACAGAGAAACAGGGAGTGAACCTCAGGTTTAACACCCAAAAAATGGGGAGTGATTTTTAACCATGTTATCTGCACCCAGGTGGCTTCAGCAGGACTTTAGCTTCTATCCTTGGAGAATGGGGAGCCTGAGATTGCCTGAGGGAGCCATGCACAGTAATGGCCATGGTCTTTCCAACTTCAGTCTTTTGCCCAATGCCAGTAGTCAGACTCTGGCATCCCATTCCAGGCATGAGGCTGTTGTCCTGACTCCTATCTGGCGTCATTGAGGTCTGGTACAAGTCCTGCACTTTGGCCACAACAACCCCATGGGGAGTTCCAGGCTGGGCACAGAGTGGCTGAGAGCAGCCAGGCAGAGAGGGACCTGGGAGTCTGGATTGACAGGAAGCTGAACAGGAGCCAGCAGTGTGCCCAGGTGGCCAAGAAGGCCAATGGCATCCTGGCCTGGATCAGGAACAGCGTGGCCAGCAGGTCCAGGGAAGTGATTCTGCCCCTGTACTCAGCCCTGGTGAGGCCACAGCTCGAGTCCTGTGTCCAGTTCTGGGCCCCTCAGTTCAGGAAGGAGATTGAGGTCCTGGAGCAGGTCCAAAGGAGGGCAACCAGGCTGGGGAAGGGATCCAGCACAAGTCCTGTGAGGAGAGGCTGAGGGAGCTGGGGGTGTTCAGCCTGGAGAAGAGGAGGCTCAGGGGAGACCTCATCACTCTCTACAACTCCCTGAAAGGAGGCTGGAGCCAGGGGGGGGTTGGTCTTTTTTCCCAGGCAACTATCAGCAAGACAAGAGGGCATGGTCTCAAGTTGTGCCAAGGGAGGTTTAGGTTGGATATTAAAAAGAATTTCTTGACGGAGAGGGTGATCAGACATTGGAATGGGCTGCCCAGGGAAGTAGTGGATTCTGCATCCCTGGAGATATTTAAAAAGAGCCTGGATGTGGCACTCAGTGCCATGGGCTGGGAACCACAGTGGTAGTGGATCAAGGGTTGGACTTGATGATCTCAAATGTCCCCTCCAACCCAGACAATTCTATGATTCCATGATTCTATGATAAAGACAAAAGCAGGGATAGTTGGTGTGATGAGGGCACAACCACAAATGGGTCTGGGGAAGGTCACTGTGTTTCAAAGACATCAAGGTGCTGAAATGAGTCCAGAGAAGGACAGGAAAGCTGATGATGGGTCTGGAGAACAATCCTTATGAGGATCAGCTGAGGGGACTGGAGGGGATCTGGAGAGAAGGAGGCTGAGGGGAGACCTTATCACTCTCTATAGTTACTAGGGAGGAGGTTGTAGTGAGCTGGGGTTGGTCTCTTCTCCCAAGTGACAAGCAACAGGACAAGAGGAAATGGCCTCGAGTTGTTCCAGGGGAGGTTTACATTGGATATTAGAAGGACCTTCTTCACTGGAGGGGTTTTTAGACACTGGAACAGGCTGCCAGTTCACTGCACTGCAACAGTGCTTAGAAATCCAGTTTAACATTTGAGTGGGTAGAGTTAAGTTAATGGTTGGACTTGATGGTCTCAAAAGGCCTTTTTCAGTCAGAACCATTCTGTGATTCTGTCAGTGCAAACCAGTGTGCTGACCTCTGTGGCATGTCCCAGAGAGCAGATTATTTGTAATCCATGGCCCAGAAACTCTGGTTGTCAGTCCCTGAGATGTTGCTGCAATTCTCAAGAGACAGTAGTGTGACTCTGACAGTGATACAAGGGTAATTTGGTCTTAGATTGCAGGTCCCTGGGAGACATCTGATTGTCTGAGAGCTCTGGGTTGCTTTTTATAATAGATGAGTTTATAACTTCAGAAAAGAGGTGAAAGAACGTGAGGACTGGTGGCAAAAATCAGAGGTTAATAAATTAAAAGAAAATAATAGTTAAAATGAAAAAACATCACAACTTTTAGGCTACTAATGTAACTTTTACTTCTGCATAGGTGAAGAGCAACAAATTCTATTCTCTGATAGAAAAAATATTTTCTCTTTGGAAAATATTTCCATTTTAGAGCACAGATTTATTTCTAGAGTGGTTTTGTAGTAGCTCCAAAATAAAAGGTTTTCCTTCTCCAGTCTTCAAGCTCTGTAATTTAGTGCTGGGGGAAGAGATCACTCTTTAATTAATTTTTTAAATAAGAAAATGCTAAAATCATAGAGACAAAAAAATTGTTCATTCAAAGCTTTTCAGGAATCAGTTGTCATTTCAACTAAAACAATGGAACTAAAACTAAAGCAGAGGTATAAATGGCTTGGATTTGGGGTTCACAGCTAATTTAATGCTCAATATTTAGTTTAGAACAGAAAAAACCACAGCAAACCCAAAGCAAAACAAAACAATAAACAAACAAACAAACAAACACAAAAAACCCCAAAACACTAACAGCTTGATTTACATATAATTCCTCCTACTGGGGTGCAAATGAATTGCTGCCAACAGACCAATGCTCAAAACCAAGATTACAATAATTAACCACTGTGCCCTGTGCAGAGCACAGGACCTGAAAATGCCCTGAAAATGCCTCCAACAGGTGCCCAACTCTTCAGGTGTTCTGAACTAATTCCATGTGGATCTACTTTCTATTCCTTCTAGAAACTGCAGCTCTTTCCTTAAACATTTATGGTCAAACCTCCATCAGAGACTCAACAAAAATAAGCCTGTTCAGCACCCAATACCTGTAACTCCAGAATATGTTCCAAGAATAGTAATCAGCAAGGAACAGTTTTCATTCCTGTATTGTTCAGCAATAAACAGGAATGTGTGTACAGGGGAGGAAGGGAAAGGTATATGCATCCTTTTATTTCAGTAATTGAAAACTTATGCATTTACAACCCGGGTACGAATTTTCTTGTTTTACTCTCCTGTCATTGTCATGATTTCAGCAAGCTTATCCCAGATTTATACAATCATAACTGAATGTATTAGCAGAAATCCGAACCTGTCTGTTTATATGTGTGTGTATACACACCATCATTTTCTTCATCTCTATAATTACCTCCATTTCTATCTTTCTCTGTTTTCTCTTGCTCACAGGCACACACAAACATTTTCTTGCCCTGTTTTGTATTTTCCTAGGCATCAAGGATGGCTGTGCTGGTATTGCACCAGTTCTACTATGATGATGAAAAACAGGAGTGTAGATATCAGGCTACTGTATACAGACATAGAATAAAAAGGTATTATTTAGAGAAATCCAGTTTTGAGGATGCAAGGATATCTATCACTGCACACAGTCATACGATAAAAACACAACATATGGCAACTTAATCATAACAGTAAATAAAAGTAATTTTCTATGTCAGTAGAAAGAGAGGAGCCATCACACATAATCTCTGTTTTATCTCATGCCATAAAAGCTAAATGAGACAAAGAAAGCTTCAATGGACGGGGATGGACTAAGACTCCAATGACAAATTTTCTTCCATTTAAGAGGCAGAAGAAATGTGGGCAACCTCTCTAATGCTTTCTGCTTAAGACCAGAGTCTGTCCATGGGTGAGGATCAGACACATTCAGGAGTTCCCCAGTGAGCCAAGGAAGAGGATTTCTGAGGGAAGAGCAGGGGCATGTGGTGGAAATTGTCCCCAAGTCCCATCACTGCACATGGGATGCACAAGAGAGGAAGAGCCCTTGAGCCCTGAGAAAAATCAATGTTGCCTCTTCCATCAATCTGTGTTGGCTCATCCCTTCTTCTGAAGCTCCAAAGACCATGCCCACTATTCAGTTGTGGCCTCCATCCTACAGGTTAGTGCCCATCAGGGAAAGTTTGCCTTGACCCCAGAACCACAAAGGTTTCCATCCTTTGTTTATTTTTCAACTGAAAGCCATGGGCCTCTTCTCTCAGAGCCAAGCTGTTTTAATATCTTTCCCATTCCACTAAGATTTCCAGAAATGAGTGCCTGGTAGTAAACTTTTTAAACCCAATTTAACTAGATATGTGACTGCCCTGATTTTTGAAAGTAGATCTCTGCTGGTTCTCACCGAGGCTCAATCCCCTTTGATAGGGGTCAGTAATTATGAAGCTTTACAATGGGATTTTAGGAGTTCATTTTCAGAAACCCTGCATAAGCCTGGCTCTGCTTGCAGAGAGTGCCATGGGTAGTTGAACAGGAGCAGCTTTGGGGCCTAAATAAAATCCAGTCGTTAGGGCCAGTAGATATCCACAACAAATCTAAGCTGACAGCTTTTTTCTCCAGGGCTAAATTTGTACCAAAGTGTTTGGGAAATATAAGCAAATAATCATCTCATCCTGAGGGAAATTAGTTAAGTATGAAAGGATTAAAGGAAGTGTGAAAACTGAGAGAAAAAGTTAAGAAGCTTTTAATAAATCATCTTTTTTGATACTCAGTAGAGTTTTCCTTAGTAGGAAAGTTTGTCCAGTCATAATACAGCCACTATATGTTCTGCCAGCAGCACACCTCCTCTGTAAAGACAGAGAAATCTCTGTGCTGCTCTGGAACAAATACAACTTTGGGGGGAATTCATCAATTTTTCTTTACTTACCCAGGTCAGTGAGGAGATTTTACCTGGTATTTAGTCTTCCTCACTGCAAGATGAGACACAAAAGTCCCCTCCAACAGCAGAGTCGGCTCTGTCAACCTTTTTCACTATTTCTACTTTTTTTTTGCAAAGAGAAAAATCTCCTTTTCAATTAGTTAACCTCTTCCAAAATGGAACACCAGGGCTGGGACACACCAAGAAATAGTGGAAATTCACTTCCTATTGTGGGGAGCTAAATTTGGGGCAGTCTGCATTATTAACTTAACCTCAGATCCATGGAGTGGTAGAGACACAGAGGTAGGGGCATAGAGACTGAGAGGTCTACAACACTCTGTCATGGAAATCTAACTGAAGGCAGCATTTCACAGGTCACAAGGGCCAAATTACACAGTAGTCATGGCTACCTGCAACAAGATGTTAACATGAGTATCTCCACTGCCTTGAGCAGAGCTGTGGAAACCAATATCAAGTTGGTATCTGCACTGAAAAATAAAATTTTGAGTAGGACTGGTCAAAAACTAGGATTTCCAGGTCATGGTCTTCTCACATGTACTATAAATTCCACCATAGAGGTTCAGCTGACAATGTGTCAAACACTAGATAGAGGAAGAAAAGCACAAAGAAGAAGAGACCAAAGGCAAAGGTCCAATATTGTTGGTTGTTGGTGCAGCTCAAAAGTGATATGACCCATAATAAATTATTTCATTTTGCTTTTCCAGAGACTTATGTGAAATAGAAGTAAAAATGACACTATTTTGCAGCACACATGATGCAAAAGCAGCATTCCTTGTCCAACACATAACAGTCTTAGCCCATTCTACAACAGAATTGTACATAAATCTAACTAAGCAAATCCAGTGCCAGCAGGCCAAGAGCAGTATGGCAAGTGAATTCATTCTGGTGATGTGAAGGAGGGAATGGGAAGAGGATATGAGTTTCCACCTCCTTCCCATGTTATCACCCTTCTTGAGCACCCCTGTGGCATGTGCCTGGGCTCCAAGTGCCTGCACAAAGACTCTCACCTGGTAAGGTTTGTTTTCTGACCTCAGTCTGTCCAGCAGGAGATGTGGCTTTGTATTGGAGAAGAGGTTCTCAGAAATGATGTTGGAGCAGGGTGCAATCAGTCTGGGTTTAATGTTGTCACATGTTGAGATGTGGTGCAAAGGGTAGAAAAGGTCAGACTCTGAGTGCATCACGAGGGACAATGAAGCTGATGAAAGGGTCTGGAGCACAAGTCTTACCAGGAGAGGCTGAGGGAACTGGGGGTATTTAGTCTGGAGAAAAGGAGGCTGAGGAGAGACCTAACTACCCTCTGTAATTCCCTGAAAGGAGGATGGAGTGAGGTGGATGTTGGTCTCTTCTCCTGAATAATAAGCAACAGGACAAGAGCAAATGGCCTCCAGTTGCACCAGCAAAGGCTTCAGTTGGATATTAGGAGTAATTTCTTCATGGGAAGGCTTGTCAGGCATTGGAACAGGTTGGCCCAGAAAGTGATGGAGTCATCATCCCTGGAGGTATTTAAAAAATGTGTTGATGTGGTGCTTAGGAACATGGTTTAGGGGTAGACTTGGCAGTGCTGGGTTAGCTTGATGATCTTAAAAGTCTTTTCCAACCAAAACAATTTTCTGATTCTATGCAGATCAAGCTGAGCATTGTGCATGCTGCACAGATTGTGGAAGAGGCTTTTAGCTCCAACTCTTTAGAGCTGAGCTCCTTTCAAACTCAGCTTGAATTTAGAAAGATCTTTGCCTGGAGTACTTTCTGCTGACTCTTCATCCATATGCTTTCCTAACTTTTAAGTGGCTGGCTTTGCAACCTGAATAAGGTTATTGCTTTGGCTGTATCTTTTTAGAAGGCTGTATAAAATATATGTGGCATTTGAGAACATCTTATGCATGTAGAAACTGTTAGACTATCAAGTGCACAAGGAAAGCCTCGATCCACAGATCATTGACTTTATTTTCCAACCTCATCATCTCCCTGAAAGACAGAGAAGTAATGGGCAAAACATTTTTAGCATGCAGGTACATTTTGTTAAGCTTGGTCAGGCTCAGTGACAACATTACAATATAATCTGTGTGCTGCAGTGGAGGACTGGGGGGTGTTCCTGGTTCCAATACATCCACTGCTCCTCAGGCTCCTGCTCCAAAAATATACAGGCAGAAAGGCCACCAGGAACACCAGTAGTGGAGACCTGATTAACTCCAGTATACTTGCTTCCTATCTATACAGCTTCAGTGTCTAATGCTCTCTCTAGTCCTAAGTCTTGAAGGAGAAGTCACCTTTCATCTTACATGCCAGAAACCAGAGTGCATCACTGGCTGTCCAAGCTTCATTCCTGTCCCACCCTGTTACCCAAAACCTTGCTCCCAGTTGGACACAGAATATTTTCTCTCTCTTGTAGAATCACAGAATGGTTTGGGTTGGAAGGGACCTTAAAGACCATCTAGTTCTAACCCTCTGCATGAGCAGGAATATCTCTCACGAGACCAGGTTGCTCCAAGCCCCCATCCAGCCTCAATACTGCCAGGGATGGGGAGCCACGCACTCTCTGGGAATCTTGTGCCACACTGAAGAATTTCTTCCTGATGTCTAACCTGCACCTACTCACAGTTTAAAGCTACTCCCTCTTGTCCTATCACTCTCTGCCCTTGTAAAAAGTCCCTCTCCAGCTTTCCTGTGGAACCCCTTCAGGTACTGGTTGGCTGCTCCAGGCTAAATAACCCCAACTTTCTCAGCCTGTCTTCATAGGACCAGTGCTCCAGACCTCTGATCATCTTCATGGCCTTCTTCTGGACTTGCTCCAATATTGTTGCTTAAAGGTCTTTTCCAACCAAAACAATTTTCTGATTCTATGCAGATCAAGCTGAGCATTATGCATGCTGCACAGATTGGGGAAAAGGTCCCACCAAAATCTTGTACAACTGGGGATCTCTTTGGAGTGGGGTGGGAGATAGAGCTGAAGAGTGAGTGAGAAATAACACAGATTTTTCTGCTCATGTTGCAGAGAAGGTCTCCACACAGCTCAGTTTTCAGGAAGAAGGAAAGGGCTGAAAAAACCTTGGGAAGAAATATAAGACTAGAAGAGTCTGAAGAGCACCTAGTTGTATGACTGGTTTTTTTATTATTGTTATTATTTAAGACTATAAATCTCATTAGAGAAGCAGAGAGTCTCTTGTTCATCTTTTAGGTCATTATCCAACTCCTGGCAGCCTGGAATCAGGAAGAAGTTTCCTCTCCCATTTGTCTCTTGCAACTTATTCATGCATCCCTCTGCATTTTGTCATTGCCAGAGGCAGGAGGAGATGGACCCCAAGGTACGGCTCAGTGGGGCAGTTCCTCTTCCTGAATTTTCCCTTTTTTCCCCTCTACCTTGCTTCTGTCTTTCAAACCTCTTCTCTCACTGTGGCAGCAAATCCTCATTCCTATCTATAGATGGCAGCAACTTTCCAAAGCAGTTGCAGATGCTGATGAACCGGGATGGTCTCTGGTTTCTTAGGGACCAAAGGGTTTCACTGCATGGGATAGGCAGTAAACTGTACGTGGATTTAATGGTATATACAAAGAAGTTCACTCACGCCAAAGTAGGGGAAGGAGGGAGATATTTTTTTTTTTTTTTTTTTTTTTTTTTTTTTTTTTTTTTTTTTTTAATGTCCTTCCGGAAGAGCTTGGATTGACAGTGGAGACATGGATGGGGGTGGAGGTGGGGGATGCTGTTGGGGAAAATGGGTGGATTTCTTTATGCTGCTATAAGTTGCTAGCTCAGAAATATATTAAAAAAAAAGAGAGAGAGAGAGACAGAGCAAAAAAATGTACTTCCTAACTGTGATTGTTGCTTGCTCTTAACATGTGTCAGGCCCTTATCATTTCATAGCAGCTGGCAAGTTCATGCAGAACCACCAGGAGGCTACATGTGGCCAATAATCAGTTAAGTACAGATGTCCAATAGATGTAACTTCTATTAAACTTTAAATAAAGATAATTTATGCTGAGTAAACAGGCAAGCGAGCACATTTGCCCAAATACAGATGGCACCACCTGATAGCAGTGCATTAGAAGGGTCATTAAACGGGGAGGTTCAATCACAGAGTACTCAAAGATGTTTTCTGCAAGGAAAAATAGCTGAGATCAGGGGTATAAAGTCTACATTTATTTATTTATTTGTTTCTGCTTCCTTTGGAATAGCTCAGCAGGTTTGGAGTCTTAATGTGCCATAAGGAGAGACACACTTTCTCCTAGAAGGACACAATTGCACCTGTGCATGGAAAATAAGTAAATATAAATAAGATTTGTAATCTGCCCCACTTGGAAACCAGGATAAGTGTGATCAGAGGCCAGCAGGAGATCTTTTCAAGGATGATGGCCTTAACCTAAAGCCTGATGACTTCAGGGAGAGACTTTTACTGCAAGGGGCTTTACATTTGCCCAGCATCCCCAGGGGAGGTATAAACCTGGTTCAAAACTCACAGTGAGCAGGGGTAATCCTGGAACAGGTGTTACATACACATGTGGATACATCCTCCCTCCCTCTGATTCCATGGTAGGGATGCAGAGTTTGGTGAGGGCTTCAGTGCCAGCTCTTCAGTAAGGAAAGGGAATTAAGCAGGGGCACCAGTTGTTTGGGTCAAGGCACCAGTTGCTGATGTTTTCCCCTTCCTAGGGCATTGGGAAGTTTGGTGAGGAATGAAAAGATTGGATCATCTTTAGTACACCTTGTATGGAGCTGTCTGGTCACACCACATGTGCTCACAGCAAAGCCATGGAAATCATGGTCTGTATCAGCATCCTGGACATCACGAAGTTATTCTTTCCTGGGGGCATCTCAGATAAGTACCTGACTGGTCTACATATTGCTGAATTCAGTGGTCAAGCACTGCAAAGACATAGCAGCACTGAGATGCCCTTGGAACAGATGCTCCCATCATCATATCCTGGCCTTCTCTATTTTTGTCATCCACTGTGAAGCCCAGGGTAAGGCTGCAATAATGACAGGAAGAGTTTTGATATCCCCAGAACATTCCCTGGGCACTTGACCTGTGGAGAAGAGGACAGGTTTTGTCAGCTGCAGTGGCATTTGTCTGATCTGCTGAAGAAAATCGCAGAACCCAGTATAAAGTATCTATATTCAAAGGTAACCAGTTCCAGTTCCTAGCTGAACTATCTGACTTCACCTCTTGTGTGACAGCTCTGCAGTTTTTGCCTGTGATCAGCAGCAGCCACCTTATTTCAGCTGTGATCTGATCACACAATATTACCCATTAGTTTTTCTAATCATACAAAACAAGGATGGGATTTTTCTTGACTGGTTAACAGGTGGGTATCCATGCTAAGCTTCTCCTCTGGGTTTCTTCTGCAGCTGCTGGAGCTTCCCAGGGCAATTCATGCCTTGTGAAGAGCTGTGATGAATGACCTCTGAAACTACCTCCCTCCACTGACTATTGAGAGAGTCCAGATGTCTACATGAGGTCAGATGCCTCATTCTCAGTTGGCTAATGTTAGATAAAAGAAATCCAACTCAAAAAGGAGTATCAGCTTGTCTTTATTATTTTTATTTACTGCACTCTTCTCTCTGCCTCAATTCGGTCTTCATGGGATAAGGATAATGATAAGTTGATGCTAATGGGAACATCCTGCTGGCTCAGACTTTCTCTTAGCTGTGGTAAAAGGTTGTCCCAGGGAAGGGAGGGATGATTTATTTCTTAGGTTTATGCTATAACCTACAAAGGAGGGAAAAGTGGCAGAACTTTGGGGTAGGTGCAGTCGTGGTGGCGGTGGGGATGGGAGAATCTCAAACCATGATGAAAATACAAAGTCACTGAGGTGTTCCCCAGGAAGGAAAAATCCTCCTGCAGGAGTTGCATGGGTGTCTTTGCTTCACTACCCCATGGGGGTGCCTGCTCCATGTCTCTCTGGTGATGATGATAAGATCCAGTTAGCAGCTGCATGCCACAGACCCCCCCAGGCTGCTCCATCACATATTTCCACTTCAGATCTTCCTTCTTGCAGACAGAACACCTGAGCAAAGAAGAGCTCAATACCCACCTGGCTGTCAGAAAGGGACCTGGACTCAGCTCTCAGGCTTCAGAAGCCTCCCTGGGACCCCTTCAGTGGGGCAACAGGGGGATATTGTTATTTGGGATATTCCTGGTGCATTTTCAGGAATGAGGCCCAAACCCCCTGAGAGTTGAGTCCTGCATTTATGAACTCATTACCTTTTTATTTATTAAAAAATTAATTAATTTTCAAGTATCTGTAGGGAGAAAATCCCTTCTCCCCATACCACAGGATCCTGCCTCTCCTTTGACCATCTCTGTATCCTCCCTCCAATGACTCATTTTAATCCAGGGCTCTTTTCTGAAAACTCTTTGTCTGGTTTGATCCCTTTCACAGCACTGACCTACACAAATTCTTTCACCTTTTCTCAGGATTTCTCCCCCAATATTTTGAAATCATCCCTGTTAAAAGTTTCTCATATGTCAACATCAGACCCTATAAATATTAGGGTTGTTGGTGAGATTTTCTAGCAAGTTCACATATTCATGGTGAGGCAGGTGCTGTTGAAATATTTTTTCCCTAAATTCTCTCATTAATATTTAAATTAATGTCAAATGACTAGGATAAGACAGTGACCAACAGGATTTGGTGCTGTATAGAACATTTCCAGCATCTTGTTTTATTCAAAACAGCTCCTTCTTCAGGGTGATCACTTCATTTTATATTTCCTGGCCTCATCCTCATGCCACATCCCAGTTCCTGTAGCTGTCAGATTAAACACTGCTTTATCAGAAGAAATGCCACTGAATTATAAAACTTCTGTGGCCATTTAACACCTTTATCTTCCTTTTGCCTCTGGCAGGATTACTGACACAGATTTGTCCTGTCCTTACTCTCTCAGAAAACCCCTAAAATGTATGCAGCATAGGACTCCTAGACACAGCATTTTTAACACTTCTTTAACATACAGAAGGAAATTATATTTCAGTCATGGAAAACTGTGCGGGTCCAAATGAGCTTTTACACCTGTGAAATGCCATCATTTTAAAAATAAAAATCTCCCATGGGTATGTTAACCACTCTGAGTCCTGCTGATTTCTTCCCCATTAAACACTGAGCTGAGACCCTTCCTGACATGAAAACATTTCTAGAGCCTCGAAGATGCCCCTTGGAGCTGATACCCTCTTGGTGGAAGCAGAGATAAAACCATTAACCTCAGTGGAGGTGTCACTCCTTAAGTCAGAACAATCTGGGACTGGTTAAAGGATGATGAATGCCCATCAGAACAGGCCAGCCCAACAAGAGCATCTCTCTCCCTCCTGCATGGGATTTTTTTGCTTTTCACACAAAGGCACAGAGTGAGTCTCCATGATGCCATGGGATCACTGCACAGGGTCCTGGTCACATGTAGGGTCATTTTCAGCCTTGGACACAGATGACATTTAAGACAGCCCCAACCTGAGAGGGGTGACAGAAGGTGACACGCTCTGCTGTGTGGCACGCTGTGCCAGATCAGCTTCACAGCTCAGGGCATGGTCACAGCAACTGAAATCTGCTTAGAAAGCATCTCCTCCTGTCTGCCTTTCAAATACCCTGGGACCCATACTCTGAGACACAGCAGGAGAGCCAGCAGGAAAGCTGCAATGCCCTGGGCTTGGCTTTGCTATCCTGCAGCATTAAACAAATCCCTTAACCTCCCCAAGCCATAGCAAACATGAGGAGTGTTTTCTTCCTTGAAGAAAGACCTACCCCTGACTCCAGATGAGGTTGGATGAAGCCCTAAATTCTGACACCAACACTATGGGGTCATGGCAAGCAGAATCCAGCACTGGACCCACCTTGGTTCCTCCCAGCTGGCTGGTACCAGCTCAATCTCCTGGGCTTTGCAGTGGTTCTCAGCATCCTCACACTTGAGCATCTCTTTCCTGTGCCTCTGGAACTGGTGTCTGAGACACTGTGGATGCTCTCGTTTGGATGTCTGGACATTCATGCCAGTCTTGAATGTGACAACAGCTTGATCCAGGGGGAGGACTGGGAGTCAGAGCCACCCACACTCAGATTCTGGCTGATCCAACAACAGTGTTGAGTGAAAGGTTTGCAGGTGCTTGGTTCTGCTACGGCTTAGTTTAGCAATCATTTAAGATTCATAAATTTGAAGGTCAGATGAGGTTATTACAATTGCTTCATCAGACTTTTTGAAGAGGTCAGAGGATCTCATACATGGTGGGAAGCTTGCTAAGCTCCAGCCAACAGCTCTGAATCAGGACCAGCCTTTCCCTGATGCTAATAGGTTTTCAAACCTCCAGATTTTTTTCAGAGCCCTTCTTCAAGCTGTGAAGTCTGGCTCTGCCTTTAGGTTTCCCTCAGATATAGCAATTATTATCCCTAACTGCTATTATGGTATTTTTTTCTGTCATCACCAGTAATTACTTCTGCTTCAGTATTTCCTCAGGGCCCATTTGTGCTAAACTTTGTCAGAATATTTCCTTGTTCCTCCAAAAAAATGAAAAGATCATGAGCTAGCACTTTCTTAGCCAAGATGAGATGTGACCATGTTCTTCAGCCAGCACTCCCAGTCCCAGCCCTTCCCACCAAGTGATCCACCTGCCAATTTTAGTGCCTTCTCATGACTTCCATGATCATTCTCCTTCCAAGAACAACTGCTGGACAGACAGATGGCTCACTGCTCATTCTTGTAAAGGTACTAGGCAGACATGGTTGGAAATCAGAGAGCTCAAGGGTTCCATGGCAGTCATAGCACAGAACTATGAGGAAGACGTTGATTTTGGTTCCAGTCAGGTTATATTCTGATATTTGGTCTGGTTTAAATAAAAACAAGTTTTTTGGGTTGTATTTCACTGTTCATACCTGAGGGAGGAAAGTTCAAGAGTGGTTAAAAGCAGGCAGCAAGTCAGGCAAAGAGCACACATGCAGGCAGCTACATCTTGAAGATAGAAATGGATGCTCATGATTTTTTCCCCTCTGTACTGGTAAAGATATAACTTTTTTTTTTTTTTTTTTTTTTTTTTTTTTTTTTCCAGGCCAAGGGCTTAGGAATTAAATATCCTAGAGCAGAGAAAATTCTCCTCTTGTTGTTAATGTAGGCAAGGGATCCTGAGCTAAGACCCCTCCATGTCTGCCAAGATGAGAATCCTTCATTCCTGTGAGCAGAATATAATCGTCAGTGTGACCAGATGCATCAAACCATCTGACTGGTTTAAAATAAGAGGGACAGCTTTTCTGAGTGAAGTTGTTAGGTCAAATTCTCCCCTCTGTCATTCCCCTCTCTTCAGGACGCTGATGTTACTGATGCAGCTGGCAAGAAAATTTTGACTAGCACAACCTGCCAGAAAAAGAAAGGGTATAAGAAATGGGTTAAAATATTTCAGGCTCTGATTTAATGACCATCTGAATGAGCAGCAACTAATATATTGATGGTGAGGAGCTCCGAGATGAAAGGGGCTGATAGACAAGATCAGTCCAACCAAAAGCAGGCTTAAAAATGCACATATACATGGCAAGGTTATTCAGCTCCTGCCTTTGGGTAGAATAATTGCTGTGCGAAACATTAGTGAATCAGCATGAATGTTTCATAAGTTTGAATTTATAAAATATTTCTGATTTTCCTGTACACATGCCTTTCAAAGATAACTTTCAAGTGCTCCTTGTATTATGCATCTCACTTTTCAAGAGAACAGCATGATTTCCTTGAAGACATATCCGTTTAGAGAGTTGCCATGGCAATTTGTTCCCACCCCCCAAAAATGCTTAAAAACAAATTTTTCTATTGTCTCCTGATTTCTGCAGATTACAACTTGCTTTGCTTTTCTCTCTCCCCTCGAGTGACTCTAGGTGAGTGTACAGAAAAAAAAAAGAAAGGAAAATCTTTATTCTTATTTAAATTACCTTGTGATGGAAGCAGAAAGCTTCTTCCTCCAAAGTTTAGTCACAACCAAGGCAAAATTATCTTACTATTTGAAACAATCGTCCATTAGCAAGATTTTTTTTTCATCCCAGGAGAATCCTGATAAAATTGCCTGTGCAAACATAAAACCTCCTTTTAGTTGTGCAAGGTAATTATTAATCCAATTAACCATCTGCATACCAGCATATTTAATTAGTTCTTAGAACTACTCTTTTTCCTGATGTAATTGAATTCACAACCTTGTGCAATCTGTAAATCTGACCAAAAAAATTTGTTGAGCCATTTTAAAACAAAAGATAGGTTTTGGCAAAAATGGGATTAATTGAAGGGCTTTCTTGCTTTCTTTCTTTCTTTCTTTCTTTCTTTCTTTCTTTCTTTCTTTCTTCCTTTCTTTCTTTCTTTCTTTCTTTTTCTTTCTTTCTTTCTTTCTTTCTTTCTTTCTTTCTTTCTTTCTTTCTTTCTTTCTTTCTTTCTTTCTTTCTTTCTTTCTTTCTTTCTTTCTTTCTTTCTTTCTATGACAAAAAAAATAAGGAAAAGATGGACCTCTAAGAAAAGCAACCAAATACTTACGAGGATTATATTCTTGGATACTGGCAAACCATGGTTTTATTTCTGGAGGGGAGAAAAAAAAAATGGAAACAGAAAAAATATCAATATAGTGATATTTTCGTCCCCATTAACTTTTAATGACAAATATGCTCTTTGATTACTGTTAATTGCTTGGTCCCAGAGCATAATCAGACAGAGTATTTTGACTAGAGACCAGACTGCTTTGCTTGTAAATATTCCTCCTTTCCCAATTTTTTATTGAAAAATGAAATGGAAAACTAATAACAAGTCCATTCCTAGAGCTGTTTCATATCAGAGGTTGTGCTTTTAAAATAATATTGCTCTTTCACAACTCTTATTTTAATTGCTCTGCAGGGGAAAGGTTCAGCACAAAGTCCATGTCCTGATGGTTCTCCTTTGTGCAAGAAACTGAAAAACTTCAGGGAACCAAACCAGGTGAATGGCTTTATCCAGAGCAGCTCCTAGAGACTGGAGTTCTTTCTTCTGAGATGAGGAAAACAGAATGAGGAGCAAAAGGGGATTTTAAATGGGAGCAGCACAGGGAAAAAGATTGAGGGCTCAAGTCATTTCCCTTGACACAGGCATCTAACATCACTTGAGATGCTACAGAGGCATCTGAGACATCCCTACAGACTCTACCCTTCTGGGAAATGGGCTGGACACCCTAAAAAAGGCACCTGGACAGTTGTATTGAATAAAGCAGGCCAAATTCTTGTCTTCTACAGACTACACTGGAGGTTTGCCTTCCAGCCCAGGTGCTCCTGGGTGGGGATGGGATTCCATCCCTTAGATGTCTTAACAGTGAGCTGAAGTTTCCCCTGATGTTCTGTCTAACCCTGTGATGAGTCTGTTCCTGACCAAGCTACTGGAAAAACTGGTAGCTTGACCATTCTCTTTTACATCTCTTTCTCTCTTGACCATTCTCCTTTACATCCCATCCTGGTTTGGCACCATTCATGCAGGAGGAGCACAATAAATGCCTGTTCTTTGATACCAGTCAACTGAGCCTTGGATTTTCTTCCCCTTGAGATGTCTCTGGCTGCAAGAATATGCAAAAACAGTGGGACCTCTTAATCTGAGTGACAAATGTCCCCAGAAAACCCAGTTCAGTAATCATGAAACAAATGTTTCATGGGTGAACCAAGGGTGTTCAGTTCACAGAGGGCAAGACTTGGTGGCTGAGGGCTTTCTGCAGCTTTTACACTGTGACATTTATTTGCTGCTTGCCCTGTTCCTCTCCTGCCTGAGGAACTTAAACTACAGCAGTTCCTGCTTGCTTTTGCTATTGTGTGTTCTGGAACAATGAAAACAATCATCAGTTTCTGAATAGGATTTGGGCTGTGTGTTTGTAAATAAGCTGCCAAGCAGAAAGAGGGTAGGAAGGAATTGCTATCTGCTTTCTCTGTATGCATGCATTCACACATAAATACATATTTTTCTCTATATATCTGTAAATAAACAGAGCCATTGATGTTCTGCTATTTCCCAAGATGGGTTGCAATAGGGTAAATGAGAGTCAGTGGGTTTTTCTCTTTTTGCCTCCGAGATATAGCTATGTTTTAATTACTAAATAATCTGACTACAAAGTTGATCCCACTGAAACAGAAGCACTGTTAATTTGAGCAAGAGGAGAGGAATTCTGAATGCTGATCTCCTCTCTGCCTCACCTCCATTTGAAAAGAAAAAGGCAGAGTTATTCATCCATAAATAAGGATTAACAAACTGCAACTAAGATAAAAGTTAAAGATGACTTTGTGCAGTGCCTAGCCATGCCCTGAGCAAGGTCTCTGCTCTGTCACTCACCTCCTGAGATGCTTCTCTGGTTTCTGGTTGCTTCTACTCACACCCCACAGTGCCCTGAGCTCTGAGTTAGCACATGTCAGCTCTCAGGGGTATCTTGCACTCATCATTGCAGTGATTACAATGTGGAGGGTAGGAAAATGCTCTATGGGGAAATATGACATTGAATGCTGCAACTGCAGGAGAAGGTGGTGAAAGAAAAGGGTGCCAGATCCCAAACTTTGCTACTGCATGCCATGAACTTGGGAGAGATGCCTAAAAACCTCAGGAATTCAGAATTGCCATCAGTGGATGCCACATAGGAGCAAAAAAAATGGGAAACTGGAAGCCTGCTTTCATCTGAAACTGAATAATATTTTATGCCATGAGCTATCTTGTCTTCTTCCACTGGATTACATCTTAGATGCAAGAGAAGAGCAGACCAGAGCACATGCAGAGCTGTATTCATCTTCTCATCTGACCTGAGGATGCCCCAGGAAAAACATGAGCCTTTAATTGCTCTCACTTTGAAACAAAAAATAATAAGAATAAAAAAAAATTAAAAAATAATAATAATAAAAAAAAATCAAAACAAACAAACAAACAAACAAAAAACCAAAAAAAAAAACCAAGAGCAAGAGCAAACAACAAGTTTCTATTTGTCTGTGGATGCCAAAGGAGGATTAGCCAAACTTCTCTGGAGCTCCCTGAAGAGGCTGTCACAGGTCTTGGAATTCATACTGATTGTTTCAAGTCATGATAATAAACCTGGAAGAGATTTCCACTTTTAAGTCGTCTGATTTCAGCTCCTGACCCTTGAGTGAAGTCACTTGAGAGCTTAAGCTGAAGCAAGCCACCCTCCTGTCTAATGAGCAGCCATAATGTGGTAGTCCCAGGCACCTTGGGCTGTTATATGCTGCTCCTCAATTCTTTGATTCCTCCAGCACTGTTCTTTAGGAGTGTTTCACCACCCAAGGTGTCAGAGTAGTGTAAAACTAATAACCAGGCTGTATTACATCTTGATGGTGTGACAATGGTACTGATGGAGCTTATTCTCAGAGACTACAAGGCAGCATTTCTTTGATTGCTTGTGGGAACACTTTACAGCTGAAGTATAATTTCATTTATTAGAGGCAGACAGCTTATAAAAATATGTGAAACACAACAGGTACCAAAAGGAAAGCTTGGGAGACTAATGAGACACAGGGCTCATACCTTTAAAGAAAAAGGTTTCTACAGAGAAATGGCTGATGCAGTTTGGTTTTTATAGACATGGATCAATCAAAACATCCAAACCATGTCATCCTATAAGTTATAGCAAATACATCTAAAATTATTGATGATTTTTCTTTTAAACAGAGGATGGGACCAATAGGAAAACAGAGAGGAAAAAAATCCTTTAAAAGAAATAATCATTCTTTCAAAGAAACATAGCAGGAGTGAAAACCAATCTCTCAGAAGAGGGAAAAGTACACAAGTAAAATAATAATGCAGGTGCTACAAAGTGCCTTTTCCTCAGCACTCTCTCTCACCCTATCTGAGCACTTAGGGACAGAATTAAAGTAAAATTTGATGTAAACATTCTCTGTATGGATCCAAGAGTGAATATGGGCACAGTGAAAAGATTGGCATCATTTAAGAGTCACAAATCTGCCCCAAGAAACCTTCAGGAAGATTTACAGATCCATTTCTCAGATGGTGAGGGATGTCCTTGCCATGGAGCAAAGGCTAAATGAAAAACCCTGGAATCACAGCATGGTTTGGGTTGGGAGGGACCTCAAAAATCATCCAGTTCCACCCCCCATGCCATAGGCAGGGACACCTCACCCTAGACCAGGTTGCTCCAAGCCCCATCCAACCTGGCCTACAACACTTCTGAATTTTGAAGGCTCAAGAGGATGTCCTGAGAGGATTTGTCTCAACACAATTTGAATTAGGACAGGAAAGATGGGTGCTAACATGAGTTAGTGAGTGATTACTTGCACCGTTTTTCCCAGGGATGTCCACTGCTTGGGAATCTGCTTCACTAGGCACACAATCCAGCCCTTGACAGTTTTTGCAATGAAGAGTTTGAACTCCAGCAAAGTCTTTCCTGTATGTTCATCCCCATAGAGCAGCTATAGAGCATCAGACCGGGCTCAAGAGCCATGGGCCTTTCTTCACAGTGTTTTGTGGGGTGTGCTCAGGAATTTAGATCTGATTATCTTGACTACAGTGTGAGTCTACCATAGTGGGTACCCAGAGCCAGGTTTTCCAGCACTCTTTCTTGACACTCCTACCTTTGGATCACAATCCTAAGTAATGTGCTGAGCTTTCTTTGCCAGTTCCTGTTAGGAAGACAATCAAAGTATGTTTTGTGAGAGAGGAGAGCAAGGAAGTAAAATATTTTATACCATTCACTGTTTCTACCACCATCTCATTTCTCTGATGAATTTGTTTGTGATTAATCATACAGACATTATTTCTCATCCAAATTGTTGCACACTTTATTGCACTCAGGTTGGGGTCACAGAACCAGTTCAATTCAAGTCTTCTTGGCTGGGTGGTTGTGGGTTTTGGCAAAACACAAAAGGAAAGGGTTGGGAATCTGGCTAAGCCCTTATTCTCTTTCATGTGAAAGCCTTTTTAGCACCCCTGGGGATGAGGGGCCTCAAGGAAGGAGTCAGTACCATGTGCTTTGCTTTGAAGCCTTGACATGTTCTGAAGAATGGAAGAATCAGGCCCATAGATGTGAAAGGTTGGAGCTGCTTTGAGTGGCTAAGCCTCACCTCCCACTCCCACTCTGATATTACACCTTGAGTCCCATCTTACTCAAATTTAGCAGATCAGTTATAGGGATGCTGTGTTTGGATACAACAGCTCTGGGTGGATGTCCACCCTGCTTGATAAATGCAGACCTGAGCCATTCCCATGCCCAGACACACCCCATATTTTAATCCCACTTTATCACACTGGCTGATCCCCTTATCCCAAAGCCCAATGTTCTTCATGGGATGCCAGACCCTGTTTTGTGCCCTCAGGATGGGTTGAGCATATTTCTCTCACTCTGCCTCGACCACCCACAATTCTCCTTAATTTAGCTCTTCCTACAAGTGCTGTGGTTGCTTTAATTATGAACCACATGAAGACTATGGCTAACAGGCAAGGCTGAACCTGCTTTTCCCCTTACAACATAACTTATGCCATGGAGAACAGAGCACATCCTCTAGAAAACTGCCCCAGTGCTCAGGTACATTAACTCCAGGCTATCTCAACAAGGGGGAAGACTTCTGGGTAGGAAGCAATATGATCTCCATTCACTTCTTACATTTCTCTTTTGCTGTCTAAGGAAAAGGAAAAGAAATAAGCTGACTTGGCAAGTCACAGCAGCCTGGGACAGGTCATGTATTATATTATACCCAAGGTGTAAGCTCACTGCTAAGTGTTGTGCTCAACCTGAATGCATGCAGCAAAGTCATCGTAGTGGAATAAATACAATGCCAGGATGGCAGAGCTTCTCCCTTGCTCCCTTCCCTCTGATGCATAATGAAGGGAAGGCAAATGGAATGAAGGATATCACTTGTTATTGTGCTCTGGCAGAGAGGCCTCATTTGAACAGCTATCAGCCATGGAATTTCATCTGATTTTCCCAGATAAAATCTCCTGGTTCAGGGACTGTATTTACCCAGTGTGTTTAATGTGACAGTAAAAAGTCTGCACACTCTGATCTTTTAAATAACAATAATAATTAAAAAAAAATAGTTCCAACAATGAAAATTGCACTGGAAGCCTAGTAAGTGGAAAATTAATAAGTGTCAAACACAAAAGATAAAATTCTGTGCAGAAAAGCAAAAAGGGAGGACCCTTATTTCTTACAACTGAAACTGCAAAAAGAAATCATTCTGCTGTTTTTCATTCAGTTTAAATATCAAATACTACTGTGTAGGTTCCTCTTGTCCACCTTCCTTTGGGTCGAGCATCTTCAAAGGGCAGAGGAGTGCTCTATGCCTGCAGGATTTGGACTTTTTTCAAGGGTTTTTGTTTCAAGTGTGCTTTGGCACTCAAGCTGGCATCTGGAGGCTTTTTCATAGTTAGTAAGAAAGCTTTGCTGAAGAGAAAATGAAGAGGAAAGGAAGAAAAAAGAGGATAGGGGACCTTGGCATGGTTGAATGGGCAGAGCCTGTCTTGGAGGTGTCTGCATGGGGTTTTCCAGGCAGATGGAAACCTTCACTGAAGTGGCACGTAGCTGAGCTGAGCTAATGAGCTCCATGGAGGCAACAGGAGGTTGTGCTTGGTGCCATCATGTTATAGCTACACAGCCTCTGATTTGGAGCTGAATCAGAGGCAGAGTTTAGGGAATTACAGCAGAGGTGAATGTGGGGTCCCATCAGCTCAGTGTTTAGCATGGAAGAGCTCAGAGACTCATTTTTCCCCCAGAGCATTAAGGACAAGAATAAATATCCAAATAATTTTAAAGAATTGCTACACTGTTGGAGGATAGAGAGGGCTTTGGAGCACCTGGGGCAGGTCCTCCAGCAGGTCTAAGGGGATGAAGAAGTGACTGCAGTTGTCAGAGAGATGCAAAATAAAACCAGAAGTCATGCCTTGCACTCAACCCAAATTACTTCTTGCAAGTAGCAGTTCATGATCCTTCTGGGAGTGCCCTATTAACTGAACAGCATTTGAGACTGACTAACAAACTGATCACAGGCTGAATTATTGATTGCACCATTAAGGTCTTCGTTTGAAACATTATCAGGGTTAATGAAATGATCGAACGCTTCTCTCCAACATAAGGAGAACTGTGTTGCTTTCCAGATGCACTTTTAGGGTTCAGGTTGGCTCTCATTCCAAATTCCTGGTTCCAAATGGAACCAGGCTGCTGCATGTCATAGGAATGGGTTGGCTAAGGTACAAATCAAGCCTTTGGATGAGATACTAGAAGGGCATTAGCTCTGGAAAAAAATAGGAAAGTTACTACATACTGGTTCATTACAATTTACTAATTTATTTACTAATGAAACCAGTGGCTATAAATGTGAATGTATTTAACTCCACATCTTCTAGTCAGTCAGCTGAGGTAGCTGATGTGCAGTTTGGTCCCTTGTACCACCAACCTCAATAGATAAGAATTGTTTGTCTCAGTTATACCCAGAGATCAAAACTCACCTTATACCCCACCCAAACAGCAAGAAAACAGCAGTAACATCAGTCCTGATGGGGTTCTCTTTGGCCTTTTTCTTCAGCCAACTTTGTGATATTTTTAGTCCTTCTTGAAACAATTGGACTTTTATATTTTGGAAGATAAAGGTAAAATAACTTAATCAGTCCTATTCTGGGAGGAGGGATATTTTCCTGTCTCTTTCTCTCTGCTCACCCTAAAAGCACAGATTCTCCTCACCAGCTGATACACTCCCCAACCACAGGGATGGACAGAAGTGGTTCTGCACCCATGGATTGTCCTAGGCAGGGACATTGTTGAGTCCAATTCCAGCAACCCATCCCTTACTTCCACAGCCAAGAGCTGGCTCTGACTCTCCTTCTCCATAAATACATCCATGAGACAATTTCAGTCTGAGAAATCAGCCCCTTGTGCACACTGGTTTGTGTTTTGTTACCTTTTAACTTTTTCTGTCATTTTCCTTAGAAGATCCACGAGAACCTCAACGTTTTTGACATGTAAAGGTGACTTTTCCACATTGGCAGAATAAAGGTTAAAAAGAATTTATTACAGCTTCCTCGGATCATTGTCATCTTAAAATTTTGAAAGTGTTCCTTAATAAAGTAATTCCATATCATATGTTTAAGACAGCTCAGAAGTAATTGAATTCACAGTGCTTTGTAAAATTTCCACCAATTGCACATGCAGATATAGAACTTAAACAAATGCAAATGTAATCTTTCGGAGACTCTTTCTCTGGGTTACACCCTCTACATCCCAGCAGTTTTTCTTTCCTCATTCTTCTCATTTCCACTGCAGCCTCTGCTGTCCTCATTCCCTCCTCCACAAGGCTCAGCTGCTCATCATCCTGGAGTGTTTCAGAAAACACTGTGCACAACACTATTTCCTCGTTGGAAACAGTGGGAGATAGCAGCCACCTTTATCAGAGCTAGTTTCACATCCCTGAAGCAGGAAAATATTAGGGGGAAAAAGGGATGGTAAGTGCAGGCATGGTGGTCATGGTTCTTGGTTCCTCTGGACTTCATGCGTTAGCCTTGAGGTAGCCCCTCACCATGGCCCTGATATAATGAGGGACAAGAATCCCTTGTCACTCAAACCCTCTGCTTTATATCACTTTTTTCCCCTTCTGGATTGAAAATCCCAGTGAATATCCAAATCCAGGTATGGATACCTGGGACATCAGGTAATGGTGAACAAACACTGATAATGAGAGAAAGCCACCCTGTGTCACTGCTACCCAGATGGGGTCATGAGCAAGTGAGGGAGGTGACATGAAGGAAACAGAATGTTTTAAAGGGTTTTATGCCACTCAGGTGAGTAGATAAAGTGTCAGGTTTTGGGTGGCCTTGCATGAAATGGGCATCTTGAAGAGGATATCTTGAATTAAGTGATGGCAACATTTAGTTCAAATAACTTTTTTTTTTTTTTTTTTTTTTGTGAAGAGGAAACTTAAAAACTAGTTTATTGCCGACCAGTTCTTTATGCTCTTTGCCTTTGATTTCAACCCATTTAAATTTCAAATATTTTACTCCCAGTAGCTTTCTGCTGACAGTTCACCCATTGAGCATCTGAGCTCCCAAGTCTCTCCAGGGTCTCCTCTCTGCTCGCTGCAGGAAAGGGGAAAGGCAGCTGTCTAAAGCCACTTTTATCTCTGTAATTTCATTATTCTCTGTAGCTTCTTTGGTTGCTATTTCATCTCCTACAAGGTCACCTCTGTAAGGAAAGCAGAAGCCCAGGGCAGGATTCAGACTCTCACCTCGAGGGTTCAATCCAGATGCCCAAGCCCAGGTAGACAGTGAAACTGAGGGCTCCTACTTGGCCTTCAGATACATTTTTAGGCAGCACAGGGCTCCTGTAGGTCCCAAGTCACACAGGACAACCTTACAAAGATGTCTCAAGAAGCATTTAATCTCCAACAAGGCTCCTATATATAGGCAAGTGGCTCAAACTCTCATTAGATCCTCATACTTGGAGCAATCTGTGACTGCCTAAAAAAAAATCTGTGTTGGATGGGGTACAAAATTCAACACTGGACCATGTGGCAAGTGACTTTGTCTTACTATTGGAACTGATGCAGGGAGATAAATCTTCTTACTCCCAACTTGTAAAAGTCAATCAGGAACCTTAAGAGAAACAAAATATTTATTGCTCCTACTCCTCTGTCTCCAACATCTTTTTTGGTATATCTTCCCTTATTCACTTGGAAACACTGTGCACACAAAGGAGAAAGACTGGAATTTGAGCATTTGGCTAGGAATTTTGTATGTCTATCAGCCCAGACAAAACAGATTAGTCAAAATGATCTCTGCACATGCCAAGATGTGAAAGATTGATGTTGTCAGGGTAGGATACTGCCTGCAGTATGAGTGCTCTGTGTCCTGCTGATTTTGCACAACACAACAGCTATCTTTAACTTCTCCTCTTGGAAAATAAGAAATGGGAACATAGAAGTGAACAGCACTGCTCTTCTGGTTCAGCTTGGGCTGCAAATGAAAAAAAAATCGTTCTGAGGAAGAGAAATTCTTTGGAGGAATAAAAGGACTGGGAAATACATTTCAGAGGCTGAAGAGTTTTATTGTTGCTTTTGAGCTCTGCAGAAACTTTTTCTTTTCAGCAGTTTAATGTTAAACTTCATTTTTGGGTATACCCATGAAACATCACCACAGGCATCTGCTTTTCCCACTCTTGAAGACTGAACTTGTTTAGTCTTAATTTTTAGCTCTGTGCAGCCACTTTTCTGTCCCTGGCCACATCAGGATCCTGGAGTCCCCACATCATATCTGCGATGGTGCTTGCCTCCATATAAAGATCTATTTTACAGATGTCTATGGTGGGGTAGAAAAGGACTCACTGCCTCCTCCCTTGTGCCCCCCCCCCCTACACTTGTACAAAGGGGATGTCACCATCACACATATTTGGTGTCAGGTATAAGGTGTTAAAAGATGTAAGCAGCTCAAATACTATAAATCCTTCAAGGTAAAAGGGACATATAAAAAAATCTTCCTTCAGTCCCAGTTTCTTCCTGCACTGGAGCTTACTGGGATGCTGTGGGTCTTAGTGGTCTCTACCAATACCATACTTCTCTCTCTTGCAGGTAAAATCTGTGTTACCTGCAAAGGGACCCAACATTCAGAATTGATTGAGTCTTTTTTAAAACAGCCCTTTTTCAGAGTGCAAGTTTTCTTGGATTTATCTGCCAAGCCAGAGCCTGTGGAGAAAGAAACTTTTTTCCAGAGATAATAGGGATGTACATATATGTACAGTGGAGATGTGTGTGTGGAGGGAGATGATTTTCTGTTGGAATATTTCTTTCTATCATTCAAAGCAAGAGTTGGATGCTAACAGAAAAGGCATTATTCCTAAAGAGAGTAACTGGGTTTTGCTGTTCCAGGAGGAGAGAAGTCTATAGCTCCCAGCAGTTATGTTACCAGTTTATTCTGTTTCTTTCTTTCCCTCTACTTTGTTTCCCTCTATGTCTTTGTGAAGAACTACTTTGTTCTACGTAGATTTCAATGAAGAAAGGAGAAACATGATTTTAAGATGAGTTGGGGCTGTACCTCGAGGCAGAAGGAGTGCTCAGAAAGTGGGTTTTAATGAATGCAAAATATCACACCATGGAAAATCAGGGGTTGCTGCTACTGCTTTTTTTAAGGTATGTTAATTTTTGTTGCTTTTAAATACTCTTGTTGCTGGGAAACCATCTCGCACACTGCAATTAAAATCGGTTCTTCATACCCCATTTTGTCTCTGGCAGGTTTAAAGTCTTCTTAAAAGCTAAAAACTCTGGTGGGGAAAGGCAAGGTGCACCTGCTAGCAGAGCCCTTGGCATTTCTTTGGGCAAAAGACATCATGAAATGCACCCAGAAAAGTAAATTGTTGAGGCAGAGGACACATTGCAACTGACAGGGGGTACAGTGAATATATTGAGGTGTGAAATAGTGGGTGAGAGGATCTGGAAATCCTTCTCACAAATGAGATATTCAATGGACTGTAGTAATTAGAGGATCTATTTCACACGCATCTGCTTTGGCCTGAACCACTTCTGGCATCCACCATTTCCAATTTTTCAAGACTCTGGTATCCAGACACTTAGTAACCAGCTTCACCCGTGCTTCCTCCTTCCTCTCCTAAAAGATTTTTCAGTGATTACAAGCAGTGGAACATGCACATATCCCCCTCTCCAGCAATCAGAGGCACTTGGTACCTTATCACAGAGGCTTTCAACCCATTTAGACAAAGACCTGTAGGTGCTTTTGGAAAGCACCAAACCAAACCCCACATGCATCCTTCTGGGCAGGGCCACCACATCTCTTTTTCAGCTACATCTGATAAACCTCTGACTGTGTATTTATCAGTCTCATTCTCTGTTGCAGACCAGTTTGCTCTTACTTACGTTTTAAAAGATGTATATATTTTCTATTTTTTTCTGTTGGTTTCCCCAGTTATTAGATTAGCACATTCTGTTTACTTGCAGGATTTGTACTCATAGCTCAGCAATGTGGCTTCAGACTAAAGATCAGCATACTTATTTAAGATGCTTAATATGTACTCTTGTAGTAAATCATTGTGTCTCTGGGATTAAAATATGCTTGCTGTTCCTCTGACATAAATCCCTCTTTGCCTCTTTTATCTGCTTTCTTTGGCTTCTCAACCAAGTGAAACTTGGCCAAATCTGAGTACTGGGTCCACAGGGAGAAAGCTAAACAAGAAACACTTAAATGCTGCTAAAGACAAAGCTTTTGACTTTCTTCACCTATTTGATTGATGCTGCTTAAAACTGTTCCTTAAACAAAGAAGTTTATGGACTGAATTGCAGCAACACATGTCCCATTCTCTTTTTTTATTGTCATCTGCTCCAGCCTTGCCTCTCTCTTAGACTGTAAACTTCTCTGTGCACAGATCTGCCATGCTCAAGTGCCATTCACATTTTTCATCCTACATAAATAACAATATATCACAGTAATAAAGCAGCTGTTGCAAGTTAATTCCAACCAAACTACAGATCTACCCCTATGCAACAAGATGCCTGTGCAATCACTCTTGGTAAGAAGTCCTGGGAAATGCTGTGCAATAATCTCAGTGCTTCATTAATTTTTATTTCATAACAAGTCACTGTTAATGGGCCAGATGCTGAGAGGTTTGCTCGTGGTGAGGACAATCTGACTGTGGCATCACAAGGAAGGAAAGCAAACACAACTGAGCTGGCAAAAGGCTATTTCAGAGCATGGCAGCTAGAATAAAACAACTAATGAGTCAAACAAAACAAGATCAGCTTTCAGAAGTACAATAACTTGCTGCCTCGAAGAGATAATGTTCCTCTTTTAGTTTCTTGTGTCACTCAGCAAGAGAACAGTGAGAAGTTCCCAGAATAGCTGTGCTGGGAGTTAATGTTCCATCAAAAAAAAGGAAAAAAGAAAAAAAAAAGAGCTTTTACAAAAGGGCTTTTCTTTCTTACCAGCTCTTCAGATAAAGGCTGAGTAAAAGAAAGGAATTAAGAAAAAGTCCAGGCAAACTCAGAAGAAAAACGTCAAGCCTTTTCAGTGGGGAACGAAGGCACAAAGGTGAGTCCCTGGAAATTGTCAATATTTACATGACTCGTGGTAAAACTGCTGGCCAAGGGACAGAGAAGTGAAGGGTATTCAGAAAAGTGACCTTCTGGACACCAAGTACAAGGTTTGTTTTTGCACTGCAGGATGTAGGGTCAGCCCTCAACAATGAAGGAGACAAGTGATGCTAATGTAATGACAATCCTGCAAAGCTGAACTAAAATAAAAAAAAAACCCAAAACCCACAACTGAAAAGGCCCAGTCTCTGGATGAACTGATTTGCAAAGCCAGCAGTTCTCTTAGGAAGGCAGAGCAAGATAAACAGGGTGCAGGGTCTGCACATCCAGGGTAAGTGACAGGGTGGGTTTGAGGGGATGCAGTTGCCATTTGAACAAGGGAGTCATGAAACCATCGTGGTACCATGCGAATAGAGTATGGACTACCATGGGGAGGGGAGCTCAGACAGCCTCAGACAAGTAAACATACCCACCCCACACTTAGCTAATAAAGTGCAGCTATTTTGAGTTTACCCTGGGAATGGCAAGGATCAGCTCAGGTCCTGCAAATCTGCACTGATCAAGCCAGCTGGAATGGGCAGTCCCCTCCTCAGTCATCCTTCAGATCCAATCAACTTGCCAAACCCAGTCTGTGCTTTCTTCTGAAAGTCATTAGTCACCATATTAAATCAAATCACGTTAATAAAATTGCTTCCATCTTCAAGCAAACAGTCAAGCAAGGGGCAGCTTTGGTTTGAGAAAATGACTTGGCCTTAGCTGATAGCAAATTGTATGCACTAATTGAAATTCTAAATTAACACCGTGTAGCACAGTTTCACTTAATTGCTTTAAAAAGAGTTTGCCAGGCTACAGTTGCCTTGTGGTTTCCAGTGTGATGCTGCCAAAGCATTTCTGCCTTGTGAAGAGGGAGGAACCAGTTTAAAAAATGGCTGAAGTGCTTCCTTTGACTGCACTGATTTCCCTCTGTGTTTATTGTAATCTCAGTAGTAGCAATGTTGGGTGCATGGTCCCAGGAGATTTTTCTTTTGTGACCACAGATGTAAACATAACGGGACTCACTCATAACCACATGTTTTATGGAGGCAGCCAGGATCAGACCTCGAATGAGCTCTGAGTGTCTTGGGACCATTAGAGCTCTCTCTGAGGAGCCACCACATAGGCAAGAGGAACAAGATGTGGAAGGAACAGGGAAAAAAAATCCGTCTTTTTTTCAAACCAGGGAACGAGATGTGGAAGGAACAGGGGAAAAAAAATCCATCCTTTTTTGCAAACCAGGGAACAAGAGTCAGCAATAGAGCCATTTTCTGAGATAAATGTTACATCTTGGCTTAGACACACACCATGAAAATGCCATGGGAAATTAGAGGTGCCCACATAGGGCTGAGAGATGGGGCTGGGATTTAGGGGAGACATTTGCCCTCTTAGAGTTGTTGCTGGAGGTCAGGAGGGTACCTTAGACAACTAAGTTAGCACTAGAGCCCATGCCCAGACACCAGGATGCAATCCCCCAGTTACATTGACTTTCATGGGACTTTGGTCACAGCTTGCACAGAAACACATAGATGGAGACACTGAAATTTAGATGTCTCAATCTGCAAGTTGAGTTCCCATACTGAAATCCAGGTGAAGTGAATTTCACCTCACCGAAACAACTTCTAACATCTCCAATACCAGAAATATGAGCAAGATGAATAAGCTGATCTTGGCTCTAGAGATTCATCTGTAAGTCTCTGCTCCTTGGAATAAAAAGGACAGATTCCAATTTGAACTTCACCTGCAGTGAAATTTGACCACTAAATTAGGAAAGAATAGAAAAAGCTAGGAAGAAAGAGCAAATTACCATGGACATGTTCATATTTGCACAGCTGTAACAGTTTAAAACCTCTGCTTCTGCAATTCTGTCAGATGGTTCCAGGGACATCTGCTTTGCCCCAGACAAAGAACTTGAAAGAAATTTCTTTAAATCCCATCTTAAAGAAAACATTCAGATGGAAAACGGGCTGTTTCCAAGGAACCACAGATGTAGGGTGGTCTGGCTGTCCCTTCAGGTGAGCTATGGCTGCAGTCTTCTGTGGGCATTTCTAATCAGCACCTGCATGGATTAAATCAGGTCAGAGTAAATCACAGCTGCAGGGTGGTAAGTTAATCTGCTGTGGCTTTCCCACCAGCACAGACACCAGCAGCTCATATATACATATCTTCTCTGCTACATAAAAAAAATGCTTGCTTAACCCGGCTCTTTCCACCTGCAGGTTAATGGCACAGGGCTGGCAGGATGCACTAAGGGTACCTCCCACCCTGATGCTCTTCCCTCTGGAGTTGCTGGGAGCACTCCTCCTCTGTGCAGGTTGGTTGTTGCACCATCCCAGCATCCTGCATGGTCAGTAGCTTCAATGGCAACAGCTACATCCCACAACAGGTTTCTACCCATGGAACTTGGAATGCCTGGCTTGGAAATGCTGCAAGCATGTTTGGCACACATGTGGCTGTTGCAGGCCAGAATCACAGAATGGTTTGTGTTGGAATGGATCTTGAAGATCACCTCGTTCCAACCTTCTGCCATGGTCAGGGACATTTTCCACTAGACCAGGTTGCTCCAAGCCCCATCTAACCTGGCCTTCATGGGGCTTTTAAGTGGGCATGCCTTGTGAGTGATGGATCTTCAGCTTTTCAGTATCTCAAATGGTCAGGCAGAGAAACAGTGATGACCTTCAAAGCTGAAAGCAGGGTTTTAAATGTTTTAAAAATTATTCTGAAGTATGCCAGGCCAGGAAAGTTTAGTTTCATTTAGTTGCCCTAGAGAATGAGATGCCTTTGACTGTGTTTCTATATGGTGCCTGACATAATGCACTCTCTGAACTCACATGCACAAAACTGAACATAGCTCAGAGTCGAGATCACCAAATGAAACCACAAGGGCCTGGAAATGATGTTTGCAGTGCTGTGTCATGGGGTACAAGTGACCCCAGGAGTGCTTTATAGGCCTCAATTACAGAAAGCTACAGCTGAACTGTTCTTCCTACTCCACAGAGAGCAATGGGCATTTTCCAGACATGATTCATCTACTCTAATTCAGTTTAATTTCTCCCCAGAAGGCCTTATTTCTCTCCCCTGACTATAAAGGTAAGGGATGGAGAAATTTACCTCCGATGTGTCTACGTTTGATCACATGAATCCTGTCAACTTTGGCAAAGATACTGCATTTAAAATTAAACTAGATTTCCCAGAGACAAACAAGCCAGTCATCCTTTTCTCCCCAGACCCATCACTGAGGATTAATGCAAGGGTGAACATGCCCAAGGTCCCCAGTGCTGCTGGTGCACACTCATTATGACTACATGAGATGCTGAAGGAGGCTGAAGAGTTTCTGCAGATGGACCTTCTGTCCAGAAATCTTATTTTCCACATGAAGAGGAAGGAAAAAACTTCTGGAAAAGAAGGACTGCTGGGCTTAAGTGGAGTGAGGCAGAGATTTGTGACTGTGAGAAATGCAATGCCCTACTTTGGTGAGAAGATAAAGCCAGAGAGTATTTGTTGTCTCCTCGTTCACAGGAGAGTCCTCAAGGTGTCAAGCAGAGTAGTCAGGAGAGTGTTAAACTAAGAAAAGAGGAGGCAGAAAGGGAGGAACAAATAAGCATTCATTTAGCATGAAATTAAGATGTCAAGAACAAAATTAATCAAGGCACCAAGGGATGTGAAGAGAAGAAATTCTTTAATTGCTTATACTCTAATGCTGGGAGTCTGAGTAATAAAGAATTGGAATTGGAATAGCTCATTTGTGAGTATACATTAGACCTTGTTGGCATCATTGAAACCTTGCGGGAAGATTTGCATGATTGGAATATTAAAATCACTCATTATAATCTATTTAGGAAGCATAAAGTGGGCAAATGTAAAAGGGGAGTGGCACTTAACGTCAAATGCATTTCTCTGGGAATCAGGTGCCTAAGTTGTTGCAAAGCTTTTCAAGCACTTCTGCATGTTTCACATCTGAAAACATGCAAAAAGATGAATGGCAGGGATTTTCAAGGTGGATCCTCAACTTTTGGAAGATGCTTAATGTTTGTCACTCTTGAAAGACTATCTCTCCAAGTCAGACTCTTCACTTAGTGAATGAAAGAATATTCTGAGCAAACAGTTTCTTTTTTACTGGGCAGAAAAACTCAGGCTTGAAGACTATTGTTTGAATGGCACTACTGATATTTGCCATAGATAAAATGAGACATAATAATCTTGATCCTGTCTTCTGATTAAACACTAGAGACTTTTTGTGTACACAATTACAGAGAGCAGGCCATACAGAAAAACATTATTACCTAGTCTTGTTTGACCCTTCCTGGCATTACACAGAGAAGAAATCTGGTCCTTTATATTTTTCAATGGTGTAAATTATCACTATGTTTTTGAAAGACACAATATTGGCAGCTCTGCAGAATAAGAGAGGCTCTAATCATCACTTATTCTTCTGATGTGATTTCCCTGACATCAGTTTAGATTCTCACGCTCACTATATACACATGTATTTTATTTCCTAGGTAATTTCAATGATTCTCTCTTTTTCAGATTAATGAGCTATTCTCTAAGTAAAGAAAATTCTCTAAGCCATTGTCTACTGTGACTTTAGGACTCAACTTTTCCTCCCTCCTACCCTACTCAATCATAGCATCCATTCTGACTTTGGCAACAATTTAATTCATCCTATTTGAAAATCCATACAACCAACCTAATTTCATGCCTTCATTATTGTGATCTTTATTCTGCTTCACACTGCAGAACCTTCCCTACCTCTCTACATCATGTTTTCAGAAAATACCTCAAGCCTCTAAAGTCCAGGGAAGACCCAAAGTTTTCCTTCCCATACACCAAGAATGATTTCCTACACACACACACACAAATATCACAGAATCACAGACTGGTTTGGGTTGGAAGGGACCTTAAAGATCATCTATTTCCTACCCCCCTGCACAGGCAGGGACACCTCCCACCATCCCAAGTTGCTCCAAGCCCCATCCAACCTGACCTAAGACACTGCCAGGGATGGGGCAGCCACAGCTTCCTTGTGCCAGTGTCTCACCATTCAGAGCTAAACAATAGTAGCTTGGATATGTCTTGATTATTATAAAAAGTTCATTAGGAGAACCATGCATGTGAGTGTAGTGGAGGGAGTAAACCAAAAGGAGATGTCTTTGGGCAAAAGAACCACTCAGTCCCAGGTGGGTGAGTCACTTGTGTTGCAACCTGACATAAAAATCAGTTTCTGGATGGGTTGGAGCTCAGGTTACACAGGCCAGTCACAAGTCTCTTGGTCCTGTATAGCTTTCTCTCCAAAACCACAAGCTTTTCTGGTGTAAAAAAAAAAGGGGGGGGGACAGTTGTGCTTCCTCTGTTTGAGTCAGCGACTCAAAACAAAGCAAACTGAAGTCATAGCAGAGCATGAAAGAAAGATGTGAGTCAGACTTCACTCCTGATTTTATGCTTGAACAATACTCCTGAGTACAAAGGAACATCAGTCAGCCTCTTGCCAATATGATGCTGGGATAAATGAAGGCAGTTTGGGGACTAACAAAGTCTATGGCTTTGCAAAGCTTCTTTTTTTTTTTTTTTTTCTTTTTTTTTTTTTCCTTCTTTTCTCTTCTTTCCCCCTCAAAATGAGGGTCAGTGTACATGCTAAACTCAGCAAATGCAATGAAGCCTCCTTCAGCTAATTAACTAATTAGTGCATGGTTTCCCAGTTCCATCTGAAGCTCAGCTGAAGCTCCTCTTGCTTCACTGCAGCAAACACATTTTTCCCCCCAAGAAAGAACAAAATTCCTATAGTTGTTCCAGCCCAGTGTGCATCTGGATGAGCAGGCATCTATTCCTATTGACACAGTTACAGAAACACTTCCTAACATCTCCTGGGAAATCTTACTTGAAGCAAAACTCATTGAAATCAACTCAGTGGAGGCATTGTCATGGCTACGGGGCTGTAAAACAAAAGGGAAGGTTTGTCACCTTGGGCTGGAGTTCAAAGGAGATATCCTGGAGATGGCAGCAGTCTGGAAAATAGCAGATTTGGTCTTGACTCTCTAAATAATAAAGAAAATAGCAGGCACTGATAACAACCAAACTGAGAAGAGCAGCAGTAAGAGCAAAGCAAGTAACAGCAAAGGACAGGAAGAAGTTAGGAATATCATCTGGAAATAATGCATGAAGTTCAACTGAAGGAGAAGAAAATGAAACTGAAGACAGAGGAGGAAATCTGGGCTACATAAGTGAGGTTTTCATGGGAATGGGCTGCACCAGGTGCTTGCTGAGGGAGACTGAATGAGCTTGGGAACTGGAGCGGTTCCACAGGAGAGAACCTGGGTACCTACCTGGGTAGTTGAAGCCCAGCCAACTTATTGGTATTGCTTTAAAAGTAGTTCAGCTATAAGAAGCCAAGCTGGAAATCCCACAGTTGCCTCCTGAGAAGACACTGGGCCTTTCTAGACTGGTGATCCTTGTGGTGGCAGCTGCTGCACTGTGGTGAGTAATCAGGAAGAGCTGTAAACCTCACATCCACCTCCATCAATGTTCAGTTGGTCATCCAGCTCCCACCTGCTGCCTGGTGGCTGCTTTGGTGTGCAAAACTGTTGGCAAGCCACCAAATTAGACCCTCACACAGTGGTGGATGCTCTGGATGGCCAGGACTCCAGCCACATCACCCTTCTCAGGGTTATCCAAGGGTCTGGTATATCATTTTCTAGTCTGAATTCTGCGTTGCCTACCCCAAAAACTGACAAATGCTCATTACCATGCAAGAAGCAGAAGAATGGCAGGATAGGATGGTTCATCTGGTGGTTAAGGGGAGCATGTGTTAAAGAAAGAAGTGCGAGAAGAGCAGTGTCCTGAATTTGTCACTGCTGAGGCTGCACCTCTAACACTGTGTTCAGTTTTGGGACCCTCAGTGCAAGATGGACATTGAGTTGTTGGAGCATTTCCAGAGGTGGACAACAAAGCTGGTGAAGGGTCTGGGGCACCAGGCTTATGAGGAGTGGTTGATGAACCTGGGGGTGTTTAGCCTGGAGAAAAGGAGGCTGAGGGGAGACATTCTCACTCTCTACAACCACTTAGAAAGAGGCTGCAGCGAGATGTGACTTGATGTCTTCTCCCAAGTAAGAAGCAATAGGGTAAGAGGAATGGCCTCAAGCTGTGCCAGAGGAAGCTGAGGTTGGATACTAAGAAAAATTTCTTTACTGAAAGGTTGTCAGGCTCTGGAACAGGCTGCCCAGCAAAATGGTGGAGGTTCCATCTCTGAAGGTATTTAAAAGATGTGGAGACATGGTGCTTAGGGGTGGACTTGGCAGTGCTGGGGACTTGATGATCTGAAGGGTCTTTTCCAACCAAAACAATCTTATGATTCTATTATTCCAATACTGTCACTTCTACAAGAGCAGTTGAAGGCTGAGACAGGTTCTTCATGCTAGGCAGTGGTTGGGTATGCTCATGGTTATGTTTAGGATAACTTGGAGTTTATATACTCAGCAGTCTCAGATTTCCAGATCCTGGATGTTTGAGGTTGTTTTGCCTTAAAAGACCTATCCAGGGCATAACTTTCTATTATTCATTACTTAGATGGAGATGGTCCAAGAGGGAATGCAGCTGACTCCCCACAACTCTGATCTGGATACAGTGCAAAGAAAATAAGAAAGGCAAGAAATGCAGCAGCAAATTATGACTCATCCACCTTTACTCAATTACATCCAGCCTTTTATACCTATCCTTCCACCTTAGTTTCCCTGTTTTTGTTTTTGTTGTTGTTGTTCTTATCTGTCAGTATGCAAGCACATACCAGTGACCATTTTCAGTCGCTTTCATCCAGTCCAGCAGTTTTCTGCTGACTTTCACACCTTGTTCTTCCAGCTTTCTTTCTACTCTACATGCAGCTGGGTAATAAATCGTGGTTAATCTATTTGATTCTTGACAGTTTTATGACTTTGTTAGTGGCTGAGCTTTCCTCTGCTACTGCATCCTGCTTCAGCAGATGCTCCCTCAATATGCAGCATCCAAGTCATCACGTTCTCCCACAAAGGAGTAGCAGTGATCTGGCAGCAATCTGGTTGGGTTGGTGTGCAAAGAAAGACTTGAAAAGGCATCCACCACTTGGCTCAGTGAATTGGGGAATAGAAGAAATAGAAGAGACAACCACAATTTAACCAAGGGATATGAACTGTAGGGCCATGATTTCATCCCTTGGGCTACCAGAGTGTTGTTTGCACTTATTCCCTCTGACAAAGGCTCGTTTCAGAAGATGTGCCAAGGGCAGTGTAAAATACAAAGCAAAGAAGGTTTAAATTCCTGCAAGTATCCTGGAGGGACACAAAGACCAGGAGAGACAAGACATTCATTTCTTCTTGGTCATAGACATTTTGGAACCACTGTTACTCCAGACTCACCTTGTGGAGTGTTAAGTCTTTGATTTTCTGTACAGCACCTTCAGGCACAGCTGAGATAGCAGTGCTAGAACTCAAATATCCTTCTGTGGCACTTGCATGTCTTTGGGGGCCTCCCAGAGAGAGGATATTAAGACTCAGTTGAACAAAAGCAGCTGAGGGATGGTCCAGCTTTAGTAAAGAGATGTGATCACTGATCTACTGTTGGGTTTTATCCCTCATTTACTTCACCTGTGTCTTTTATATTAAGTCATTTATCACTGCAGCAGTACATACCTGCTTTTAAGTGATGGTCCTGATTAACTGTAATGTACAATTTAATTTGTTCCACTGAAGACAAGTAGTAACATTTACTCTTCTTGAAAGCAGAACTCTCACTATAAACCCTTCTAATAAACTGTGTGCTGCATTGAATAAAATGTACATTCATGTTTTACATTGAAAATAAGGATGATTTTTTGTGTTTGGGTGGATATGTGTCCATAGTGAATGCTCCCAACTGCTCCTCTTCAAAGTTTAACAAAATACAGGCACTACTTAGAGATGTAGTTGTGTTCCAGGAGGTGGCTACTTCAAAGATTTTCAAATTCAGAGTCATCATGCTCAAATTTATCTGGGAATCTGGGTTTAACTCATTTTTTTAATCAGTACCCAGGAGTCTGCTTTCCATCACATTGACAGGAGGAACATCAGAATCCCAATTGAATGTCTGTGATAAAATCGTAAATCATAATCAAGGCTTTTTAATGAGGACAAAGGAGAATAGAAAAGATCATAGTTGTTCTATCAGTGACCATTGTGCTTTGAGTACACTTTCCTTCACTCTCTTTGAGAATCTTCCAAGAAGACCACTGAATGTTTTCAGTAAAAGCTGAAAGAAGTAAGCACAGTGTGGCTGTTTAAATAGACCCCTGGTCATAGAATGGCATTTCTGCTGAATTCATATCAAGTATCTGTGAGAGAACCTGCTGCAGCAATTAAGGGGAAAAATAACATCAACAGTATCCCATACAGGGCTTGTCAAGCTGAGTAGCTACATCTAATAACCTGAGTGGGTATTCAGAAAAGTGGACATTTGGAAAAGTGGGCACTAAAATAAGCAGCATGGTGAAAATCTACCAATGCCTCACAAGCTGACAATTCCAAGAAGCCCTTTGAAGCACCACATTCATCAGCCCTGACTTCCTCTGCCTCTTAATCCTCCCTACTTTGGCTTCTTCTTGTCCTTCTGGTTTGAGCTCCAATGTAGAAGAGGCTTTTTGAGGTCCCCAGAGTTGCTGCCACACTCTACACAAAGCCTTCACTACTGTATTTGGAAAAAAAATGAAAAAGTCAAGTGGCACTAGAGAAGCATGATAAAACAGCTTAGTGAAAGCAAAATACAGCTGTGGAAGACCTTTAGCCTACTGCTTGTAATTCCATGTTTTCCTATGGCACCATCACTGTGGTCTCTGACGACATCATGGATCTCAATGGTTGGATGCTAAGATATTCCCTCCTAGGCCACTCCTCTGATGGGAAAGCTCTACTCTGCTATATAAAAGGGAGAAAGCTTGAACACTTAGCCACAAGCCTCCAGCCACAAGGACTCAATCCACTCATTACCAGTTGGCCTGAGCATGTCAGACTCATCCTTGCCTCTTTTTTTATGAGGTAGCACAAACAGAACCCAGACTCAAGGGTGCCCACACCACATCTGGGTTCAGAGATCAGCCAAGAAATAGCAGGTCAGCTAGAGAGGTGGCTGGAGACACAAAGAGACTCCTCAGTCTCAGATGGGGTTTAAACAGCTCCATGAGTATGGTGGGGAGACATGGGGCCAGCTCAGGAACTCTTTCCCTGCATTTCACTGAAGGGTGTCCACCTGTCTTCAAGCTGCACAACCTAGAGAGATGCTCAAGATGGTATCTACCATAGACAGCTGGGCCATGGCTAGACACATGGGCTTCCTTTTAAAACCAGAGAGAAAACAGTATTTTTGTGATACAGTCCAGTATATATTAGACATTGCTTCTCGGAGAAGAGGGCAGTGTACTCTCCACTGCCCCAGGATATGGTCCAGGCTCTCATGGAGACTGTCCCTCCACCACAATACTCTTTTTTCCACTTTCTAGGGCTGCCCAGAGAAGATACCTGCTTTTCTTACAGGATATTCCTCTACTGCCCTCATGAGAGCTGAAGAAGACCCTCAACAGATCAGAGAGAAGCCAAAACCAGTCACCAAGAAAATAACCACAGTGAGTGTTGCAAGGCTCCTACACTAACTCACTTCAAAAATACATTTCAGAAGTGATTTATCTTTTCCTCTTAACACTTTCAAGCCAGTTGTCATTATAATGAGCTGCAACAGGAATTCCTTAAAAAACAAAAAAACCCAAAAAAACAAAAAAACCCAAAACAAAAACTGGAAAAAAACCCCTGTGGCAGTTATATTCTACATAGTGGAAAAACAATGATTTAGATTTAGTCTGCTAGGCTGCTGCTGGCTTCAGGGTATTTTTTTTATTTATTTTATTTTCCTTTTTTTTTTCCCCTTTTAAATGTTTGTCTTCTTTTCACGGGGAAATTGATTGTTTGAGAGAACAAAGATTGATGCTCCTAATATTTACAAATGGCACACACTTCTGGACACTCTATTTTCTGGTGTAACCTAATAAGAAGTTGATTTGTTAGTTGCCGGGTCTTTGCCTTGTTCAACATATTTTAAAATATTCATATATGTATATTAGTACTAATCAGCCTTGAAAATGATGAACAGGCTGGCTAGAATTCTAATAAACTTAAAATTTGGTCATACAATAAGCAGTAAAAATGATCAATCTAAAAATTTTGTGTCACACATGTATCTAGGAAATATTTCTTAGTTAAGGTTGGCTCTTCTGGAATAAGCAATAATTTGATCACTTTTTTCTGTGATCATCTGTTGTCAGCTTTGTATCCCTCAGGCTTTTTGTGTTACTCCCTGTTTTGATTTATCATTTGATCTTTTTCATTTTGTCATCTTTGAACACGACTGAAATCCAGCGATGAGGATCATGTGAAAAGAAATAATTTTTTTTTTTTGCAGGCAGTAGAAGCTGAAAGAATTTAATAAGATGCTTTTGTCTGTGTCTCTCAGAAGGGAGGATTCATCTGGTTTAGCTGGATGTTCACATGGGCTTCTGAAGTCCAGTGCAACTGTGCTCCTTACTGATTTAGCAATGAAGACTGATGGGTTTTGTAATCCCAGAAGTGGACAGTCCTCACAGAAATAAAATCCTAGAAGGATCAGACTGGGGGAAGATGAAGAGCTGGCTACTTTTGAGATGTAACACTTGGCTTGACCAAGTGTTGGGGTCCTGAAAGATAGAAAGAGGAATATACCCTAAATTTATCATGTGCTTTCATCTGGCCTGGCTTTGGTCTTGTGGTCTACATGGAAAGCCTCATAAGTATCTGCTTTCCTGAAGGATCAGCAGCCTCTATCAGTACAGATGCCTGTGTTGAGTGTTATCATGTCAAAGGGTGGAGGAAAAGCCAATGCAATTCCCACAGTAAGGTCCCAAAGGAAGCCAAACCCACCAGCTGCACCCTACACAACATGATCCCTCATCCCAGCATGTCACAGACTTGCTGATCCCAAAGCAGGATGAATCTGTGGTCTCACACAGCCTTTGCACGACATGGGCATATTTGTGAGGGCTGAGAGCAGAAGCTTGAATCTCATCAACAAAAGGTGTAATTGGACAAGGTTTCATAGAAACATGGGAGAACTCATGTGAAGGGATATCAGAAGGTATCTAGTCCAACCTCCTACTCAACCAAAGACCAAATATGAGACCTGGACATATTGATGAAGCCTTTGTCCATCCAGATCTTGAAAATCTCCAAGAATGGAGACATACAGCTTCAATGGGTCCCTATTTCAGTGTTTTATTATCATCATGGGAGAAGGGCAGGATCCTTATAAACTGTGAGAACTTCCACAGTTTCAATTTCTGTCCATTTTCTCAACTACACATGATGCTTCTCCATGAAAAGCCTCACTCTCTCTTCTTCATGACGTCCCCAAATGTTACTGGAAGGTGGCATTGAGATCTTCCTTGAAGACTTCTTTTCTCCAAGCTAAAGATTCGCACCTTAACCTCTCTGGGCAAGTGCTACAGCCCCCACTCCCACTACAGGGTTTGTTCCTGTTTTATCAGTCTTTCTTGGGGCTATTCACCTTAGAGAATAGGAGGCTCTGAAGTGACCTTATAACAACCTTCCAATATCTGAAGGAGGCCTACAAGAAAGCTGGAGTAGGGCTTCTTACATGGGTGTCTAGCAAGAGGACAAGGGGCAATGGTTTAAAAGTTGAAGAGGGGAGATTTAGATTAGATATTAGGAGAAAATTCTTTCTTGTGAAGATGGTGAGACACTGGCACAAGTTGCCCAAGGAAGTTGTGTCTGCCCCCTCCCTGGAAGTGTTGAAGGACAGGTTGGATGAACCTTGATGAATCTTGTCTAGTGGAAGGTGTCCCTGGCCCTAGCAGGGGATTTGGAACTGAATGATTTTTGGGGACCCTTCCAACCCTATCCATTCTATGATTCTTGTCTAAAACTAGAGGCACTATGCTTGATTAAGTCTAAAAAATGCCAAGAAATGAAAGGGGTAAGCACAAGTCAGCATCCCTATCAGCCCTTTAGGTTGATGAGGTGACAATCTACCCCAGGCTCTTCTTACAACTAATAGTAGATGGTCACTAATGACTGTCTACACCAAGTTCCTTCCAGCAGAGCTTCTATGACAAAATATGAACATATAACTCATGGATTACCTTTTGCCCAGCACTTTAAAAAATTATCATTATTAAAAAATTAGCACATTTTAAAAATTAGCATTATTTTGGTGCTTTAAGCACCAAAACCACTTTATATCTGGCAAAAACCACAGCTTCCACTTAAACCCCCCAGCTGAAGCTGCACCCCCTTGCTCCCAGGACTAGCAGGCTCCTCAAAAAACTGCTGGGTTGCTTGACTTTCCTGGGATGGAGAATGCCTTACCTGAATCTGTCACTGCTGCTTTTGTTCCCACTGTGTCTCTGTGATCACAGCACTGCAGTGAGTAGCTGCTCACTCCTCAGCAGACTTCCTGACAACTGATTCATTTACAATAAAGATTTAGGATAAAACAAAAGTTGAGTTCCCAGTGACACCCTCCTTTTCTCCCTCCAGCATTTCAAGTCTGGGTTCATTATCACCTCTTTAATTGGGTAATTATAATAGAGCTGACAATCACTTGGTGCCATCCAAAGGCATTTTTGATGTCTTTTTTTTTTTTTTTTTTTTGATGTGTGTGTATATATATCTAATGCAGAACAATTAAACTTCCTTGCCTTTGTTACACCCTTTCCAAGAATACCAGTGAGCCCAAAATGCAGAAAAAGTGTGTGTAGACCTAGGAACAACCCACTCCACAGTTAACTCAGTCAACTGGGTCCACAACCCAGTTACCTAAGCCAAGCAGAGTCATGACCATTCAAATACAGATTAGCAAAGCTAGACAGAGTCATAGGGGGACTCAAGGTGAATAGTATTTAACAAATTAAGAAGAGGATGGTCACTCTATCTCCAAGACCTGCCCTAGTACAGTGCTAGCTGCAGCTGTTTCCAGTATGACTGTGTTGAAAAGGATATGGTGGATCACTTCTCCAGTGTCACCATGGGAGAAGGAAAAGCAGCAAGGGGAGGAAGCTCTTGCTAACAGACTCTTGGTCCCAGGAGTGAATAATATTAATAGGCTGCCTTCAATCTAATAGGAAAAGGAACTAATTAGTGTCTTTAGATGGGTTTGTTTTGTGTTTGTTTAATTGTGCACACAGGGAAAAAAAAATACCATCTGCCCTTTTGAAAAGAATAAAAATGCAATCACACAGGAGCAGATGCCTGAAGAAGACAAGTGGAACTGCAACACACAGCAGAGCTGCTTGCAACAGAACCTGCAAATGTCTCTCCATTTCCTATAAGCACATTTTAAATGGCCAAACCTTTCTTCTGCATCCCCCTTCTCCAAGAGATAATATTTTAAGAGAATTTTTCGATGCTGCAGGAAGACTGGAGAGGGAAGAAAGAGGTTTGGGTTTTTTTTTCCATATTCTTAATTGATCAAAGTTGTCATATTGAAAAGGCAGAGGCTATTGAAGGATGAGCCTGTGATGGACTCATGGAAACCAGTAAACTCATAGAGTCCCTTGGGCTTTCCTAGCACTATTTATGCCACTTGTCAATAAAAAGGAAATTGCTGTGATTGTGATGCAGTTGTGGATCATGTGTGAAAAGGTGCCAGTGGTTTTCAGTGACACCATACATTTTCTTAGACTTAGAGAAATGTAGCAGTACAGAAGAAGGATGTGAATTTTATTGCAACATCTTCAGTTATTAGAAGCTGACGTCAAAAAAAAAAAATGGTAAAAAGTCTTATTCATGAGAATTGTCCCATTGGCACCAGACAGCCTCTTGCATGAGTGTGACTGCATAGCAGAAGGCACCAGAGGGAATATCAGTCTAAATAAACAACCAGAAATCAGTTCCAGTTGTTCCAGAAAAACAAGAAGGAGATCTAGCTGAGTGGAATTCTGGTACGGGTGGGCTTCAGCCCTTCTGGAATTCAGGTTGGGTTTATAAATAAAAAGTTTTTTCTCTGGAAAATGAACATCCGCAGAACTTCCACTTCATCTTTGTTTCCCTCATTTCCCAGCAATCTGCTTTTCCTGCAAGTCCCCATTAAGGACAGAGTCCTCTGCTGAATGAAATGCCCCATTTCTAATAATAACCTCTCCCCAGATTGCTCCAAGAAGGAGCATTGGTTGCATCATACCAAACTTCCCATCTCCTGGGATTTACTTTGACTGCAGAACTAAAATATTGTTGAACAGTTCCTGTGCTAAAAAATCCTAAGAGAAAACTCAGCTCAAGTTTTTCTACAAGCCATCAGTGCTTCAACTGTTTCTTCCTCAGGGCTGGTCAGACTTTTTCCATCCATGGACACCTTCATGGTTGATTATTTAGGTCCTAAACAGCCATGCTCAACCTGGTGAGGTGTAGGAATGGTGACAATATCTTATTTGAGTCTACAGTAGAAAACCACTGGGCACCGAGATCCCCGTTCAGCTTCACTGCTATTTTGAATGGATTTTAGAATTAAGATCTCCCTCACAGAAATAGTTGCTATTTATATTTAATGTGGAATATTTATTAAGACAATTTCTTAAAGCTCCATGGAGAAATACAGGGGCATGTATCAATATATAAGGATTCAAGAGAAAGGAGCTGGAAGACTTGAACCAAAGCAAACCATGCTCCAAAAATGTCTGTTTTAACCAATGAAACCACATCAACAGCCTTCAGCTTTGTTTTAGGATCATGCTGGGTGGCTTCACTGTGCCAGATAGTTTGTTCATGTCTCACGAGTGAAAAGAAATGTCTGTGAGCTCAACCAAACTTGAATCTCCTTCTTGAGACACTTCTGACATGAAAATAATGAAGATGTTGAGATGAAAGGAACTTAAAGGACATTTACTCGATTTTGTACTCAATATACAAAGAATATGCCAGTGTGTCACAGGAGATAGCAGCAAGGAAAGGATTGAGAAGAATGAAAATATATAATTTATACAGGTGCTGCAAGAACACAGAGGGTAAGAACAGAGATATTTACCTCTGAATCTTGTGCCTGGAGCTGAAGAAGCTCAGGGGTGCCCAGGGGGGCTTTGTTCTTTGCTCCTCACTGCAGATGGCTGCAGGGTCCAGTGTGGTACAAATCCTCTGCAGGTACCTGAAGGAGAACAGGGTATTTTACTTTAGCTTTCTTATAAAGAACTAAGCAAAACTGAAAAATGACCCTCCATGGCAAATTCTCTAGATATTTCTCTGTTTTGTGTTTTCCCCCACATCAGGACAAAAGAAATGTGTGTTTTTCTTTCTGCAGAATGGATGAGGGAGCGACAAAGAAATTCAATTTGGAAAGGTCAGAACACAACAGATGTCAAGTGCTCTTTTTGACATTTTCAGCTGAAGAGAAATGTTTCGACATGCCTGAAATCAAAACCTTTCCATTTGGTTTGCTGAAAGGTTTTGTTTTGAGTCATGTCAATGTTCAACTTTGTTTTCTTACAGCAACACGTGGTCTTAGGGGAACTTTAGTTAAAACAGAAACATTCACATTCCCCCTGCTCTCCTAGACCAGACTTCCTGCTCATAAAAATTGCATATTCATTACAAGGTAATAAAATGTCCATGTCACATCACATTGCTTGTCTGGAGGGAAATCAGCACAGTTCCTTATTGGAAAAAATCATTTGAGGAGGTTTTGTATTGGTTGAAAATGGGGCTAAAGCTACCAGTCCCACCAAGTTCCACAACAACGAATAAATGCAGTTTAAGACTTTTCTAAGCTGTTTTCAAAGGGACAGTCCAAAAGGAAATTGTAAGCATTTCACAAAACTCCAGAAATATTTCATTAAAAATTCTACATATATATAAAAATCTTCTCCCTGGAAGTGTTCAAGGCCAGGTTGGATGAAGCTTTGTGCAACCTCCCCATGCAGGGGTTGGAACTAGATGATCTTTAAGATCCCTTCCAACACAAACCATTCTATGATTCTATGAAAAGTGTTATGACTCAAAAAGTCTTTGTCATCTGTAATCAGAAATTATGGGACCTGTCTTGGCGAGCCACAGCCCTTGCAAGTGACATGCAGAATAAAGCTTAGTGTCTACAGGAGAAAAAAAAAAGTCTTAACAGTGATGGAAAACAAAGAATAATAATTAAAAAAGTAAAAAAAAAAAAAAATAAAGTTTAACTTTGCCACAAGATGAAACATTATTTTACTAAACAGCCTTCCTACAGAGAAAAAATAATTTAAAAAGCCAACCCTGCCATAAAACACTACAGAGCAGATTCCAGCCTGAGTGACAATAATTATAATGCATATTTGTGTGGTGTCACTCATCCTCACCAAATCCCAGATGCTTCATAAACTGTAAGTAAGGAGATCTTTCAGCAGTTATTGGGGTGGAAGGTAGCAGCCACTCTGCATCAGCAGTGATGCTTAATAGATATTTTGGGATTTCACAGCTGAGAGAATAGAGGGGAATTTTATTTGAAAGTATGAGTAATACCAATCAGAAGGGACATGATCTGTGGATTCTAGTTAGAATCTAGAGGCCCTAAAAAAGGATTTGGGGTCAGACTCCCAGACTTGACACTGACCTCCCTTGGAAACTTACCCCAGAAACATCCACTGAGCTACAGGATGACCCTGAAGACACCTGAGCTTCATCCATCTGTGATTTTAATTTTCCTGCACTTAATTCTGTGTCTAGGTGGGACACAGAGGATAAAGCAGCCTGTCTGGGACCAGTGACCACACACTTCCCGTGCCAATATAACTGGCCCATGAACACTCAGCCTAATTAGGAGACTCAGGTGCTCATACAATGCCCCTTGATTTTCAAACATTGCTTGGAGGTAGACTCCTGTTCAAGAAAAAGGAGACTGAATGTCTTTGAAAAGTGGAGTATTGCAAAACCCTATTTCTCTTACTCTCCCAGGGACATTCATTCCCTTTCTTAAGGTCTTCTGGGTGTAAGATTGTACCCATTGCCCCTGCCAGAAGGGTCAGGTCCTCTTAACCTCATGGTCCAAAAGAAAATTAGTTAGAGGGAGCAGTAGTCTAGAGGTCTGACCCCTTCCTTAGGAGAGAAATCTGTTCTCTGGTTGATCCATTTGCTATTATTTTTTCATGTTTGTTTTTTCCAGTGATAACAGAAATCAGACTAGGACCTTAGGAAATTCAGTTAGCATCAAGACTTTAGATCCTAAATTGTTTGGAAGCAATGGGGACACTGCAGTGGTTCTGGCCACTGAGCACTCAGGTGCTTCTGGACCTATCAGGAGAGAAAGATGCTCCTTCCAGGGAATATAAGCAAAGTAAATGCTAAAGCAGCAGTCTGAGACAGAGGGTGAGGTGCCATGAGCAGCTGAACCAGCCTTGCTGCCAACAGGGGAATGTTGCTTTGGGAAAGTTCCCTTTTGCCTGATCCCTTTTCATCATCTTTGCTCTTCTCATTTTTCCTTCCCTTTCCCAAAGCCATGTGCTGTTAAACAATCCACCTGTGAAAACACCTAAATATGCGGCTGCACAAGATAATTCCAAGAAGGAATATAAAATAATGCCTGGAATAGGGCTACTGTGCAAGGAGAAAAGAATCATGACCGATTGGGTTGGTGCTCTTCAAAAAGGATGGTAAATGTTTAACAACATATTATATTTAACATAGAAAAAGTAAGCAGAAAGGGAAATGTGTAAGAGCTAGGGAAAAAAAAAAACCCAAGGCATTGGACATGTATGGAGTTTATTTCTAGATTCATTAGCAGTGTATTTATAATAAATGGCTAACAGTAACAAAAGAGTGAGTATGTGATGGTGTAAGCACACACACTTTCTAAGGTTCAGCTACCTGAACTTCTAGGAGAATCCTTTCAGTCAGTAATTTTCTGTGTTGTTATGATCTCATAAATTACTCTTTTCTTGAAAAGAAAACCTTGGAGTGAGTGAGACAAGAGATGACACCCACTGAAAAGATAAATATAAACACATTCCCTTTTTCTAGCAGCTTTTATTTCACTTTAATAAGCAGATGCTGCAAAATGGTCTGTAATTACAGGACTATTAGGGTGCATCTTCTATGACTGAGCAGGGCAGACACTGAGTCTCAGAAACTTCATCTTTGCTCACTAATATTTTGTTGTCTGGATACTGACATGGGGATAAAAACCCTCTTGGATGTCTTGATTACTGGATATTAAGGATTCTAGTCTGAACTGTGTTGCCAATGGTGTAAAATCAAGGAATTTTCAATGAAACTCCAGTAACTGTAGTGGTTTGCCCTAAATTTGGAGCAGGCATATCAAAGCCATTTATCATCATGCTGCCCATGGGCTGGAGTGACTGAATGGCTTTTTGGGTTTTTTGGGTTTTTTAGTTTCTTATATTAATTACATTATAGTACGGTCTCAGAGTCCTGTGGTCACTCAGCATATTGGTATTAATTTTACTCTCCTCTAGACCAAATCACAGAAAGAATATTTTTAAAATGCTCTAATACACCAAATACAAGTGTTCAATGTACACAAACACCACTTTTCCTCCTGTTCTTTCATTCATGGAGCTTTGTATTCCTACAAGTATACATGTGTGAACTTACATGAATAATATTACCATTCTAGTAGGAACTGTGTCCTGGTTTAGGCCAGGATAAAGGTGATTTTCTCTTTTGTACTTTTGCTTTCAACTAAGTCTATTGTAAGTAGTTGCACTTGCTGAAATTAACAGTAAGTTAACACAGCCAGTGTCAAACCGTGACAAACTGTTTGGCACAGATCTCATGAGTCAGATCCTACCAGGTTAGCCATGATTTCCAAATCTCCATTTTGATGCTCAGTCAACTGTTGATTAATGATTTTGGGTGCCTACACTTTCATAGAATCATAGAATAATTTGGGTTGGAAGGGACCTTTACAAGTCATCTAATCCAACCTCCCTGCAGTAAGCAGGGACACTTTCAACTAGATCAGGGTGCTCAGAGCTTTGTCAAGCCTCACCTTGAATATGTCCAGGGTTAAAGCCTCAACCACTTCCCTGAGCAACCTTCTCCATTTTTCCACTATTCTCATGGTAAAGAACTTTTTCCTAACATCCAATGTAAATCTATTCTTTTCTAATTTAAAGCTACCGAGATAACCTGAATTTCTCACACGCACTGAAAAACTGATTACAGCATAAAGGCTGGTAAGAAACACATCTGAAAGCTGGAAACACCAAGGGTGGGTTAGGATAGAGAAAAGGAAAGAGGAATATACCTCATGTATTGCAGAAACCTTTCTATTGGCTACATATCTCTAATTTTGTGATAAAAGACAAAGTCCAGACAAAACTACACATGTCTTCAGACTGCTGCCCACTCAGTATTTCCAGCACTGGTATTTCTTTCAAAGAAAGAAAATTCATTTAAAAAAAAAAAAAACAGAACACCACACACATACAAAAAAAAAAAAAAATTAAAAATAAATAAAAAAAAATAATTCAAAAAACCCACAGAGACTTTGTGTGGCCTTCTTGGTTATTGGGCTAAATCAAAGGATTGCTGAATCCAGGAGGAGGTTTGTTTCCTGGAGCCTTGGAAAGGTTTCTCCCTGTGACAACTCTTTCTCAGCAATTCCATGGAGCAGTTGGAGCTGCCATCTCATCACGTGGAAGGGTTGCAGGCATGAACCCGTGCAGAACAGCACGAAGCATCTGCTGGCAGACTGGGGGTTTTATGAGTGTTAGCCTTGAGCAGAGGTGAGGTAAAGTAATTTTATTCTTTCACAGCCCTGGCTGTAAGCATTTCAAATCGACTGTTTCTTTTCCAAAACACGAAACCAATTTCCTCCCACAGCCTTTTAGGATGATTCAGCCTTTCTTCAATCTATTTATTCTGTTAGTTACCACAGGCTGTTAACTTTCAACTGGTGTGCTTGGAGTTTTTGTTGGGATTTTTTTTGTTGTTTGTGTGCTTGGGTGAGTTTTTTTTATTTTACGGAGATTCATCTCCGCTTGATGCGTTTGCTTGCATTCAAAAGCTCATTAAACATAACAAGGAACAAATTGGGTGGAAAAATGAATCGTCAGTGAAGAATCCTTTCTCTGTGTCAACCTGAGAGAACTAAACCAAACTGAGTATTTTCAGCTCGTGAGTAAAAAAAAGCAACCTCATTACTGCAACAACTCTGCAAGGTATTATTATCTGGGAGATGATTGTGTTCATCAGTAACAACACAGGAAGAGATTAGGCAATGGAGACAGTCCTGGCCCCTGTTGATAGCATGGGCATATTCAGGGACTGTTCAAACAATCTTGGATAAATAATGAGGATACCTGGAAGCCCATGCAGGTGTAATTTAAAGTGTCTCAAGTCACTCTAACTGCCTGAATGTAGTGAACTGAATCACAGAATCACAGAATGCTTGAGGCTGTAAGGGTCCAAGTCCAACTAATGATAAAAAGCAGAGTCAGTAATAAATTCTTAGAAGGGAATGTACCTTGAAGGAGGTAACACAACAGGGAGAGCAGTCACACCTCTTTGCCTCCAGGAAGTGCTTTATCTCCTCTCTAGAAAATACTTGTGTAGATCTCAGACACAAGATATTTTTCCCTGGAAATTTAAGTAGTGATGCAATTAATGGCGTTGCCATAAGAATCTTTGTCATATATATCTGAATAATTCTCAGGGTATTTCCTCAGCCTCAGAGACTCCATGCAGACTCCTGTAGATGAGGTTCATTATTTTCAAAGCAAAGGTGTGAAGAATGTTGATCTGGATTGCAAGAAAAGGCAAAACTTGCTCAAGAGCTTATCTTCCATGTTACATTCCCAATTTCAGTCAGTCCCTCTCTTTACATGACTTGCCTCTGTGATTACAGACAAACTTCCAAGCAGGTTTCTAAGAGAAACAGATACAACATAGGACTTCCCTCAGAATTTAATGTATATAAATATGCTTTTAGGGGATAGCAATGAAATGACTGGTAAAAATAAACCCATTACAGTTACACTAGTATGACCTGCAATATTTTATCTTCCAGAGATAGTTTGTGCTAAGGACATGACATCATGTAAGGAAAACATGAAGTACTTAATCCAAAGCAATTGTAATGGACTTCAAATCAGATTCAAAGGCTCTTTATGGGGATCAATTCAGACTTTTGATCCTAGGAAGAGTTCATGCCTGAAACAATTAAAAGCTCCAAGGAAGGTATATTCAGTTTTATGGTGTTTGTGTTTCTGTTTGTAAGAAAATTAATTTTTACCTTTATAAATCTGACAGCTTAGCCCTCAACTTTATCTATCCCCCATGTCCAACACCAGCTCCTTGCACCACTGCATCTCACTTTACTGTCCCAACATACCCCAAACCAGAGCCCCCTTCACAAATATCAGCACTTCCTTACTCATTCACCTCCAGGTGCAGGGCTCCACTGTGTCCATCATGGTCTGGATCCCACTGTGGAACAAAGTGAATTTGCAAGCTACACCTCTGAACTAGAGAAGGAGAGCAGGTTTGAAAGTGCTGTGTGCTGGCACTTGCCCCAGAGTAGACCCCAGGTATGACAGATATCTCAGGTATGATCAGAAGTCTGTATATGCATTTATGTCACTTATGCAACATAAAGTCATGTCCATGGATTCCTAAAGAGTGGTGGGACACTGGCACAGGTTGCCCAAGAAGTTGTGGATTCCCCCTCACTGGGAGTGTTCAAGGTCAGGTTGGATGGGCCTTTGAGCAACCTGGTCTCATGGAAGGGGTCCTTGCCCATACTTTAATGGAGATAGATGGTCTTTAAGGTCACTTCCAATCCAAGCCATTCTGTGATACTGTGATAAATAGTAATCTAGGGATTTCAAGGCATCTTTTGTGTTTTGAAGTATAACCATCTAAGGATGTCTCCATCAAAGCCATCAGTCACATTTGAGTCCTGTCCCTCTCCAGTACCTACCTGAGTAGGAGCAAGCTGAAGTTAACTTGTGTTTCACTAAGTACCAAGCCAGACTTGTCAATGAAAGACCCATCTCAACAAATGTGTCACATCCCCGGCTGTTTCCAGACTCTACACATTTTTCCACTCTTAGTCCACATCATATTAAAGCCTTGACAACAATGTCACTTGATAATAGATGTTGAATCTTTTTCATTGTCTCCTCCTTTGCTCAGAAATAAGGCTGCTCACTGACTCACCCCAGTATGAGAAAGTGAAAAGAGTTCTTTGGAAAGTGTTTACTTTATTGGGCTTTATGACAACGATTGCAACAGCACTTCCAATGAGCTCCTGCAAGCCCTGTCCCCCACGCTGTGAAATGGCAGCATGATGGAAAGCTCCCATTCCCAGGACTGGCACTGGGAGGGGATTGCTTCTTACCACCTCCTCAATCCAGGCCCAGGCACTGCTCTTTGAGCAGCTATTCCTCATGATCTATTGGAGGGAATGACAACAAATGCAACAATGTCATCCTCCGACAGGGAGGACTGCCACGCATGCTGGGCAAACGAAAATAGATGGGGTGGATGTACATATTCAAAGAATAAATGCAGTGGAAGTAAATTATCTCTTATTGCTTCACATATCTTCTCCGGAGCTGATTCTTATTTCTTAACCAGCAGAGCCCCCCTAGGAATGCTGATTTTCTTTCTGCTGTTCCCGGTGTGTTAACGTTGTTTCTCCAACTGAAGCTGAGGCAAAAATGTTGGATATTCCCCCCACCTTCCCATGGCACACCTCTGCTTCCTTCCATTCCTTATTTTGCAAGATAATTTTTTCAAACTAAGAATAGGATTATGAAGAAGGAGAGGGAGTGGAAGAGAGGAAAGAAAACTCTCCTCACAATGGGAACGGGACAAAACAACATCTCAGCTTTTTCCAGCAATGGAATTTTTCATAGTTGTCCCTATTTTTTCTGGTATGTTGCTCCACAGGGGTGGAAAACATTTTTCTTCATCAATTTGGTACATGTTGACATCAGCCATAGAGGAGGTTGTTACCTCTGGTGTCATGTTTTGTCTTTAACAGTACTGAGAACATCAAGCAAATACTCATCCATGGTTGGTTGTAGTTTGATGCACTGCACAGTTACTACGTTATTAATAACAACAATATATTTTATTATTATTATCATCAAATTATTGTTGTTGTTGTTGTTTTTGTTGCTGTTACTATTCCTGACTTTCTATGGTGCTTCTCTATGAGTGGACTTCCCTAGAACTTTTCAAGGAGGTATCTTGATCTTCATGTGTGAAGAAACCAAGGAAGTAAACCATAATTTCTTGGTTGTGATATGTCAGAACTAAAGTCTAGATCTTTGCAGATTGTTCCAGGTTTATAATCCACTAATTCCTATTGTGTCTTCTGGAGTAACTGGGTGGTTTTGCCAGTGCTTTTGAAATATAAAATAGAATTCCTTAAGAAAGATGATACAGTTTCAAGGAGTCTGTCTGTTCTGGTTTATGATGTAAGTTAAAGGACAAGTAGAAAAGAGAGAAAATGTGGCTCTTTTTCTCAGTGGGATGTGGTATCCCATTCATATAGGGCAGGATATGTTGTTGTAAGGCATGTGTGCAAGCTGCTTCAGAAAGCATCTATGCACTGTGCTTCATTCCTTGCCTGGTCCTGTGGTAGTTCATTTATTTGATCATTGCCCTCAATAAAGCAGTCAATGGGCTGTTTGGAAAAGTCACCATTTAAAACTCTCTCATTTCAGGTTTTTCACATCGATTAAGTATTGGTTGTTTTCAGTTGTGCTGTCTCACAGTTTCCTGATGGATAATCAGGATAATCATGTCCTGACATGCTTTATAACGTCTTATAATAAGACTAATAAGTCTTTCTGTACCTCCAGTTTCCCTCATATTATTTGTCCTAATATTAAGGAACTTTGCTTGGAAGCTGCGAGATAAAAAAACTTATGCCCAATTTCCTAACGTGCTTACATTTGACAGCTAAAATATTTAAGTTTATTTTAAAGCCTGTGGTAATCTACCCAGCATTATCCAAGAGGAAACATCGTCTTATTGTCCAACTTTGTCCCAGTGGCAGCTGCAGGGAATGGAAGGAATGGTTCTTCGAAATTCCTGTACTCAAAGTCATAAGTTTCTTCAGGATGCATTGAGATTTGGACATGAGCAACCACAGTATCCCAGACTCAGGATTGTGGTGATTTGGGGAATCTTGAACTAGAACTCAGCAGAAGTTATAGACTCCCCTTGCTGTCTCCTGCCTCCATGACAACCCATTGGGAGGACTTGAAAGAGCAGCTCTTAGGAAAAAGATCCTTCTGACTTTGTTTCCACCCTATGATAGCTCTCACTTTATCTCCCCAGCTGGAGAACTGGTCACTAACAAAGGGCCATGTGGCTGATCACTCTCCCTTCTTCACCATGATCCTCCACAGCCAGAGCTCCACTTCTGTTCCACCATGATCTTCCATGGTGTCACACTTTAACACTGGTCTGGCAATTAAAATGAATAACAGATGCTCTCTATTAATCCCCCTCTCCTCCTTGATAAAGAGAGAGAATAAGGGGGAGAGACTTATGGGCTGGAAACTAAACTACACAACTTTAATGAAACAGTAATGATAAAAAGGAAAAATTACTAAATCTATACAAATATACAGGAAAATTGATGCCATGTTCCTCCCCCCTTTCCTCCAATAACTCTCATGTCACAACCGAGGCTGTAGGGCAGCCCTGGGAAAGTCCAGGCTGGAATCCTGGGGTCAGCAGCAGTTGGGAGCTGGAGGCAGGAACACACAGATCCAGGCTGGAATGGATCAGGACCACAGGCAGACAAACAGACAGAATCCTCCCTGGATGCCGAAGCAAACAGGGACAAGTGAACAAGAGGAGGAAGGGAAGGGTAGAGTTAACCCGTGTGATCCCTCAAATTTCTTCTGAGTGTGAGGTATATGAGATAGAATACTCTGTTTGGTCAGTTTTGATCATTTATCTTGTCCATTCCTCCCTAAAGGAGGGTTTCAGGTGGGACCTCTTTACTCCTTCTCCCCTTCCAGAGCCCAAAATGTTCCTCAGAGCTGAGCAGTGTCCTTGGTTCTGCATATCAGTCTCTGGCTGTAACTATAACCATGGAGTGTTATCAGTCCTAGAAGCAGACACTCACTGAGAATCTTGCTGTTAATTTCAGCAAGTGCAGCTACTTACAAGAGACTGAGCTGAAAGCAGAATTAGAAGACAAAAAATCACCTTGATCCTGGCCCAAACCAGGACACATGGGCTGCAGCCTCGCTCTCCTCATGGGATGTAGAGGAACCTCCATTCAGGGCAACTTCTACCTCTCCTTCCTCACCCACCTTGGTACCTCTGCTCTGCCACCTCTGGTATCACTCTCTTCCTTGGTATTTCTCTCTCCTACTACTTTCCTCTGTCTTATAGCCAGTTGTTTCCCCTTCTTAAATATGATAACCACAGAGGCACATCCATTGTCACTGATGTCCTCAATATTTGTCAGAGGTGGGGCTGACATTTTGGAGCCAGGGGAGCTTTCAACACCTTCTTATAGGAGCCATCCCTGGGGCCCCTCCCCTGCTACCGAAAACCTGCACCACATTAAGCCAGAACAATCTTCTTAGACTGGCAACCATGCCACAATGGGATGCTCCTGGGGACAAAGTGACATATATCAGTGAGAAATGCTGGGGAATGGAGTGGGAGGAAGACTCTGGGGCAGGAGGAAATGAAGCTGTAAGAAGGGCTCAGCCAAGGGAGAAGCCCACAACTATCATGATCAACAAAGACTCTAGGACACAAATTTATCCCAATGATGAGACAAAAATGGCTGCTTCCCAGTTTCATAATAGGAGGGGCCAAGTGAGAAGAAAGTTATTTAGGTCTTACCTGTCAGTTTTTGGGGCCAATGAGTGATATGTCCCTTCTCCCATTGCCCATCCAATTTCTTATCTCTGGACTGCTGACATTTATTTACAGCACTGTACAAGCCAACAGTGCTTACATTTTGAGCCTCAGGTGAAAAATGCTCTTGTTTGTCCACACAAATGTTGTGATATCTCACAGCAAAATTGGAATTAACTCCTGAGGTTTCTTCTTCAGAGGGTTGCTAGGAACCAAGGTCCTCAGGTAGGAAGAAGCAGGCACAACATAAGAGTTTGTTGCTTATGTTTCAAAGGTAGTATGGATACAGCCCAGCAGGTTTCTGGGAATACTCACAGGTGCAAGGCCAGACAGATCTCTGTGGGACTCCTCTGGAAGTGCTCTTTCTTGCCTGAAGACAAATTCTTATTTCTTTGTCACCCACTGAGGGGGGGTAGATGCTTTTTTGCCTCTCTAACATGCCAGCCTGACTTTGTACCTTCTAACTTCTTAATCAAAGTACTGTTCTGTACCTGGTACAGACCTTGCAGACTCTGGATCTAGCACATCACCATGGTTAACAGTAGCAAACCAGTTTAGAAAAAGGGCTCTAAAAGGATGCTTAGTCAGTTTGTTGAGATCTAGCAGTCAAGGACAGCAGAACATCTGGACGGACATTAAACAGCACACTGCACCAGTTGTGGAAAAGGAAAAAATCCTTTAATTTGTAACTACTTGCACATAATCTGTGGCACAGATAGGAAGGAAGGAAGGAAGGAAGGAAGGAAGGAAGGAAGGAAGGAAGGAAGGAAGGAAGGAAGGAAGGAAGGAAGGAAGGAAGGAAGGAAGGAAGGAAGGAAGGAAGGAAGGAAGGAAGGAAAACTAAGAGGGAGAGAGGGACTTCTGTTACTCCTCTTATCCACATTTTAATTCTCTACACTGTCATTTTTGTCTCTTCACTGAGACTTTCTGCACTTCTGGAGTCAGACTTTGGTTAAATCTATAGCTCAGCTGTTTCTGGAGCTTGCCTATTGCTCAAGCAGGCTGCAAATATTATTTTGGTTGTTTTGGTTCTTTACCACCTTTCAGACTACCTGTGCCACACCTGTCAGGAGCCCTATCTATACAACGAGACATTTGATATGCAACAATTTCACAGTTACTCATCATTCATAAATTGTGCAAAGACAACTTTTTCCCATCTCATCAGAAAAGCAATTTAGTCTAAATGTGACTGGATGGGTTTAGAGTAGATAGATTAGATCCTGCAGTGAAAGTGGACAGAAAGACAATCTAGTCAGCAGCCTAACTGCCTTTCTTTTCTAAATAAAACCACAAATACACCCATACAAAGTAGGAAAGGCATTATTAGAAATCTTAAATTTTTATGGGTAGGAATGAACTTTTATGGAGCTGATAATGCAGATAGAACACTCAATTGGACTAGTCAAAATGAAAGATGAATACAAATTACAAATCAGTTCCTGCACTATAAAAATTGGTGTAACCTTCTCAGCAGTAACAGATTGTTTAGGATGCTCAAATAGAGTCACAGGGATGTTTCTCCCAGCCTTATTAAGCATCATGGTTGTCATATTAAGCCTATGATGTATGAGCATTTGCTTATTGTAATGAATTCTGGAGCCAGTAGCTGGAGTAGTGATACAAAAAAAGTCAGGTTGAAGACTTTGGAATTTTTTTTTCTGCTCCCTGAGGGAAATATATCACTCTTTTATTTCACTTACATCAAAGACCGTCTCAAATCCTGACACAGGCAGAACTTCTCCTGCAGCTAAATCTCAGAGATTTCGCTCCCCTTCCCCCTCAATGGGTTGAAAATACAACTCCAGATATTACTGACGTTCTTCTAAATTTTCACTTCCCTGGGAGCAGTGGAAAATTACCACTAGTTTGTCTTTGGTAAGTTGAAGATTCCAAGTTCCTTTTCAAGTTTTAGTAAAACTCTTAGGAAATACATTTGGAGCTAGCAGCAGCCATGTTATTTGGAGGTCAGATTCTTGCAGGTGTATGAGCTTTGGAGGACTTCACAGTCCACTCAGGACCCAACTAAGGGCAGTTCAAAGGGAGAAAAAAGTTATGTGGTGCTGAGGAAAGATGGAGAAAACTTGAGGGAGGAGAGCCAGGCAGCTGATATGCAATTATCTAGTAGGTGTGCAATGTGTGTGCCTTGTCTGCTTTGGAGTAAGTCCCTTTAGAGTGTAGCAACATACTGAGAAGTTGTATTGATGTTCTCACAGTCAAACTGAAAGGGTTTTGTGGCTGTGGTAGATGTTGCAATCATATATCTAGCAGTGACCAACATCTATATAACAGCCTGTGACTCTGTTAAAAGTCACAGGTCACAGATGTGAGGTACTTTGAGCATCCCTCCCTCCACCTCACCCTGTGTTTGAACTAATTGTGGGAGAATCAAAAAAAATAATAATTTCTTGATGAAATTTAAGTCCACTCTTTCTTGTTCTGTCACCCATGGGCATACAGAAAAGCTTAGCCTCTCATTTGCTGAAGTCCTATTAAAGCTTTACCCTCAAATCTTTCCTTTCTTTCTTTTTACCCTCAAATCTTTCCTTCTTTGTCTAAGCAGCTCCAACTCTTTCACTTGTTCTTACAAACCATGTACATCACTGAGGATCATCCTTACAACTTTCACCTGGAAGTGATCCCATTGGTCCAACTATCTTTCTTGAAGGGCAATTTCAAAACCAGACATGAGATGACACCTGGGGCAGACAGAAAAATGACTCCCAATCTCTTCCAGGCTATCATCCAGCTGACACAACCATCCTGTTTTTTATATATACTCAGCTTGTTCACCTTGTATTGTATAACTGCTTGTTCTGCTTGGGGAAAGTAGTTGAACTCAGACCAAATTGTCAACATTTCCTTGTTTCTCTCCCATTTTCTCCTTAATAGCCAGACACTTTTTATTCTTCTCTGGTCATCTGGATTTGCACCATTACAAGAGATATTTAAGCCTCAACTCATGCTCAAGACAAATCCCTGTTGCCTCAAAATGTATTCCACCTGCACAGGGGAAGAAAAGAGGAGCAAATTCGAGTTGCATTCACAAACATAATCTGACTTTCCTTTTCCAGTGCATCTTGGCAACTAAAAACATTTTTAGAGAGCTGTCATATGTCATTATTAGAAGAGTTGCAGCCATGAGCTGAATTAAAACTTCCCAAAGCTGCTAAGCTCCTTCTGTATATGTTGCAGATGGGGTCTTTGTCCTCAGGGAGATGAGTGATTACCAGGATTACACAGGCTGCATCTATATCATGTTTGGGATTTGTCCAAGAAACAGACCATGGTCCCTGGGCTATGTGATAGAAGCTGTTTTATTCTGACCCTATTCAGGTATCAGCAGTTTTTGGAGCTCAAGGTGTGTCCTTGCAGGAGGCTTGCAGAGCTCTTCCTGCTGTTTGTCATGCCTGGAGAACATGCAGCTGCTCCCAACCCAAGGGAAAAGCTTGAAGATTACTGGAATAGCCTCAGAAGGCAAAAAATGGTCTGAGCAAGCAATATCTCGTGCAACTGGAGTGCACGCTGTACCAAAAATGTGGATCCCAACATTAGCTATTTTCTAGTCTGTGTCATTCTTTTTCAAGCAGGAAAGGAATAATTTCACAGTGGAGCCAGCACCAGGGTTGAGCTAACACACATGCAAGCTACAGTTGTCATGCCAAATAAGGCAGCATTCATGCTGGATTAAATATGATAATAAATCTAATTCAAGCAGAGAAGGGAGATGTGGAACACTTTTCCTTTCTCAAAGGTTTCCTGATCCTACAGGTTTTTAGAGGTCTCAGGAGAAGCTAAACTTGTCACACTATAATAGTGGCCTGCTGTTAGATAAATGCCAAGACAGGCATTGCCAGGCTGTCAGGGAGTTATTAATGGAGGTTTACAAGTTGCTCTCTGAAGTCATTCTCAGTTAAGTACTAATGTGCATCTTGCCTTGACAGCCCCCACATACTTAAACACGACTGGAGAAAAATGGGCTCAGTTTTGTTCATCATTCATTTCAGCTTTGCTTAAGGTAGACTTCCCAGGTATCATAACAGACTTCATCAATGGTTGCTATATATTTGCTCAAAAGGGGAGGCACATGGCAGAGCTTTTTATCAGTGTGCATTATAAAGCAGGGTTAGCTGGGGTTTACTGTCAGAGTGATTGTTCACAGAATGAAAAAGATGTTTGCTGACTTCTTAGCCCCCCAACAAAGCACTGTGTTTTCCATGCAACACATTATAAAGCAGGTTAAAGATAGGATGAGCTTTCACCTGAGTTTCACACCCTTTGCTTGACATTATCCCAGAGGTGGCTCCTGTGAGTCATAGCACTGACCAGATTAAAAGAGGAAAAACATCAGTCAGATCATGGAATAAAAATTGGGCTCAAAACTCATATGATTTATAAATAATGAAATGAAAGATTTTATTCCTTTCTCTTTGCAGAAAGACACCCCAGGTTCCAATTTTCCAGCCCTTTTTTTTTTTTTTTTTTTTTTTTTTTAATAACAAGAAGGAAATCAGAAAGAAGAGAGGAAAAGAAGGCAACAATGTGACCCTGGTATGAATGCAGGAATCGAAGCTTAATAATAATAAAAAAAACACCTCACCAAATACTATGATACTGCAGTATCCCCCTGGGAGTTGGCAGTGTTTCAGGTATGAAGAACAGAATGCTTTTGCTGTCATCCTCCCTGGTAATTAGCGGTTTAAAAGGAAAGTTGGATCTTTGTGAAGGCCCAGATATAGGCAAGTTGAATTCTTTGGACACTTAACAGAGGTTTTACATTAAAATGTAATCACTCTCTGCTACCCTAGAGTCACCTGAGGGAATGGGAACCTCTGAGGAGCAGAAATCCAAAATCCCCTGAAATCCAAATCCAAATCAAATCCAAAGAACTGTGTTTCTCCCGGGGCATTTCAGTATGAAAGTTCCAAACTCTTCTTCAGTTTTCAGACCCGGTAAATACTTTATATGGGAGAGCAAGACCTTGAGGAGCAGATTTCCATCTATTGATTAGAGACTGGAAATTTTTTGAGGTTTTTTAGGTTCACTGGAGTTAGAGGTGACAAGCACCTGATGGACAGGGTACCCAGGATAATGAGCTACGACTCTCTGAAATGCTGCAGGGTTATCTGGGATAAACCTGAAGCTTATTGTTCCTCAAATGATACTTACTCTGACTAGTAGGTCATTTGGAACTGGAATTTTTTTAGTTTTCATTTCTAAAGTGTGCTATCTAACTGGACTGAGCTGAATGCCTGACCAACCTGAACACTTTCAGTTCTTGCCAAAGTCATCTCTGACCAATCACATTCACACTGGAATGAACATATTTCATTATTAAAATGAAGTTTTTTTACAAAGCTAAATGTGAGTAGCAGATTGTCATTTCTAACAGTGTCACAGTCTCTCCTGGCAGAACAGGATATCCATATAAAAACTGATCCTCAGAAAGGTGTCAACAAACGGTTCTATGAATAGGGCTCATAAAACATCCATGTGACATCTTTATATACATTTCACAGTATTTTGGATTATCTTATTTTTTAGTGAGGGAGGAGGAGAGGAGAAAAAGAGAGGAAGAGGAGAGGAGAGGAGAGGAGAGGAGAGGAGAGGAGAGGAGAGGAGAGGAGAGGAGAGGAGAGGAGAGGGGATGCTAATCATAACCATGGACAAAATCTTACTAACATTGGCCCCTAAAAAGCTGTACTTGAAAGAGGTGAAATATCTTCAGTGCTGGTGAGACATTTCTCTGAGCAAAGTCCAAGTGAGGGCTGCAGTGGTCCCTGCAAGGCTGTCCAGGGACAACAGACTGAAGGTAGCAGTGGTCTGGAGGCCAGGGACAGAATTTCCACCCTCAGACTTTGCTGAGTTTAGTGCATCTAAAAACAGAGTGTCTGTGGAAGGGAAAAAAACCCAAACCAAACCAAAAAACAGGAATAAAACCCCCACAAGGAAAAAAAAAAAAACAAAAAAACAAACCAGAAGAAAACTCCCAACCCAAAAAAACCCCAAAACAGGCAAGGATTTGTGTCATTTAGTTTTCTTTTACAAACCAAGGCTAAGAAGGTAAAGAAACTGTGTGACCTGACAGCTCAATTCTCACCATAGTTAGAAACACAGCAGAATTTTTAAAACCCTCTACTCTTTTTACTTAATTTTTCATAGTCAATCAGTATAAAAGTGCTGATAGACACTAAGCTGCCTTATTCTTGTTTTGCTACATTGGCAAGAAGGTGAAAGCATTCTCCAAAGTTCTCTGAAATTAATTAAAATCTGCCTTTCTCCCTTTTTCACTCACAAGGTCCCAAGCAGCCTTTTGATTCCTCTAGAACAAGACAGGGCCAACTGAAATTGAAATACAGGGATTCTGAAACTTGGTTTAGGCTCTCTAGAACAGATAAAATATTCATGGTGATTTTTTAATGAGAATACTATAAGAACTATTACATCTGTCCATTTTATATTGCTTTTGTGACATTCCTCTCTCTCTAGGCCCCTTGGCTGAAACAAAAGCACCAATGAAAGATTCATAGCACAGAAAAGCCAGGCAGCAGATAGCAAGAAGCTAGCTCTCTTCAGTTCAGTATTTTAATGATCTGGATATATTTGGTCCATTTTTTTCCTTGGGCTGTTTAGGATGCCTTCACCTAAGGAAAACTATGAGGTCCTCTCTGACTTGCCAATAAGCCTATTCAGAGGTAATTTAAATATTTAGTTTTATTTTTAATCAGAAAAAAATTAATAAGGAGATGGAGTAATTAGCTTTCTTTCTTTTTTTTTTTTTTTTTTTTTTTTAAAGTCAGTATCTTCCTGGATATATTTAAGGTATATATTGCCATATATATCTTAGTGTAAGAGTCATATTTCTCTGTTGACTTTTATATTGGCTATTAGGTTGATTTTTACATGTGGGCTCAGGTGTTTATGAACCATTCCATTCCACCACACCATTCATTCTGGTTTTAAGTGGAAGATCTCTTTACTCACAAGAATTAATTCTTTAGATGGAAAAGAGAAATTTTTTAGATTGAAAAAAATACATACTTTGACATGTACTCACACTCTCAGAACAACCATGTTTCTAGCTGGAGCAGCTGTTTTCTACCACCTCCCAGTTCTCAGTCTGTTCAATTGCTCTCAGAGTTTACAGCCTAGAGATTAAAATAATAGTCAGGAAGAAGTTGTTTTTAGACCAAAACCACTTCAGCCAGCCACATTTCTCTTGCTCTGGGGTAGGCTGGGGGATGGAGAGGAAGGCAGGGAAAAGCCAGCTGGCTCTGCAGCCCTGGCAATGGGAGCAATTAAACTGACTTTTAGGCAGACAAAATATTAGGGGTTTTGTTTTTGTTTTTGGGTTGTTTTTTTTTTCATCTGTTTCCAAGAAGCATGAAGCTTTCCATAGTAGATGAAAAAAAAAAAAAGCACTTTTCTATTTAGTTTAATCCAAGCATGACACCTGGAAACCTCTCTGAACAGCCTGTGGTACGGCACAATTCCTCCTGAAGGCCGACTCTGAAATCCTCTGCTTTCCATTTTTGTGTCTCATCCACAGCAGTAAAATGTGCTTTTCTATCACCCCTGAGGCTCTGTAGCCTGGGTCTACATCCAGCCATGAGATCTTCACAGTCCAGCAGGATTGTAAAACCCATACAAACTTTCTTACAACTGCTTGCAAATGAACTGTGCTGGTTACCTACAGCAACCCCAGCACATGCTGAGTATGTGTTGTCATAAAGAACAGAAATCCTGCACTGAAAGCCAAGAATGTTACTTTATCATCTTCCAAAATCCATTCCCTTTTCTTGCACCTTTCTTGCTGCTGTGAAGGGGATGCTCCCAGGTAAGAGCTGCTGACTTTCCTCCAGCAAAGCCTGTAGCTTGGAGGGCTCAGAATTTGGGGAGAGAGAGGTGGAGGCTGTGTTTTGATTTACAAACTCTTGAAGGCAGCATTACATCTAATAGTTCAATAATTATTCAGGGAAGGGTGAAAGAAGGTGTTTGTAAAGGGCTGATGGGAAATCGATGGCAGGGAGAGCACATCACTGTTCAGAGAGAAATCAGGACTCCAGGAGACCAGGCTGAGAAAAACAATCCTGTGAATGTTTAGAGAAGTTGAACATATTCAGTCTCACTCAGAAAAGGGCTCTGGCTTTGCAGCTTTGCAAACAGGAGTGCCTGAAAACCTCTCTGGCTTTGTAAGGTGAAAAGAGGATATTTGCTTCTTTATTGTCTTGCCTGCTAGTGCTGGAGGGGAGACATAGCCAGGATGTTCCTCTCCTGTGACTTTTTCACCCTCTTTTCTGTGCTTTGTGCTCTGGAAGACTGTTCTTTCTTGAGGATCACATAAAGCAGGATTCTTTAGAAGAAGAGGAAAATGTACTCTATATGCTCAGGAAAAGCATTATGCACTGCCTATTTGTGTAGAAATCACAGTCACAGCTCTCTAAACTAAACCTCTGCTACCTAATCCAGCATGATTTGGAGAAGAGATTATTAATGAATTTCATTTTTTTAAAAATTACCAAGAAACACGAAGGAAATGGTTTTATAATGTGCTCTGGCTTCTCCACTGCCAGGAGCAAATGTGTTCATCTGACTCATCTGAGCATCTTCAGCTGCCTCTTGGGCTGAAAAACAACTAAACTTAACTATGCTTATATAAATTTATTTATTTATTTTGCGGGCTTGCATCTGGGCACACTTCTCGGGGTTAAACAGCAGCCAGTGAATAGAACGTGAGAAGCAGCTCCCTGGATTCATCCTCATTTGAATAAGACACCCAACAGTCCATAGACCAAAATAAAAAAATGCACCAAACTGTTAATTGATTTTTAAAGGAGAATTATGATGCTTTTAACAAGCCACTTATCTTGCTAAGCATTGTTAGGGTAGTAGTGTACGTTCCACTGAAATGGCTGCTCAACAATGTGAGTCCCTAATTGCTTATAAAGCACACTGTTTATTGAGTATTAGCTCTGGCATAGTTGTTTATTACAGGAATGCATTGCTTAATGCCTGTAAAAAGCCATCTAACTTAAATATGCTCTGCCTTGTCTCTTCCCCTCTGATGCTCTCATGAACACATGCTCTCCATCCCTGAGTCTGCAGCAGGAGGAGAGGAAAAGTATTGTGCAGAGCTGGAGGAGGTTGCTTGGTAACTGTGAAGAAGAGAGTCTGACTTGGAAGTGTATTGACTACATATTATCTCCTGTGCTCTGCCTATAATTAATAGGTCAGTGACCCAATGAAACATTTCAGATGAAGTTAAACTATTAGCTGGAGAAATGTGTCCCCGGTACCTCTGTACGCTGGTTCCATGTGGTGTTACATCCTTCCTGCTGGCAAAGGATGGATGAAGTACCAACATCTCTGCTGAGCCTGCTGCCTCTTCCAGTAAAACAACCCCTCAGGTCCTGAGTCAGGCACTGGGTTCTCTCCATGAGATGTGAAGCCTTCAGGTAGTGCCCTCCGTGGAGTGGTTGGTTTGCTGCAGGGATGCACTTGCCTTTGTCTCCCATGGGAATCTGTTGATCTTCTCAGGGAGATGGGGAGTATTGTCAGGGGGAGGGAAATGTTGGAAGAGAGAAGAGAAGGGGACAGATACACTGGCATCTGGTTACAGCTCCTTGTTTGAGAGTAGGAATGAATTCTCTAATTTGCTACTCATGAGGAGTAGGTAGAAGCATCGTCCCTTAGGCTCCCCTATAGAACTGCAGCAGGCAGTTTTCAGACCAAGTACAGCAATCAGCCTCTGATTTCTTCTTTCCAATAAAGTTAGGAAACCTCCCTTCTTGTCAAAAGAACTGACTGAGCTGTAGAAATGGCTGGAAGAATGTTTTCTGGGTTTGACTGAGACTGGTAAGAAGCAGCATGGGATTTGCCAAGTAAACAACTCTTGCAATCGGATCTTGCTGCACCACATGATTGTTTTCCTCAAACTCCAGAATCCATGTTTGTGGTGTTCTCTGCCAGTGGCCACATCCCACAGCTCTTCACGAAGAGTTCTGATCAGTCCCTGCTTGTACCAGATCAAGTGTGCCTTGGAGCACTTGATGAAACAAAATACAAGCCAAGACACATCCTTTCCTGAGATGGTCTTTGTGGACCAGAAAACTTTTCCAGAGTGAAATGTAATCAATTTGCCAGTGTGTAATCATGCTCAGTGTTTTCTTCCAGGAAATAATAAAAGCAACAGAGTAGGAATAACTTCATTTTACAACCTGGCTTGCTCTAAAATCAAACAGAAATAATTCTACAAACTGGTGGCTATGAACACAAGAGTTTGGCATGTGATTTTTGCATCTTTTCATCTAATTATGTGCTTCTTGGAAACAGTTTCTCAGTTCTTCTGTTCCGAGAAATGATTACAATTCTTTGTTGAGTATAGATTCAGATTCAGATTTAAAGGCATGAAAGTTAAGCTTGCAATAGAGGTTTCTGCTGTTTGAGCTCTACCACCAATTTGTACCACCAATGCTGTGTAACAGTCAATTTCCAACTCTCTGAAATTAAATACCATTGCCCCACTTAATGCCATCATTTGGATAAGTTGATTTCTAAGGAAGCTCAGGAAGCTGCAGCAACTTACTTTTAAGTGAAAGTTGCTTTGATGGAGACCACTTGGGATTTCAGATGGCCTTAAATGGAAAAATCCACAGTAAAACTAACCAGAGAAACTCTCTGGAGATGATGTGTTTTGATGAGCTTAACTCAATAAGCTTATTAAGAAAAATGTCAGCAAATACAACACTGAAAAATCCACAGTGTATTTCTGCTAGAATAAAAAATTCTACAGTCCAGGACTACACTGCTCTACATTTATATCAACTGGTTAATTAAATTACACAGTGTCAGTTTAATTAATTAGGAAAAGATTTTTCTTTGGCAATAATCTTTGAATCAAATGCTGCACCACAGCAGCAATGTGCCTGTACCACAGAAAAAGCAAGACTGCATCTTTTATAAATGTGTGTATAGACAAATATATACCTTTATATATATATATTATAGGTATATTAAATATAATATAAATAATTATATTAAATTAAATATAATATAAATGTTATAGGAATATTAAATTATACCTTTGGGTATAAATGTTTTTTTATGCAGTTATCACTGTGATACCTCAATAAGCTGTGTTAAACTACATCTCATCTTGGTGATAGATATAAATTATTGATGCTGAAAGATTGACAACCTAAATTCAAGCACTTTATAAAATTAAAAATCCCCCTAAATATTTAATTGGAGTGTGTAATCTCAAAACCCCATTATTGTAAACTTTCTAGTATTTATTTATTTACTAGAGTAAATGAGTTAAGTGTTTGTTCATTGATCTGGAAAGGTTTACAGTTTAGGTTGAATATGCAATCAGCCTGGAGTGGACACATCTGTCTCAATCAAGATGCTTCCAGTGTCTACAGCCAAACTACTTTTCTAGCTACTTTTATAGTCAAAAGAGGAAATAAACACTTTTAAATGGTGATTCATCTCATCGTAAAATAATTGTCTACAAGCTGTCACATGAAATTCTATTTGAAAAACATCAATTTGTCTCCATTGACCTAAATGGGAGCTGAGGGTTAACAGCTCACATGTTAAGCAGTACCACTTATAGGTGGAATTAATTTAACACACATGGCTTGTATATCTGATCAGATTAATTCAAATCTATACCATCTGCAGCCATTGAAAAACAGTGGACTTCTTCACAGACAATCAAGTCACCATCTGCTGATGTAACCGCAGGTCGTTGCCTTGGAGGCTTAGGTCTAGAAGAGGAAAAGTAAATTAAGAAAGTGGTGAGCTATCTCGGTTATCTTGCTACTTGTCTTTCTTTGTATACTCCAGCTTTCTTGCAACTGATGCCTGCATCTATACTGACAGAATCACCAGAGGCTTTTGAAGTGTGACTCAGATAAACTTAAGAATTTGGACTGTTGAAAGCAAGTAACCAACAAGATATTTATTTGTCATTAGTTAAGATTTAGATCACATCAATTCCCCAGACATAGAGATGTCAATAGCAAACGAACTATCTGGATTTGCAGGTCACTAGCTACATTTTCTGAGTTTTCAAGTTTCTTATTTCCAATTATTATTTACAGGACATGAAGATAAAACCTATTGAATCCAATGAAAGCACACCAATGTCTGTATCAGCCCACATTGTGCAGTCTTTTTCTGTTTGTTCAGTTTTTAAGCACAGTTTACTTGTTGATACCTCAAAAAAGTATCTATTTCCCTACCTGTTGATCCCTTGATGAAAGAGGGGTCAGTAGCCTGAACCTCTGGCAGTTGCTGGAATGTCACCAGGAACTGAGGGAATGAGGTGTGATGTGTGAAAAATAGTAAAATAAAATAACTCCCTCAAAAATTTGGTGTCTGGGGTGGAATCTTCTGCAAACACAGGAATGAATGCAACTGTGTGCTGTGTCTCTCAGGAAGGTCTTCACATTCCCAGTAGCTGTGAATCATGACTCCAAGCAGCATTAGATTTTCTCACCATCCATGGAGTTTTCTGTCTTCAAATTTGAGTCTTGATCCCCTGATGATCAGTCGGAACAATCCACACAATCCGTGCAGGCTTGGGAATGAGGTTTTAGGAAGCAGCCCTGCAGAAAAGGACTTGGGGGTGCTGGTGGATGAAGAGTTGACCATGAGCCAACAGTTCATGCTTGAAGCCCAGAAGGCAAATCACATCCTGGGCTGCATCAAAAGAAGCATGGCCAGGAGATGGAGAGAGGGGATTCTGCTCCTTTGCTCTGGTGAGACCTCACCTGGAATATTGCATCCAGTACAGGAAGGACATGGACCTGATGGAACAGGTCCAGAGGAGGGTTACAAAAATGATCAGGGGGCTGGAACACCTCTCCTATGAAGACAGGCTGAGGTAGCTGGGGTTGTTCATCCTGGAGAGAAGGGTCTGGGGAGACCTAATAGTGACTTTTCAGTGTCTGAAGGAGCTACAGGAAGGCTGGAGAGGGACTGTTTGCAAGGGCCTGGAGTGAAAGGATGAGGGGCAATGGTTTTAAATTAGTGAAGAGTAGATTTAGATGGGATGTGAGGAAAAAAATTCTTTACCTTGAGGGTAGTGGAAAAATGGAACAGATTGCCCAGGGAGGTGGTTGAGGCCTCACCCCTGGAGATATTCAAGGTGAGGCTTGAGGAGGCTCTGAGCATCCTGATCTGGTCGAGGGTGTCCCTGCTTATTGCAGGGGGGTTGGACTGGGTGACCTTTAGAGGTCCCTTCCAACACAAATTATTCTATGATTCTATGATGGATGAGGTGGTGTACAGCTGAGCTCAGCTCACCCACATGAGGCACAGCTGGTTTAAGGAAAGGATTTACTGAAAAGGGGCAAATGCTCATTGAATTCCCACTCCAAGGCAAAGTATGGATCCTGGCAGTGTGCTCCGAGGGAACCCCATATGGATGCAATTTGATGCTTTGGTCAGATAGTCAAATTTTTGCTCATCCAGCCCTACCAAAGCCTGCATAGATGCAAGCTGAGACAACAACCCCAACACATTGATTTGGATAGGAGATCTGTAAGCAGAAGCTGAGATTTCCTATCAGCTTGACTGGCTGCTATCAGCGGCACTGAGGACTACTTTAATTACTGAAAAACTTTCAAATACAAACAGTTCTGCTGTTTATTCAAGGATTTCAGACTGCAGTGAGCTGTGATGCAGAGTGCCCTCCAGCCACACCATTTCAGTAATGACTCTGGCATTTCTGACAGAGACTAATGGCAGAAATTGTTATCAAAGTTTTTAGCAAAAGACTGCAAGCTAGAAATTGGATTTCTCCTCCTCCCCACCCCCTCTTTCTGCATCCTCCTTCACTCGTTAATGAGCTACTTCTTCAAGGTGCCAATGGGAAAGCTGTAAAGTGAGATGGGCAATTTATTTTCTGGTCTTGAGACCTATAGATACAGAAACACACAGTTATTTATCTTAATGCATTGTTCACATAAAATCACCTGATGTTTTACAGGTGTAGCAGGCAGAGAAGTTTCCTTATCCTGGGGACCTGTAAGTTGGGATGTTGATGAGATGCTAGAGCAAGATAAGCATGAGATGAAGGAATCTCACACTCCAGGTGTAGGTGAGGTAGTGGGAACTGGTTTTGCCATGTGTTACCTCTTGAGACTTCAAGGAGGTGGGATTTCTTGCCTGATAGTGATATTTGGACTCCTTAAACATAAGCAGATGCAACCTTGCCAACAGAATTATTTATCAGCCATGTGTGACTTGCTCAAAGGTCCTGGTACACAGGACACTACAGTGCTGGAGTCACAGCCTGGATGAGTAGTTCCAGCCTAAGTGTTTCCACCTACAAATGTAGACATTTCTGGGCTGCTGCAACTTTTATAATAGAAATGCTTTCTTCTGTGATTCCCACCCTTTCCAGAGTATTCTAATTTTTTGTCATTGTTTCTCAGGCTGTAGAGATACAAGTTAACTCAAACTGGATGAATATGCTTTGCTCTTTGTCTGTGGAAACTCAGGCATGCATCATCCTCAAGAAGCTGTTTTAGAAGCATATTAATATTTTTATTGAGATAGGAATATATTAATGTTTTATTGGTATATGAATATTTTTACTGATATCTAAAGGAAAATATAGAACCCATAATATTCAAGCGTGTAAGCATGTGCCAACCGCTGTCAATGATGCCCCACTCTATCCTGCTTAGTCTCTGATTATTGCTCAAAAAATGAACCTCTCCCAAAAATGAACCCTAACCCATGTCAGCATCCCAGGGGTCATCTCAGCCATCCTCAGAGGGCTTATACAATATTAGAAGTCTATGTGTGAGCAGCAACATTTTGCCCAGACTGAGCTGTGGAGCCCAGCAAAGCGAAACAAGCACAGAAAACAGGTAAGGATTCTTCACTCCATGTAGACAGGGATGGAAGCAAAGGTGTTCCAGAGAGGGGACAAGTCAGGCATGGGCTTTCAGACGGCAGAAAAGGTGATTCTAGGCTGCTATTTTTTTCCCTTACTAATTTTTTTCTTTTAGTATTTTTCTGTTGGTTAATGAGAAGGCACTGTGCTGTTCTTCCCTTTTTTGATTCCTGGCAAATGGAGGCCAAAAAAAAAAAAAAAAAAAAAGAGAAGATGTGACCTTTCCTCAGTGTAAGTGTGTCCCAACAGAAATCCCTGCTGCTACTCAGACCCTCAAGATCACCATGAGCTGTTGTATAGGGAAGAGGGTAGTGAGACAGCATGAATTTCCCTCTGTGAGGGAACACAAGATGATACCAGGATGGACAAGCATCACAACCACCTCATCAGCCCTTCTGAGTCCTGATCATCACTTCATTCCTTCTACCTCCAGAGAAGTCAAACTCACTTGTCTTGTGGTTTCCAGCCCATGCTACTAAAAGCACTCAACATTTTTCCATCCTTTCTGTATTGTTCATCCAGACCTGGGGTTAATTATTAGAGAAATTTAAAAAAAAAAAAAACAAACAATAAAAAACCCCCAAAAAACAGCAGAGCAACCCAAAGTCTCTGCTTTCACCACATGAGCATTTTGATTTCATAACAGGCCACCAAAGCAATCTCTCCACCTGCAGTAGCTCATGCAATTACTGACAGCATTGAGAGGAAAACCTAGTGGTAACTTCTTCTTCTTGCTGCTCAAGAATGTCCAGGGAACACTAATGGACTGTTATTATTTTGCAAGAAACTCCTTTAGTGCATATTTTAATTGATTTGATTTTTAAAGGGAGTCAATAAGGCAGTTGTCACCCCATGCAGGCATCAGGTCCAAGCAGAGACAAGAGGTGAGTGGTGCTCAGTTATTGCCAAAGTTGAGATATGGGGCCTTTTTGTTTTATTCTCCATCTAAATTAGTTACTGCAAATATATTTCCCTGGTGGAAAAATTAGTTTCAATATTTATTTCCTACCTGACACTTTATTATTCTTTTATTGAGTGGAATGTGTGCTTTCTCTTTCAGAACAGGTTTTCATGCAGAGCTCGCTGCAACCTGCCCCCACTATTTCAGTTGATAAACTCATTGCAGGTACCTGTTACTGTTGGCTGTGCAGAATGAATAATTGTTTGGGGGCTGACATCTTGTCCAGCCTCAAAATTAAAGATAATGCGAGCATCCAGTTCAACTTGACTCAGGATGGAAAGAATTTCTTATTTCTTTTGTAGCCAAAATAAATAAATAGAAGAGGGCTGGGGGTCACCTAACACAGCATTCCTATGAATTGTCAGAAATGCTTCATTCAACTTTTTTTATTTATCATTTAATAATTTGTAGCAATGCTAGACTAAGGTGTCCTTTTGCACTGGTGGAGAGAGCGAGCTCAGTGTAAAAATACTCAAGTTCTTGGCACTATACATTTCAGGTGTTGTCCACTGCCTCTCTCCACCTGGTAGGATGTAGATGCTTGGTAATGTTCTGCATCTCCTTTTTTCAATCTCTCCTGCTTTCATCTCTCCACTGTGTATAAAGCATTCTAGGATGCATCAGAGAGGGGCTGGAGACATAGCCTTGAGGGCAGTGACTCCTGAGCACCAATGGACATTACTTTCTCCAGTTGCTGCCTCTCACAGGTTTCCACTATCTGGCTTTGTGTGGTTGGGACATTCAATTATTGCTGAAGCACAAGTATGGTGGCCCCAGGTCCATGGCTCCATGAAACTATTTGGCTACCTGTGTAATTTTTACATTTGCTACCCTTGAGGAAATTTAAAGTAAAGCCATTCCCACTCATGGTATGGCTCAAAGAGGAGAGAGCAAAACACTTCCCTATGTTACTTCGCAGCCTCTCCATTAGGAATGTCAACTGAAATTCCTACAGGGCAATGAAACTGAATCCTGGTCATCCACAGTGCTGCTGGATTGCAAGAAAATAGGTGTCCTTGTGTTGGCTTTGTGGAGGCTCCCATTGAAATGATGGTTCAGCCATTTCACAGAATCATAGAATTATCTCAGTTGGAAAAGACCCCTAAGATCATGGCATTAAACATCCAATATCATTCTCCCCTACACCCAAAAAAAAACAATTGTATCACCCACTAGAGCATGTCCTGATGTTCCTCATCTACATGGTTTTTAAATACTTCCAGGGATGGTGGCTCCACCACCTCCCTAGTCAGCCCATTCCAGGGTCTAATTACTCTCTCAGCAAAGACATTCTTCCTCAAACCTAGTCTAAAACTCTACTTGTGCTACTTAAAGTTAGGGACTCAACTCAGCTGTTTAAACAGAGGCAACAGGTGCCACTTGAGCACAAGCAGAATGTTCTGATAAGTCTCTGGTTGCTGTTCTCAAAGGAAAAAATGTCCCCTCAAAACTCAGCTCATGTCTGGCACACTCATGCTTACAACCTGCATCATCTCTGCTGGTAGCCAACAGCAAAGCTTAAACAGATGAATCAAGCTTTGTGTGGGGGAATCCAGAGCTGACACCATCTCATTTCACAGATTCATAGAATTGTTGCTCTTGCAAAAGATCTCTAAGGCCACTGAGTCCAACTGTCAACTCAGTAAAAAAATTTAAAAATTAAAAAAAATCACCATCTCGCTAGAGCGCATCCTGAAGTGCCTCATCTCCATGGCTTATAAATACCTCCAGGGATGTTGATTCCACCACCTCCCTGGGCCACCCATTCCAATGCCTGACTGCTCTCTCAGGAAAAAAATTCTTCCTCAGATCTAGTCTAAACCTCCCCTGGTGCAACTTCAGGCCAGTTCCTCTGGTCCTATCATTGCTCACTTGAAAGAAGAGCTCAGCACCCACCTCCCTAAAACTTCCTTTCAGGGAGTTGCAGAGAGCAATGAGGTCTCTCCTCAGCCTCTTCTTTTCCAAACTAAACATTCCCAATTCCCTCAGCTTCTCTTCACTGGGCTTCTTCTCCAGAGCCTTCTCTGAACTTGTTTCAGCAGCTCAATGTCTTTCTTGTAGTGAGGGGCCCAGAACTGAACTCAGCACCCAAGGTGTGTTTGGTTTCTGTTGTCATAGGCAGGGTTCAGTTTGCAGCTTATACCTTTGTTCCTTCTGTAGGTCTTGGAGGTTCCAGTGGGCAGTTCTTCCCTTCTGATGAAATGAACCTTGGACTTCAGGAGAACGATTGTTTATTTTTGCCTCTGTCACATTTAGGGCAAATAATTTTCTATTTGTGTTTGCCTTTTCCACTTCTCAGTAGTTATAATGTTAATAGCTTCATAGCATACTTTGAAATCTAAGTAAAAAAAAGGTAAGACTAATTATTTGATAGTGCTACAGTCTCATCATTAGGACTTGAAGTGGTTTAAATATCACATTGTAAGCCAAAACCACCTTCCTAATGCTGTGGCTGCACCTGTTCACTTGGATTCCAGGAATCTGGCTGCCTCTGTATCTATTTTGATAAATATCACATATTTTTGTGGTGACTCTTAAAAGTCATCCCTCATACATGATGGAAAAGGAACAACTCTTATGGTACTTGTCCTCAAAACTCATCGAAGTGGGAACCAAAATTATACTGATTTGCAAATAGCATTCAGGTATTTATAGTTAGAGTTGTAAAGTTTTACTAAGAGTAGTAGGAATAGTAGGAAGAGAGTTATATTAGGGAACATTTAGCAGAGAATGTTTATGATACAGCTTTCTCAGAAAATAGCAGGACAATATAATATTGTGAAGCATAACAGAGAGGCCTTTACATTAAGAATATAATCTATTTTCATAATGGAAATGTAAGAGTTTCTTCTCATGTTTTGGAGACTGAAATGTGTTTTCCTCCTCCCCGAGCTGATTATTTTTTCTCACTTTGGCATTTTATTTGTACTGTTTCTTCTTATACAATTTTATTCTGACATCTGGCTGCAAAATAAAAATGTAGCCTACAGGAAAACTTAGAATTGTGTTCCCTACAGTGTATCAGTCAGACAATAAAATAGCCATCACTATAAAAGTGTGCTTACAAAAGCTATTATTTGTAAATAGAAAGTTTTGTCACGGCTTTACATTCAAAGGAATGCATAGGGACAACTTTTCTGATGGTGTATGCTGGCTTCAGGATGGCTTTACCCATTTTTGTGAGCTCCAGATCTTTTTAGGAGGCCTCCTTTCCTTTCTACCACTTGTTCTAAACAGCTAAAAGTTGATCTCGTACTAAATTGGGCTTTGGTTGAGGGTCATCTGCATTGTGTTCATCCCACTGTTCCTTCTCATCCTGTGGCCAGGTGCACTGACCAGCTCATGATCTTAGTGATGTGCCTGTCAGGAATTAGGCAAGCATTTCTGAAAATAATGGTAATTTGGGCTTCAATGTCCTCTTATTAAAACTATATATAATGTATAATATATGAGAAGTCAGTGGGAGACTTAATACTGGTTTAGAAGCAGTTCCAAGATTACCATCACAAAATGTTCATACATTGATCTACTGTAGGCTTTGGAAAAGAACAAAAGCAGCATGAATACCTTCTTCCAAAGTGATTACATCCCTACAAACACTGCAGAGAAAAAAGCAGGCAGATCAAAGCACAGTTTCTACAAGAGATTCATTAAATAACTTATTTTAGCAGCTTTTCATGAGGCAAAAGAAGGAAAGGCTTTTGCCCTATTGCATGAAGAAGAACTTGCAGAAGAGAGGGATTGGTTTAAAGAGTTCTTTGGAGTTGGTAACCTTCTTTACCCACCTGATGGTGAGTAAATTTCTAGAATTGGTTGTATTTTAGTACTGCCATGCACTGAAATAGAACATGAACATACAGAATGAATGGCACCTAGGTGTGAGCTTACCTTTAGAGCCAGGGGAAGGAAACAAATACTTCCCAGGTACAACATATTTTGAATGGTCAGTTTAAGATGAAATGAGGCACAACATCTGTTTGCCTCCACTGATTCAGCAAAAGGATAGGTGACTACCCCAGATGGAGCTACCTCTGTTATTCTCTCAGTGGAAATGCATCTGGTGATGAAGTAAAAAATGGCTGATATTCATTATTGTAAAGTAGAAGTGACTAAATAAGACAGAAACCTAAATCTATGGTTTAACTCCTGTGTTCTTCTGGCAAAATCAGAGAAAGGGTCAGTTCAGCTCAGTGGTTGACGCACAAGTTGGATATCTCAAAGAAAGGCTCTCAGAGAAGGGCAACCAAGCTGGTGAAGGCTCTGGAGAAGAAGCCCAGTGAGGAGAAGCTGAAGGAATTGGGAATATTTAGTTTGGAAAAGAAGAGGCTGAGGAGAGACCTCATTGCTCTCTGCAAATCCCTGAAAGGAAGTTTTAGGGAGGTGGGTGCTGAGCTCTTCTCTCAAGTGAGAAATGATAGGACCAGAGGAACTGGCCTGAAGTTGCACCAGGGGAGGTTTAGACTAGATCTGAGGAAGAATTTTTTTCCTGAGAGAGTAGTCAGGCATTGGAATGGGTGGCCCAGGGAGGTGGTGGAATCAACATCCCTGGAGTTATTTATAAGCCATGGAGATGAGGCACTTAAGGATGCGCTCTAGCGAGATGGTGATTTTTTTTTAATTTTTAAATTTTTTTACTGAGTTGACAGTTGGACTCAGTGGCCTTAGAGATCTTTTGCAAGAGCAACAATTCTATGAATCTGTGAAATGAGATGGTGTCAGCTCTGGATTCCCCCACACAAAGCTTGATTCATCTGTTTAAGCTTTGCTGTTGGCTACCAGCAGAGATGATGCAGGTTGTAAGCATGAGTGTGCCAGACATGAGCTGAGTTTTGAGGGGACATTTTTTCCTTTGAGAGCAGCAACCAGAGACTTATCAGAACATTCTGCTTGTGCTCAAGTGGCACCTGTTGCCTCTGTTTAAACAGCTGAGTTGAGTCCCTAATTTTAAGTAGCAATGATGATGGTCTCTACCTGTGGTGTCTGTAGTCCTTTCATAGCCAGAGGAGATCTCACCATCGCAGTCCTTGTAGTCCTAAAAATTATTTCTCTATTTCTGTAGTTAAAAATGTTAGCCTTTGTGCTGCTGTTCATCTATTGACTCAGTTGAGTGTAACAAAAATTATATGTATTCAGCTCCCATGGCATTTGCTGCATGATGGTGTCTGCATCTTGCCCCTGCATCTCACAGGGCAAATGTGATCTCTGGGACAGTAACTCATGCACAGCTTGGGGTGTGTTGGGACCTGAGTAGAACTTAAACAAATACTGTATAACCCAACGTGCTTTTTATGTCACAAAGATGTTCTTTTGCTTACCAAGAAACTTTATGGGATAATGACATTTAAAGTGACTTTGAGGTCTCCACAAAGAAGATGCAGGTGCTGTGCAGTGTGAGATCTGTGCAGAAGATCATTGCAACCTATTTCATCTGTAGGTAACCCATCACAATTTATCTTGTCAAGGTTATATTTGTTGATTTTCTCTAAATTATATCACATAGTAATGCTCATTTTTACTACAGCTCAGATAAATCCATCTAATTCAATTTTCTGCCAGTAATTACTTGCTCATCTGATTCTGATCATGTGTATCAGGATAATTGCACGAAATGTCATCGAAGTTACACAAGTCCAATCAGGGTATCACAGATAATCCACAGAACATTTATTTCTTGACTGCTTGTACTCAGTTTAACCTAACAAAAAAAAAAAATGGAGATAATAGATCAAATTTACTAAATTGAATGCAAGCAGGCTGACCTAATAAGTTCTTCTCTTCCTAGCTCTTGATCTTGTTGAAGATTTTATACAGGGACAGTTTATATCTTCTGAGCGAAACATGACTACAGGACCCAAACAACACTTGGATCAGAAAGAGGAGCTGGACACAAGAGGTGGATATAGCAGAAGCAAAGAGGATAAATTATTCTGGAGGTATTTGAGATGGTGCAATGATTGAGGTGTTTCCAGAAAGACCTGCATGGTTTCTTCTAACGTCTCAAATCTGTTTTCTGCATCAGGACTCCAGCTGATGTTATAGAAGGTCAGAGATAGGCAGCTGCCCGTCCTTTGTGGTTGTCTCTGATAAGAAGAGGCTTGGACAACTATTTCAGGGCAATTGAATCAAACCTTTAGTGAGAAGAGAGGCATCCACAGAGCTGTCAATGAAAATCAAAAATCTCGTTTCCCCAAATCGTAGTAATTGCAAATTAATTCAATGCTGGGTTACTGATTGGATTTGATGACCTTAAAGATCCTTTACAACCCAGACAATTATGTGATTGGCAGTGGCTGCCTGTGTGCCTCCATCAGGACCACATTCCTGAGAAGAAAAGGCTCATAACATCTCTGAATTATTTACAAGCCAATTATTTACAAGCCAATGGCAGTTTCTGTTTTCTCTGTGGTTTAACATCCTAGAGCTCACATTCCCAGGTATTTCCATAGGAGCTGGGACGTGGTGTATCTGCCTTAACCACTGGCCTGCCTGAGCACAAAGGTACCCATCACCTGCAATATCCAAGGAGCTTAGGACCTACTGTCTTTCCTCCTGACTCTCTTCTTTACAAGTGAAATAATGATTCACCTTTGTGGTATATGGCAAAAATGAGTTAATGTTTGAGGAGCGTTTTAATGATACAAACTGTGGTAAAAATGCTAAGTATTATTATTATTCTACTTTGTCTTCCACTTAAATATAAAGGGGGACTGTACAGCTCCTTTCCAAGTGTCTCCCAGGGGTGTTTCTCAAGCAATTATGTTGGCTGACACTGTCGAGCTTCAGAAAAGGGAAAAGATTCAGAGGCTGACCAATCAGCCCCTTTGCCAGCAGATTAATCTAATGACTTCAAAGCTATTCATTAAGCAGTACTATGAATTAATTACATAAATTAGCATGCTGCTGACAAGGCAGGGAAGGGAGGAAAAGATGGGAGAGGAGGCTGACAGAACACATGCTTCATTTGGTAAAGACAGTGGTTATTAGGAGCTGGGAGCTAATGAAGGAGACCAATCCATTAGGCACGTGTTGCTGTAAGGGACTGATTGCTTTCCCCTTCCAAAAATTGGCTGTTCCCCTGGTTACTGGGGGGATTATTTTTGTTCTAGCTTGTTGTTCCAGAGGTAACTCTGACACATGTAATAAGGAAGCACAGCGTGTGGAGAGAAGGAAGAAGGTGATAAACTTGATTCAGAACTGTTGCTGAAATCTTCCAAGCCCACATAGAGCAAGGCAGGTTGGTTTTGCATTAAAAAGACATGTGAGGAGGATTTTCTGCCTGAAACCCCTGTATCTGGGAGAATTACACACAGAACTATTGGAAACAGGAAGTTATTCAGTGAAAATTGTGAATGACAAAATCTGTTGGGCATGCTGGAACCCTGCCTTCCATTCAAACTGCCTGTCCAGAAGTAGCAAGATGCTAAGGTTCATTGCAGGCTCCTGTGAGCTTTGCAAACCTGGATCACTGCTAAGAGGATCAGATCCTCTTTGGAAAAACCTCACCAGAGCCCAGCTAGCTGCACTCAGACCCCATCTGTCCATACTGCTCTTTGGAGTTTGCTTCCCCCCCCCTCTGCAATAACTGAGATGTTGTCCCTACCTCAAATCCCAGAGCACTATAAAATCCTTCACTCATGTTTGGAGCCATTTTAATTTCAGATGGGTTAGCCTTGAGCTGTCAACATCATCTCTCCAGGCAGTGCTGAGCATCATTTCACAACACTACTTCTTTGCATGCTAACCTGAGAGAGGTTGAACAATAAGGTCTGATTTCAGTGTGTGTGGATGCAGGTTTACTCCTTTATCCAGGACTTTCTGGACAGTCCCAAGAGGATCTCCCATTCTAGTTTGGCCCAGAATATGTCTGCATAACTCTATGCATAGGCAAATCTCTTGGTTTTTTTGTTAGAAGTAACTTTTCCATCCATTGGAGTTGTTTCTGGGCATGCATTAGAAGGAGATGGGTTGAGTCACCTTCCATTGCTTGTCTGTATTGCAACATGGTTTGAGTAATCTTAAATTACAGGGACATTAATGTGTTGTTCAGCTCTTCAGACCTTTAAGTATACAGTTAAATTAAGCACACACTGAAATGCTTTTTGGAATTAGGAGCCTGACCCATCTCAGGCTGAGCTTTCTGCTGTAGCTTGAAATTAATAAAATCATAGAATGTTAGGAGTTGGAAAGGAGCTCTAGAGATCATTGAGTCCAACCCCCCTGCCAAAGCAGGATCCCCCAGGGCAGCCCACACAGGAACACATCCAGGTGGGTTTGGAAAATCTCCAGAGAAGGAGACTCCAAAATCTCCCTGGGCAGCCTGGGCCAGGGCTCCCTCACCATCTCAGAAAAGAAGTTTCTCCTCATGTTGATGTAGAACTTCTTATGTTCTAGCTTGTACCCATTATTCCTTTTCCTATTACTGGGCACCACCAGAAAGAGACTGACCCCTTCCTCTTGACACCCTCCCCTCAGATATTTATAGACAATAATAAGATCCCCTCTCAGCAATGCATTTTTGCCACAATCCATTCTTCCAGGTGGAGCTTGGGCACTGAAACTACACAAAACCTCCTGGTAAAAGACACTCTTAAACATAAGTCACACCTGCTGGAGCAGGTCCAGAGAAGGGCAAAGAAGCTGGGAAGGGATCCAGCACAAGTCCTGTGAGGAAGGGCTGAGGGAGCTGGGGGTGTTCAGCCTGGAGAAGAGGAGGCTCAGGGGAGACCTCATCACTCTCTACAACTCCCTGAAAGGAGGCTGGAGCCAGGGGGGGGTTGGGCTCTTGTCCCAGGCATCCATCAGCAAGACAGCAGGACATGGGCTTAAGCTCTGCCAGGGGAGGTTTAGGTTGAATATTAGGAAAAAATTGTTTACAGAGAGGGTGATCAGACATTGGAATGGGCTGCCCAGGGAGGGGGTGGATTCTCCACCCCTGGAGGTTTTTAAGAAGAGACTGAATGTGGCACTCAGTGCCATGGGCTGGGAACCATGGTGGTGGTAGTGAATCAAGGGTGGGACTTGATGATCTCAGAGATCCTTTCCAACCCAGATGATTCTGTCATTCATTCTGACATATTTTATGGCCACCTATCTGCTTGGTGTGTTTGATGCAGCTGCTCGCCTAGCAGAGGGATGCACATTGCAGGAACATCATTTCCTTGTCATTATGAGACTGGTGTTAGTTACAGAAGTATTTTGCACTCTCTAAAGAAGCAAATAGTCTTTTACTCTGCAGTTTTATTAGCACAGAGGGAGGAATCCTGAATCTGGTATCTATTCAAATGTCTTCCAAATTTCCCAGAAAGATGTTTTGATTTAAAAAGGAAACCAGGTAGGAGAAGGTGAGTGTGGTTAAGAGAGCAGACCTCCCTACTGTTTCAGATGCCTAATTATATTTTCAGATGATCCTGGCCTGATGGATCACCAAGAAAATCCATTATGGCAAATATGCAGCTGCACAAATGTAGACCAACTGACTTTTCATGTTGCAATAAGAATGCAGCAACATCAGAAGCTACCAGAGCATCATTCAATTTGGGTACTCGATGAAGCAGCTTTGTGAAACTATTGAACTTCAGAGAGGATATTTCTGTTCTTCACCACTGAAGTAGTTTGGTGGATTTGTTATTAAACAAGAAAAAAAAAATACAAACAACCAGGCTAGAGTATCTTGCTAACTCCAGCTACCCAGGGATTATGCAGAGCTTGCTGTATTATGCAGTTGTTCTTTTGCATATTTCATTGACTCGGAGAGAAGTATTAAAATCTGTCATTTCCATATTGCCAGATTGTCATACACTCTCCAATGATTGTACCCTCTATTTTTTATGATCTGTAAATTTCCACACTATTTAAAAAGACAATTTGACTGCCTTAATGCCAGAAAAATCTCATAGCGTATTTTTTTCCTCAGCATAAGAAAGGTTATTTTTATAACTAAAGACCTATCATTAAAATTCACTGAGCACCTTCCTCTGCCATTGCAGATAAACACTGAGCTTAACAGTTTTGAGCCCTGAAAAAAAAATAAAATTACTAAATAAAATTTCAAATCTGCTCCCAGGAAGCCCTCAGTAAATATCATGTCACCATGGACTGCCACATTAATAGACAGTGTGACATAAAACTGTGAAGTCTATGATATGTCTATACCCTTTGCTTTTGTATGTCACAATGTTTAGTTACTCACCACTAAGGAACTCAAAAGATTCTTGAAGTTCATTAAGCAGGACTTTACACATCTTACAGATGGGGAGGTACACGAAGGAGACGCAGTGCCTGGAGGTGAGGAGCTCCTCCACTACACCTCTTGGTACTCATCTAATACCTGCCTAACCCACATCCAGCCCAATGGCCTCCAGATCTGATAAAAAATAAGAATTAATTAATGAGGGTGAATGAGGCAAAAGGCTTGATAAGAGGAAATTAAAAATTTGTCAAGAAAGAGACACATACGTGAACGTTTTCCTACGATAATAATAATGGTGGGAATTACAAGTGGATTTTTCAGTTCCTTTTTTAAGGCTCAGTGTTAATATGTCTTCGAAATGAAGTGCCCTTAGACTTACACAAAGACTTGATGTTATGGGGACAGAACTGCAGTGGGTGCCCTAAAGCAGCTATTCTAGGGGGTTCTGCCCATTGCCCATCACCCTCCCTTTCTCTACAGTTTATAAGCCATAGCAGAAATGCATCTTGAGACACAATTCTGGAGTTATGCTCTAATGCTTCTGCCAAAAGACTTTTCATGGAAGAAAACCACTAAGTACACACTCCTGGAGGACAAGTATTGCTCTCATGAGATAAGCAGTGTGGGTAAGAGAGAAAATAATATCAAAATATTCATCATGTTTTGGGAGCTACTAAACTCTTTACAGTGATGTGTTCCTCTGGCATGGTTGAAAACACGTGGCAGGGCTCTGAGCATCCTTCTAAGCAAATGTCAGTGGAAAACTTACTCCTTTTCTGCTATAAAAGAAAAAAAGTTGCAGAGTCAGAGAACAATGTACCCATTCAAGCTCTTTTAGGTTTTCATTAGTTCCTAATGAAAGCTTTGCAGATGGAGGAGGCAGCAATTAACAATTAACAGCAATTAACAATTATCCCTTCTGCTTGCTTCCTGCTGGAAAAGGGAGACAATTAAAGTCTCTTATTCTGTCCTTCCTCTCCTCCCACTCTACCTTGGGAATTATGTTATCAAGGAATAATTTTATTTAGTAAAGTACCTGCTTTTACTTGAAGTAAATAGTTACTGCCTTAGGGCCTGGTTTTTAGAGATGCCTGAAGATAAAGCTGAGTATTTCCTTCTAAAAATTTTTAAGGTGCTTTTCTGTGTCCATAAATATGTAAAGAGTTGACCCTGACTTAAGAAATAAGAAAGAACAGAGGAATGGGTCAAGGCACAGGGAAAAGAAGATGGTGAGTGTCAAAGAAAAAGGGAAGGACTGGATTTGATTTATGAACTATACCCAAGAAAAACAAGTTTTACTGCCAAGCCCACATCCAGCCAGTCTTTCACTGTTGGAGGTCCCAGGTGTGTATTTGGGATGAGGTGCTGATCTTCAAGCTGTCTACCAGTATTAGAGCACTGTGCTGCTCTGGAAGTTAAATCCCACTTCTAGTGAGGCTTTTGAGGTTGGTTGAGCACTTCCCTGAAACACCTCTGTGCAGCTGAAAATCTAGGACAGAGCTGCCTGTGAATGGTGATCATATAGATATAAGAAAACAAATTGTAGAGTTCAATGTAACATGTCTAAGGAACTGAACAGGTAAAAAAGAACAATAGATGGGACAATAAAAGAAACCTGTTTCTGCTAGGCATGAATCTGTGATGGAAAGAGAAGTTAACAGCTGCCCAAGAATGAAGTGAATGTGAAAAGGAGTTACATGCTTAGGAGATAATTAGAAGACCTAAGATGATGACTGGCAGATAATCAACTTGAACTGAAGTCCTTTTGAACTGGATGTTAGGACAAGTTCTCTACAAATGGTGCTGAGACTGTGATGCTTTCTTTCTGCATGAGGGCAGAAGCTCTTATTAAAGGAAAAAATATCCCTGAGGATGGTATCAGAATGGGAGACTTCAGCATCCCAGGTGCATACTGGGAGATAAAAAGCTGCTTTTAAGAGCTGATCCCAAGTATCTTTGATGTGATGTTCACTGGACAGAAAGTGGTGAGGCTGCCACTGAAGGAAGAGCAGATTTGAAAGAGCTTGTGGTCAAAACAAGCCTGCATTAGGGTGATTCAGTTTCTTTTAAGCCGGAGCATGTATCAGAACTGGTCTGCAATGAACACTTGATTTCAGAGGGGCCAAGGTTTCTCTATGTCACATATGCCAAAACTACTTGGAAAGGAAATAGGGAAAAATAATAGGACTCCAAAGTCAACTAAATCAATTTTTATCCCCAAAGCAACTTTGTCATGAGATTTCTCTGGCTTTGGGTTTCCAAAATTTAGATACTTTGACTAAGTTAGTTGTTCCTTGGAGACATTTGTCTCCCCTTGCTATAAAAGACAATTCATCCTGTCCTAGGTAATGGTCTTAAATAGAAGAGATGAACTGCCCTCTGGAGGTGCTCTCTCCTTCCTTAGCTGCAGAAACAATTTAGATGTGGTGCATACGCCTGAAGAGCTAAAATGAAGTGATATTGATAGACTGCAGTGGGAGGAAAGGAGAAACCTACAAGGGTCAGGGTGTCAGGAATTACAGAATAAATTAGCAAAGCAAACAACATCTCAAGGTTATGAACATTCAGAACAGAGTAAGAACAGCTACAGAGGTAATTTTGGGAGTATTTGTAAAATAGATACGTCACCAGAAACAGCAGCCACTAATAAACCAGCTTTTAATATAGTTGGTAATATCAGATACATCTGAAGGTATCTCCTGACCCTGCAGAAAATGCCTCAACACTTCTTCCAAAACTTCAGAGTTCAGAGAGCAGTCTGGGGCCTCAAACTTTGTGTATGTGACTGGATGGTTACAGAGTTGTGTTGGTGAAACTCCCCAGGTTTTTTGGGGGGAGATGGGACAGAGAAATGACATTTTAAAACCAGAAAGATTTTTTTTTTAATGGAGCAAAAATATAGGAAGTTAAGGTTTCATCCAACTGAAAAGTGTGGATAACTGGTGACAAAACCAAAATGAGGTCAGGAGAGGAAGACTGGTGAGCTTTTATGGAGAAAACATGGATCTGTCAGCAGAATGCTCTGGACTGGTGAGATCTAAATCAAACTGACTAACCATGGAATTACTTGTTTTGGTCTCAGAAACATCTCTGCATGTCTCTGCATGCAAATTAATTAGCTCAACTATTCAGTTCCTCACCTCCATGTGGTTTCTTTGCTTTGCTTCTTTTATGTCTTCGAGGCATGGCTTTGAAATACAGAGTGAAATCATTTAGTTAGGATGGAGATCTTCTGTATGTGGTCTGGTGGTGCTTTGCTCATGGACACTTGAGTGCAAGGTGAGTGGTGTGAGACAAAACAATTCTTCCTCCCTGTATGTGGCATGGAGAGATGTCTGCCCTTGTCTCTAGGACTATGGCAATTCCCATACATGATTTCATTGTAAATCCATGTGCAACTGAACAAGATGATTCTTTCTTCCTTCCCCTCCCAAATGCTTGTTCCCACCCACCCCATAATGCTGAATGAAGACTTCAGGCATCCAGGCAGATAGATAGATTGGAAAAATGAGCCAGCTGAGAGATAGGATGGCTTTTTAATGTGTTAGTCTTTAGCTAGATGAATTTTGCAACTGCCAAAATACTGATGCCAGCCCAAATCAGAAAGGAGAAATGACACAGGGAGAAGATGGCACCACTCACTGAAGCAGGAAGAATGTGAACACTAAGGTGACAGTGTAACCTTGGCCTGTGGGTTATATGTGTTGAGTTGCTCCATGTTTACTACAGACCACAAACCTATTTGTAGGCAGCTATGACAAGTTCACACAAGGTCATATCAACTCTCCTTCTCCTACAAGTTCCATGCACCTCTATGCTCAGAAACTGCCAGCTTGTTTACATCCAGAATGGACTGGGTGACTCAGGAAGAGATATGGTTTAATAACACAGTGTGTCTCACTAATACTGATCTGAGAATGTAAGAGATCTTCTGTAATTAATCTTTTAGAAATAGGCAATTAATACTCCAAAGGCTATAATTTATATAGCTCCTGTCAACTTTATCATCCAGATCAGAGGATAAAAGATTGGGACTGCAAGGATCTGAGAAGGAAGCAGCCCACAAATCTTCACTGCAAGATCAGCAGTGAGAAAACTAGCATTAAACTGCTCATTAATCTTAGAGGAACTGCCTGGACCAGTGTGGCTGTCATGAATTCTTCCAGAGTTAGAAAGAAAAGATGTGTGGACCTTGATTTTCCCACTAAGGCTCATGGAAGCCCACATGCAGATGTCTGCAAGTGTATCAGTGTCTGTGATTGCATCTGGTCCAGGCAGTCGTGCTCTGCAAGCAGATATCCAGGTGGGACTTGAACAAATAGACTCAACATAGGTGTCTACCACTGTCTGAGGAGACTTCAAAATGCCACTTCTAACTGCTCCTTCGAGAGGCTGTGACATTTCCTTGGATTTGCCATCCCATTTAATGTCTTAGATGTCCTCAGGTGATCACTAGCTCCAGCCTTGGCTGGAGTCAAGTGAGATGCTCTCTGCCCAGGCACCTGAAAATTAAATAATACTTAATATAGTGCTGCCCTGCTCTGTCTTTAGTCACTGCAAGCCTCTGGCCACAGGTTACCAGAATGACCCAGACTTCCCTGTTCTCAGCTCACATAATAAAAGCTTGCTCTGTCCCTTCTGGAGTCAGAAGGGATGAGATGTCTCAAGAAAATGCACAACTCTGGATACTATCCTCAAGCCTTTTTTCTCTACAATCCCATCAGCTGAACATTCTTTTCCCTGCTCTTTTCCACTTCTAGTTACATCTTAAAACCAGGGTGGTCATCACTTGGTGCAATACCTAAGGGAGGTGCCACCAAGCTGCAGGCTGAGATGTCAGCTCTTCAAACTCAGATTTCCACCAGTACTGAGCCTGCAATCTGAGATGTTGTCTAGGAAATGTTTTATGACCATTTCTTTTCAGTTCTGTATTCTCTGAAACATCACCAAATTTCATCATTATATTAAAACCTAAAGACCCTTTCTTTCCATTTCTAAAAATTCAGCAAAGCATCCACTGGATTTTCTGAACCAAACCTGCCCTCTCATGCCTGTCAATAACATCAATATCTCAAAACATGCAGCAAATATTTCTTTATCTCCCATCCCTAATGCTCTTTCAGTAAAAATTAAAGATAGATTTGTCTCAAATAAGTTAGAATTTAGAATGTCTTTTCCTATTCTACATTAAGAGACTCATCTTCAAAGCAATCTGCACAAATCCCATTAACAGCAATAACAGAATTTGTGTAAGGAACTCCCCAAACACCACTTGGAACATTAAGCTCTTTACTTAATTCAATATCAGATAAAAAACGATCTAAGGAAATCCAAAGACTTGATATTATGGTTTGTGTTTCACAATGGGCTGGAGACACACACAGAGACACTGCAGCTTAACAGTTGTAAATGGAAACAGAAAGTCTGTTTCTTATTAAAAGAATTTAAAAGGAAGGAAAAAAAAACCCAAACCAAAACAAACAAACAAGCAAAAAAAAAAAAAAAAAAAAAAAAAAAAAAAAAAAAAAAAAAGAACTAGAATCCCAAATAGAACTCTGAAATGCCTGTGCAATAGCAATTCCATTCCCAGAGCAGAAATAAAATGCTGAAACAGATTTCTGAACACGTTGCCTATCTGGTTTCAGAGGAATCATGGCAGAAACCAATATCTCCTACTTCTAGGTGCATCATCCATCAGTCTGCAGTTGAATTTCTAGCCTCTTCTTCACTTCTTCACTGTCTCCTTCTTGTCCTGTTGCCTGTCCCACCAGGCAAGAGGCATCCTGGCTCCCAGCTTCTTTTAAGTCAAAGCCAAGACTGTCTTCACTTGGTATGGACCAGACCCTTTCATCACATGCATCCCAAGCTTTGGTCATTGCTGCATTCATACCTTTTGGTGAGGACCTTCTTTGAGATCCTTTTCCTCATTGACAACAAATATTTGGCTTGGATCAGTCTCTTTCCACCCCACCCTCCCATAGCTGCTGTGTCCTCTCCCAGACATTCAGATTCCATGCTATAATGTTATGACCAACCTATTTCCCTCTTAAGGACACAGTGTTCTCAGCCACCTGAAGGAGAGGGAAGAATTTACATTGAGTTTTGAGGTGCATTTGAGACCCTTGAGCTGGGAGAATCCTGTGTGATCTGCAGAAACCTCCTGGTCTGCCTCAGCAGTTCAGCGTGCTAAAAGAGGGCAACAGGACTTTCCCACTGGGAAGAGGTGTATGAATTTATTTCAAGTTCTTGGAAGATATTCTCATTATTTTATTTATTGCTTGTAATAACATGGTCTAAAAATTAAGCCAAGCTCCAAAGCAAAAGCAGTTATGCGCTGCTGGACCAGCACAGAACACAATGAGGGAATTTTCCTTCAATTAAATGATATTTCTGAGCTTTATTTCAGCCTAATGTAGGTCATTTGAGGCAGAGAAGTCCTCAGATGGTATCTGAGGTCCCAGGTCTTCTCTCCTCTTTTTTTTTTTTTTTTTTTCCTGTCTCTAATATCTACATGATGGAGCATGAAAATGAGGTCCCAAAGCCTGGCAATCAGAAGCAAGGTGTTGAGGCATTGTAGCTGGGGACATGCTGTGCTCCAGCCTTCCTTAGCTAGGTAAATTTGTGCTGGGGAGGCTGTAAAGTAGAAAGCTGCACTGGTAAAATAAAATTAAGGTCAACCATAGATCCAGGAGCTCTTTGCACGTGTTCTTTGCAAACTCAAGCTGAAGGATTTAGTTTGGACATTCAAGGGACCTTCCAACTATGAACAAAAGTCAACTACAGAGCAACCATCACATTTTGAAGTGGAGATGTCCCCCAGCACACTCCTTCCTAGAGACATGGGTGCTCTCACTTTAAACCAGTGGGGACAGGATTCCCAAGTGCTGCAAGATCTCTCCAGGTCTCGGTGCCAAGTCCCTGGAAGTGACAGTAACACTTTCCTCCCCTGAAAAGCTCCTCACCTTTTGCTAGGTCCCATCATGAGCAACTTCTGATTGTCTTGACAGGGAACATCTCCTGGGTGCTCTGCATGTGTGGGAAGGTTTATGGGCACAAATTCACCCTTCTGTATGCCCAGCTGATACACATGGAAGTACAGAATGGGCTTTCCAACATATGGGAATGTTTCACACCTAAAATAGGAGCAGCAGACTCCAGAACCAGCACTCACCAACAGTAGTTGCTCCACGTTTGACTTTGCTATGTCAATCAGCTGCAAGAATTTCACAGAAATGGGTGGCTGCTGTCTGGGCAATGTCAGCAAGGGGACCAGAGTGATGTCCTTCACTCCTGTTGGGGGGGAAGGAGAATCATACATGACAGAGCAATCTTCACCTAAACCAAGAGGGCTGTAACTTGCTCTCTGCAATAGCCCCAGTATGATAAAGCTGTTGGGTGCAGAGCTGTGCATGTGACTAAGAGCCTCAGGCATGGTCAGCAAGACTGACAAAATGAAGCTGATTTGGGGAAAGGAGTTCAAATGGTGCCTGCAAATTCAAGTACAAGAAAGCTTCACTTTCTCATACGAGTAAAGTTAGGAGAACTACTGCTGTTCAGTTTTGTGGTGAGGGGAATGAAGACCCCTGGAGTGGAGGTAGGACCTGCTTGCTTCATTCTTTCTCCTCCTATTCTTTCTCTTGCTATGAGCAGACTCGCTGTTTACATGAAAAATTTCCACTGATTCTTATGGATATTCTTTTAGGTTTACATGTTCTAACAAGGGAGTCTTAAAAGCTCTGTTTGGGCCACAGGAGATTGTTGTTAATCCTGGGTTGAGTCACGAAAGTGTTGATGTCTTTTCCTGGGAAAAAAAGAGGTTCCAGAAAGCCATCCTCTTGGAAATCTTACCTAGAACAGGATTATCAAGACCTAAGAATGCTTTCAAGAGTGAAGGGGTCTTCCTAGCTCTCCTTCTAGCTAGTAGTTTTCCTCTCTAAAGGAGACTATATTTTCATACCTGGAAGGAATGCACACTCAAGCATTCCCATCCCATGTCCATCATACCCTAGAATGCCATGGAAGAGTGCCCAATTAATTCAGAAACACTTGAGACTGACTGCTGATCAAAGCAACTCCTTCCACAACAACTCTGCCCTGACTCACCACCAAACCATTAGGTATGGATGGGCAAACCCTACTGTTTAGCCCTTGCAGCTTTGGTTCTGACCTCCTTCAGCCAGCATGGGTGGGCATCAGTGGGCCACCAAGATGTGTGGGCCCAAGTCAGGAATACTGTATTAAAAAACTTTATTTCCAGAGATGACCTATCCACAGACACAAGTACAATGATGGCAGCCCTAGGTGTGCCAGGCAAGTTGACTGCACTATCATAAAATCATAGAATGGTTTGGGTTGGAAGGGACATTAAAGAACATCCAGTTCCAACCCCCCTAGCATGGCCAGGGACACCTTCCAGTAGACCAGGTTGCTCCAAGCCCCATCCAACCTGGCCTTGAACACTTCCAGGGATGGAACATCCACATTCTCCCTGTGCAACCTCTTCCAGTGTCTCACTGCTTCCTAATGTTTAATCTAATTCTGCATTCTTCCTGTTTAAGAATGTCCTTATCACTCCATGCCCTTGTAAAAAGTCCCTCTCCAGCCTTCCTGTAGCTCTTTCAGTTACTGGAAGGTTCTCTAAGGTCTCCCAGGAGCCTTCTCTTCTCCAGGTTGAACAACCCCACCTCTCCTAGCCTGGCTCCATAGAAGAGGTTCTCCAACCCTCTGATAGTCTCCATGGCCTCCTCTGGGTTGCTCCAACAGCTCCACATCCTTGTTTTGGGGGCTCCAGGACTGGACACAGGACTGCAAAGAGGGTGACACCAGAGCATAGCAGAGGAGGAGAACCACTTCCATCAACCTGCTGGCCACATTTCTCCTGCTGCAGCCCATATGCTCTACCTCCCCAAGTAAGGACTTAGGATGGAAATTACTCTCAGGAGTTGCTTACTTCATATATAATCCATCTTAACTGTGAATTTTCTGCTTTTGCTTTTATTAGCTGCTACATTAAGCACGAGTCATCTCCAGCTTTTCAAAATGAATTGGCCATTCAGCATTGCCATCAGCTCAGTGGTGTTGCTGGGGCATATTCCACTTCATCATCCAAATGCCATCAGTTTTTTCCTACGCTGCAGAAGTGCTGAGGAATCACTTGTTGCCGGAGGTCTCATTTTGACACCCGTCCAAAGGTCAGGTCAAACAAATGCCAAACAGGGATAAGATTTGTTAATTAGTCCTGCCTTATTGAAGGGAAACGCTCAAGCTGACACCTCAAGGTGTCCTGCAGCACTGTTTTTCTCTGCTTTTAAGATTTTATGACTTATTAGAGAAGACAGTGTAATTACAACTTCGGCTGAGATGCGGTTTGAAAATCAACTTAAGGTAATTGAGTACAGACACTACAGCAAGAGGTGTAGCATCCTTCAGCAAATATTGCAGCAGTGGAGGGACTTTGAGAATCATTAAATTTCATTAAAAGGCATGAATCTGGAAATTAGAAAAGCAGTAACAACGCTAAGAAAAGTAGCAGTAACGGCAGCAATATGGTTATTAAAACAATATTTGTCTCAGAAGTCTGTCTAAAACCCCTAGGAATTACTATTTTTTTTTCCCTCATTCTGTACACAGAAAAGAAAGATGGGGTTACCCAAGAGATCTGAAAATCCAAATTTATTTTTGTGTTTTCTTTTATGGGTTAGTTGACAACATGTTGGTGTTCATACTGCTGCTTACAGGAGTGCTTGATTGTGTCCACAAATCAGGTGAAGTATCTAAAAATCTTGCCCAAATTAATTGTGCATCAAAACCTGCAACATTAAAATTGGAGGGGTCTTCAAACTCCTGGCCTGAGATGTCAGAAGCAGGGTTGGTAGGTCTTTCTTCCCTACAGAAGTTATATATGGTAACTCTATTTCATGTGTTTCCCTTTTTAATTTCAAGCAGCTCAGTTGGAATATCTTTGCCAGCATTTTACTAAAATCACTTTGCATCAGCTTCTTAAAAAATCAGCTCTTTGCATACCTCTGAGAATGTCTTCCCTGAGCAGGGGCAGAAATTTAAAAACCAGTGTCTAACCTTTGCATTACTTTTAAATGACTATGTAGTAAGCTGCAGGGAGACACAGAGTTTTATTTTCAGCTCTGGATTCTGTGTAATATTGTAAAACATTCAATTGTTCTTTTAGTTTTATTTCACCATCAGGCTTAGATCATAATTATTTCCTTGCATAAATCCTTCCCATTCTCTACATCACTTTTCAGTGAGGACTTCTGTGGTCTAGCAAGCAACACATATCATTATCCATTTGTCTGTTGCTTTATTTTTAGGGCTGTTTCAGCCAGGTCACTTCTCTATCTGCACTTTTTATCATTCCCAAGCATGGGCTGTGGTTCTGGTTGTATTTTAGCCAGTCTCAATAAACTAAGAGAAAAAGAGAAACAAGGAATAATATTGGTTATCCTCTTTCTTTTGCTGAAACCATAAGAGATATCTGAGTGGGATTGATGGAGCAAAACCAAAATAAAGGTCATCTGAGTTCCTGTTAGCTAAATCTGTAGACTTGGTGCTCCCTTTCTCCCCCACACACCAAAAGATGTGATGCTGCTGTCTCAGGGTGGGTGCCATCCCCTTCACTGGGGCCCAGGGGATGGGTGATGGGACCAGTGGCAAATGCCCAGTAGCCAAGCTAGCCTAACAAATAGAGACTTTCTGGACGTAACTCAGGATGCCATTGAGAGGTCTGAAAGGGGAGATGACTTGCTTTCAAAGCTGGAACTCACTGATGCTCCTCAACAGAGCCTGCAACTGCAAAGAAACTTATATAAAACACATAAGAGGATTTTTTTTTTGGGGGGGGGGAGGGGGAAACATTTCATTATCTCTGCAGCCCACCTCTGGGACTCCACAGATAGCTCTTTGCCACTGCTGCAGGATGTGGCAAATACTGCAGCAGTGGCCAAGTTTTGGTTTTAATGTCCCTTACTCCATGTGGTGTGGCCCTCCTGCAAGTCCTGTCCTACCATCAGCAGCTCCTCTCATCCTGCCTTTCACCCTGCCACCTTTCACTCTCCTAAAATGTCCTTAGATGATCATGTCCTTTCTCACCCACCAGCTTTCTTATTTCATGTTCTACCTTCTCTGGAAAGAAACTACAGCCAAATAAACCCAAACCCTGCAGCTTGACACCCATGGAAAGTTGAGCCAGGGAGGTTGCATTGCTCCTCTCTGGAGGTTCAAGGGCTCAGAGGCCAAAACTGTGGTCCAGACAGCTTAGGTTCATTCATCAGGGTGAAGGATGCAGAGCATATAGATATGGAGACACAGCTCTGCTTGGACAGGAACCTGCACTGCCTGGGAACTCACCCCATTTTGTGTCCATTATGCTCTGAGGAACCCCAGCTCATGTCTATCTATGCCCATCCATGTTAGACTGAGCACTGGCTCAGGTTTACTCTCAGCATCAACCTAAATGAAGAGTCCCAACTTTTCTCAATGTCCTCCAAAAAGAGAAGCAGGTCCCTAGAGTGACTTGATGTGACCAAGCTAAAGCTTCCTGCAGGGGACAAAACAGGAGCCTCCAGAGATGCCTCTCGAAGTGTCTAACACTACAAGGGACAAATCCAGCCCAGCATGTCCTAGAAGATGCAGGAGGTCACTCAGGATGGAGACAAACTGGGAATAGCAGTGAAGCCAAGCAGGTGGCTTTCTCACATTCCCTCCTCAGGGATGAACAAAATCCATCAGAACACAACCCTCACTGCCCAGCCAAACAAAAACTACCCTGGAGAGACAGCGAGCTATGATTTATTGTTACTTTATTAACAATGTGGCTTACAACTGTTCCAAGTAAAAAGGGGATTTATTTTGTTTTGAATAAAAATTAAAATATAACTCTGAATATAGATTTTCACTTATTTACATGAAAATATATATACAGAATAGAATCTTACAGCAAACTAACAACATGCCCTTTGCCCCGTGAACTTTAAAAAGTAAAAACACCAGCATTGATTGATTTATATGTATATATATACACATACATATACACACACACACATATATACATATATATATACACACATAGGTATTCCTAACACATCAAAGGGATTATATACACAAAACTTGAAGCAAATCTTCAGTACAAACTGGAATGCAAAACAAGTCAAACCCTTCCAATGTGCAGCACCACGAAAGAAATGAACCTGCTGGTTGTGGAGCTAATTTCTGTTCAGTAAGAAAGATTTAAGTCCAACCATGGTACATGAGAAAACTCAGCTCCCCTCAAAGCCTGCTCTTGAAACTTTCACCTCTGTTGGGCCACACTTTGGCTGTCCCTGCCATGATACCTTTCCCAGGTGAGGGTTTTCTAGCAAGCAGGTCCCTCAAGGGGAAGGCTGCTGGAATAATTGCATGTGTCAGCACATCCTGACCTGGGTTGTTGCAACAGGGACTGGAAAATTTAATGCACACATTTATAAGCAGATATAACCATAGAATCACAGAATCTTCATGGTTGGAAAGGACCTTGAAGATCATTAAAGTCCAGCCACCAATCCCACACCACCATAGCCACTAAATCATCTCCCAGAGCACCACATCTGCCTATTTCCTGAACACCCCTGAGAATGGCAACTCCATAATAAATATATGCAGGAACCTCCCTGGGCAACTGGTTCTAATGCTCCACGACTTTCAGAGAAGAAATTTTTTTTCCTAATATCTAATCTGAACCTCCCTGGCACAACCTGAACCCATTTCCTCTTGTCCTATCTCTAGTCTCTATCTTCAGTGAGAGCAGAGCAGCAAAAAGCAGGTGGGGTGACTTGGGAATGAACATTTTTGTCCCCTCATGTGGTAATACAGAGCCAAAAGTTTTGTAGACCCATAACCTGAACTCAGGGCAGTGTCACCTTCTTTCTACATGAAAAACCTCAAGTTTTAGCCCCTAGAATTTCCTATGGAGGTCTAGAAGGTGCAAGAAATTCCACCAAACCCAGAAGATGCACAGGAGCTGGATACAAGGAAAAAAGACTGATTATCCCTATTATCCAGCCAAGCAGCCTAGAATCAACTGAGCCAAATCTCTGGAAAACAAAATATGAACCTTTCAGCATTAATAGCTCCGAGTGTCTTGCCAGCTTCATTCCTTCCCCTGATGGGGCTATGAAAAAAGCTTCAAAGAAGCCTTAAGGAATGGTGGTCGTGGACCACAAGTGTGCCTCTCTGTTGTGAGAGGTGCCTTCTCTGTTCTCAAGCCCAGAACTCCAATCTCTCCCCTTCTCTAAAGCTATCCCTCCCCTCTCCCACATCCTTGGCAGGCAGCAAGATGAGGAGTATCTGTGGCTGGGTAGCCACATGGCAACTGACCTACTGCATTCATCTATTGGTGCTATGTGACCTACACAGCAACAGCATCACTGGAAACATCAGTCCCTTCACAGTGAGCTGTGGAGAACATCTTCAGTTGTCTTCTTGTTCAGTCTCACCTGACTCCACTGCTTGCCAACAGAACCACCTCGTGGTCATCTCGAGTGTGATGACAGAGAGAAAGGTGTTCTACTGGTATATTGGGACATGGGGCATTGAAGGCTGGAGGAACATGAGAGCTTTTTCAAAGTAAGAATTAACATAAAGGGCTAAAACAAGAGAAAGGCCACAAGTATTTAAATGTATGACCCCCCCCACGTTGTTTTTTTACAGTTCATAAGTCATCTTCTGCCAGAAAAACCCAGTACATGGCACCAAACCATGGCAAAATCATTCCTCTTCTGTAAGACAGCTGACACCTAAAGGACTATTAGGCTGTAAAGCTCTCATCCTTGATGACTGGATCACATTCTAAATACAGCCATCAAGATCATTTGCACTTCTTGCTGGGGTATTACAGCAAAGAATAAATGAGAATATGAAATATTTCTGCTCCTTTACTGGGAGTCCATAAGCACCACTGGACACAAGCCCTCTCTTGTTAAATCCAGCAGATTTCAGCTGGATTTTGGCTTGTTAGGAGAGAGAGGTGTTTAAATTTTATGTTAATTTACTGCACAATTTTTTACTTCTAAATGAAAACATTTGGTGAATGGGTCTACAGACCACACATCTGTGAGAGCTCTTCCACTAACCCAAGTTACTTCTGGATTAAATCCTGAGCAACAGATTCCCTTAGTTCTGGGTCAGCTGATGTGACAAAGAACATTACTGAGGGGAAAAGATGCATACATCCATATTTTTAGAGTTTTTACACAAATATACTGCATAAAGCTTTTCCAAAACTCCCATGATAGGGGGAGGGGTACCTGTTGATTGTATCTGAGTTAAAAATCTACAGCCACGAGGAAAAAAAAATACTAATGCTTAAGATGTTTCATATTTGCATTACGATGAAAATATTTCCTAGAGTAGGGAATCAGCTTTGTAATCCCAAGCAATGGAAAATTATACAGCGTGACATATCTTAGCACCAAAATGGAGCCCTTAAGAGTGTATTTATCTGCATGTAATAAATCTGGTTTTAATGGTGTACAGTTGCAGCATGTTCTTCTTTTGGCACTTGAATTTGGAAATGGGAGGCACAGCCTGAGTTCATCATTTTCCAGACACAACGTACCAGAAAACCAAAAGGATCTGGAAGTGCCTTGACAGTACTGAGATGACACTGAGATGGCACTGCAAGTCTGCTAAATTCACTTTAGTGCCCTGAAAAGATCAAGGCAGGCTTTTTAGGTTACCAAATGTTGATTATGGGAGCTGACACAGTCTGGTTTGCCTCCAAAGAGCTGAGATGGTGAGGATGCTCCACACCACACAACTGTTGACTACAAAGTGTTTAAGGTTAAAGCCAAGGAATGGTGAGTTTCCAGTTTAAAGTACATTAGTTGATTACCCAGAGTGAATTATTAATGGGTTTTAGATGTCCAACTTTGTGAGAATCACTGTAAATCCCACCAGACATTCAAATACCTCCGACAGTGGGGGTCAGGCCATCTCAGCTAGGTCATCCATCTGCTTGATGCTTCACTGGGGACAGGGTGTGTAACCATTTGCCCTGATTTCAGTGGTTACTGAGGACACACAGAATTTCCAGATTTTTTGCACCCTTCGAAACCAAACTATCAATGCTGTTGCATAAGGTTAACACAGTGGAGCTGGAGACCCTGAAATACTTCTCAGAGCTAAGGGGCCATCATGCTTCTGAGAGGTAGAAAAAGCCAGGGTCTGGTCATCCTGGCACTGAGAAAAAAAAGACATGAGTAAGGATGAGAGCTGAGGTTTTGTAGCTGGAAAGGAAAAAAAGAGGTCAAAACTAAAGAGAGCATTTTTTTTTTTTCTAGGGGAGCAAACACAACCCATGACAGCAGGAGGAAGGTGGGACACCCAGCCAGGGAATTACGGACATTCCCATAGCTTAATGCAATAATCCAATTTCAGAGACTGGTGCTGTGGGCCTGCAGACCAGGAATTGGCTGATTTTGTCAAGGTAAGTGCTGAGGGGGCTGGGAAGGAAATAAAAGAGCCAGCGCAAGTTAAAATTAAATTTTTTTGGTTGGTTGGTTGTTTTGTTTAATATGCGAGTTTTAAATAAGATTTGACTTCCCTGAACAATCAGTAAAAATGCCCACATATTGGCTTCAAGGCTTCACCCATCACATGTTTGCCCAACATCAGGGCTGGCTGATCTCAGCCTGCATCTGCCTACTCCCCAACTGTGCCTCCACGTTAGCTGCCATAGGAATATCTACAGTTATCAGGTTGATGGAGAAAGCAATGATGTTCTTGCAACATGTCCCAGAAAGTGTTTAATGTCTCTGACAAATCCCAGGGGCCAGAAATTCCAAAACCAGAAAAGGATGCTCAGAAGAAGACAGACATGGTAAGCAGAGGATCAGGATTCTGCCTCCTTGAATGTCCTCCTATGCCAGTTCTCCTGACAGCAGTCTTTTGGGAGCTGTCTCCTGCTGCCAGGTGTTATACCAACCATAGGAGGGACAAGGCTGAAGTGAGGAGCTGGGAGAAGAACCCTCCTTGTTTTCCTCAGCTGTGCCCTCATTTTGCTGGGCACAATCCCTTTAGCTTCAGAGATGAAACAAGGAAGGTTTTCAGGGGAACCTAAGAGGGATCTGAAGCATTTATCAAACCAGTTGCATGGACACTGCCTGCTGCTGCTCTCAGCAGGAAAGCCAGTCTAAAACACAGTTTTTTTGATGCCTGCACCACTACAGAACCTTATCCCTGGATTTCTGAGGAACAAAAGAAAATCCTTTTTTGGAGAGGTGACTGCTTCTCTTCCATTCAGTCAGTTAAAACTTGAACAACAAGATCACAGCTGAGAACAGATCCAGTTCTGCTGCTCTCCCATGCAAAAAATGTTTGAAGTCTCAGGAGTTCAAAGGATCTGGTCCAGCCTGCAGTGGTTTCATCAGTCATGTTCTTCAGAGGCAAATCAAAGAAGTTGCTGAAAGACAGACTAGAAAAGTCCTCAGTGATACATGGCAAAGAGAGTCAATACTTCTTCCCTAACACATGACCTAGGTGAGACAGATTTAGTCCACAGTATTTATTTCTGAGGCTTTCCTTCATTAATCCAAAGAATTTAAGGAGTGATGAAGGAGAAAGCAGCAGCTATAGCCTGGTCTTTGTCAGTAGATTCTTCTGAGCCCACAGTGGTCAGCAGGATTATCTGATCCAAGTTTGCTTTCACCATGTGGTAAGTGCTTGAGGTGGAGGTTATTGTGGCCCTAAGTACAGCCTTCAGATTTTGGGTTAGAAATGGCATTTCTTTTTGAAGAGGTCTTTACTTTGCATCAGAGAATTTTAACAGAGCTGTGTACAGCTTCCAAACAGAGTTCCCTGGGACCAGGGACCAGGGGGCTCGTTATGGTCAGTGGTTTCCTACAAAATCAGGCTAAAACTCAGAACAAACCACTCAACTTTCTGAAGAAAGGATTCATTTGCACCTTAAAGTTAAGAGCAGAATTCAGACTTGCTCCCAGTTTGCTTCTTGTTTTTGGGAGAATTTTACACCACTGTGATGCCACCAACCTCTGCTGAGTTACAGCAAATTCAGGCTCAATACATGACTGATGGGGTCATATATCCCTGCAAACTGAATGGGAAATACTTCTATAAATACAAGTGAGGCAAATTTAAGGTGTCCAACCCATTTCTTCACCCCCTATGATGCTTACCCAGATTGGCATGAAACAAGCCTCCAGTTTCACTGGCCAGGGTGGCACTGGGGCAATCTGAGGGCTTTATACAAATTGTGTTGGACCAGATCCTCAGCTGGTCTGGAGCACTATGGTGCAGACAACCTGAAAACACTAATGCTTTTTATGCCCACCTAGCAAGCAAATTCATAAAGGTGCAAATGAAACCAGCATTCACCCATAGTCTCACCATTAAATCAGAACAGCCTTTGTTGTTTAATTTTCCAGTCCACAGGGGATCAAAGTCAGACCTTTAAAGTGATTTAGATTTAAGAGGATGGGCTTTGTCTCTGGAAGCTTTCATGCATGTTCTTGTAAAAGAACACAGTACTGCACAGATCCCATCACAGAGACACTCAGATTACTGTGCATGGATCAGGTATCAGGATGGGATACCATGCACCAACCCTTGTTGCACCCCTGCCAGTTAATTGCAGTTTTGTCTGATACTGTACAGAGACCATGGGTGGAATCCTCTTTGACAAGTCTCTCAGGATTAACAACCAGCATATGACTGGTACAACACTTTTTCCTGTTTTGAGACTGGAGAGGTGGGAGGAAAAAAGATCCAACCTGCAGTAAACCTGAAATAATTGTGTCCACAAACTGACCTAGACAAACCATCACTATCCTTTAATGCCCCACCCTCCTCTTTGGGAATCCATCTGCCATTGGTAGCTTGTTTTAATGAATGCCAAACCATCCATGCTGGCCTTGCACCACTGTGTAGCAGGTTGGCTCACAAGGAAAGATGCCAGCAGTCTTTCAGTGTGCTTTACAAGTACAGAAAAAATTATTTCCATTTTGTTGCTAGTTTTTGTTGTTGTTGTTGTGTTTTGTGTTGTTTTTTTCTTCTTTTTTTCCTCCCTACAGATTAATTCCCCTCACTTCCAATTCCACGTGTTCTTTGAAAATAAAAGGGAGAGAGGAGAAAAAGCTCCTTGAACAAGCTTAAATGCTGGAAAGAAGAGGGAACAAAAAGGAGAGCAGAAAGAAATGGAGAAGTGCAGTCAGTTGGCATATTGTGCATAGAAAGCAACTTTTACTCGCTCAATCTGGTGGCACAGTTTGATGGCTGGACCAAGCTTCAGCTCCATGCATTCCTGCACTGTGGGCAGTGTCAGCAACAGAAGGGCTTGGCCATCAATGTCCTGGGGAAGAAAAAGACAGGGAAAATGGTTGTGTTTGTGGACTCAGGAGGACAGAAAGCATAACCATGTCTGGAGACGCGAGAAGAGAAGTTTGCTCCAAAAACTAAAGGTGTTTTTGTCCTTTGCCCTTTCCTCCTGCTTTGGTGCTGCCCATCTCCTTCCTCTGGGATTCCTGATGCTTTTTTAGAATTTTTCTAGCGTGTCTTCATAGGCTCTCACCTTGCCCTCAGTTTGGGAAAAGCCTCCCAGCTGCTGAAATACTGGGTGACTTTCTGCAGAAGCTCTGCAGAAAGAGCCCATAGCGATCTGACTGGTCCCATTTTATGACTGTGGAACTAAAGCAAGAGGAAGGCTTCAGGAGAGCCCACCAGGAGACCCAAGGTAGAGTGCCATGGAGAAACTGAAGCTAGTCCTATTGCCAAGTCATACTCTTTCCCCACCCCTTTTAGCCCATGATTTACTCAGCCCAGGTTTATGCCTGCCTTGCTCCACGTCGTGTCCTCTGGTCAACCAAGGACCTGTCTTGGACATCAGCTGCTGAACAACAAAGACAGAAGGGCCTGGGCCACCTCAAGCTTTTGCAAGTTCTGATGTCCCAGAATTAGAGAGTGGCTGTCAGGAATCTCTGAAGGTCACATCCTTCCTTCAGGCATATTTATGCAGCAAACTCCATGAACTAGCACCCCATGATGAAAGCCATTTTACTAGGGACTTCTTCTGTTGGCTTTATCACCCTCTTTTTAATTAGGAGCTCACATCCTTTTTATTATTTAATGGACTGAGAAGCAGACCAGCAGGCCACAAAACTGCTTTTTACCCCTTAGGGAGGATCAGAGTCTAAGTGCAGCAAAAGCACTGTAATTCACAGGCAACATGAACTCCCCAGGAGTGCCCTGTTTAGCACTAAACACCAGGAGGATTTGGACACCTTAAGCACTGATTTGTCCACAGCTCAAGTTCTTCCTCCACTGAAGCTTGATGGCATGGACCACTGCACCAGAGCTTCCTTGCAAATCACAAGGAAAAGCTCCAGTCATCTGTGTTTGATTAAAAGGTGCCATAAACCTCTTGGCAAAGGAGAGACAGGGTTGGCTTTCGGGCCCTGGCATCACTCCAGGCTGATTAACAAATGGTGGGAGCAGTCAAGCCAGCATCTCATCTCACTAGGGAGTGTTTCAGCCTTGCTCTAGACTCCCACTTCAGCTTTTCCCAGCCAAAGAAGCTGTCCTCTGGGACAGGTATTCATGGTGAAGAATCAGAGGTGTGTTCAGTGTGCAGCTGGCCGTCCCACTGACTGCCATTAGCTATGGCCTAATTAACCACACTTGCTTCCTTCTAACTAGGATTAGCACTACCCCTCACTAGCCAGGGACTGGCTGTTTCTATATAAAATTCCCATGATCACACTGACCTGAGATGAAGAACATTGTCTCCTGCAAACCCATCTGCTTAATGGAGAGATGGTTGGCATCTCCTAAAATTTGGTTACATGAGGACCTGACTGCCAGATCTACAGAGAGGCACAGATGGGAAGTAGGTGTCTACGTCCTCATAGGATCTATGTGTTAGTGACAAAAATCAGGCAGCCAGTTTTGGGTTCAAGTAGCAGTTTTCTGCTTTCCAGGCCAATATTTTAAAACACGGTGGAAGCCATGTGGCCAAGGGAGACAGCTTGCTAGGCACCAAACAGCCACCATTTCTTGGTACCCTGAGGTGCCTGTGTGACACCAGCATGGTATTGTGGACCTGACAAAAGGTCTAAACCTTCTGCTTTTCACAACCACTACAGATAGAGTCCTCCTGGTCCAAGGACCTGGCAAAGCTCTGATTCAAGTTTCCAAGGTTTGCCCTGCCTTGGCAAAATTTATGCTATAGCTTGGCCTGAGGGGATCTAAACTCTCATAACTATCTCCTTGTCACTGCTCTGGACCCAGCTAGCAAGGTGGCATGTGTTGCTCTTCCTTGGTTTTTTTTTTTGTGTGTGTGATATGGATAAGCACCACAAAGAGTTAGATGAAGATGTCTACCTGCTCCTGAAATATTTTGGCAAGGGGTGCACAGTCTGTCAGTTTAATAAACCTCACGACATCAGTCACAGTCCACTCCAATGGATTACTGTCCAGGATGAGCTTCTCTTCCTCTTCTTGCTTAATTTCCTACACATACACAAAAATAATAAAAAAAAACCCAAGCAGAACAAGATCAAGAGATCTCATAAAGAAAACTTTATGATCATCCAGTCCAACACCATCATCAACTACTAAGCCATGTCTTTAAGGACCAGATCCAAATGCCTTTTAAATGCCTCCAGGGATGGTGACTCCACCATTCCAATGCCTGACAACCCTCTCAGTGAAAAAATGTTTCCTAATATCCAGCCTAAACCTCCCCTGGTGCACCTTCCAACCATTCCCTCTGGTCCTATCACAATTTACTAAGGAGAAGAGGATGTTTCCCTCCCTGCTCCAACCTCCCTTGAGGTGGTTGAGAGCTGTAAGGTCTCCTCTCAGCCTCCTCTTCTCCAGACTAAACAACCACAGCTCCTCAGTTGCTCCTCATAGGACTCGGGCTCCAGACCCTTCATGAGCTTTGTTGCCCTTTTCTGGACACACTCCAGCACTTCTCTGTCCCTCTTATAGTGAGGTGCCCAGAACTGAACACAGTACTCAAGATGCAGCCTCACCAAAGCTGAGTACAGAGGGATGATCACCTCCCTGTTCTTGCTGGCCACTGAGTTCCTAACAGAAGCCAGGATGCCACTGGCCTTCTTGGCCACCTGTGCACACTGCTGGCTCATCTCAAGTCGACTGTTGACCAATATCCCCAGGTCCCTTTCCAACTGACAGCTCTCTAACTACACTTTCCCAAGTCTGTAGCTTACCATGGGGTTGTTATGACCCAGGTGCAAGACATTTGGCCTTGTTAAACCTCATACAATTAACCTTGGCCCATTGGTCCAACCTGTCCACGTCCCTCTGTAAGGCTTCCCTACCCTCCAGCAGATTGACACAGCCACCTCATTTGGTGTCACCTGTAAATGTACTGTAGAGTACACTCAACCCCCTCATCCAAATCACTAATGAAGATACTAAAGAGAAGAGTCCCCGGTACTGAACCCTGAAGGACACTGCTGGTAACCGGTTGCCATCCAGATTTAGTTCCATTATTCTATTTTGGAAAAATTAAGGCCCCCTCAGCTCCTTGACTTGCATGAACTTCATAATTAACCTTGGTCCATTGGTCCTTCTGTAAGGCTTCCCTCCCATCCAGCAGACTGACACAGCCACCTTGTTTGGTGTCATCTGCAAATGTACTGTGGGTACACTCAATCCCCTCATCCAAATTATGAATCACTCATAACCGGTTTCCAGACAGATTTAGTTCCATTAATCTATTTTGGAAAAATTAAGGCCCTCTCACCTCCTTGATTTGCATGCACTTCACAATTAACCTTTGTCCATTGGTCCCCCTGTAAGGCTTCCCTACCCTCCATCAGACTGACACAGCCACCTCATTTGGTGTCACCTGTCAATGTACTGTAGGGTACACTCAACCCCCTCATCCAAATCATTAATGAAGATACTAAAGAGAAGAGTCCCCAGTATTGAACCCTTAAAGACACTGCTGGTAACCGGTTGCCATCCAGATTTAGTTCCATTCATCTATTTTGGAAAAATTAAGGCCCCCTCAGCTCCTTGACTTGCATGAACTTCATAATTAACCTTGGTCCATTGGTCCTTCTGTAAGGCTTCCCTCCCATCCAGCAGACTGACACAGCCACCTTGTTTGGTGTCATCTGCAAATGTACTGTGGGGTACGCTCAACCCCCTCATCCAAATCATGAATGAAGATACTAAAGAGCACCATGAATCACTTGTAAACTGTTGCCAGCCAGATTTAGTTCCATCCATCCATTTGGGAAGAATTAAGAAGGCCCTCTCACCTCCTTGCCTTGTGTGCACTTCTCCACCTCACCGTAGGAGTGTGGCTGGGGTCTCCGGCTCCGTCGGGCTCTCTCGGTGGGAGCAGCTCTGTCCAACTCCGTGCTGCTCCGGAGGGTGACAGCTCTCCGGGGCCTGGCAGAGGGGATTTCAGCAGAGGAGGTGTCTGTCTGATCATCCCGGAGCTCTGAGCTGGTTTCCTCACTTCCCGTCTCATCCTCCATGGCATCCGGCTCCTCATCTTCGCTCTCCTGGATCAGAGAGAAACAGCATCCAGGTCTGGAGATTAATAGGGCAGCCAAATCAAAAGGCAGTGGGTCAAGATGCATACCTGTGTCCGTGCCTCTCCAGGGGAACATTTATTTTAAGAGAATTATCTCATTTTCATTATAGGGCTAAATAGATTAGCTCTCAATTTAGATTTGTTGGAAAATGTACGGGGGGGGGGGGAGAAAAAACCAAACCCATGATGGGCAAATCCTTCTTCTGTTGCTAACAAAAGGTCAATGGCAATAACTCATCTGGTATGAAATGTTCCTCTGTTGGGTTGGCATCTCAAACCTTGTGGCCCTGCAGATGTGCATAAGAAGGGGAAATGGGCAATCATAAAGGGAAAAAATGAAATTCAGATTGCTTGAGTTGAAGTAAAACCATATACAAGATTGAATTTAAACCTTTGCTTTGCTTCAAATTGTCATGGGTGTCATTGGTATTGAAAGGAAGGAAATTTTGGTGCCTTTTATAAATATCTAGATGTACAAGTGTATATGTTTACTTGATTTCTTAGATGGAATATCTGTAAAGCCCAGGACAGAGGACTTCACCCAGATTTCCCTGCTTTCAGCCCAACACTGCTGGGTTGGTGAAGCAAAAGGCTGAAGGTGAAGCAAAAATTTCTGTTCAGAGCATATTGTACCAGATTCTTGTTATTTCTGTCACACAGGGCTTGCAAGCACACACCAACTGATGGAAAATGTGTATTTTAAACTTTATATATATGTAAGTGTCCCAATGTCTTCGACAGCTTAGCTCCAGTCTAAGTGTGAGGGTGCACCCAGCCCATATGCTCAGTGAAAGAACAGTTTAAGATGACATTAATTATACTGGTTGAAAAACTTGGCTAATGGTTGATTTACACTTAACACAGATTTATTTCAGTTTGAATCCCTTTGAAGCAGGCATTATCTAAGGAAATGAAGAAGAACTGCACCTAGATGAGTCACAGAAATGGAAGCAATCAACTGAAAGCCACCTAAAATATCCCCCTCCAGATGAACTAGAGTGAATTTATGTAGATCAGTTTTATTTCACATCACACAAAGCAGCAAGCACTGGCACTCAGCTGAGGAAGTACAACCACACATGAGCTTTGTCACTACTATCACAGGAAAACCATCCTGGAATGGTTCACACAGAACTGAGTCTGCCCTGGGCTGTATTTGGACATGAATCATTGCTGAAGTTGGAATCCCACCATATCACATAGCATACTGGAAAGACTGAGGTTTCAAATACCATATACTGGGGACACAAACCATTTGCTTGTATTCTAAAGCTTCCAGAACATCTATTGCTTGAAGTTGTGAAGAAAAAATATTATGAATGGATAATGAGAAAAATAAAAGCTGTTGAAAACATAATGGCCCAAGAGTCGCTTTTATTTTTTACAGTATTTAGAGATCCCAGACATGTATCACAAACCTCCTTCACTCTGCTATATGCTGCACAAAGAATCCAACATGTTCATCTGTCTGGCTTACAGGCTTACAAGGAAACAAAAGAAAACAGATATAATATTAGATAGCAGGCTAGCTAGTGAGCTAAGGTGGAAGCAAAAACTCCATCTTCTAATCTAGAATGGACATGAGCAAAGGCCCTTGAAATGCCCCAATAAAACCAGTCTTGACCTTAGAAGACCAGGGTAGCAAGAAGGGCTTCAAAAGAGAAAACAGAAGTGTCGAGGTTTTTTGACAAGTCCCTTAAAAGGAAGGATCAGAGGACAAAAGAGTCTCAAGGGGCTTTTGCTGACTTATCCCAGTGCAATACACACCTCTGCAGAGCCTCCAGCGTTCAAATCGACAGCCGACGACCTCCTTTTTTTCTGCACAAATATGGATTTCCGCCTTTTCCTGCGTCTGGTTGGCTTGACATGTCCACTCTTCATGTTCTTATTTTCCCCGATTGGTGGCTTAATGATTTTTTTCCTCTTCCCATAATAATAAGCTGGAGACATGAAGCAAAATGCCCATTAAAACCTTCAGCCACCACGAGGAGGAATATTTGGCTTGCTTGTTGTTACTGATTCAGTACTGCACTCTAGGTGTACATTTACAAGAAACTTTAAAATACACTGACTTGGAAAAAATGCCCAGTGTAAATATAAGATGTCATCTTAGACTAACAGAGTGTTACAGCTCTTATGTAAACACATTTACTAGTGGTGAGTGAGGAGCTTAGAATTTAACCCTACAGTATGTACTTAGGCAAAGCTTCCAGTGAGCCAAGAGGTGATCTGGAAGGAGAGAGAGGCCACAATCTTTCAGATTTGGACCAATGCCCTTCTGCATGAGTTAACAGCCTTAGACTCGAGTTCAGATGCTAATGTTTCCAGCAGAAAAAGGGTCAGCTCTCCTGAATTATGTATGCTTGTTCAATGCATGAAAGGATGGGTTTATATTGCCTTCAGCTGTTTCATGGCCCGAGTTGAAACTAAGGATGTGAGAGTCTTCTGATCTTACATTAGATGCTTTTTGGCATGGTCTACAGTATCCTCTGAGGCCAACAGATATTCTGCCCTTTGCCAGCTGGGGCATCCCACGACAACTACAATGGCACCTGGCACCCATGTCTCAGCTTATCCACAAACTGAGCCTTTTCATCAAATCAGTGGAGTTTTGAGGAACAACTCATCCAGCCACATACAAGCACCAGCTTAGAATGAAACAATCTCAGCTGGAGCTCCAGAAGCTGTACTCCTCTAGATCTCCACTTACTACCAGTGGAAACCAGCAGTCTAGCTCAGGTGTAGACTCCTACAGAGACCCATATTCAGTGATCTGAGTAGCTTCCTGAGCCCATTTCTCCTTCTAATTAGTTTAAAACAATCATACTGGTTTCTTGAAACCTTTGTGGAAGGCAGATAGTAGACACTTTCACTTCCAGAAATATAAGTAACAGTTGCAACAAAAAACCTGGGAGCATATGCCTAACTTCAGCCTTCTTGAAAAGGTAGGAAGATGTTTATACATTGAACACCCCAAGCAGAGAGAGTCAATGCTACCAAACTTCTTCCACCACCTTGGCACTGTGATACTGGCCTCTGCTGGTGTGTATGACAGACACTTCTCACAGGGTAGGACAGGATTCATCTCACCTAATGAAGGTGTCTCAGATCTACGAGATTAAATCTCAGCTGGCCACTGTGGGTTCCTTTGATGCGCTCCTTGTATTAACTTTACATATGAAGCAAAGTCAAGACTTCCAAAGAGTAATGACTTTAAAACAGACATATCAGGATGGAGTGAGATGGACAGTTTCTTGGAGATGCCCGTTTCTCTGTACAGAATACAACAGGAGCCTGGCCAGGACTCAAGGACTGCCCTTAGATGAGATGAATCCTACTTGATATTAAGGTGACACACAACTCCTCTTCTTCATCACCAGCTCGTGCAGAGTCTCCTGCTGCTCTGATTCCCAGCTAAAAATAAGAATATTGGCTAATACTCACTGTACTTGGTTTTAGTATGAATGGAGCAGTTTTCCGGGCAGACTTCGGCCACCAGAACAGGACTGAACAAATTGGGGCAGCACTCCAACTTTGCACAGACTCTTCTGCAGAAATCTGCTACCTGATCCGACGTTCGCACGATCTTAACTGTGGCCCTGTACGTCTTCCCCCTGTACCTAGAGAAGAGTACAAGACCCCTTGTCACCAGTCAAGCCATTTCCATCAATACTACACACCAGTCTCTCTTTTGTTAGGGAGATTTCTTCCTTAACAACTTTTAGAAGAGCACCTCCCTTGCAAAGGCAGACAGAATAGGTCTGCTTGGTTTCGTGGTTCCATTTCAGGTGGAGGAAGGCAAGGCAGGGTAAAATGATCCTGGAACCAGAGCTGTGGAGATGATTTAGGGATGAACGCACGCACAGACAAAATGTATCAGTGGATATGGCAAAAGATGGAAAAAAAATCACAGCAGGCTTGCTGAAGATACTACACAGGACAGTAAGCCCGTACTACCAACTGATACAAAGTTTTGGGGAGAGGGATGCTGTCTTTCTTCATATAAACTGTTATGAGAAGCTTATACACCTTGCAGAGCTGTTTGGTCACCATCCTGTGTTTGAGATGCACTGGAGACTCTTCTATAAGCCCTCAAGACACCTTTGGTCTTCACCATTGCCATCTTTCTCAAGGCAGCTCTCATACAGCTCACAACAAGCCCACAGTTCCATTGTGCCAACTGTGGTTACTTGGGATACACAAACAGAGTAGAAGTATCCAGGTGGAACTGCTGTGCCACACAGGGACCAGATGACTTCATCATTAGGAAATGTGGGCAACACAAAACCCAAGGAACTCATCAAGAGTCTCTTTAACTGGACTGCAGGAACAGGGTCTAAAACCTGATTCCTACAGGGAATGCTCAGAGCAGAACTATGCAGTGAAAGGTTTGTCTTAAATTTGTTATCCATGTACGATTTACTTCAGTGTTTTATATGAAGTGTTTCTGAGTGATAAATGGCTAAGGAAGATATAGTTACATCCCTGATGTAACACATTGTAGATGTGAACCCTGAAAAACCAATTATCCCCATAATTTATTAAACAGCAGCACAAAGCTATTGTAAACAATGAGATAAGGTTTTTTAAAAACATCTCTTGCATGTCCTGAGGAATGCAATACCAGAGACAATCAGGCAAGTGCCTAGTGCTAAGGCATTGTAAGTGTGCTTAGAGGAGAGAAAACTAACACACACAAAAGAGGGAGAGACAGTGAAAGAAAGATTACTGGATGGATGGCAATAAGAGACAAAGATACAGTCATCAAGGAAAAATGAGATGAAGCATTTGAGAGTGCATTTAGACCCCACAGTTCCCTAGCAGGGAAGCAGCTGCCAAGAGTCAGACATGGAAGGGGAAGAGGAGGAGAAGGTTAAACAAAGGAGATGTAGCTGGAGAGTTAAAATACACAGTGTGCTCCCAGACACACTGTTTCCCCTCTGAAGGTTTTACTGAGTTGCACAAAGCAACTGAGAAAAACTCTTTTGATGCTCTTCCTCCCAACAGCTCCTTCTGGTAGACTGGAGTATGGGCAAAGGTTTTGAATTTGGGTCTGAGAGCTGCCAAGTCCAACCATCCTCACGTCGCAAAGACTTGATCCAAACTATCACTTCAACACAAAACTCTTCCACACCCTAAATGAGCATTTCTACAAGGCACCAGACTCTGATATCCCACTTGGTACCTGAGCAAGGACCCTTGGTCCTGGAGAAAATAGTGGATACATTCATCTGAGTGAATGAATGAATGGCTTAATTATCCAACTCTTCATGCATCCTGACAGACCTGGACAGATGACATAAAATGGAAGAAGTGCTCCTTCCAGACACAGAGCACTGTTATCCCAAACTCCCTTTGAAACACCTGCACAGGCAGATTGGCTGAAGGGGGTTTGGCAATACTTAGTAGCAAAAGAACAAACTCCACAGCCATTCAAATGTCTCTGCTTATAAACGTTTTATATTTCTTTTCAATATGTTTGAAAAGACTCCTGCCCTTATTACTTCTCCAGGAGCCATTAAGTTTAGATCATTCCTGTGCAGAATATCTCTGTGCTACCTTCACCTGAATCCCAACAACTTTGGTTGGACTAAAGCATCACTTCCAGAAGTGCCCAGAAAAGCATTACCCTCCCCTTAAGGGCCTCCACACTGGAAGAATCCTGGCAGCAGGGGCACCTGTATTGATACCCTTGGTTTATATCTGGATTTAACTTATATTTATTTGTCCTTGTTCTGACATTCAGTACTAGGATAAAAAGGCTGCATCTGGTTTTGTTTCCCCGCAAAAGCACTGTAATCACATTGTCTCTTGATCTTCTTTCTTACAGGCTTAAGAAAGCTTCCTGATGGGTATTATTCAAGGATGGCTGACTTTTTCTAACTGTGTGCTTCCTACTGTGTTTGGCTGCCCAGAAAGGACCCATTGTACTAAAGTGCCCGGTGGAAAAAAAAAAAAAAAAAAAAAAAAAAAAGATGAAACCAGGAAAATGAACAACTGACTGATTTCACAGTCTGGTTTGAATGCAACACACAAAGCAATTAACAGAATAGAAGGCAAAATAGAGATCAACATGATGGTAGCAATCAGTCTCAATAACCCAAGGTGTCAGTACTGGCTGCAGAAATATTTTTTGCATGATTTTGGATTTGGCAGTGCCTCTTCCAACTATAAACCAGGATCTGCTAATATTTTCCATAGTCCTCACACACTAAAGATTTTTAACACAAACACCAGCAAGTGTAATCTGAGCTGTTCTAGGACAGCCATGCAGAAAAAGCTCCTTTGGATATAATCAGAAAAAGCCTTTCTGTTAGCATCAGTGAAGAAAATGAGTTACTACTGATATTCCTGTTGATGTTTCCATACTAGGACTTCTATCTTCCAACCACTTTTAAGGACTAAGTAACATGCACAGCATGGCAGCATTGGAGACTTGGAAAACAGTCACAACTGGCAAAACATATTTTTTCCTCAGAAATCACTGTTCTTTTAAAAAGCACTTTCCAGCTAACAACAAGGAAATTTTCCTTTCTTCCTTTATCTTTCCTCAGATCCCCAAAACTGGAGAAACCTTCATGGCTGAAACTACTCTATGAAAAATATGCTCAGGATCTTTGACGACCCATGGGCAACAATATTAAGCAAACAGCACTTTGCTGACAGTATAATTCTGCTTTTGAAGCTTCCTTTGGTGATAAAATAGATCAGAGGTTCATGAGAACAAAATGTCTTCTAGAAGCTCCAGCTAGTGACCATTGTGTGAGGAGGTGAAAAGCCTCACGCTGAAGGCACTTCAAACAGTAAGAATACTGAGATTACCCTCATTTTCAAAGGTCTCATCCACAGTTCTGACAATCATTGAGGCTATTTTGAACTATTCAGTGGCTAAAAGCCTACATTTTCTTTTGGGAGACCAAAAACTTCTATCTGGTCATTTGCAAGAATTTTCAAATTTGTCTTACTAGCTTGAAGACTACAAAACATAAGAAATCTCCAGGAAGCACTCACTATCCACGGTACAAAACCAACGTGTATCAGATCTGTACCTCTGCATCAGATCTACCAGAAGCATTTTATCAGCACAATAACAGAAATTGCCCAGCATCCACTTCATTAGGTCTCAAAGACTGCTTTTGTGGGACCACTGCAAATGTCAAAGACAGAAAACACTTAAAGTCTTCACCAAAACCCTGATACTATTGAATCTACTCAGTGTATCTTGAATACCAAGGATTTTGCAGATAACCTAAGTCTGGGCAAAAGCCTTAAGAATGCTGTAATCTTCCTGCATAGCTATTTATTCATCCAGTGATGTTTTGTGTTCTTGAAGACAGGATTCAGAAAGGGCCTTGGAACTGTTCTGGTTGTAAGGAGCTGTTTATTTAAGTCTCCTCTTAATTATGGAAGGAAAGAGTTTAAGTCATTCCACTGTTGCTAATAACTTCTGTCTCAAGTATCTGGTGCAGAAAGCCATCTGATCACACCAATTCACCCTTGCAGTGCCTCAAGAAGTCTTGCAGCAGAGCTGATGTGGAAGACGAATCAAATTATATGAGCTGTAGCTTTGTACTGACCTCTGCAGAGCATCATTAACAAGTGGCTGCCCCTTGGACATCACCTTTCTCACAACCCTTTGGGTTCAGTAGTTCAGCCAACTTTCCATTCATCCACCCCACACCTCCACAGCTTGGCTATAAGGATGCCATAGGAGACTGGGCTGAAAGTTTTGCTAGAATCAACATAAATAACTCCCACTGTTTTTCCTGCAGTTACTTTACCTCATCAGACACAACTGGCCTTCTGGAAATCCCTGCTGGTTCTTCCCAGGCATCTATTGGTCCTGCATGTTCTTAGAAACGTTTTCCAGGATGATTTGCCTGATAACCTTCTGAGGAATGTTAGCCAGACTGCCTGTGGTTACTTGGATCCTCCTTCTTGCCCTTCTTGAGGGAGGGTGTGATGTTTGCCTACTTCTAGACATCAGGAAACTTTCCTGACTATCAGCTTGCAAAGTTGATATAGAGTGGCCTTGCAAGGACATTTTCCAGCTGGCTGCATCCCATCTGGTTCCATGCATTTGTGCACATCCAGTTTGCTCCACCTTTTTTTCATTCACTTCACTCCCTCAAACAATAACAGGGACCTGGGAAGCCTGAGATCAACCCTTGCAAGCAAAGGCTGAGGCACAGAAGACTTTGAACACTTCAGCATCACCTATCAAAAGTGAAAGGCAGACTTCTAAAGCATACACAGTAAAAAGACTTTGAAATGCTGGCTCATAAATACACAACAGTGTCTGACATAGGGGCGTTAATATTCCTGAAGTTGAGCTATTGGCTTTGGGCAGCTCTCAACATTTCAGTTAATGGAGAAGTACAGGAATACTCATCTTTCTTTTTTTGATTAACTGGGCATCATACAAGACCCAGGAGTTACCTTTCTGCATGCTCAGCCCTTAGAAATGAAAGCCCTTAAAAAACATTCCTTCAAGCAAGCCCTTCAAGCATTTTATGTAAAAATGGTGAGCCAAATCCTGGTGTAGACACAGAACTTAAGGCACCTATGTGAGCTGGATACCCACAGCTTTGCCTGGCCCTCATGTGAACTCAGAAGATTGGGCCTGACATTTCTAACTCATCATCACCATTAAATCAGGTTTGACTATTTTCCCCTCAGCAGCACTGATGGGAAGTGACCACCATCACACACTGCAGCCACAACCCTTTGGACAATCTAAATTGTTCAGCTTCTTTGCAAGGCCAGTGTAATTGATTCTGTGCTGGTCACTCATGACAGCAAAGCAAACTAAAGGCAGGTTGATGAAACATTCCTGCCAGCACATGATGTGGCATTTGGACAAGCCCCTCTTCACTGTCCTCCTCCCTCCCCTCTGCTCTACCCTACTGCTGTCACAACAAACAACAACATTCTCAAGATCCAAGGAGCTGTCAGGTTACATCAGAAGGAAGGAGGTGACACAACAGGTCACATTACAGCACAGATGCTCCAGCTGGCTCTGGAGCTGTCATCATTACCAGCAAGACACCACTGGGAGCCTTGTGTGTAGCTGAAGTGGGTGTAGCCAGGTCTTTGCTAGTTACAGGTCTCTGTTTAAGATTCTGAAGGACAACTGAGTGTCATACCTGATGTAACGTTGTCATGTGCCATTCTTGCATTTTTTTCTTTTTTTTCTTTCTCTTTTTTTTTTTTTTTTAAATTAATTAATTAATTAATTAATTTTATTTCTTATTTTTATTTTTTATTTCATGTTTTCTGCTTCTGCACAACCAAATCCAATTAAAACCCTGGTGTGCTTCTTGATGAAGCAGCTCAAGCAAAGTCAAGATGGAAGATGGAAGGAAGGCCTCGGGTAGCCAAGTAGTCCTAGAGCATGTCAAACCTTTAGACACCTACTCTATGAAATCCTCAAACTACCTGCAGTCAAGCTGGTCTGACCAGCCAGCTCCAGTTCAAGCTCCAGCTTGAACCCAGTTCCAACCTCAGAAACCAGATAGCTCCAGTGCCATGTCCAGCACCATGAGCTCCATCTCCTCAGGAGTCAAAGGACGATGCCACACTGAATGAGAATACATTGCTATGAAGTTTTTCTATGATTCTAAATCACTCCAAAACATGATGTCCCAGCTCTGAGCCTGTAATGATGCATTCTGTGGCTCGATGAAGTTGAAGGATGCTTCCTGACTTGCTGAAAAGCTGAGGTTGCTGCCTCTCGGGGTAGCCATCATCCAAGAACTCATACACAGTCAGTGTCCAGCTGAACACCATGAAATACAAAACCTCCTTGCTGGAAAGCACAGGATATATTTTTATCTGGTAGGCTACATAGATATAATGTCTATCTCACCAGGCTGGCTGCTCTGCTAAATAGATGGCAGGAGAAAACAGACAGAGGAACCAATGGGTAGGAGCATGATGGGAGAAGGTAACAGAGACAGAAGTCTTTCCTACAGTATTACCACGTTGGGAAACAGTGAGGGAGGATGATCAGTTGATTTGATATGGATGAGTGACAATCTATAGCAGCCCATGTACCCATCACTGAGTTGGTTTTCTTGGGATGAGCACACCAGGAGTCAGCAAGCAACTGCCTGGGGTCACAGTGGACTGGGCTGTAGACATAGCTGACTATCAGGGACAAGACATCCTTGGCCCTTGATGGTCATCTGAACGTTTTCCTGGCTGTCTCCCACTAGAAATAAGGATTTTAGCAACCTTAAGACCTACATACTGCTGCTTCTGCCCAAGGTGGACCCCCACAATCAAATGATAAATTCCAAGCAAGTCCTATTTTGGATACTGCTAATAGGAAAACTGCGTATCACTTCATCTGTTTGCAGGACAGGACATGAAGATGGGGGATAACAACTTGATTTCACAACTGACAAGTACCTGTAGCAGTGCATTACCTGATATTTGCTAGTACAAGGTGTGGAAGCCTGGAATCAGTGTGAACCAAGTCATGGACAAGGACTTGTTTCTAATGAATATCTGCATGCACAAGGATGGCTTTGAGATTTCCATCCACAAAATTTCAATTGACAAACACAAATGCATGACTTTCCACATGGGTGAAAGAAGCAAATTAAAAATAGGATTTTCTAGCAGATTTTCATTTCTATTTACATGCCTCTTTTTGAAAAGCAGTTTCCAAGTAAGCAGAAAAAAAGCTTCTCAATCTGCTCCCTCAGTCAGAGCACACATGAACTTTCTGCAATATCTGCATGGCCAAAGATCAAATACAATAGCAATCAATAGTGTCATGTTTGACAGCCAATGATTTCAAACAAGCAAAATTGTTTTTATTTGAAAAGGAGTAACAGAGTTCAGTATAAAAGGTGAGATTCACTGCATTTAACTATGAAGTACTCAAAAAGTCAAGGTGACACCAAGGGAGTCAATGGAGAGAGATGTCTTAAAAGAATTATTTGTTGACATTCATCTTCAAGTAGGAGGAACTGCCCTTTGGAGGGACACTGAAGAAGCTTAGGTGAGACCACCCTCTTTCAGAGTGATGGTTGTTGAGATACATCCTAAGTGTAGCACCCACTACAGAAAGGGCACATACATGGGAAAATTCAAAGTAGGAAAGGGAAACTGAGTATTTTCTAGATACAGTTTCTTAAGTTGTTAGATGAGAACTGAAATGTATATTCTAGAAAGGCCTCAAATCTTGACCTTATTGTCAGATCTGATTGTGTTTTGTCCTATTCACTTTCCAGCTTAAAAACGTATCCCTGCTGTTTTGTTTGTACTTTTAATTTTGTGCCACTCAAGGTTCTAAGATGACAGGTTCTATATTAAAAGCAGTAATTCTCCTATACTTAGAAAGCCAGGAACTGAGATATTTCAATAATACCCAAGCTTATAGGAACAGCTTATCATAAAACTCAGGACTTCACTTAATAAACATGTCATTTTTCATCAAATTCTGTATGCCTGCTTGGAGAAAGACAGTAGAGCTGAACCGTTCAGGTGAATATTTCAGTCCTTAAGTTGCTAAAGAATGAGTCAAATAATTAAACGAAGCAAAACAATAATTAGAAAACTCTCACAATGGGAAAAAAATATGGTTTTTTGTCTTCTTTTCCCCCCAGCCAGTTCCACTTTTGAAACCTCCCAAACAAAAGAGAACACGCTGAAGACTTACTTTGCTTTAAGAGTTTCCTCTTGGAAATTCCACTGAGGGTCTTCCACTAGCTGCAGTTCTCGTAAAACACTCCCTGGCTTGTAAGCTGCATTGATCACCATGCTGAGAACCTATTGAGAGACAATGGACAGCACTGATGGGTTTAAAAGGAGTCCTTGACCACACTGAACATGATCCCAGGTGCTGCAGAGGCAGAAACAGCTCTCAGGCACTGATTTAGATGCAAGGCTGTACAGGGTAAGTGCTAGATGAAATGAGAAGAGGTCCCAGACTGGAACAATGTGCCAATTATATTGTAGGTCACATCAGTCTGATATGGTGACTGCATTAAATGCTGCTAGCTATCCCCCAGATCTCCTGTTAATCAGTATTTTCCTTTGAGACAGACCCTCTCTGACCCAAAGCAGGTTCATATTCCTTGCATCCAGACTGGCTCAATTTAATAAAAAGCAAAAATACTTCTGATGGCTCAACCAGGTAGAGAGTCACATGTCCACACTGAAAGGGTGAATTTCACACACTTGAGGTCAGTGATACACTTGAGCATCTGAGTGCTGTGTGCCTTGACTGTATTACCAGAATATTAATGAAGCCTTCACAAAAAAACCATTTGCAGGAGGTGTGTCTCAAAACCAGCATGTGTCCACTCTGCACCACAGAACACATGTGCCAATCCATTTAATCCAAAGTCTCTGAGAATAAGAATGATTCCTACTATTGGCTCAAGGACTCTCAGCTTTAATAGTCTGCACTTGGCCTCAGGAGGTAAACAGAAGAAAAAACAAATCTCTTTAATAGCACCAGCCCATGTGTTTGAACACTCTGCATTGTATGTACATGAATGAACCCATAGTGAGCCCAGATTGGGTTTGCTGTAATTCACCTCTTCACCTAATGCCTTCTGAATTCATTGGGGGCTTGCAGATGACAGCAGTACAATGAGCTTTAAGTTTTCCCAGCACCCATGAATGTGGCTCCCCAAAAATTAACAACTGACTAGGTGATACCTGCCAAGAACGTGTTTATGTTGTGGGGCTTATTCCTGTTTGGTTTTGTTTGAGTATTGGGGTTTTTTGTTGGTTTGATTGTTTGTTTAATCAAGCTACCTGAGGATTTTCTCAGCTTTTGAAAACCTCACATGATGAATTCTTTTCAGGGAAGGGCTTCCCATCATGCTGCATAGCACCACGTAGAATTGCAGTGGCTTGAGCTGCTAGGTTATTAACTAGAAGCAAAATGTGATTTATCACTGGGACCCTGGAAACATTACTTGTGCTGCTGTTTTGAAAAAGTACAATTAGAGACACCTAAAGCAATGCCCAATATTAGCACCAACATCTTACACAGCTCTGACCACCTGCACATCTCAGAGCACTCCATGAGGAAGGGCAGGAGCACGTTCCCTGTCTCACAGAAGGGCGAAACTGTGTTTCACCCAGGTATCTCCACCTGGTTCCTATCCCATCAGACAACCCATAATACTCATTACTAACCCATACTGGTTCCTAAGAGAACAAAAAGCTTCTGAGTGAGGCCATCCAGTTGCTCAATCACATCTTGTCTTGCCTGGTACCCACCATACAGACTGATGGGGTGCTGGCTCTGACCCAGAGACCCAATGCAGGGAAGCAAAAGGTGGGTTCCCAAAAACCACCAGATGCCTGGGTAGCTCCCATGCTACCATCAGATGTGTTCCCCTATGATCAGCAAATCCAGGGAGTTGTTTAGCCACCTAGGCAGGAGCCTGTTGGGAAAGGTCTCTTCATGCACACTTCTACCTTCTTGCTGGTGAGAAAGACAAGAGCAGAAGGCAAACATCTCTTGCTGAGCCATTCCCACAAACAGGGCTGCTCTGCTCCTGTACCAGGATGATGGTGTTTGTATGAGGTGTCTGTGTGAGTTGTCAGAACAGTTAGGAAATGAGCAAGAAAAGAAAGCCCAATGCTGCAAATAGCAGTGTGGCCCTGCCTGGGCATTATCCCAGACACCTAATCAACTCCAGCCCTGAAAAGACATCCACAATTCCAGGACTTTTCTCAAAGCTGGCTTGTCATCAGCAGCACTTGGTAAAACTCCTAAACTCAGTTTACAGAAGAGTGTTTCGTAAGAACAATCATTTCCCTTTAAGGGAATATGAAATGTTTGAAGGTTCATTTTTTTTTTAAGGAAAAAAAACTTTGGCACTTTACCCTCCAGCAGGAGTCCATCATCATGTTAACTGTGTTATCTTCTAACAACATTATGCCTTCAGATCACACACTATTAAAGACTAGGGAGGAACAAGAACACTTGTGGAAACATTAACTGGAATTAAAGCAGAAACAGTGAAGAAACCAGTTTCCAGCTTTCCAGTTTCCAGCTCTCTCTGGAGATGGAAAGCCACTTCGCCCTTACCAGTCTTCTCAAACTTTGATCACTTAATTCCTTTGGCTGCTGTGAAACCAGTCTGAATTTTGACCATTTGCTTTCATCCCTTTTTAGCAGAACAGTGGTGTAGTTGGTGGTGCCTTGGACCAGAGGCTTAGACACCCCCAACCTTGCTGCTCCCCATCTATAAGGTTTTACATTGATATTGATGAACTTTGGATTTCCACAGGCAAGTAGGTTGGAGGCACATCAGTGAGCATCATCACACAGCACCCTCATGAGCTTCTCCCCAACCTTGTAAGCACCCGACAGCCATGAAGTCTTCCATGTCACAGAGTTTCAAGTGCACAAGGGCCCTTTTCTGAGCACCTCTGTTCGTGCCTGATGTCACTGGACAGTTCAGTACCTCTCTCTCCATCAAACCTTTGTGGTGTTCAAACATTTCTCATCTCTCTACTCCTCTTCATTAATAGTCCCAACTCTGTATGAAGCCTTCTCAGGAGGTATCACTGATGAGGTGCAGTTCAAAATCCCATCACACCTCTTCCCCTCTTCAAGAGCCCAATGGACACCAGCCTTGTGAGGAGAAACTCAGCTTCCTTCCTCCAGGAGATGTAAGCCCATACCTTCTATCTAAGAGAGATCCTAACTCTCAGGATACCCTCAGGCAGCTGCATAAACATTTATTTTATTTTCCTTGGAATAATGATGTATATGTCGGTGGGACATAGAGAGAAAGAAAATAAGAATTCTTCAGAATTCTTTCATTAGACAATCAAGCACCTAAAAGCAAGCTTTTGTCATAGTCAAGGCTGTAGCATGTAAGTGCCAACATGCTTAGGAAAGCCCATGACAGTTCAAAAATACAGACAACCACATCCTGAGTTGGAAGAACTTCTACAGAGGAGCTGAAGCCCACAGATGTTAATGAACCTTCATGTAAAAATGTAGTTGATAACTTTCCGAGATTATAGGTTTCTGCCATTCCAACACCCTATCTGATCATTAATGACAATGCCATCAGCCTGGCTGGATCATACACCTAAGGCTTAGTAAAAGCTACTTGATTTTCTGAGCACCATGATTTAATTCTGCAAATTCTTCCTAAGAAGTCGTGCTGTGCTTCAAAAATTCAAGCTGCAGAGTGCAACAGCCTTCCTTTGCAAATGCTGGCTCATTTCTCCTGTTTGCATCAGCTGGACACCACATTACCTTGAAGTTCATCTTCTTTTGAAACTGAGAAGAGCAAAGAATATTAGAAAATAGCAAGAACTGTAAGAAATGAGGATAATTAATATTTACAACATATTTCCCTAAGATGTGGTGGGTTACAGATCATCAAAAAGGCATCTTATTTTGTTTTACAATGTTGCCTTAATAAGTTTTTGGCACAGATGGAAAAACTGTTCAGAAGCATTTTTCAGATACTCTGACCCAAGAACCAAACCCAAAGCTGACAACATGTTTATTTTAATTTAATTTAAAGTTAGCATTTATTACACATATTGGCTATTACACAGTCACTGTTTTTCAGCCCAGATGCAGTTGCTGGATGGCAATAGCTGATGTTTCTGCTGTATTTGGCTCCAAGTTTCAACTTCTTTTTCAAACAAGTACCTCAGGAATGAGATAAGCACTGCAGCTGATGTTAAAAAACAGGCATTGCCACCTCACTTGCCTCTTGGTGTGAAAGAAACCACAAGAAATTAACCAGTCTCAGCAGAGATTTGGGCTGGCATCAGGAACAATGGATGGACAGAATTTAAAAATAAGTTTGGCACTAGGTAGCACAAGAGTTGTTACTCATCTCAGGCTTTGTGTGGATGCAACAACACACATCCACAAACACACACTGAATTAAAAGTAATATTTTTGGTCACACTACCAAGTAAGTTGCAATTACTCTCAAGATTTTGCTTGGAAATCTTGCTCAAGGGCTGACATTCTGGGAGGCACTTTAGTAGTTCCTTCCCTGTAGAGTTCACAACCTCTAAAACCAACACTAGGACAATGCAATTGGGCAGAAACCAGGGGATGCAGTAATAAGGCAGACCCTGACAGAAATGCCTGTTCTGATGGAAAAGAGATGCTGCACAAAAGCAAACCCATCTGTGCCACTTCTCTCCTGACACCCCAGGTGGGAAGAACAGCCCATGCTGCTCCAATGGAAGGAGATGCTCCTAGTCCACACTGTAAGGGTATCTCCCAGCCTTGTTTAATCCAGAGACAAGTAGTTTGTCTAGAGCTGGATCCAGACTGATCAGTGCACCAGTGATGGAGGAGAAAAAAACTTTGGGATAAAAAAAGGGCTGAGGAGCATCATGAACTCCATCTGTGCTGCATTTTTTGTTGCAACCCTCATGGCTGAGTGTGAAGGAAGGCAGAGGATGGGAAGCTACACCCTCAACACTCAGCCAAGAGCAAGGTCTCTCACCACCTGGTGCTACTGGGGAAAAGACATCTGGCTGCTTCTTGCTTTAGAGGTAACCCAGGCCAGAGAATGGGGTAGGAGTTGGTTATTCAGTGCTTTTTGCTCTGTGGTTTCCACCAGTGCCAAGCACAGCAGCATCTCTGTCAAGGAGACTACTACCTACTATGAACTAGCTGGCAACAGGCAGAAATTTTTAACTAGGGTGTCTCTAAAGGCAGTGAGTTCTGGCTGGAGAGAGACCAGGGTGATGTAAAAAGCTCTCCCCAGATTACTACTGACTCCAATCTTCCTTCATAGCTGTTGTTTCAAGTTGTCTTTCCCAGCCTCCTCTGTGTGTTCCCAAAGTAAAGCCCATGTAAAATTTATCTATTCCAGGCAAGTTCTACTGATGCATAATTTACAATGGCCAGCAATTTTCCTATACACCGAAAGAGAGAGAATTATAATGAATTTGAATTCTCAGGGCCACACCAGCAGTGGGTGAAAAGAGAGAGAAAGGCAATGAGCTCAGCACTGAGCCTGAAGTTGGAGGGGTGGGGACCCTTGTGAGCTCTTCCACTGTGCAAAGCCTTGTGGTTGTGATCTTGGGCTGCAGAAGATTTCTCCTTCAATGTTTTCATCATTCAGCTCTGCAGTCCTCTTGGGTACTCCAGCAGCTGCTACAGGTACTCATCCCCATGCACAGATGTCTTCCTTGCCACTTCTCACCATTTCCAGGTGCTGGATATCCCCCATGCTCACCCCTGCCCATGGTTCTCTGAGCTGCTGACACCTCTCTTGTCTCAGCAGCAACTGACATGTCTTCTCCTTCTCCAGAATCTGGACCTGGTTCCTGTCATCAGAATGAGCTTGAATTTATCTGTGAAATAACACTGACCAGTGATGGGCCATTGCCATTGTCCTGCTCCTTGGGAATTGTTCATGCCTCCAAAAACCCACATCTTGATGACACTGCTGTTTCCTCCTTCAGCCAGCAATGCTGTAAGGAGGCAGAGCCAGAGAACAAAGGAAACTGGGGTTGGTTTTCCCAGTTGGCAATTGGTCTTGAGGAATTTGGAGAAGCCTGTGTGAAGTTTAGGCAGCAAAGCCCTACGATACGAGGGGAGAGTTTGGCAGAAGCTTTGCACTGCTTAGATTTCCAAAATCCAAATTTTGGAAAGAACAGGAGGAAAGAACATGAGCAGGAAGTGTGCATGCCTCATGTTTCCCCCAGGTTGCTTTATCATTGCCTGTTTCTCAGCAGCAGCAGATTGCTAACACTCCCCATCAGCAAGCTGCTGTGGACTTGCTTTCAAATTTGGCAGCTGTCAACTTCTGCTCTGCAACCACTTCACTCTGCTTTCTGCCAAGGGCTATTTTTTGATATGCTTCTTTGAGACCTAAGTGTCCCACCAGCACAGGCACTGCATTATTGGGCTGTCTTCACAGCCCAGCTTTCAACCATATGAGAAAATCAAAAGTGCTGCTGTGTACAAAGCAGTGCATGGAGGGGATGGGGACACAGGAGTCACTCTACAGAACACTCTGGGGGTGTTTTCTCGTGGGTGAGTAGGGAGGAATCTCACCTTCCAGGTGTTTTTGTTGAGGGCTGGGATTCATCCCATTTCAGACAACTGCAAGCATCCTCAGGGGGGCACTGAGGATCTTGCAAACACATCAGACCCAGAAGTTCCCATGCCTTTCCAGCCAAGGCAGAGGGAGCTCAGGAATGCCCCTGCACCCATGTCAAGTGGGGTTTATATAGATACAGAAGAGAAGGCTGGAAGATCTGAATTTCTAGAAGGCCCAAGTTGAACTGAAATGATGCCCAAGGCACCAACTGCATTCTTTTTACCAAACTATATCACCTTGCTGTCCTCTCCCACCTTCAGTCATCTTGCCTTTTATCTGTGTATGGGCTGTAAGCTACGTGGACAATAATAATGATTTTTGTCTCAAACTAGCCAGCTTCTCTCCAAGGTCAACAGCAAGAACCCAACACACTGGATTTGGCCCAAAGCAAGCACTAACTGGGTCAGGATGAAGTGAACAGATGGTGCTGCTCTACTATCCCTGCTGTGTGTAATTAACCCATCTGCATTCTGCAGGAGCTGGGCACACCACAGCTTCTGCTCACTGCATCACACACACTCCCCTGCTTGGCCTTCTGTCTTGCTCACTTTGGATCCTGATGGTCTGGACCCCATTGGATCATGGTACCACATACAAATGTGCCACTCACACCGAATCTGCTGGCCCAACAGCACCATGGATGCTGATAAACAGGTTGGTAGTAACAACTACAGAGGTCCTCTCTAGGTGTGACTCTAGTCAGAACATCAATTCTCTTGAGCACACTCAGACAAAACTTGCTCCTAGCCAACAGAACTCCCCATGTTTCAAAAATGTCACCTCTCCCATCAAACCCCACAATCCATACACATACCCTTTTGACTTACAGAAACCACCAAAGAGCTCCAGGACAATTTTAGGTGCCTTCTTTACAAATGCTGGGCCTCTGAACCCAAGCCCCACGTTTTGCCCTGAAATCCCCCAAAAAAGACAGCTGAGCCATACCTCTTTGAGGACCAGCACACACTTGCCAGGCCCAACAGACTGAGGTAGCTCTGCTATTCTGCCTTTGTTTAAATATGGACCTGAGAAGCAGCGGTGGTTGATGTAGAGCTGGGGGCAGCAGTATCTCCCATTGATGGTGCCTGCAAGGAAAAAGCAGCATAGATGTGTCTGTAGCAATTCTGCACAATAAATCTCTTCCTCTGAGATGTGGGAAGGAGAGGAAAAGAGTAAAAGAAGCACAGAAAGTCTTCCCGGGGACAGGAAGGGAGAGGGATGCTGACACTACAATCTGTCCAACAGGAGAAAAGAAATTGCTTTTACTAGCAACTTATTTGGCTGCACACCCTGCTGGAAGGAGAATCTGGGAAGGGTTTAATTCATAACATGACCTGAGGCTCTTTTATAACTCACATTGCAGATGCAGCTCAGTTGCAACTTGCCAGAAAGGGAATGTATGAGCTGCATCTCACAGATATGGAATTGGCTCAGGGAGAAAATTCAGGTGGAGGGCTCCAGAAACCTTTCTTCATCTACTGTCCAACCCAGTAAGCATCACAGCATCATTCCCCTGACCCAACAGGAGTCTACAGAATCGTTTTCTTTGTCTGGATGAATCACTCTGGGCCCCTTTAAAGCCCATGGACAGAATTGGGTACTTCTAGACATGGTTCACCTGCCACTCAAGTGGTTATTCACTTTTTGGTTCTTATTCCCAAAAGAGCCTGTTTCTCCCCCTCTGATCGTAACAGGGCCCTGGGATGTTGTCTCTGATGCCAATGTGTGTCCTGCAGTCTGCTGAAATGAAGTGAGTTAAATCCTCTTCCTCCTGTGAAGTCTGTGCAATTAAGGGGATGAATATTGCCCTCTCAGAACCTCCTGCCATGGCTAAGGAGGAGAAATATTTGCCTTGAGCAGCCATTCCACCCAGCCATGATGCTAAAATGGGGACCAATTAGTTTCTGGTGCAGGCAATTTCACTGATGCCAATTAAAAGGTTGCATCCACCTCCACCAGGGCTTCATTAGCCTGTCCCTAATTGCAGCCTGTTAGCTGCAATGGGCAAACTGCAGGACAACTCCAACAGTCCCAGCAAGACACAACAATGTTCACATGTGGAGGACCAGACCCTCACATTCTGTAGATCAGAGGCTCCACATCACCTCACCCCCAAGAGGACATGGTCCCATCTCCCCACCCCTATGACACATTCTTATCCCTTTTTGGGGTTGTCCCCCTCTAGACAGGCAACAGGATCTTGAAATAAGGAATCCAGCAGCCTTACCTGTCGTGTCTGGCTGAGGAACTGGGCAGAGGTCATGAGGTATTTTCTCAACAGGCACTGTGGATGGTAACCTGTGAAACAGAAATTTGGTGTATTTAAGTGTCAGACATGGGAAAGGGGCAGAACTACCCTTCAGGCTGGACCAAGAGATACACCAGCACCTGCCTGGAGCAAGGAATGGAGATAACTCAAATGCAACCCTGCTTCTACATGGTTTATCACAGCCCAGTGCCAGCACATTGCAGAAGGAGTCACATCCACCCTGCCTCCAAAAACAGGCTGGTCTGTGAGCTTTAGCCTTGCAGACTGCAAACATTCAGTCTCAAACCCCTTAAATTTCCATTTCTAGGAACCACAAGGGATAGACGGGGAAATGCCCTCCTGCTATGTTTCCATCTTCCATAAGCATCCCTCACTGGCCATCAAATGCTGGTTATACAGCCCGAGCTAGTGGAAAAAAGAAATCTATTACAAAGACTTTCTAATACACTGATAAATATTTTAGAATTAAAAGAATCCCCTTGCTGATGTTCTACAGTATCTGGGCAGTAGTCAGCAAAGTCACCCAGCTGCTGTCTAAGACCCCCCCCTGGATGATCTGATGCATCTCAGTAAAAATGCAGCTTTAAATAATAAAAACTTACTGCTTTTCTGGTTGCACAACTGCAATCCTTCTCTTCCTTCGCACTGCAGAAATGAAGCGAGGAAGAAAAATAAAAATGGGTTTGTACTCTTCTGTCCTATAAAGTGCACCCATAACACATCAAGAGCTCTGTAAATGCACTGCCTATAAAACCACTTCTAACACAATGAAATGGTATTTAATTACTATCGCCATCTTTTCTTGGCATTTTTAAAGTAAGTCACTACATCATTAAAACCTACTTTAAAGATGTAATAATACATTTAATCTTTCCTCTGGAATGCTAATATCGTGTTTTATAGGATCAGCATAAAAAAGAATTTAAAGTAAAAACACAAATATTTTTCCATACAGAAACACATATGGATAAGATTACATTTTACAAGCATGATTACCTCCAGCATAATTTATCCCCAGCTATAAATTGTGATAAGGCTGCATAATGTTGCCATAGCAGTATTCTGCCAAATTAGGCCCCAGCTGCCTGATTCTTAACTTAACCATATTTAACTCTTCAAAAGGGTTGACACATTTTAAAATTTGCCTTTCAGATGTTAATTAATGTAAACAGCAGGGCTCATTTGTCGACTGGTGACTTGAGATCAGGGTTGGATAGAATCTGTGAGGCATAGGAGAGGAACACCAAGCCATTGAGCACTCATGAACTGCCTTCAAATGCCATCAGAAGGTTAAGAAATTGGTCTTTACAAGTACTGTAGGCAGAACAAAACACTCTAGTGCTTAATTGTATTGGGAGATACTGAAATTAAATACTAGGGAAATCTCAGAGCTGGTAAGGGCAGTGAAATAATGGATAGATACCCTGGGAAGGGGCAGATGCACAATCACTGGGGGCCAGTAAACATTTCTTATCTTAGATGGAGCATCTTTTTGGCCACCTTATGCCCACTTCACACTACATTTTGAGGTTTTTTTCAGTGGAAGGTTGTGGGTCTGTAATTCACTCAGCTGTCCCAGTGATTTGGGCTCAGTGCAAGAAAAGGGAGTTTCACTCCCATAACCACAGGGAAAACCTACAGGTCACACCAAACCCACAGGTCACACCATGGAATCCCCAATGATGTAACGACCTTTCCAGTGCAAAAAGTAAAAAAAGAAAATCCACATTTTTTAGGTAGACTGATTTCACAGTACAAACTGCTTAATCCTCGTGTTGAAGAGACTGGTCACTAACTAGACTATTGTTTATTATAGAGCACTTCCAGCCTGGTTACCAGTCTGCTAGCTGGGTTGGTAATTTCAAGAACTGGATTATAGACATAAGACAAACTCCCTGATAAATCCATTGATGTGCTGCTTGAGGTTACTAGGTACTTACAAACACCTTTGTCTGGTGGAGTTAGGTTATATGCATTCGCTTCACACCAGCCAACAGGGAAAATGTCCATAGACTCTACATCAACTATGTACTCTGGAGAGGGCATCTGTAAACCTATAAGCACAAATTTATAATGCAATTTAGACCCGGGGATACCGAGCTCAGAGCCATTCAAGCATCCATCATAAACCAAGGGGAGTAAATGATGAAACACGTAAAAATAAATCTGCTTCCCTGCATCAAAATCAGGCATCATTTCATCTTCAGTTCTGCACAGGCAGCAATGATAAGGCTGCTGCATTTACAGTGGGATGTGATTCCAGAGAAAATCCCCATTAAAGGCACTCTAAGGGTGTGCAGTGAAGCAGTTAAAAGCCAGTAAGGTTAAACATGCATGACTTTCCCCAGCATGATGGCCTGACTGACCCCTCATTTTCTTTGTAGGGTTGCACAAGCAAGTTAGTAGAAGAGCAGTTGGGTGCTTGATCTTAGTGATGAGAGAGTGCACATGGGCTGTAACAGGATGATAGCTAAGATGATGGTCCTTTATGCCCCAACACTCCAATAAAGCTTTTTTGTATAGTTTTGTCCTTGAGTCATTCTTTTTTAAGGGTGGACAATGTACAGAGATGCCATGAGTTCTCCTCATTGCACATGAAACATGAGCTAATCACCCAGTAACAGGGAGGCATTATAAAAAAACCCCAGTGGGACAGATGATAAGGCTGAAAGAGTTGGGGTTGTTCAGCCTGCTGAAGAGGTGAAGACCTTAGAGCACCCTCCAGTACCTGAATGGGCCTACAGGAAAGCTTAGGAGGGACATTTTGGAAGAGCATGTAGCATCAGGACAAGAGTTAATGGCTTTAAGCTGGAAGAAGGTAGATTTAGGTTAGATATTAGGAAGAAATTCTTCACTGTGAGGGTGGTGAGACACTGTCACAGGCTGCCCAGAGAAGCTGTGGCTGTCCCACTCCTGGAAGTGTTCAAGGCCAGGTTGGAGGGGGGCTGGACCTAAATGATCTGTATAATCCCTTCCAACCCAAACCAGTCAAGGATTCTATGATCTCCAGTGTAACACTGACTCCAAACATTGCAAGTCTCTGCTTAAAGCAAACCTCTTCCAGTTTGGTTATTAGGTCTTTTGAAAACACCTCTGATTCCTGAGTCAAGACACCATTTAATTACTCCAATTCAAGTCTGCCTGTGCTGGCACAGCCTGGCCAACAACTTCACCCCCCTCTGCCACTTTCACCCTGGGACCCATAGCTCCAGCACCAGCATGAGATAATCTCCTAATAAAAAGAGACCAAAGGATCAGCAGCTTTCCCTGCAGCATTCTTGACTTTGCATCTGCTGCAGCATCTTTGCCTCCTGTGTAACACAGCAGTGTTTGACTCTGCACAGCCAGATGACTATGGGGAACTTCCCACTAATGAATGTTCATCAAGGGCTTGTGGAGTAATTGAAACAGTAATTGAACTTTGTGATGGGAATGGCACCAAGGCTGAGATGCTGAATTTGGATCAATTTCGTCTTTGGTAATAAACCTGCTGCACTTTGAGAATGTGTGGCTGTATGAAAACCCAAAGGAAGCAGAAAAATAGGTGCTGGTGCACATATTGCTGGAGGAAATAATTAAAAAAAAAAAAAGAAATAATGATGTCTGCATAGATTCATAGATGTCTTCATGGTATTCCTCTGAGCCCTGCATCATGCTCATGCATTATACATTGATGATACAGTCTGTGTTTCACTGGGATATGCCAAAGGGATGAACATGGGGTGAAGACAAATTATGGAGGACACAATCTCCCCATATGATCAGCTGAGCCTCCATACAAGTTCTCCACTGATGGCATTCCCTGCAAAACCATTTCCCTCCATGATAAAAATTGAACCTGATGAAAACTGCACTCCCCAGAGATCAAAACATTTTCACCTAACCAGCCAAGGAACTCATGTGAGAACTGCTTAAGCCAGTGGCAAGACGTGCACAAAGTGAGCAAGCCCTAAACAGAGCAAGAGGTCAACACATGTCCCTACTGAAATTACCCTAGACTTGGGAAAATCCACTATTTTCATTACTGGAACTGTTCTATGGTATAATTCTAACCAAAAAACCAAAACAAAACAAAACAAAAAACCAAAAAAACCCACACCCAAACTATCAAACAAACCACCCAAATCTGATCAAATGCACTTTCCTGTTTGCAAGCAACAACAGATGTGACATGAGCGTTTGGGCTTTCAAGTCTACAGCTGCAGCCACCCTGACAAGCAAGGAAGCACCATCATGTTTGTTCTCCTGCAACATCACTATTCCTCTTGTAAGACAGTTCCTCCGTCTTCCCAGGCACTGCTTCTTCCCCCTGGCAATTGATAACCCTGCTTTCCACTTCCACATCTCACAGCTTCATTTGGCCTGACTCCCACAAGTGGAAAAAAACTGGTGTGAAATTCTTTAGTTTCATTTGCTGCATTTTACGCTGCTGTCTCCCCAGACTAAGATATGGCCCTCAGACTTGAGAGGTAAAATGGAAAAGAGAACAGGGACGTTGGTCAAAGGGTGAGGAAAACTTCCATCTCCTCCTACAGATCTTGAGCAGAATGAAACAGTAACTCCAGAAAACTCTCAAAAGGAAAATTATGGGAAACCTCCCCAGAGAAAGAAGAACTAACAAAAGAAGGGTTTTCCTCAAATTCCTAGGCCGTGCAGTGAGTTGTACATTATTACTTGTAAAAATTCACGCCAGAAAGCTCCAGCTTTAAAAATCTAAAATGAACCAGTAAAAATTAACAATGCAGATGATGAGTAATAAAGCAGCAGAAAGCGATGGGATGCACGGAGCCGCGGATCAGCCCCATGTTTCTTTTCCACCACGGGGGAATGATACCCCTGCTCGTCAAATGCTCACCCTGAAGTTGACAGAGTTTTCCTACTGTACGAAGTGTGATTTATTAAGCAATGTTCCCTCCTGTCCAACGAGAGGCTGCTGTAACTACTGCGTCCTGTTTTATGGCTGCAGTTTGGGCTGGGAGGGCAACAATGAAAGCTTCAGAAGTGCCCATGATAAATGGTGGGACCCGAGCTCTTCAGTCATGGGCTCCCATGGTAGTTGGGGAGTCTTGCTGCTTCCAGGATATAAATAATCAGTTAGAAATAATAGTGCACTAATGGGGTGAAAAAAAAAGAAAACATGCCAGCGTTCAAGTCTTTTACAGCTCTGCAAGCAGGGTGTTTTCTTTCATTGCTGATTTTAGTGATCCCTTAGTCACCCATTTCGACAGCAGCAAAGACTTCTTTTTATTTTTGCAGTCCTTTGCATCTTCTTGTTATACTACAGGGAATCCTGGTCTTGGTATTGAGATATAAAACAAAGCATCTGTATCACCGAACTCAAAAAATAAGGACATGCACACAAGTTTTTTTATGACAAGTTGTAAAAAAAAAAAAAAAAAAGCCAACATTTTTTACGATGTTAAAAGAGTAAAAGGTGGGGAGAAAGAGATAAGGGAGAAGAGTGAGGTGGGAATGTGTGGCCCTCTCCCTGCCTCCCTCCAAGGTCTTGAAGGACTAGCTGATTTAAAGACTCACTTCTACCACTTCCTATTTACTATAATGGGCAAGAGTTTTGTGGACATTGAGTCCCTTTGAAAGTATCACAGTGTGTATGTGTGTGTGTGTGTAAAGAAAAAGGAATCCCAAACCCCATAAAATCTGCATCTAAAAGTGAAGGCACCTGGCTGGTGAAGAAAGGAAGTTGCCAAAATGGGCCAGATTCCTTGACCAGATAGGTGTAAATTTGGGAACAGCCTTAGTGAAAACTAAGTTTGAAACAAGCATTAATTCCAGCTCTTTAACAACAAGATTTGCTGTGTGCCCAGAGTCAGAAGGCAAACAGCTATCTCAGATGCAAAGAACAAAACCCACCACTGCATAAAGTTCTACCAAAGATGCAAAGTTGTAGCTGCTCTGTATGCTGGAGATAACCACAGAGGGGACAGATCCATGGCAGGGATGGATGGAGAAGGATGATGACCCAACTCTCTACAGCCCTCACCTGCAACTCTGCTCTCCCCAGATCTCAGCTGGCCCAAACCACAAAAATATTTTGTGCAGGAAAGACAAGAGAAGCATGAATGATTTGGCCTTGCAAGCTTCAGGTCAGGAGGGATCTCTCTTCAGGTAGCAACTGAATCATCAGTCTCTGAGAATTTACCAAGGAAGCATCAGGAAAGCCTTGTCTACTATATAATGCTACTTTTGTAGAGCTAAAAGCCCCAGAACATCTGTCTTTCTTTTACTTTAGAGCAAGCTTCTAGTACACGAGTAACTTTGGGTTCCCTGACAATACTTTTACTGACTTCAAGGCCTTTGATGAGAGACCTTTCCTCTTGTACAAATGGCACTGCACACAGTCAGATGCTGAGATACTTCTTCTTCAATGCAGAATGATGATGAAGGTGATGTGCCAGCTGCTGCTGAAGCTCTATGGTTATTATCAGCCTGGCTTCCATTGTCTTCCAGCCCCAAAAGTTGAGCATCTTGCAGAGGAGGAAAGGTGACTTTTTGTACAGATCAGGCTTGATCCCATTTCACATGGGATTTCTGCAAGAACCCCTAGTCATGATCCCTGTTCCTCTGTCCTCTCCTGAAATCCTATGCTTCACGATGCCATTAACTTCTTCCTCCCTGTTTCACCCTGAAAGGACCAAATTAAATTGCACTGATCTCCAAGACTAAGGGTCCACAACATCGATAGCAGCCTGGACTTAATGAACTTCAGGAGAATTACTCATGAGCCAATATATTGACACTGGGCCCATTAGAGAAGACATGGGTGACATGGGTGACAATTTTCCTCCCTCCCACCTCCTGCTACAGAGCTCACATGGAGCAAGCAGGTGACTTCCCCACTGACTTCAGCAAAGGGAAGATTTGCTCTGTTTCTTTTTGATCCTCCTCTCTGCAGGGTAACTCTGCAATGTGAAGCCCAGAACAAGCTTTGTTCCTCTACATCCTTTCTTCCTGTTAGGATATTGGGATACCAACAACATGCACCATTCCCTGAGCTGCAGAACATGACTGGGCCTTGCTTTCCTCACAGCTGACTGAGACAAAATGCCACTGTATCTCCTGGAGTTGTAGGAAGCAAGGGTTTAAGAGATGCTTCTCCTTCATCAGCTCAGTATCTCAGGGATGCCTTGAAACATCTGCAGGGATCTATCAGAGATGCAAGAGCAGAGCTGCACAGTATCTGCCAATCAGCAAGCAAAGGGGTGGAGGCATTTTAACATCACATTTCATGTATCACAATGGTAGCTTAGGGTTCCAGCAAGATGTTGATTTTTGACTGTGTCAGAGGTGGCAGCACAAGGGACAGAATGTCTGCCTTGGGCATTCATCAAGCAAAAGCACAGATCTTCCAGAGGCTGGTGATGGGCTGGACTATGGGCCACCAGAGGTGCCTTTAATATTTTCATGGTGCTCCAGAAGAAAGCAAAGAATATTACATTTGTAGGTGATGCTGACCCAATTACTATTGATTTCAGAGGGAAACTGAAGCTCTTACATTCATTATAGATGAAGCCAGTAGCTTCAAACAACAGTGTGTTACCTTGATGGGTAAAAACAGAACTATGTTGTGACAATGATGCACGCTGCAACTTTATGGTTTATCACAGTGCCTATCAAGACACTGAAATGAGCACAGTTTTTTGCTCTCAGTGACTTTACAAATAACACTGTCTTTAAAGAAATAATTATAAGAATCCCTGTGTTGTTCTAAATCACACTTTCGCAAGAAGCCCTTGGCCAGATGAACTGAGAAAGAAAGTTCCAAGACCAAAATCACATGAAAAATGAGCTCATCTGTACCTCATTTCAAGAAAGGTATAAATGGAAGTTTTGATACATTATTATGCTCTGCTAGTTTCTCAGCACTCTCCTATTACTGCTTGTGCAGAGGTGGTTTTTTCCATGGGGTGATGGCTTTCTACAATCTGTATTAGAGAGTTACTGTCTAGAAGAGCTCTCTTAGACCAACAAAGAAATCATACAGTCACAGGGATGAAGAATATGAACATGTGATGGCCATGGTGAGGAGCAGCATATATTGCAGGTATACAAAAAGGTTCACCATACTCAGGTGAACAAAAAGTTGGGAAAGGAAGAGGAAGGAAGGAATGTGCTTGCAGGGGGACAGGAGATTCCTTGAGTGCCTAATGGAAATCACAGTGGACATCTCAGCTGCACAGGTGAGGCAAACACCTAGACCCAGGATGATGCCTATCATGATGACAGCAAGAAGGTTTCAGTCATCAGTGGAAATCATGATGGTTGAGTCCACATGGATGGGAGGGTGGAAGGTCTTGTGACTCCCTCAGGGAGAGAGCAGGGGAAGATAATTCTTTATAAAATATTTTTGGTCTATGCATATGTCATGGTTTAACACTGGTCTGGCAATTAAACCGAATGACAGATGCTCTATTAATCCCACTCCCCTCCCTGATAAAAGAAAGGAGAAAGAAAAAGGGAGAGAGACTTATGGGTTGGAAACTAAACTACACAACTTTGATGAAACAGTAACGATAAAAAGGAAGAATTGTTAAATATATACAGGAAAATTGATCTCACATTCCACCCCCCTTCCCCCAATAACTCTCACATCCCCACTGAGGCTGCAGGGCAGCCCTGGGAAAGTCCAGGCTGGAATCCTGGAGTCAGCAGCAGTGAGATCTGGAGGCAGGAACACACAGATCCAGGCTGGAATGGATCAGGACCACAGGAAGAGGAACGGATGGAATCCTCCCTGGATGCCGAAGCAAACAGGGACAAGTAAACAAGAGGAGGAAGCGAAGGGGTTTGACCCTCATGATCCCTCAAATTTATACTGAGTATGACATGTATGGGATGGAATACTCTGTTTGGTCAATTTTGGTTGTTTATCTTGTCTGTTCCTCCCTAAGTGAGGGTTTGCAGGTGTGACCTCTTTACTCTTTCTCTCTTTCCAGAGCCCAAAATGTTCCTCAGAGCTGAGCAGTGTCCTTGGTTCTGCGTATCAGTCTCTAGCAGTAACTATAACCATGGAGTGTTATCAGTCCTAGAAGCAGACACTCACTGAGAATCTTGCTGTTAATTTCAGCAAGTGCAGCTACTTACAAGAGACTTCGCTGAAAGCAGAATTACAAGACAAAAAATCACCTTTATCCTGGCCCAAACCAGGACAGCAAATAAACAGGAAAGGCAGGAGGATGCAGTTTTGTGCAGAGCATGAAGAACAAGCCCAACAGTGTTTCTGTGACCCACACAAACACAAGAAGATTTTACAGCACATACCTTCAAGGTGAAGCCACATTAACCGTCCTTTAACTGAGGTGATAGAGGCGACACAAATCTCTGCAGGGTTCCTGGGGTTCACTGCCTCCAGCTTCATGTTCTTAGTAAAGCCACGGCTGAAGGATGTCTGAAAGAGTCAAGGACCAACACTGAAGCATGGCACTGCAGCACTGCATGATTTTAATTAGGCTGTCCACTGGGAAGCATAAATTTAGCATGGTCTGCTTTTCACTGAAAGTGCTGGAGACACTGAAGAACAAACATCCAGACTGAAAATAAAGCTGCCCTGGACACCCATATGAAAGAAAAAACAATGATGGCAACAAATCAGGAAGCAAAGTATTTGATGGTTTATTCTGATCCTTAGCTCTCAGAGACCAACCAGGAGGTTACTCCACACCAACTCCAAGTGTATTTAAATGTCTGCTAGTGGTGTATTTGCTGTCCTCTGTTGTTGATGGGCTACCACACAAAGGGTTCCTACATCTTGCCTGAGACCAGAGAAACTTCACACATTTAGTTGCCCATGCTGAGTGAGACTGGAGAAATTTCATCCCCTATTCAAGTATGTTTTATTTCATGGATTATTTTAGCTCAATGTGTAAGGTCTTTCTCTGCAGACACCAGGTTTGTAAGTCCATCAGTCCCAAGTGGGTGTAGATGGAGCCAGCTGTGTAACCAGAACTCCTATCTGTAGCTGTTGCAGGTGACCCCAAGTGCAAAGGAACCACAAGACCTTACAGTCCTTCCCAAAACCTTCTCCACAGCTCAAGCCCCAAGCTAATACTTACTTTCATCCTTAACCTCTGTCCCTTTTCCATGGGTCCCTTGTCCTTTTACTTACTCTACCCAATGTTCCCACCACTACTATCCCTAAAACACATGGATGCAGAACCTGTGGCTGTGCCAGGGCCTCTTTTCCTTGCATTTTTCTCCCCTCTGTGCTGCCTGTTCTGCACCACAACAGCTGTGGGCACTTGCATGTCTCTCTTTGCACACCACTCCTTCATCCAGCAATCCCATGGGAGCAACTGGAAACCAAACTCAAATAAATAGTCATAGAGTCATAGAATCATACAATAATTTGGGTTGGAAGGGACCTCTAAAGGTCATCTAGTCCAACCCCCCTGCAGTAAGCAGAGACATCCTCAACTAGATCAGGTTGCTCAGAGCCTCATCAAGACTCACCCTGCATATATGTCCTGAGATGATGCCTCAACTACCTCCCTGGGCAACCTCTTTCATTTTTTCCACTACCCTCAAGGTAAAGAACTTTTTCCTCACATCCAATATAAATCTACCCTTCATTAATTTAAAATCATTGCCTCTCATCCTATAACCACAGGCCCCTGCAAACAGTCCCTCTCCAGCCTTCCTGTAACCCCTTCAGACAATGGAAGGTCACTTTTAGGTCTCCCCAGAGCCTTCTTCTCTCCAGGTTGAACAACCCCAGCTCCCTCAGCCTGGCTTTGCAGGAGAGGTGTTCCAGCCCCCAGATCATTTTCATAGCCCTCCTCTGGACCTGCTCCAATTCAACCCTCCTGCTCCTTGTACAACACCTGAAATCACAAGAACTTCACTCAGAACCAACCACTGGGAGCCCTTTGTGAGACAAGAAACTCTGGATTTGGTCTTTCTTTTTTTTTTTTTCTCTCCTCATCAAGAGATCTTCCAAAAACATGATGCTAATCTCAATCATTGCTTGGACTGTCACGAGCCTTGCTCAGCACAGAGATCAGCTTCTCCCTGTAAAATCTGCCAGCAGCCAGGACTGCAGTAAACCAGGGTGAGTCTGTTTAAATGCCTTTTATGTCACTTAACAAGGAAACATCATTTATCATCACACCGGCTCCTTTCATCGCACTCCGGGGCTGGAGGCAAATTCACCCTGAATCAATGGCAAAACAGTTAGCTGGGAGTTTATTTTACTAAGCATTTGGCCACGTCAATCCATTTCATAACTGCCTCCCCTTGCTAAATATGCCCCCTTAAGGAAACAGCTACAGCACATCCACTCCCAACTCCATGGCTGGCTGCACCAGGTAGGAGATGTTCCTCCATGGAATAAATGGGCTGACCTGTCAGGGAGGTTGCCCAAGTGACAAGGGTGAGATGACATCTCTCTGCAGAGAACTGGGCTATTGAGAGCAGAAGAATAAGAGACACATGTTCATCTGATGAACGTGTCCATAAGAAAAAAGAAAAAAAAAAAAAAAGCGTGGGGGAAGAAGTGCTTAGATTTTATCTTCAGAGGCTATTACTCAGAGACTGTTCTTAGTGCTGAGAGCATAGATCCGTTACTTGACAAAAGAAAAAGAGACATAAAGAAAAGGGAGGGTTTCTTGCAAAAGAGCAGAAATGAGATGCTGTTCCACTCTCTTGGTGAGATGCAGCATTGTACAGCTTCTCGTAGCACTTGGGGAAATCTTTGAAGTCCCTTGAGGGAGAGGGATTTGCACCAGACAGCATAATAAATGGAGCAAAGAAATTCCAACTCTGATTTGATTCCCAGGTAAAACTCTGTTGATGATACAGGTCTTCTATATTCATCAATAGAGGGTGTTCAAATGCACCAGTTTACCCTCAGAGGTCTGTTCCAAGCCAGGTTGCCCTTGGGCCACAACAGATCATAGAATCACAGAATGGTTTGGGTTGGAAGGGACCTTAAAGATCATCATGATCCAACCTCTCTGACATGAATACCTGGCACTAGACCGGGCTGCTCCAAGCCCCATCCAACCTGGCCTTCAACACTTCTAGGGATGGGGCAGTCACAAATTTCCTGGGCAGTCTGTGCCAGTGTCTCATCACCCTCAGAGTGCAGATGAGGAAGGCCATGCAAAAACCTGCATGACTGGCATCCTGTGAGACCATCTCCATTCTGCTTTGCACCAACACCTTGTCCCTCAGTGTTGTAACTTCTGAGTAAAATCTATGTAACTCCCAGGGGAATCTCCTTGTCCTCCGTACACAAGACCACTTCATTTTGCAAACCCTTCTGCGCTCATTTGAAGTACCACATTCCCAGTTACTGATGGGATCTCAGCTTCCATCTGTTGATGGGAGCATCAACACGAGCACCAGGTTACTGGCAGAGGCAGAAAGCTCCATCTGCCTTTCACTGAGTGATGAATACCTGTAGATCAAGCCACACCAGACTGTCCTTGACAGAAAAAAGCCTTTGAAGGATTTTTTTCTAAAGCTCTGAGTCTTGATGGCTTCCAACAAAATGATGTGCAGCTTCTCACATCACTGTTGCTGTGTCAAGGAACCACATTGGCTGTTCCAAAGACATCCATGCAGGTTAAACATTCTTCTCACACTCCAAGCTGAGCAGTTTCAACCTTAGCTTTTAAACACATTTGGTTTGGTTGAGTGTATCCCCCTGGGAACTAGAAAGAACACCTAAAATGTGAAAAGGGATGCACGATACAATGAAATTGTTTCCTTTTTTTAAATAGCATTTGAATTAATTGTAGTACTATGTTGAGATCCTTCTCATGCTAGATGCTGCACAACATCATAGAGGACACGATGAGCAGGAAAATGAAACGAATCAAATCTCCTTTAGGGATGGAGACCCAGAACACTCCTCTGGCTTGCTTTCTTTCTATTCATGGTGGCCTGCAGGAACCTCCCAAAGCCTTGCTGCAGTTTTTCTGTATTTTTTTGCACATGGGCATGACAGGAGCAATGCAAAGGCAAGAAGAGAACTTACGTTTCTGAAGCACAGGTGAGGCGCTGCCTCCGCTCCACACTGCTTCTGATAGTCTGCCCAGTCAAAGTCCTGGCCAGAGTAACCTGCAGGATGGGGACACAGAAAAGTTATCATCAGCCATCACTTCACAGCAAAGAGCAAGCATGAAATGGGCTCCATGAGATAACCAGTTTCAGGTTTCACCCCATCCCACCTCAGTCAGCTGTGCAGTATCAGCAGGCAAGTTTCCCTGGATGCCTGCTCATAAGCCATGAGAGGTCACCCTGATGCTTCTCCAGCACCCACTTCTACATTTCACTTTGAAAACTCCAGGTCTTTGTTAAAAACTAATAAAACACATGAATTTTCCTTATTTGCCCCTTCCTGTGAGCATCTATAATACATAACTATCAAGAATTGCTACTGTCCCCAGTTTCCAAGTGGAGCTACTCGTGGACTTCTTTCTCCTTTATCTATCAGAAGAGGGAGTTATGGAACACGAGGATGCTCCAACAACAAACAGGGACTGGACCAGCATGATCAGAAACTGAGCCATCCTCTCTTCTGAAGCATGAGATAAATTCTCCTCTCTCTCCACTGACATGGCTCTACCCTTCATGACTGACTTCCCAGCAACTCAAGTTTCCTGAGCTGACTCCCAACACAGTAAGAACATTATCCCAGGCTGCTTGGAAATCTGGAGCAGAACATGAAAATGAACACACATTTCCCAGGTTAAAGTTTCAGCAACCAGATGCTCCTTTCAGCCTCTGCTTCTGGGAAGCAACACTGGTGCCCTTGCCCATGGCAGGGGGACTGGAACTAAATAATCTTTAAGATCCATTCCAACCCAAACCAGTTTCTGATTTCTGAATTTTATAGAAGCAAAATAGACATCTACCCCATTCGTTCTTCTTACCTGACTATTATTACTCAGGACATACAGGTTTGCTTTTTGGGTTGTTTTGTTAGTGTGTTTTTTGTTTGCCTCTTAAGTCTTCCAGGCCTCTTACAGTGCTTGAAGCTCATGAGTACAAATCCTGTCCAGAGCCCTGTGACAATACTGCTGATATTTTAATAACATTAATGCAGAACTACTCTCACTGCAAAGTTTCAGGAGTCACCTGAAGGCCAAACTCTCCCTTCAATTTCCCTGCCTTGCACTCTAGCTTGGCCTCATTTCACAGAACATCCCTGCATGACTTTTTCATTGATAGCCAAAAAGGGACACTCAAGATGAAATGGGAATGAATCATTTATGACAATGGAAATAGTGATAATTTTTGTAGGCAAGAAAGGAATGGAATACTGAGTGAAATCACCTGTCAGTCATCCAGAGCCAAAAAAAGGAAAATTTTGAAAATAAAGTACTAAGCCTGCTGCTAAGATGCGAGGATCTGGGATAAAATGAACTTCTAATCCTAATTATTGCACCCAGGACAAACAAATTAATGAGATAAAGCCTTAAGCTCAGCTGCCTGTCTCTGTGTGGCATGAAAGTAGGTAATAACTGGAAATACGGAAACAAAAATGCACAGGGAAGTAAAAAAAGGAGAATTAATTAGAAAGAACATTGATTTTTCTTATGGAAAAAAAGTATCCTTGCACTGTTTTTTACAACCAATTTCTAGAACAGTGTTTTTCCTCCCGTTTCTTCTCCATTTCTTTTTTTTTTTTTTTTTTTTTTTCTCTCCAGTTACTTGCTTGCCAGATACTTTTCAGCTTCACAAAATGAAATGGAAAACAGGAAGAGTAATGCACATCACCATGTCAGAAGGGGATTCACTGGATCACATACAGATCCAAAAAACAGCCCATGTCCTGCACAGCCTCTCATCTCTGGTTTAAAACCCTCACAGACAGGTTTTGAATGTTATCTGCCACCTTGGCAGAATGGTTGGAAACTGAGCATTGACAAAGTTTCAGTGAGGTATAAAAACTCAACTGTGCTGTCACCAAACAACCACCTTTTGGTTTCACCACTTCCAAAATGACTGGAAGACCCTCTTGTTGTGGATTTGAACAGATATGAAACTTGGGAAGGCAGTTAGAGGGTTTGTCATAACGTGCTTCAGCAGTCCAACAAGGATGAATCCAAGAGGACCCTACTCAGGAATTGGATTTAGACCAGCCTGGACCTGTATCTGGCCTTTTCATGGAGCAATATGACATAAGCCACCACCTTTAGCACCTGGAGAGGTACCATATAACAAGTACCTCCATTAGCACATGGCATTCCCATACTGTTATCCTTTAAGACTTAGCTGAACTAATAATCAAGTAATAACATAGCTCAAAGCTTGGCTTGTGTTATTTACCTGCTGCTCCCCAAACATGTGAAAAATCACTGCTTTCTACGTCAACTCTCAGCATGGAAGAGCCCAGCAGTTATGTAAGATTCATAGAACTTTCAAGGTTGGAAGAGACCTTTAAGATCATCCAGTCCCAACCCCCCTGCCATGAGCAGGGACCCCTCCTGCTAGAGCAGGTTGCTTAGAGCCCTGTCCAGCCTGGCCTTAAAAACTTCCAGGGATGGGGCTTCCACCACTTCTCTGCAAACCTGTGCCAGTGTCTTCCCACCCTCATGGTAAGGAACTTTTTTCTAACTTCCAATCTCAATCTCCCCTTGTCTAGTTTGAATCCATTCCCCCTGATCCTATCACTCCCTGACATCCTAAAAAGTCCCTCCCCAGCTTTCTTGAAGCCCCTTCAGATCCTGAAGGCTACAATAAGGTCTCCTTAGAGCCTTCTCCTCTCCCATCTGAATAACCCCAACTCTTTTTCTGTCTTCATAGGATAGGTGCCCTATATCCCTCTGATCATCCTCGTGGCCCTTCTCTGGACACACTCCAACATGTCCATGTCCTTCCTACAAAAGGAGCTCCAGAACTGGATGCAGTACTCCAGGGGGGGGTCTCACAAGGGCAGAGTAGAGGGCAAAATACAAGAAGAAGCAAATACAACAATAGAAATGGAACCTCCATTTGGAGGTTTTGAAAGTGGCATTTCCTTAGTGAGCTGTACAACTAGAAGCCCTACTGAAATATTTTCCCCTCTTTTAATATCTCATAAAAAAGGAACAATGGGTGTTACTCTAAAGGGATGTGGTCTATAAATCCAGCTCTAATAAATATAAACAGTGTTTGTTCAATGTTTCTACAGCAGCAGTAAATAGGTATTCATATTTGGCACTGTACAGGAAAATACTGCTCTCTATTTCCAGTAGCAAATGTTTGCACCTCCTGTTCAGGGCTCATGTACTGTATGTTTGGCTTTAATAAAGGCCTGACAGGCAAAAAGGCAAGAGAATGGCTATGAGATTCTGAACTCAAATACCCCAACCTAGCACACTGCTCTGATGAAATAAAATGAGTTGATTTGAAAATCAGAGAAGCTGTCAATAACAAATTAACAAAAAATAAAATAACAAAACCAAACCGGAAAAAACCCAAACAAATCCAATCGCAAGCAAACGATCACAATACACAATGAAATTCTTCACAATAAAAAAAAAAAAAAAGGGATTTTATTTTGCTCCATAGGAACCTCTTGCCTTTCAACAGGGAGAGCCATTTGGGCAACACCAAATATTGCCAACATATTCCCTGTTGAGGGTGAGGTTGGTCAGGAACATTTGAGTGCTGGGGTAGCAGGAGGCTGGTGAAATCCACGTGCAAGAAGGACATTTCTGGACATGCCAGGGCAGGTAGAGCTGTCCAGGGATGCAGATGGAAATGGTGGGATTTCCTCCTCCTTCTGCAGACCTTCTCATTAGCAGCCAGCTCACACCACAGCCTACTTCACTTTCACAGCAGTGCAGCTCTCTCATATCAGTCCTGGCTATTTCTTTATCCAAATCTGGCTCCATCAGTGGGGGTTTGGATGCTTTCCACTTTCCCTCTGCTTTCCTTTTTTGGTGGCTTGTGGGTTTTTTGGTGGTTTGTTGTTTGGTTTTCAAACAATTCCCATGTCTGATTATATTTTAGTGACTCAAAGCATGTGTTCTGCCAATGGAAAAGGATTTTGACACCCAAGATGCTAAGATGCAGTTTAGGCATGCAGCCCTCATACACACTACAAGAAATACAGCAAGACACAGCATGCATCTATCTGCCACTTGCCTGATGCCTTCTCTTTAATAGCTTCCCTCCAGGATTTCTGATCTGATAGCATAAAGTAAACTTTATTTTTGCCAGGGGAGACTTGCTATGCTTTCTCAGGAGGCTGGGTGGACCACAGGCACCAACCATCCCACCAGATACCCACGTGCCCTTTAGGCTTTACTGGTCAGGTTGAGGTATTTCTGTGTAACAGATGCTACTGCTAAGAGTGTTGGCATCTAAAACAAAGAGTTTGCAAACACCCAACCTGTAAAACACCATCTCAGGCAGGCTACGTGCCAGCTGGGATTGGAAATTATCAGGCCATGACCTTGTAAAGAGAGGTGTCTGGCCCATGGTCTGGAGTTAACTGTATGGCCTGGGGGAAGCTGTGTGTGAATTTGGGGTGGAAAAAAAAGAAAACATTCCATTTACTTTCATTTTAGCTGCATTTCTGGCCAATATCAGTGTGTACTTACACAGGCATGGTTGTTACACACAGATTTAAGCAGAAACCCTCAGACAGCATATTTACTTCAGTAAAGGCAGCACAGTAATTATGGGCACACCCCATATGCAGCTGCACACTCAGGACTCCAGGACTTTGCTGGGAATTTCACATTACATGTGCTGAAGAGGCACTCTGGATATGCATAAGAGGACTCTGAATCTAGCAGAGAATAATCCTTTGCTTCCCTGGGTTTGGCAGCAGCATATAATTTCCCAAATTAAAACAAATCTGCATGTGCAAACCTTAAGTGGGATTTTTCTCCCCTCCTGAGGCATTTCTTTTTCTCCCAAGCAACACTGATTTCTGGCAAAGGGTCAACACCCCAGCCAGCTTCAAAAAACCTAAAATTCCAGCCAGCCAACACATTTTGCAAGTGAAGATGTATCACCAGGGCACCACAGGTGGCTGTCTGAAATTGGAAGTAATTAACTGCACGGCTACAAAGTTGGGAAACAGCACGGTTGGAGCCTGTTTCTCCTGGCTCTGACCTGAACACTGCTAACAATTTGGGATTTTTTTGAGCCAGCCTAGGAAATACCTGCACGCTCCTGGGCAAGACAGCCTTGAGTTTAGTTGAGACATTGAGATTTAGGAGCTTTGCTTGGCTTTAGTGTTGCACTGAGGTGGATGCTATGGAGAGATACATAATTTGCTTCTAGCATGACATGACTTTTAATGCTCCTTTTGCTCTCTACACACACAAAGCATCACTAAGATGTATTTTACAGGAATTCACTAGGCTCTGGTGCAGGCTGCTGTGGACTACAAAGTACAGGGACATCAATCCACCAGGAAGATGCATTTGCAGAGATGTTCACAGGGTGGTACGAGCCTGAACAGCCCCAGTGATTCAAGAGAGCTGTGATAGCTTGAGATACTTAGGGTGATGCTCTGCAGCAAAAAACATCATAGTTTTAAAGGCACTATGAAGAGACAAATTTCCTTCAGAGGAAACCTGCAAATCACCAAGAAGGAATACAAACCCTTGGGAGGTGTGAGATTGACTCCATTTTTAAGGCACCACTGTATTGGCAAGATCCCTAAGGAATCAGCATGGCAAAGCATTGAGATTTTGCTGGCTTCAGGTCTCAAGTCATCAATGGTCACTTGTAAATAATGATTGTTAAAAACCTGAGGGGTGAAAAAGAAGAAAACAAAATCAGAAGTTTAATTTGCTGTAACCTTAGGAAATGTGGAAAGCCAAAACAGACAGAGCCTGAAATCAAACCACTCCTGCAAATAACTTGCTCTCACCTAATATTTTTCATCAAAGTATTTCTACCAAAGACACTGAACTTTGAGTTTTAGAGATGGGTAAACTGAGGCAAAGGAAAATGCTGGGGTTCAAGGTCACTCAGTGTTCCCATAGCTGAGCAGGAACTGGAAGAGATCCTAGAGATCCCACAACGTTCATCTTTCTTTCCTTTGAAACTATGGATTAAACATCCAGGTACCCCCTCCATCCAGCTGTTTTATTTGAAAAGTTTCCCAGATGTATAGGGAAAACCCATATGCATGCAGTGAGAAAGATCAAAGAGGGATCCCCTTTTTTTGCAGGGAAGTGATAGGCAGACATTCTCCTCCCCATGGAAACTGAGTGCAACTATAGTTGTGCATCACCTGGCGATGCCTGTTGGACAGAAACAATCCATTTATTTGGAGCACCCCTGGATTTTAAACATATTTCTTGATGTGTTCTCCAGCCAATGAAGTAACACTCGAGTTTTCCTAAATATAGTGGAAATCAGTAAGAAGTTCCTATTCAGGTTCTTCTCATCCCCCCTCTCATGGAGCTCACCTTGGTCACTGATGCAGGACAAATATGAAATGGCTCCTTCATATTGACTGCTTCCAGCTTCATCCCTACAGTGAAGAAGTGGTTTCTCAAATCAGCATGGTCCTGTGGGTAGAGATGGGAATAAGAAACACACTGTGTGTCAGCATCATCCACCAAGGAAGAGCTGACACCTTTGCAAAGATATTTCACATGGGTCTTCTCACTTGGGTGATGAGCAGATTGACTCCCAGCTCCAACTGGGTGCCCCTAATTCTCTGTTCTTTTCATGCCAACTCAAACACAGCAAGAAAGAGGACAGCCTGGCTCCTAGAGGACAGATCTGCAGGACCAAGCCCATCATATCTAAAGCAGAAAGTGCATCCATCCCATAGGCAGCATCTAACTTAAACTTATTCGAGGAGATGAGACTCACTAAAATAAGAAACTGTCTGAGAAATGGCTACCTGAAAATCTCCCTTGGGCAGAACCATACAAAGCAGGGGTGCAAACATCTCAGGATGGCCTTGATTTACCCTGGTGGATTCCCAGCTCCTGCAGGGCACCAAAATAAGAATATGGACTTTGTTTCCACTTGCTGCAAAATGGGAAAGTCTTCTCTACAGCTAAAGGTGGACTGGGGACCAGGCAGGGAACTCGGACCCAAAATCTGGGCAACAAGAGAACATGCTGGTGGGAAAACATGTTAATTGTGTTCAAGAACATGTCCACTGCAATACTTTCACATGGGATCAAACCTGGCTGCACCCAGAGGGTTGCAGAAAGCAGTCTGGGGTTGGCAGATGGATGTAAACCCAGAACTTAGAAGAAACCCAGATTCAACTCCCCGCCTTGCCCCCAGTTAAGTGTTTAATACCTATGAAATCAATCCATTTCTCATGACTCCTGTCTAGCAGGTGCTCAAGCTGGCCTCCTAATACCAGAGTAAGGATTACGTTCTGTGTTCATTCAATAAAAATGTCCTTCAGCAGTTCTAAACCATCTGTGCATTAGTCAATACAAGCATAAAAAGAGATTGTCACATTTAACACACACACACAGACAACTCCAAAATATATGCAGGAAGCTTGTGATCCAGTAAGTGGTTAGCAATGTCATTCCCATCTACATTCATTGCTACATATTGTATTCTTGTTCTTAAATGATTTTTTATTGATCCAAAGTTGTATGCCGTTGTGCTTTCTTTTCCCAAGAACTGTCTTCACTTGCAGACTTCACAACTTCTGTTCTGGGATCTTCCATCCCTGCTGCCATTAGTGATAAGATTTCTTCACAAGCTCCAAACCTTGGCTAAAAGAATTGTTCTTTTCACCTTACCAGCCTGCAGTGTTAGGGAGCCTTTTCTCTGAGAACCAAAAAGCAGTAAAAAAATAAATAAAGAAAATAATTTAGTCTCACAGCAGGGTAAGTATATAGTGATGGGGAAACTGGGGAAGATTTAGTTGTAAGGGACCAAAGCCCAGTAAACAAATGGATGAAAAAGCAGTAGACATTCAAGAGCTTGGGACAGTGTAACCATCAGACATACCTCAGCTTGCTAGCAGTCACCTCCATATCACTAAAGCCCCAGAGGAACAAGAGACCCATTTCTAGAAGCTTTCCAACAGGTTTCATTGAATACAAATTTGATCTAGGGAAGAGAATCTGGCTCCTCATAGACAGAGGTTGCTCAGTTCCAGGGATGCATCTGACAGGTTATCAACATTGCCTTCTTTACTACTGAAAAAGCTTCACCTGGCAAAAGACAATGGCTCCAAAAATCAGACCTCACCACCACTGAATTTCAAATCTCCAAAGGCAAAAAGCACGTGGACTGGAGGGCTGCCTCCTCCTGCACAAGAATCCATGCCCAGCATCTTTAATCCTTAGGGTGAGGTTGTAAAGAAAAGATGACTTCGCAAAATGTACATCCAGAGGTACCACAGGATCACAGAATGGTTTGGAACAGACTTTGAAGACCATCTGGGTCCAACCTGCCTGACATGAGCTGGGACACCAGGTTGCTCCAAGCCCCATCCAACCTGGCCTTGAACACTTCCAGGGATGGGGCAGCCACAACTTCTCTGGGTAACCTGTGCCAGTGTTCTCACCACCCTCACACTACAGAATTTCTTCCTAATGACCAACCCAAATGTTCTCTCTTCCAGTTTAAAGGCATTGTCCCTCATCATATCACTACATGCCCTTGTGAAAAATCCCTCCCCAGCTTTCCTGCAGGCCCCTTGTAGGAATCTGACACTGCAGAACTCTCCCATCAGAACTACTTAATCATGTTTAAAACATGCAAGTAGTCCCATCCACTCTAAATAATTTGTTGAGACCAAAATATACCGAGACCAAACTGTATTTCCTCTCATTTTTATTCAAATCCATTTCATTGGTTCTTCCAAATTTGTTTGCCTTTGTCCAAATTTAGCTTCCATTTGTTTTTTGCCTTTTCAAGGCGAAAAAATAATCATGTAGAAGAAACAAACAAAAAAAAAGCTAATAACATTTAAAGCTATTTTACTTCCAAAGCATATCCCCTTTTCTTCACGCACTATGTACCTTAGGATCAAATCTCCCTTCTCACTCAGCATGGAAAGTAAATATCTTCCCCATTAAATTAACAGCAAGAGGGAACTCACGAGGGGAGCTCATGGGATCTCAGGTATGTTTCCCTTTTGAGCATCAAAATCCTCTTTCAAGCAGGAAGATACATTTGTTTGGACAAGGGCTGCAGAAGTAAAAAGCTTGTCTGTGTTAAATGTCATTTTTGAGATGGCAAAGCTTTCAGGGAGAAAAAGGCTTTTTTGCCATTCTAGCAAATGGTCAGGGTCTGGATATTTATCTCTCTCCTCTATTTGCTAAAGACAGGCATAAAAATTTACTGACGCAGCCTTAGATTTTTTGCAAACACAAAAAGGAAAAAAAAAATGATGCTGTTCTCCAGTCCCAGTGCTGGAGTTGCCCCAGACAGCAGGGAATTACTTAGGATTTGGCATATGCTCCTCTTCAAAACTCCAATTAATTTACATAATTTCTAAGAATAGGTTCCATAGAAGTGAAGGCAAACCTTTTAATTAGTATTAGGCTCAAAGTGATACACTGGATAATGAACTGCTCTCTCCTCCCTTTACTCACATTGACAGGGAAGATGCCTGTTTAATAAAATCATCCACAAGAAGGGGACAGGAGGGGTGAGACATTCCCCTGGTTCCACCAGGCTCTGCAGCTGAGCAAAAGAAATGTCTGAAATTATTATTATGGGTGACAAAATCCAACCCTATAAAACTATTCCACAGCCTTTAAAGCCACCTACAAGGATGTCACCAGCCATTACTTTCTAGTAACTTCTCCACATGAGTTTCAGCTTTCTTTGAAATGACAAGGCAGAATGTGTTTGATGAGCTGGAGGATTTTATAGCCTGGTACATGATGAACCTTTCCTCCTGTTGGGAGGCAATGCTTCCCAGGAGCTGCCCCACTGCCCACATGGATTTGCACCAGCAGATTGCCTGTCCCAGGGTTAAGATATCCTCAGTGGGTGATGGAAATAACCTCTGGATGCTGGAAAGCAGGCAAGTAAGCTGGATCAACAATCCATAAGGATGCAGAAGAGCCCCTTACAGCAAAGTGGAAAATTGTATCATGAGAAATAGAATCAGAAAATAATGTGGGTTGGGAAGGACCCCTAAAGGTCATCTAGTTCCACATCCTGCAGTAAGCAGGGACGTCCAACTTAGGCTGCTAAGTACAAGTAACTAACACGGAATCAAAAACTAGTTTGGGTTGGAAGGGACCTCACAGATCATCTAGGTCCAACTCCTCTGCCATGAGCAGGGACACCTCCCACTAAACCAGGTTGCTCCAAGCTCCATCCAACCTGGCCTTGAACACTTCCAGGGATGGGGGAGCCATGACTTCCCCAGGAAACCTGTGCCAGTGTCTCACCACCCTCACACAAAATAATTCCTTCCTAATGTCTAACCTACACTTAGTCTCTTCCAGTTTAAAACCACTACCCTTTGCCATGTCAACCCTTGCCTTCATAAGAAGTCCCTCTCCAGCCATCCTGCAGGCCCTTCAGGTACTGGAAGGTGCTCTGAAGTCTCCCCAGAATCTTCTCCAGGCTGAACAACCCCAACTCTCTCAGCCTGTCTCCATAGCAGAGATGCTCCAGCCCTCTGATCATCTCTGTGATCTCCTCTGGACTCGATACAACAGCTCCGTGTCCTTCTGTGTCACAGCCCAATTTCAACAGCAAAAGCCAGGGCTGTCACACCTCTCCCCACAAACCCCAAGAAGGAATTAAACTCAGCCCCATGCTCACAGCTTTTCAGCAGCATGCTGATTTCCCATCCTGCAGAGGCTGTGACCTCCTGGGCCACCCAAAAGACAGCCCCACTTTGATATGCATCTGCATCATTATCTCCATCTTCCTATGGCATGTGTTTCAGCAACCCTTCTGCAAAAATACTGATGGGCTTTGCAACAGCTCACTGCAACCAGCATCACCTGCAGGGCTGAAAGCTGGAATGCCTGAAGCTCAAATAACAAGTCAGTAACAGTGCTGGGAGGGGAAGCAGGCTCGTAATTCCCAAACATTTTCTCTAGGTACTGAGGTAGTTGCATAATTTACTCCTTCACAGCTAAGGAGTCACTAGAAGTGCAGGGTTCAAAAATATCAGGTGACTTGGGAGCCTAAACATCATTCCAGAAGAGGCCCATGCACAGATTTATAGAGTATCCAGATTGTTAAGGATGCTGAAAAGCTTTAGGGAAGTACCTGTGCAGGTGACATGTTTAGGTCCTAACAATAAAGTCACTAAGCATTGTTCTTAGGTCTTGAACTCAAAAGGATACAGTTTAAAATCACCATAGCCATTTGCTCTTTCTGGTACCTAAATACATTCCTGCATCTGCTTTCTGAGTATTTCTACTCAAAAAATGTCATTTAAGTGTAAGCAAACACAAATTTGCCATGTCACAGCAGCGTTTCAGCCACCAAAATGTTGAAGCTCAGTTTATTTTACAGTACACCAGGTAATACAGACAGAGCAGAGGGTCTTGGCTAAGGTGCTTTTGCCTATGACATCCAAGGAAACTGAACTATGGGCTGGTTGCTCCAGCTGTGTCCATAAACCCAAGGAAGGGCACTGCCTACAGGTTGAGAAATGCTCATTTTTATCCCATTCTGCTCCAGCTATGACACTGGAGTCATCTCATTTAAAACTCATGAACTTACACAGTGTATAATAAAGAGGAAAAGGCTCTAATATGAACTCTGATTTTCAAATACCCTAAAACTCGGAGCTTTTTCAGCCTGTGCTAGTGAGATTTTTAAGGGTGCCACTTCATGCAAAAATTCACAACTAAGTCTGAAGAGAGCTGCAAAGTTGAGAGGCTTGTTAGAAAAAAACTGAGCACCTAATAAATGATCAACCTGAGCCTCTTTTAATCCTCACCAATTGTAAATGGTGTGAAATGCTATTGCCTTCAGTCACATCCCCCCTGGATCAACCCCACTAAAAGACACAGAAGAAGAAGGCCCCATCTGGTATGATCTGAAACATACTATTTGATTTTGGTTTACTATTTAATTTTTTTGTTTTGTTTTGTTTTCAAAGAAATAGCTTCCCCCAGTGTTTTCTCTAATTCTCCAAGAAACTACCTGCTTCTAATAGCCTAATTTTAATCACAAAGCTCATGTGTGGTAACCAGGCACAAACACAGTAATAGCAGAAGTTAAACTGCCTCTACAAGAATCTGGCATTTGCTTTTTTTTTTTTTTCTTTTCTTTTTAATTGAGAAAAATAAATAAATAAATAAAGAATCCCTCCCAAATGCAATCCTCTGCATTATTTGCAGATGAACTGCTCTTGTTTGTAAGTCACCATTTGCCTTTGCTGGACATGGAGGAGTCTGTCCCTGCAAGGAGACAGAAATCCCCCAGCAAGATGCAACAGGATGCAAATTTGTCCCTTGGTTTGATAACTGCAGTCAGAGGAAGACCAGAACGTAGTGATCTGGGGTGGGATGAAGCAGAAGGGGTGCTGAGAGGGAAACTTTGGAGATGCCATAACCCTGAAGTAAGGAGCAGGAGAGTCAGCTACAAACTGCACCTCCTGAAGAGCCCCTTGAAAACTGCAGATGCTTCTGCCGAGGATCAAATTTAGTCCTACAGATTTTAAACTCCTCTTGTTGAATAATAAAAATTAAAAAAAAAAAAAAAAAAAACCAACCGAAAAGCTAGTTACCATGGAAACTGCAACACTGCAGAGTAGCCAGTCTAAATCCAAATACACCTTTTCCATATGGCTTGGCCTGCTGCAGATGGCACTGGGACAAAGATCCCCTACAATGCAGTTCCTGCTTCCACTCACCTAGGTGGTGGATGTACAGGAGGCCAGAGGTGAAAGAGACAGATAAGCATCCACTTGGGTTTCTTTGTCTATGTGTTTAATCTAGGTTGTTGGTTTTTTTAACATTTTGCAGCATTCAGGACTGCCAGGCCACTCCACGTGTGTTCAGTAACATCAGTCCTGGTTGTGTTATAGGTATGGGTCCCATTCACAGATGGGAAAGTCAAATAGAAAGGAAAATACAGGTAGAAAAGACCTCTAAGACCATCAAGTCCAAGGCTTAACCCAGCACCACCATGCCAACTAAACCATGCTCCCAATTGCCACGGCCACAGGTTTTTTAATACCACCAGGGATGGTGACTCCACCACCTCCCTGGACAGCCCATTCCAGTGCCTCTCAGTAAAGGAATTCTTCCTAATATCTAATCTAAACCTCCTATGCCTCAACTTCAGGCCATTTCCTCTGGTCCTGTCATTATTCACTTGGGAGAAGAGGTCAACACCCACCTCCCTACAACCTCTTTTCAGGTAATTGTAGAGGGCAATGAGGTCTCCCCTCAGCCTCCTCTTCTCCAGACTAAAGATGCACAGTTCCCTCAGCCACTCCTCATATGATTTTTTTCTCTAGGCTCCTCACCAGCTTGGCAGCTCTCCTCTGGAAATATTCCACCACCTCAATGCCCTTCTTGGAGTCAGGGTCCCAAAACTGAACACAGCACATCCTCACCAGTTCCAAATACCCCCTACATGGGAGCAGGCTCCAGCTGAAGGTGCACCCTTTCAGTGGTACTGTCATGCCCAAGGATGTGGGTGCCAAGAGCTCACATTGTCATGCAAAAACTCCCCCAGATTAAGCCTGGATGCAGCGAGTAGTGCATCAGGCTCTTTTGCCATCCTGAGCCCCCAACATGTAATGGAAAAAAAAAAAAAAAACCAAACATTTTTTGGGGTTTCCATTCCCACATGTGCTAAATGGAAAGCAAGAGGGACCAAGAAGCCTGAGGGACCTGGTTCACACTCAGCCTGTCTGCTTTCCCTGAACTGTCTCCAGCTTTTCTCTTCCAACCCTGACTTCCATACATTGCTGCCAAAAAGACCCTCAAGGAATCTCAGATGGAAGTTGGCTTCATTCATCTCCCTGGACTGCTCTCCCTGCCCTCCTCCTTGCAAAGCCTGTGGTCAGGAGAGAGCTGCAGAGAGCTCAGAACTTCTCTCTGGTCCACAGAGGTACCACCAGACTGCATTTTCCTTGTGTGGCACCTTTGATAGGGGAGACATCCTGATTCCCAAGAGCCACCAAGGCAGCTACGTTTCCAAGGACATTTGTGGTCAACTCCTAATTATGGTTATTAGGTCTTACAAAGATAAATGGCTTTAGGAAGCTACAACAGGAGCAGGTCAAAAGGCAGCCCAAGAACAGAAGGATCAGGATGCCATGCACGTCTCCAACACCGGGCAAACAGCAGTCAGGGAGAAGAGGTGGTGAGTGCTATGGATGGGGAAGAACAGATGGAGTATAAATAATCTGGCAGCCTGCAAACAACATGGTGACTGCTGGGTTATTAAAGCACAGCATGGGCTGCAAGGACCAGCCAAGCCATCAGGACATGAAGGGGCTGGGGATGGTGTATGGTGGGATTTGGCTTCCAAGAGCAACCAAAAGCACATTCATTTTCAGCTGCTGCATCAGCACCTGCCCAGCTAGTACAGAAAAACCTGCTGGATTTCAAGTCTATCCATACAGTCAGGTCAGGAATGTCTTTGAACAGGAGGTAACCCTTGGCTTTCTCTATCCTACTCTTCAACTCCTTCAAAATACCACGGAATTCCAAGAAAACACCCAAAGGGTTTCTTAACTCTTGAGAGATCATAGAATCACAGAATGGTTTGGGTTGGCTTTCTGGGCTGCAGGCACACATTGCCAGCTCACATTGAGCTTTTAATTGATCAACATCCACAAGTCTTCTTCTTAGGGTTGGCTCTCATTGTCCACCCAGTCTGTAGTTGTTACCTTCCTTTTAAAATAAAAATCTGAAGCTTTGGAGAAATAATCCATTTTAGTCTTATAATTAAAATGCACAATTCATCTGCTGGAAAAACTATTTCAGAGGTGGGGGAAGAAGTTCTGTTTAGTATTTGTCTTCATTCTTTCAAGAGCAGAACTAGAACTACCATTCCATTCTGAAGTTCAGGGGGTTGCCTGGGTGATGGGTTCTCCCTCCATCATTCTCCTCATGTTCCAGCTGATACCTTCCATGTCATTAGCCTTACCATTAATTAATACTATTAATGATTACAGGAAACATCCATAAATTCCAACCAGAAATAGGAGCACACTGGGCTGGACATAGTGTATGTAGAGTTGCTTTTTTTTTTTTCCAGAAAGAGAGCAATTTCAAGCTTGTAAAAAAACATCTTTAGGAAAGGAGGACCAACAGGTGGAGATAAGTTGAATGGGACCAATAAACCAGGAAATGTCACCTGTCTGAGATAACACCTCTCCTTTCTAAGCATCTGTGCTCTTCAAGCAGTTCAGCTGAGTTTGGTCTAGAGGTGTGGCTGGTGACAGCTCCATCCAAGCAAGTCACCAGGACTTACTGTGACAGCAGTCACAGAGAACTGCAAATAGGATGCCCATACACACCACCTATGGAAAGATGATGAGCCCCCCAAATCCTGGGCAGGATTTAGTTGCCCATGCAGAGATCTTTGGTGTGAGCTGAATGACATCTGAGGATCCACAACATCTGCATGGGATCCACAGATACAGCACAGGAGACCAGGCGAAGCCTAACGGGATGTCAGAGAACATCCCTAGGATGCTATCTTCCTCTCATTAGGAAATTAAAGCCCATGATTTGTGCCCAGCTTTCATCTTACCCAAGCTACAGGGCTTTACCTATAAAAAAAATGCATTGATTCATAAATGCTACGTCTAGAAGGTGGTGTGTTTGCAGCCTGGCTTCCTGATGCAAGGCTCCAGCAACACCTTCACTGAAGGAAAGTGCTGAAATTGTCACATTAATCTTGACATCATGCCTTGGTAACAATTTGACCATCCTCATTCATACCCACAGTCCTGGCTGTTTTCTCAGATGTCCTCTGCAGCCTAAGACATCATCTGGGACCTGGCACTTAGGCAGGCATGGGGAGATCCCTACAGAACCCTGAAATTAGAGCAGAAACAACAGAAGGAACCACATCTCCTTGGCTGTGGCTTTTCGGAAGGATCTGTGCTCCTAAACTCAAACACCTTTCAAAGTCCTTTCTGCATTTAGTTTTCTTTCCTTAAGGATCAACATGTTTTCTGAAAAGAACAGAACAGGAAAGTAATGGGTGGGCTGCAAAAAAGCTTGTGTGAAGAAGAAACTTATTCCAGGATGTACAGTTAGCAAAACACTATGTTCAGTAGCTAAATAACAGCAGCATTTTCTGGCAATTGAACATCAAATCAGTTCTTTCTCAAAAGGATCCTAAAGAATTTTTCAAGCACTTTCAGCATATGGCGAAGTGGAACATAGCAGCAGAAAAAAAGGAAGATACAGTTTGCAGCCTTCTCCATGACTTCTGCAACCAGCTCATGTGGTTTGGTGGCTGGTGTCCTCTCTTTGGATGCCAACAAGGGATCAGGGCTGCACTTCTGCAAAGGATTTCTGGATCTGCTGCTGAAGATCACCACTTCCAACTCTGGCTCTGCCACTCTGAGAATGTTGATAATTCAGGCTCAAAATCCTTGGCTTATGAGGGCTCAAAACCCAATCCTATTACACCACATTAGACCAAGACCACTGACAGCAACAATGGCCTGACAGACCCATAAGAGAAGCCACTCCTTGCACTATAAATGGAAATCTGCTCTCCTGGCTCCAACACCTGGGAGCAGTTTGAGGGTACAGGAGTGACACTGCCCACAGCCATGGAGATCAAAGGACAACTGGCACTTCAATCATAATCCACTCAGATGTCCACATGCTCACCACAAGGACCACTCTTACCTCCAGAGCAAGCACACACACTCTCCTGAGTGATGGATTTCTGTGGGGAAATTTGGGAAATGTGGAATAAAATTGCTTGGTGTGAAATTTACCACATCCACCAAAGTAAACATTTCCTGCTTTCCCAATCATCTTTTAAGAGTTGCCAGCTGTTAAAATCCATGTTTTACACCTCAGCTAACGTAAGACACTTACAGTACCATGGAGCCCCAGGCACTCTGGGTTGGGTTGGAAAAAAAAAAAAAAAGAAAATTATAAAAAGACACCTTTAGATTCAACACTTTTTGCTGGGATCTGCGATTCTCCTTGAAGCTCCTGCACATAAATACAACCTTATCTTGTAAGATCAGACAAGTGTACTCTCATTTAGTCTCCTAAAGTCTTTCCTTAACCCATGTTTAAGTCATTACTAAAGGAAGACTTGTTCATGGCCATGGACAAGCTCTCCCATTTTTCTCCTTAATTAAGAGGCACAAGATGAGGTTGATTCACCCTCAATGGGGAAAGTGAGGCCAAAACACAATTTATTCAGCCTCCTGCCCTCCCAACACCAGAACCAGGAGCATAGATAACACCAGACATTGAACTCAGCTCATCTTGTGCTCAACTTTCACATTACAAATAAATAAGTCCCACTGACCTAACCCTAGCATTTTGTCACATTTGTCCCTGAAGTAACTCTCTTCTTGGGCCATTCAAGCATTCCAAAGTTTTGCAATTGGAATTTGTATTTGTCTTCTAAGAGGAACATCTTAGCAAGCTCGAACTGCATGGCATGGCAACTGGGATTTGCTGAATTTAAATTTACAACCCTCATGCAATAATTAAAATAAATGCGTTTGAGAAGAGGCAGCTGAGAAGAGGCATGCTGAGAAGAGGCAGCAAAACAGCTGTTAGTTATAAACTTTAAAAAAAAAAAAAAAAAAAGAAAAAAGAAAAAAAAAGAAAAAAAGAGGATGTTTTATGATCCTCATCAGAAACATTCTTGACTCCTTCATACAGGCAAGAATAAAATATATACAATAGACATTCCCTGTTGTGACTCCATCCCTGCCCCACACAATGCATTTTTGATCCTGAAACTTCCACTGAGCTGGTGGATGGAAGTGTGGTTTGAAATGAACAGCAGAAAATCAAAATTCCTGGCATGCCACTACCCAGGGCTTCTCCAACCCACGTTCATGCCCAAAGACAGCACACAAATCTTCCAACTTCTCCCAGCCTAGCAGAGCTTTCACATTGCAAGCCAACGAGCCACTGCCTGGGCCATGAGCAAAGTATTCCCCAATTAATGTTGTTAATTCAAGTGCATCTCAGCTGGGCGAGGAGCCTGGATTCATCATGGGAAGCTGCCAGCACATCCCCCTGGAAAGGGTGAAGGCAAAACTGGAGCTTCCCAGCATGCCAGCCAGGATGGGACACGTTGAGTGCCTTCTTCCAATTTTAAAATAGTAAAACCACAAAATCATTCAGGTTAGAAAAGACCTTTAAGACCATCGAGTCCAACCATAAACTTAACACAAGTCCACCACCAAACCATGTCCTTAAGTGCCACATCTGCACCAGCTCCACGGTTCTGGAGTGTCCCAGTGCAATGCTCCTTAAGGGCAAGTGAAGGAACCCAGAAGGAAGATCCTCAGAGTAGATGAGCCAGGAATGTGAAGGAGGGGGGGAGGGCACACTGATCTGCCAGATCCCCAAGCAGGAGGTGACACCAGAGACAGTGAGGCACCAATGTGTTTCAACACACCACCCCGAGCACCCTCTGACAGCCACCACCATGCTGCCCATCACTCCACAGCCAGGATGCAGCTGTTACAAACCAGACAGGCACAGCTAGAAATCAGGATTATCTGGAGCCCTCCTGATGAATATCAGTGCAGATCTGGATGGGAAATTAAAGCTTGGGCCTCGGGGATGAAGAACATCTCCGACTATTAAAAATCGGAGAGAGAAAGAGGAGAGAAAGAGGAGAGAAAGAGGAGAGGAGAGGAGAGGAGAGGAGAGGAGAGGAGAGGAGAGGAGAGGAGAGGAGAGGAGAGGAGAGGAGAGGAGAGGAGAGGAGAGGAGAGGAGAGGAGAGGAGAGGAGAGGAGAGGAAAGGAAAGGAAAGAGAAAAGAAAAGAAAAGAAAAGAAAAGAAAAGAAAAGAAAAGAAAAGAAAAGAAAAGAAAAGAAAAGAAAAGAAAAGAAAAGAAAAGAAAAGAAAAGAAAAGAAAAGAAAAGAAAAGAAAAGAAAAGAAAAGAAAAGAAAAGAAAAGAAAAGAAAAGAAAAGAAAAGAAAAGAAAAGAAAAGAAAAGAAAAGAAAAGAAAAGAAAAGAAAAGAAAAGAAAAGAAAAGAAAAGAAAAGAAAAGAAAAGAAAAGAAAAGAAAAGAAAAGAAAAGAAAAGAAAAGAAAAGAAAAGAAAAGAAAAGAAAAGAAAAGAAAAGAAAAGAAAAGAAAAGAAAAGAAAAGAAAAGAAAAGAAAAGAAAAGAAAAGAAAAGAAAAGAAAAGAAAAGAAAAGAAAAGAAAAGAAAAGAAAAGAAAAGAAAAGAAAAGAAAAGAAAAGAAAAGAAAAGAAAAGAAAAGAAAAGAAAAGAAAAGAAAAGAAAAGAAAAGAAAAGAAAAGAAAAGAAAAGAAAAGAAAAGAAAAGAAAAGAAAAGAAAAGAAAAGAAAAGAAAAGAAAAGAAAAGAAAAGAAAAGAAAAGAAAAGAAAAGAAAAGAAAAGAAAAGAAAAGAAAAGAAAAGAAAAGAAAAGAAAAGAAAAGAAAAGAAAAGAAAAGAAAAGAAAAGAAAAGAAAAGAAAAGAAAAGAAAAGAAAAGAAAAGAAAAGAAAAGAAAAGAAAAGAAAAGAAAAGAAAAGAAAAGAAAAGAAAAGAAAAGAAAAGAAAAGAAAAGAAAAGAGAAAAGAAAAGAAAAGAAAAGAAAAGAAAAGAAAAGAAAAGAAAAGAAAAGAAAAGAAAAGAAAAGAAAAGAAAAGAAAAGAAAAGAAAAGAAAAGAAAAGAAAAGAAAAGAAAAGAAAAGAAAAGAAAAGAAAAGAAAAGAAAAGAAAAGAAAAGAAAAGAAAAGAAAAGAAAAGAAAAGAAAAGAAAAGAAAAGAAAAGAAAAGAAAAGAAAAGAAAAGAAAAGAAAAGAAAAGAAAAGAAAAGAAAAGAAAAGAAAAGAAAAGAAAAGAAAAGAAAAGGATGTGGGAGTAAAATTATGTCCCACTTCCACTGTAAGTCCCTGAGGGAGCCTTCTCTGCCTTGTGGCTTATGATCAGATGAAAATTTTGGTGTAAGGCTCATAGAAACCTGTCCAGCTCATGACAACTTCCATATTTGTCTGAAAACTCACTGCTGTATCCAATGCCTTTGCACAGGTCCTGCAGGATATGACACATTAAAAATAATGGAGAATCCAATGCCGATCATCCCCCAACCCTAAATACACTGACTGCAAGAAATCAGGTCTTAGAATGGAACCCTAACCACAAAACCCTGCATTTTATATAAACATCTCACTTGTAACCTTTCATGGTGACAAAACAGAGATACAGCCTCTCCTGAAAAAGTTAACATAAGCCACTGAACACTGTATGGTATTTATTCTTTGTGGGCTCTGTAAATGAAGGGAAAATTTGTATCTTTTACCTTGAACACTTCCATCGGAAGAGGAAAATTTGCTGCATCATTAAGGGATTTTTCCAGAGCACATTTCCACTCAGATATAGTCTTCAGAGAATAGATATCTAAAGTGATGGCAACAAAACAAACAACAAAACCAAGAGGTGACTGCTTGAGGATCAACCATTTTTTGAAAGACTTAAGTTTACATGTCACAGAAATGAACAGTACAAGTGTCTATACTCCAAGCAGTACAGCAAGGACAAATTCAACACAAAGGCAACTAGCAGGGGCACACTGCTGGAAGATTATGTTTTATATCCTGGAGTAAAACCCAGAAGAACACACATCCTTCATTTGCTGCTCAAGAAATGAGAACAGGTACTATCTCATTATTTGAAAATAACAAAAACTCTCTTTTGATTTTCAATTCTCAAAGTACCTGATGTTTTCCAGTTTGAGGAGCCTCAGGTCTTCAGCCAATATAAGTTATATTTGAACAAAACCAGAAATACCTTTACAAGGCTCTGTTCATTGGAAAGTATTTTTTTACTATTATTATTGTAGGATTGAGGGATTTTTTTTGCAGTGGGTGGGTGTGGGAAGGAACATTTCAGCTCAATCTCTACCCAGACTCATTTGCTGGTACAAGTCAAGCCAGGTTATCACACAAACTCCAAGACTTACACTCATGATTTTTCATCATTATACATTTAGGTAACATCTTTGTGCCCATTCACATTGCTTTCAGCGAGTTTCTTTAAATAGGTTTAATATTATTAAATCATTATATTAAGAAGCCTTTTATGGCTCAGTGCACTGAAGTGCCTATGAATCATCAAAGGTAACAATATAGGAAACAATACCATGATGAATAACATTATATTAGATTTACTTCTGCCCTCAAAAGCATATTGTTACCCTGCACATAACAAGTTATTGCAGAACATGCATAACAAGGTCTTAAGTAGACAAGATAGGTAGATAGATTGCAACAATTATTAAAATGGATATGAACATTTACTCAATAATAAACTTGAACCTTGATGTGGAGTGAGCAGTGTAAAAGCTTTTGTCAGTTTGGCTTCACACACTTATATCATCCTTCAATTTGTCCCAATTTGCATTTAAATTCCATACATCTAATAACCATACATAGTTACTAGCTAGGATTTACTGCTGTATCTTACAATTCTGAAAGGACATAAAAATATATATTAAAAAAGGAATTGGTAAGCACTGTTTTCACCTAGCACTGATGGTACAAGAGAATTTCACGCTCAGACCTCGACAGACCTTATCAAAACAGGATTTGCAGAATCACTCACTTGAAGTGGATATATTTCACTATATTCCACTATCTTCCACTATATTCCAGTATTCCACTTCATCAAACCTCACTACTTCAGAACAGACACCAAGGACATGAGTATGAATTTAAACACCCTTAAAGGGAAATGTTAACCTCTCAGGGCTGTATTTTTTAATTCCTCAACTGTATGGTTATTAATGGGAATATTCATTTCAAGTCTTCCTTTATAGTGTGTGCAGCAGTCACAGATCTGGAGAAGTTCACTCCTTATCTGTCTGTTCATTATTTTATAGTCTTGTTGCTACAGTTCTCCTTCACTTGCAGGAGATGTGATCAGCTTGAAGGGATGGAAGGGAAACAAGTCACTTTGTTTATTTCTTTTTTGGCTTCAACGATGCAAACAGGGTTATAGAACATGATTTGGCCCCAAGCTGCAGCCAGCCTGTTGTTTCAACTAAAAAAAAAATAAAATCTGTGCTTTGGAAAACACTGTTGGATGCTCCCCCTCAAGCTGAAAAGAGAATCTCAGTTTCCACCCTAATGGAAGTGAAGCACAGGAAAGAGGAAGAAAGTGGTATTTTGGGTGATTTTGCCTAAGGTAACTTCATTGGCCAATGTCAGCAAACTTTGTGAGATAAAGACAGCTCCAATGGCTTTAAAAAACAGCAGGCAATATCATATGTGAATTTAATGAGGCTGGTAAGAATACGGGCACTAAATCACATCATTCAAAGAGCACCAAGCCCTTTGTTTAAGTGATAGGGGTTGCAGGTAATTGAACAAAGTGTACCATGTCAATTTGGATTTAGGTTAACAAGAAGTGAGCAATTAAAAATTAAAGTGATTGCCAATTTGTCCTTAAGTAAGATAAAATGAAATGATCTCTTCCTGCATGAGCAGTCGAGGCAAGACCATTGGTGGCTCTGTGTCAAGCAGCCTGGGCCAATTTGCACTTTCAAAGGGGCTTATTTTGGATACAGATAGACATCTGAGGAGAAAAACATGCAACAACCCCTTTGCCTCAAAGTTGTGAGGCTCAAAGTTGTGTAGCCTCAAAGGACTTGTGAGACAGAAAGTCTCTGAAAGTTGCTATTTGGAGAAGACAGACAGGATACAATTTCTTAGGGCCCCTCTCACACATTCTTGTACATTAAGTGAGCACCAGGATGTGGGTGGATTCAGAAAAAGAGACACAAAATACTGCAGAGGGATCCATGGAATCTCCTTTATATGAGATGTGTTGCATCTTGAAAGATTGACCTCAAAGTGACATGCAAGGTGAAATCCAATTTGGTGGGTTCTAGCTGTGGGTGACATAAATACCACAGCCCAGACACCAGGGAAATATATGCAGCATCCAAGTCAAGGATAGGGAAAGCACTCTCACAACCTCCAGAACTGATGGGACACTGAATATCCTCACTTGATAGCAACTGAACACAGAGACAAATTTGGGAGGAGCTGTGTGTCCTCAGCATCTTCCTGAAGAAGATTCATAACAGCTTTGACATACATTCAAAGGCTGTTCCTGTAATCAATCAAGAAGTCATCTCAACTGGCTTCAGATTTCAAGTTAGACAAACAGGTCTGGTTTTGGTGCTTTTAATCCTCTTCATGTATAAAACAGGCTCATGACAAAAGATGTTTCATCTGAGCTGTTAGACATGTCTCAGTCATTCCTTTTCCTCATAGAACCAATAAGGTTGCAAAAGACCTTTGAGAACACCAAGTCCAACCATTAACCCAGCACACTGTCAAGTCCACCACTAAACCATGTCCCTCAGCACCATGTCTTTTAAATACCTCCAAGGAACGTGACTCCATCATTTCCCTGCAAAGCCTCTTCCAGTGCCTGACAACACTTTTGGTGAAGAAACTTTTCCTAATATCCTATCTAAACCTCCCCTGGCATAACCTGAGACCATTTCCTCTTGTTCTTGGGAGAAGAGACCAACCCTCCCCTGGCTACAACCTCCTTTCAGGTAGCTGTAGAGAGTGATAAGATCTCCCACCAGCATCCTCTTCTCCAGGCTACACAAGCCCAGTTCCCTCAGATGCTCCTCCTAGGACTTGTGCTCCAGACCCTTTCCAAGCTTTGCTGCCCTTCTCTGGACATGTTCTGGCCCCTCAATGTCCTTCTTGTTGAAAGGGGACTAAAATTGTACACAGGATTCAAGGTGCAGACTCACCAATGCCCAGTACAGCGCTGGCCACACTATTGCTGATACAACCCAAGATGCTGTTGGCTTTCTTGGCTACCTGGGCAAGCTGCTGGATCACATTCAGCTGCTGTCAGTCAACAATCCCAGGTCCTTTCCTTCTGGACAGCTTTCCAGGAACTCCTTTTTAAGCCTGGAGTGCTGCATGAGCTTGCTGTGGCCCAAGTGCAGGAGCCAACACTTGGCCTTGTTGAACCTCATAGAATGGGCCTTGGTTCATTGACCCAGCCTGTCCATGTCCCTTTGCAGAGACTTCCTACCCTCAGGCAGATCACTACTCCCTCCCAACTCCATGTCATCTGCAAACTTACTGAGGATGAAATTAATCCCCTCACCCAGACCATTAATAAATATATTACGAGAACTGGCCCCAATATTGAGTGATCCACTGATCATAATTCTCCACCCATCACAAAGAGAAGGCAATAGCTCATTCTGAGCTGTCTTTTTGATGCCTACACAACCCTAGGTGACTCTAATTCCTGATATGTAAAACAAATCAACATAGTGCCCAGACTGTCTCTCTGAAGGTCCACCCTAGGTCTTTCACACAACTAAGGTCTTTCTAGTCAAAATCCTCTTTTCTACAGAAGTCACCAGGAAGGAGGTAAGCAGGCAGGGATTTGTTCCTGGCACACATTCCGGGCCTGGGGTTCTTAGGAAACTTCAGCCTTCATGGTGCAGGTATCTTCATCCCTGAGTCTGGAGTTCTTGGCTGACAGCATCTTTCCCTGGCACCTCACTACTGCATGCCTGCCTGCTTGTTCCCAAGTTTTGCAGACTCTTTGATTTGAAAAAGATCATCTAAGATGAGCCACTTGGCTTTTCCCTTCCTCTTCCTTTGGGTTAATATGATACCAAAACTGTCTCCTAAGCTTCACCCATCCATTGTGCTTTATGAATGTGGTGATCTTAGGTGGACACCAAAGGGCTGTTACATCAAAAGCAGAATAAGAATTTCTGCCTTCAGAAATTAATCAGATTCCCATTCTGGGCTGGCTGCTGGGGTGCAAAGCCTGCCAACTGGGTGAACCAGAAGGCAAGATCAAAGAAAGATCCTTGGGGGCACTGCTCACGAGAGAACTTGTGAAGAAATGCAAAGGTTAAGACTCAAGGGGTCTTTTCTCAGCTTAACTCCGATAAGACACAGCTTCAAAAGTAAAGTAAGCCACTGAAAGACAGGAAGATCTGGTGCATTGAGTTCATTATTAGCAATGTTCACTAGAAAGTGAATGACCAACGAAATGCCAAGGAGAAGGAACAGATATCAGATGAAGACACAAAGACAGATGAGAAGAAGAGGAAGGAAAAAAAATAATTATAAAGCAGCAAAATGAAGGAGAGGAGACAAGACTTAAGAGTGACCTTCGAGTATCTAATCATGACCTTCCAATATCTGAAGGGGACCTACAGGAAGGCTGTAGAGGGACTGTTTGCAAGGGCCTGGAGTGACAGGATGAGGGGCAATGGTTTTAAATTAGAGAAGAGGAGATTAGAGCGGATACTAGGAAAAAATTCTTTACCATGAGAGTAGTAGAAAAATGGGAACAGGTTGCCCAGGGAGGTGGTTGAGGCCTCATCCCTGGAGGTATTCAAGGTGAGGCTTGAGGAGGTTCTGAGCATCCTGATCTGGTTGAGGGTGTCCCTGCTTACTGCAGGGGGTTGGACTGGGTAACCTTGAAAGGTCCCTTCCAAACCAAATTATTCTATGATTATAAGACACAAAAGCAACTTTAGTAAATATAGAACCCAATAACAAGTTTAGAGACAACTAGGGGAAAAAAAAAAAAAAAAAAAAAAAAAAAGGCATAGAGGTGAAATCCATGGAGAAAGAAGCACAACTGGACAGAAGGAGGAACAAGCTGAAAGAGAACGTAATGAACAAAGGAATTACAGATTACAGGCAGAGAAGGTTCAAAGAGAATCAATGAAAAGTATTTCTCTGTAACACAAATACTCTGTGAAAGTGAGGGATCACATCTAATTTACAAAATGATGGAAAACACTGATTTCTACCTACCCATGAAGAAAAACACCTGCTTCCTTAAAAGCATTCATGACCCTGAGTTAGGCCCCTGTGGACACAACAGTTCCATGTATGGGGGTAACCTCTCTGAATCAACTGATAGAAATCACATTAGAAATGCCCACCCAAAAGAGAGCTACCTTTCACTTGACACCCATGGAAGAACTTCACCCACAGCACAAGGAAAATGTGACAAGGACCTTGACCAGCTGCTCACCTACACAAGAAAAGGCGGAATAATTCTGGCGGGTCAAAATCTGTGCATTAACCAAGAAAACACCTCATCTTGCACAAGGTGGCCCTGGGGCATCCGGCTTGGAGGTGCAATCAGGTAGGTAATGGGGGGCCATACTCCACAGGACTGGGCAAACAGCTTCCTGGCCCCAAGTATAAGACACAGCTTTATGAAGACTACAGATGTTGCAGACTTTTTGCTTCAAAGAAGACCATGCTTGCAACATTCTAAGCTATGATGTTTGAAAAGATCCCAGTTCCAAGAGAAATCCATCAACCAACTTTACTCAGCCAATTCAAGTCAGATCAATGCAGAACCAGAAGCTTTGAGAAAAACTCAACTGCACAGAATTTTTCACAAGTTGTTTTGACCAAGTTTATCTGGTGGTGGAGAAAATCCACCCTCCCAGTCCTCCCCCACTGTAATGGATGGAAGCACAGCTTCAAAGCCAGCCCAGAACCTGTCAGTGAAGGCCACTGCAAGCATTGCTCCAAGAGGTCCTGAGCCCCTTGCTGTGTGCTGTGGTCCCTACCTCATGTCTTGCTTGCTGAACTGTTTCCCCCTACTTTCCCCTCCTTTTCCTGCTCCTTGTGCCAAAGTCAATCCCACTGTATGGAGTTTGTTCCAGCTGATCCCTAAACTTGCCCTTGCCCACCCTCCTGGCCCAACCTGTTTGTTCCTGATTCTGTCTGGCTCCTGTCTCTGGTTTTGTGACTTCCAGTTTCAGACTTCAGACTGGCTGAACTGCAGTCCCTATCTCCCTCTTCCCAAGCTGGTCTGAACACCAAACTCAGCTCTCTCAGCAGAGAAAGCTGCTTCTCCAAGTCACCATCTCCAGCTGCTGAATCTGGTCTGACAAGACTTGCAAAGACTTCACACCCTAGGAGAAAGCACAGGACAAAATCTGTGGTCTTTTACACCTCAAAGACTCATCTACCCTTACTTAAAGGAGTATCTTCTTTGCTTCTAGCAAAAGACAACCCATAAGCCCTTGACATGGGCAGACAGACAAGTCCAGCCCTCTCAATGTACTTTCTGAGGGGTTACACACATGGCTGGTCTCACTTAGCAGAGGTACAGCAACATTACAGCAGAACATGAAAGACATACATTAAAGGGATGATGAGGGTCCCAAAACACTTTATACAGCCCCTCAGGGAAATTTCATGGAGATCTTCTGCTACTCAAGGGAAATGTGTGTGGCCACAGAAAGACAAATGGATGAGCCATGGCTGATAGAAAGGAAAGTAAACGGAGCCTGTTACATCTTAGGAGGTGTCACTTAAGACTTGATATGGACAACAGAAGACTGGTTACCAATGAGGCCTCCACCAAGGTATCTACAGCATGGACAGGAAGATCTGGACACTGAAATGCTTCTGAAAAGGGTTGGGCAACCAGGTACATCCTTGGACTATCCTCATCAGCTCTGCCTCTTAGTAGAACAACACACAAAGCTGCTCATATTGGACACTGCTTCCTTTCAGGAGTAAGCTCAAATAAACTGAATCTCTTAAATAAATTTAATACAGTTTAGCTGACCCATCTTGAACCTAAATCAGATGGCTATCACATGCCATCTGTGTTCCAGCTCGAAACTACTGTCAAAGCAATGTGAATGCTGGAGAAGAAGAAATGGGTTGCAAGAGCATCTCAAAACATCAGTAAACACCATGAAGACAGACAGCATTTTTAGGGGGTCCTTTACCTGCAGGTGGGTCCATTCTGTATTTATTCTCTTGACACCAACCGACTGGTCGAAGTCTGCAATCCAAGTAAAACAACCACTGGTCATAGGATTCAGTCTCCTCCAATCCCACATAGCGAAGGCGTAATCTTCCTCCAACATTTTCAACCACACTAACTATCCAGTACTGAAAGGGATTCTGGGAATCCTGCAGCTCTATTAAGGAATCAACTGTAATGAGGTCTACAGGATTTTTTCCTCGCAGAGGCTGTTTGAATAGAAGCAAAACTCCTTATTTTAAACTTTATTTGAAGACTTCTCAAGGAAACAGATGACAGCAGAAGATTATTTTTGTTTTTCACACCATCATCCAAGCGATCAGCAAACAGTCTGTTCTTCTTCTATTTTACCCAATGTCTTCCAAGTGCAAATTCAGAAGTAAAACAGAAAACAACAGTTGTGCTAATTTCTCAACCGACATCATCAACAACAACAACAAGAAGTAGGATAACAAAAGGTGGAACAGCTCAGAAGGCACATCTACTTAGGGTGCTCCTGAACAACTCAGAGCCCAGTTATATTGGAAGATTTAAAACCAAATTCTCATTGATTGCAGCTGGAAAGAACCAATCACAGGCGTGGACACTGGCACTTATCTAAAGGGTTACTACTTTGGGCATGACCTTGAAACTGCCCTCTGTGCACTGATGTTCCCCACCAAAGGTTTTACCTCATTGGTGATGTAGAGTACCAATGGCACTTAGAGTAAATTACTCCTCACTGCCACAGCTATCAGAGTTTATGGTGGATATTCCAAAACCCCAAGCCAATGGCACCTTTACATCAGCTAAGTGGCCTTGGGATCAAAACCCAAGGTACAGAGGATTTGACAGATCCATGCTCAAGAAACCCCAGTGCATGAGGTTATCTGCTTGCACACAGTGTAGTATCTTCTGTGATCTCTGTTTTGCAACTACTTACACATGTGCTTAACTTTACACCTGCAAAGCTGCCAACCACAGGCATTAAAAAACCATGAGATGCTTTGCAGAATGATGCCTCTGGGGCTCAGTGCTTTTGTTTCGTGATTGTGAGCATCTCTGCTGTCAAGCATTTCCCCACTAGTGTAAGATTCCTTTGTTTTTTTTTTTCTTTTTAAATGCAAGTTCCAATTCTTATGCAATTTCTCAGACCCAGGGCTTTAAGAGCAGCAATGAAAAGCACCCCAAGAGTTACCCACATAGGTACTCAAAGGAGATGCTAAGAGCAGGCAAAGTACATTAAAAAGGACTTTTTGTGTGTGTGTATGTTTTTCCCACTTCTACTTAATTAAACAATATAAACCTTTCACAGTATTTTTTAAAATATTAATTCTGTAAATTAGAGCATGTCCAGGATGGTTCTTTCTAGGGGTAGATAGGGAAAAAAATAAACACAAAATCAGCAACAACAAAAAACCCCAAACCTAAACCAAACAACCAGAGAGGAGAAAATCATCTTTTTTTCATACTGATTTCTGAATATATTAAAAATTTTGAAATGCAACCTATTTTGACTACATCTCTTGTAACACAAAAATGCAGGCAACAGAATGAGAATTTGGTAAAAAATACAATTAAAATTAACTATAACCTTATCACACATACAGTGTTCAACAGCTCCATGATTAATAGATATTTCTTAGAACAATATATTTGCCATTATAGATCACTCACTTGTAATGTAAGCTACAAACACCTGTATAATCTCTTCAAGTATTATTTCATGGTATAATGCAGTGTCAGAATTTAATAATATAAAAAATCTATTTTAATGTGTTTTTTTCCCCCTCACAAAAATGCTTCACCACAACAAAACATTAATATGAAACGATGGTGTAATGATTTAACTTAGTGTCATAAATCCCTGGCTGTAAAACATTGCTTCTCTGATTTGTGTGTTAAATTTGAAGCCAATAGGTTGTCACTTACCCCTGAGAACTGAATGGCTAAGATTAATAATTGGCTTGTATGAAATATTAAAGTTACCATAACATAAGAACTCTTTATATGCACAGCCAGCATGTAAAAAAAAAAAAAAAAAAAAAAAAAAAAAAAATAAAAAAACCAACCAGTCTGGCTACATATTGATTTTACAGCCCAACAATAATCTGCAGCACTCACCAACAGCAAATTTGTTGACATGGGGTTACAGACATTGCACGACACAGACAGCACTAAGCACGGATATTACAGAAAACACCAGGAAAAAAAAAAAAAAAAAAAAAGAGTGGTAGAAAGTGTTTCAAACCCACACAGTGTTTTCTCTCTCTGCATTTCTGCCTCTTTTCTCTGCCCTGAGGAAAGGGAGGAAGGGGTTCACGATGGCAGAAACTGGGGACAGGTGTTGGACATAGGTTTTGTTTGTGCCACCTGGGAGTGCTCCAGGAATGGGGGTGCAGCATTATTTTGGGTGAGGATGGGCATTATTTTGTGTGTGCCAGGGCTTGTTCAGATAACAGACTGGGTGGGGAAAAATCCCTGATGATACACTACAAATTCCCCCTGCCAGGCAGCTGATACAGCCATGTGGGAAAAGGATGTGGCTGTCCCTGGGAGGGACCAGGGGCAAAATGACCAAAAATGGTTCCTGGATGCACACTTCCATAAACCCAACATTTACTCAAAGGTCAACAGCATACTTGCCTTCCCTTTCAGTCTAAATACAGAGGGGAAGAGAGAATTACCTCCTGCTGGATGGGCTGTCTTCTCTCCAAATTACAGAATGACAGGTTGGAAAGGACCTCAAGGATCATATGGTCCAACCTTTCCTGGCAAGAGCATGGTCTAGACAAGATGGCCCAGCATCCTGGACAGCTCATTTTTAAAAGTGTCCAATGCTGGGGATGCAGAAATTTCCTGTGATGTATCCACACAAAAGCAGGGCAGGTCCTGATGGAGAAGGTGCCCTCCTCCCACAGCTTTTAAAGGTGAATTTGTAGCAATTTTTAGCCAAGATAAAGGCAAGTTGAGGCTGCCCCATGAGCAAGTCACCTTGAGAATATGCTGCACAGTCTGGGCAGATGTGGTTTCATCTAAAACAACCAGCCCCTTCCTTTCTCCTGAACACTGAGGCCACCTCACCCAAGCTCCCTGCTAAATCTGACTGCTCTGCTTAGGTGAAAGGAATATCCTTGGAGAAGCTATTTCCATACCGACATAAATCTGACAGACCCCCCCATCAACCTGCTCCAGCCCATGTTTTGACTTGAAAGCTCAGGTCATCAATTTGGTGGATCCGACAGGTCCCTGAAGGGCTGTGGTTTCCTTTCTCACCTGTATCCTTTTCCCACCAAGTTCTTCTGCACCACCCAGCCCTTTTTTTGCATACCTAACTTCCTAAGCACTGCCTTCCAGCCTCAAGGCTCAACACCCAACCCATCCCCGGGTCAGAAGAAGGAACCAGCAGAATCAAGGCAACATCACCACTGATTTTTGGCCAGGGCTGGATGAGACCCAGCTGCCAGCACACAGACACTGCAAGCACACAGCCCTGCACATTGTGACACCAGAGATGGGATAGAAACTGCAATCTAATACATACGCCTTCCAGTAAATTTGCAGGTGCGGTCCGGGCGCCGGTCAAATCATGTATCAGAAACTCTGTCCAGTCCATGTACTTCTCTTTGATGGCTGGGGAGAGTGAGGGAAGAAAAGAAATGCTTAGCACAACAGACAGCAACAGGCTTGCCACTTGTATTTTTAGAGGCATCTCCTCAGGGCTCACACCAGCTCTGAAGTTTCTGATTGCAGTCTAGAGCTGGTTCGTCGTCCAGTTCCTTGGCCAATGCATGCACATGGTTACACCCCAAAATAAGGGAAGATGTTAAAATCACACAATCATTTTGGTTGGAAAGGACCTTTAAGATCCTCAAGCCTAACCATTAACCCAGTGCTGCCAAGTCCACCACTAAACCTTTTCTCTAAGCACCATCATCATCTTTTTTAATCATAGAATCATCAGAGAATTATAAAATGCTTTCAGTTGGAAGGGACTTTAAAGATCACCTAGTGCCAACCCCTTTGTCATGATCAGGGACAACCCCACTAGATCAGGTTGTTCCAAGCCCCATCTAACCTGGCCCTGAACACTTCCAGGAATGGGACAGGCACAACTTCCCTGGGCAACCTCACCACCCTCAAACTAAAGAATTTCTTCCTAATATCTAATCTAAATCTGCCCTCTTCCAGCCTAAAACCATTTCCCTTTGTCCTATTACTATACTACCTTATGAAAAGCCCCTTCCCAGATTTGCTGTATGCCCTTCAGGTTCTGGAAGACCGAACAACCTCAACACTTGCAGCCTATCCTCACAGAAGAGGTAATCCCTTCAGGGGTGCCACCACTTCCCTGGGCATCCTATTCCAGTGCCTGGCAGCCCCTTCAGTGAAAAAAATTTTCCCAACCCAAATCTTGCTCCACTGTAGCCACTGACCAAAATTTACAACAGCACAGTTTATCCTCTCCGTCTCTCCCTTTCAAAACTCACCACTGCTTGTGTAACCACTCCATATGATTTATAAAGTCCCTTTTTACTTTTGCTAATGACCTAAGGAAAAAAAAAAAAAAGCTGTGCATGCTTTCAGTTCCTCGACAGGACAACAGAAACCCTGGGTGCTTGCACCCACAAAGCAGAAAAAATCAACCCTGAGAATATCATATGTCAGCTACAGAGTCAAGACACTTGTAAGAAGAAAGACTTAAAAAGAATTTAGGAGGAAAATCTCTTTAATTAAAAAAAAAATGGCTGAGTAATTTCTGAGCTGAACTCTATGAGCATGAGTTACTTTCCGGATCTGTATTCACACTGCTGCATAGGATCTGAACTGAAATATATAAATGTTACCACTGGGGGTCAATTTTGGGTCCAATTCTAGTTGAAATGAGCAAAGGCATCAAGAGGCAATTCAGCAAATCTCAGCTTCAGAGATTAAGATGCCTCTTCAAATGCACTGTGCATTTCCACTCAGAAATCCTGAAATTAGACTTCAGTTCCACCTGCCCATAATTGGGAATTATTTTTTTCTCTCCCCAAAACCTTTTTGTCTCCCAAAAAAGTCTTGCTTATGTGTAAGATAATCAACAGTGATACAGTTATGTTGATAACATAGCAGTACCTACGAAAAAGAATCACAAGCATTTGAAAATCAAAACATTTCATCTTGAACAAACAATTAGATATGTGATTTAAAAATCATTACCCCAAAGGGGAGCTCAGGAAAGGCTGTAATCAACCAGAGTAGGTCCACAATTAATGACAGAAGTCCTCATCTTTTGCCCAATGAAGCAATGTCCTTTGCTCCACACTTCCAGCAAATACTTTACTCAACCAAGAGTAATTCAGATTGAAGCACATTGAGCTTTCACACCAACAAGGGTGGAACTGCTTCATGTTTTAATAGCTTGGTGACTGCTCAGCCCTTCCCAGAGATGGGTGCCAGCTACCTTGATGATGCAGAACCTGAAGTGTGGGACCTCTGAGAAGGTGGAAGCTCAGTGGTTAGAATGGGAGGACCTCAGACTGCCAATGCAAACAGCATTGTGGAAACAAATATTGCTACTATTACTTCCAGACAAGGACATCAAAACTTAATCTTCTCAGAAGGCATCCTTCCAGCCATCTGCTGCCAAAAAAAAAAAAAAAGAATCATGAAATGCAAAGAGGGAACACTGGATTTGCCCGAGAACATTTGTATGACATTGCCTCAAAATGTGCTCATGGTTGGGCTTGCTTCCAGCATGGGAGCTTGGCACACTTGGACTCTGGCCCATACTCATACCCTAAATATCTTATGCAATCTATACAACTGGCCATGGATGAAGACAGAAGACATGCACAGCAGGCATCCACACCTCATGTCTGAGTTGTGCTCCTTCCCCAAAAGCCAGTTCTCCCTATGTCACTTCAACTATCCATTGGTTTACAGATCTCAATGACATTAAAAGTGCATTTAAACCTACTTAAAATTAGCAAACTTTAAAGTGCTAGGCTTAAGCTGCTATAAAATAATACCGAAATTTGCCTAAAACTGCTCTAAGCCTTTTGAAGCACTGCTTTTGCATGATTTCCAGAAGATTTATGACTTTTACATTAATTAGTTCAGATGAAGGGACAGCCCAAAAAAAAACAGTTTATACACTGCACTATCTCTCTCAAGATTCCTGTTGCATACACCTCATCAGTTCCTGTCTACCTACATTAGAGTAAAGGAAATAAGCTTAATTTTGGCATCAGAGAGAAAAGAGTAATTGCCATAATGAATGAGCCTGGAGTCCCTCTAGTCCAGACTTCTGCCTCTCGCTGTGAGCAGCACTGGGAGCATCAGAGAAAGGTGCAAGTTGAATTTCATTTTGGCTCAAATCCACAAAGTTGTCAGCCAAATTTTGAATGCCAGAGCTTCATTACTAAGGAATGACAAATGTGATAAAAAGAACACGGTTCAAACTTTCAAAGCTGGCAGGAGGGGGGAAAAAAAAAAAATCCTACGATTTTCAAAGTTGTCAACAGATTTCAGAGGCCTTCATTTCCAGATGCCCAATTTGAGATATCTTAATGGTGCCTGGTTCACAGATCTTGCTGTCTGTCAGTCAGTCCCCCTTCTTATGTCTCTCAAAAAGTCCCTCATCTTTTTTGAAAGATGGCACCTCACAGCTTTTTGATACCTGAATAAGAAGGTGCCCTTCTCTACATTCAACTCTGGATTACAGGCTTCCAAAGCCCAGAAATTCCAAGGTAACGTTTTTTTTTCAGGCTAAACAGATTCAGGTGAAAAAGGAAAAAAGTTATTCCCAGTTTCTGAATGGTTTCCGAGCCATCCTCTCTGAAAAAATCTAGTATCTTGTGTTTTGTCTTATTTTATTCTCCTTTTGTGGTATGGATAAAAGGAATCTGAAAACCTTAGGGACAGAACAGACTGAACTGGAAATTTCAGGAATAGGGATTTGCACCTTTTTCTGTGCCTTCAGACCATAATCATCCTTCTCAGTATTACAGTTCAAGCCATGACTATGCAAACAGTAGTTTTTATTACTAGTGAAATGAGCCTGAATCATGACAGTACCTGCAAAAGCCTTCAAGGACCAAGCAAAATGTTACACGGGAATATTCACCAGGCACAGCTCACATGGGAAGATGGCACCTTGGGAAGGGATGGTCACCCACAGCACAGAGCAGCTCCACAAAAGCTCAGAAAGAAGAAAACATTTGGGGCACCCTAGCTACACCGAGGCAACTTTGGAAATTATATCCTAAGCATAGATGGCTTGCTTAACCAAGGGAACAGTAACATAAGCACACTGATCCACAGAATCACAGACTGGTTTGGGTTAGAAAAGACCTTAAAGATCATCTAGTTCCAAGCCCCCTCCCATGGGCAGGGACATCTTCCACTTAGACCAAGTTGCTCCAAGCCCCATCCAACCTGGCTTTCAACACTTCCAGGGATGGGGCAGACCAACTCTTCTAGGCAACCTGTGCCAGTGTATCACCACCCTCACAGAAGTAATTTCGGCCTAATATCCAATCTAAATCTCCCCTCTTTCACTTTGAAACCATTCCCTTTGGTCCTGTCCCAGGATGCCTTTGTCCCAAGTCCCTCCCCAGTTTTCCTATTGCCTCTTCAGGTACTGTAAGGTGTTCTAAGGTCTCACAAGAGTCTTCTCATTTCCAGGCTGAACAACCCCAACTCACCTGGCCTGTCTTCACAGGAGACATTGGTCCTTTCCAGCAGGAGGTTTTGATGCTCTATGAGTACACAGCTCAGTCAAAAGTCCCACTATTGCCAGGTGTAACAGACCCATTTTGTGTCAGTCCCACGGTCCTACCCAGTGTCTACTGTGCACAGAAGTGACCAATGTGAGATTGTGCAATGACCTGAGACCTTGGGGGCCTAGTGCATTCCAATTTATTGTAGTGAGTGCAAACAATTCAAGAGAAATAGAGACGTGGCAGCAGAAAGGCAGATTCAGTTTAGTGATCCCAGTGATGCGAAGGCCACAGTGTGAGCTGAATCAGTTTTTCAGTGAGCTGAATCATGATTAAACACTTGATAATCCAGACTGGAGACAGGTTTTAGCAACATTCTCACCGTGGATAAAGCATTGGTCAGAGCTTGTACCACATTAGGCACAGTACAGCCCCAACACAAGGTATGCATCACATGAAGAGATGCTTCTGAAATGCCAACTCTTGCAACTACTTTTTATTCCAGGCTTAGCAACAACACCAAAAGCTCTTTTTGGAGCCACAGCTTGTGTAGGCAGATGTGCCTCTTTCCTTTGGATGGGGTTCAGTTCATCTCAGAGCTGGTGTGCGTGGTTGTTTTCACAACTCCGCAGCTCCAAGGCCAAAGGCTTTAAAGCATCTTCCTGCCACCAAAATGTCACAGAACCACCTGCCCAAGAGCACAGCAGCCCAAAACAGAGCTCAGATCTGCAAGTTGTTGGGCCAAAGAACATCCACAGCAGAGCCAATAGTTCTGCTCCAGATTGCACTCACTGCAAAAAGAGGAAGATCCATCTGGATCTAGATCACCACAGAAAGAACTCAGTTAAGATCCCACATTTCTCCTCCTACTTTCTGAGGAGCAGTTGTGGTGATGCACCCACTCCAAGACTCAGCAGCCAGCTGGGCTGGTTGAGGCTGAGTCCAGGCTTTGTCTCCTCCTAAAACACCTCAGGGAAATTATCCACACCTGCAAAAGTAAAAACCAAGTCTCCCTGCCCTGCTGCAGCCTTGGTGTCTCTCCTGTGGGTAAACACAAAGCCCTCCTGTCTCCTCCAGTGAAAAGGATTCATTTCAGAGAGCAGCTCTCAGGCTGGCAGATATTAAAGCAAATTCTAAAATTGTAAAGAAAAAGGGTTTTTCCACATTAAGACTATTTGTTTCCAAAGCAGTGGCATACAAAACTGAGCTCCCCTTCCACAGGGCTGAACTCCATCAAAAAACGAATCACATCCAACATCTCTCAAATAATAATAATACTTCCCACTTCTTCATCTGCTCAATTTACCCTGTCCCCAATATCTCTGACTCCCATTCTTCTCTCCCCTCTGACTCCCTGCCATTTTATCACTTTTACTCATCTGTCTCATTCTTCTAGGACGAGAGGTAATGGCCTCAAGTTGCACCATGAGAGGTTTAGCCTGGCTATTAGGAAAAACTTCTTTACTGAAAGAATGTTCAGGCACTGAACAAATTGCCCAGGACTGTGGTGGAGTTACCATCTTTGGAGATGTTGAAAGAACATATAGATGTAGCACTTGAGGACATGGTTTAGTAGGCATGGTGGTGTTGGGTTTATGGTTAGACTTGGTCTTAGAGGTCTTTTCCATCCGAAGGATTCTATTCCATGATTCTATGATTTTCCCAACTCCAGGCTGTGGCTGGACCTGACCACTCCAAACCTGTGCACCATGGCAGCATCCCTGCTTGACATCCAAAGTACCATTAGCACCACTCACTGTGCACCAGGTTTTCACCATCAACCCAGCCCTTTCCTCTTACACTGTGACTGCTGACCATGAAACCCATGCAAATAGCTCTCAAAAAAGACCAGATATGCCATCCCACCATCCAACAAACCCTCTGTCTGAGAGCCAGAACAGCAGCTTCATTCCTGGAGCACAACCAGCTGCCTCTGTCATGCTGTAAATCTCTTTGCCCTGCCTCAGCCACAGCCTGTAATGGGTTCAGATTTATCTGCCTCTCTTGAGAAATAAGAGATTAAAAGAACATTTATGGTCCCATGAAAGCACTGAGTCACAGGTGCTCCATTCACTGAATATGAGACACTATTATTACATTACCAACTCTTGGCATTTTATCTAGTCTCCTACTAGTTGCTGCTTTTCTTGAAGCCACTTCTCCCAGGGTCATGGGTTTATATGAAAATACTAATTTTCATTTTTATTTTCTTAATTTATTTTTTTTTTTGCAAGAAATGTGCAATGCAAAGCACAGGGAAAAACCTGAAATCTGAAAGACTGAGAAGACAGTGGAAAGAACATGCACTATTTTTTAATTGTTTGCCTTATATATGAGGTTAGGTTTTTTCCCCCAAACCACTCCCTCAACTGGCAAAAGCAAGAGTGAGGAATGTGAACTGCTGCATTCAGTAAAAGAAATTAACAGTAGCACAAATACCTTATGGAGTTATAGCACCTACATAAACTACTCCTCCTTTATGTACCCTGTGGGTCCCTCACCCTTCCCAGACATAAAGGGAAGTGCAAGAAGCATAAAGAGAGCCAAGATCAGGCTTCCAGCCACCAGGAACCATCGAGCAAGTAGTGTGCCATTACTCCAAAATAATACAGAAATGATAACACAAAATAGCACACAGTGTGTGACTGAATACCTGGATCTAGGATGTGAGCATGTTGAGGACAAGCTTGCCTAATACTAGCCCATCAGAGAGGACCTGAGCTGCTGCCACCAGTACCAGGGCCAAAGACAAGTAATAACATCAAATTATGCTTTTTGTCCTTATCTAAAATGAAAAATGGAAAAAAAATGTTTTTCATGTTGTTTTGTGTTTTTTTAACTAACGCAGGATCACCTGCAATCTGTTGACACCTCTGCTGGAGAATCACCACTGGACCCCATCAACTCTAAACCACAGCATCTCAGCTTTCTCATACGTGAAGTGGGGAAAGAACAGCATTTTAAATAGCTTTAAAAAATGGTTTCAAATCTTTTACAACAGCCAGCCAAGTGTTAACACTCTTATTGGGGCAGCTATGCTTATTATTAAAAATTTAACTCCTTCCTAGAACTAGAAGAAGCAAAAACAGTTAACAAAAGTAATTCTAACCAGACAGGACCCGGGCAATTCTTGTCAGTCAGTTATGAAATAACTGGATATACCCAGATATTTCATATTTTCAGATTTTATAATCCAGATATAATAAAGTAACTGGATTTCATATAAAATACAAATCTAAACAAGTCATGATGTTCAAAAGTTTATATACAGATATTCTATAGGTAGTTCAGATACGCAATTTTTAAAAGGTGAATATCATTTTGCTCAAATACAGAAACCTTATAGTAATGCTATTTTATTTACTTTTAAAAATTATCACATGCAATATTTATAGGTTCTAAAGGCATAACCTGTAAATGTTATAATTATGTTATAAAGGTCTAAATGACAGTCAAAATGAGTTGTCTTTAAATCAAAATAACACAGAACACTAAAACAATTTGTTTAGACTTCACCCATCAAAACAATTTGTCAAAACTGACACGTTCTCACAAAATATTTCCATTTTGATAAAACAGCTTTCCTACAGAAAACAGTGGAATCCAAACATTTTCATTCAGCTTGAATTATATACATCCTCCAGAACCAGATGGGATGTGAAAATAGATGGGGGGTGAGTGTGGTCCTCCCCCCTTCACAAAGGTTTTTAGGTTTTTCAGGTTGTGTCTAGACTGCTTTTGAGTCTCCCAGGGCAGAGAATATCCTCTGCTACGTGCCCTATAAACCTAGTACAAAATCCCCCCATCAGGCATTTCAGAAATAAAATAATTCAAAATAAATTAAGAATGAAAAAGCTGCTATGTGCTTCAGTGATATTTTCTATAAAAATGACTGTGCATTTTGGACTCTTTTGGGGGGCTCCCTGGAAGAAGTCAAATGGGGCTGGAGACATCTTCAAACAACTTTCTTACCTAAAACTTCACACAATTTTCTGTTTTCAAACAGTAGAGTTCTGTGGTTTGACTCAGATCACAAACTAATGAAAATGCAGAGCAAAGAAAAAAAAGTGCATCAAAACCTGTTGATCTGATTTCCTCATGATGCAGCCACAAATACCAAGAGATAACAACTTCAGAGCTCAGGCATCACCTTTCATACTCCTGTCTGAAATCTGGAAATCCTTCAAATATATTTTATATAAGGGATTTTCATGAGAACCAGAAGTTATAAGCACTTCTGCATCAAAGAATATATATGCTCAAAAGCCATATTCCTGGAGTCAGCAGTACACTGTGCTCCCATCCAAATGAATTTACAACAGACTAATAACAAGTGCTAGAAGGAAGAGTGATATCTGTAGCTCTTGCTTACTGTTAAAAGATGCTACTTGAAGTTGTCAGCTTATCTACCAGCTCTTTTAACTGTTAATTACCTAATATTTTTAATTTAAAAAATACTGAAAATTGCATAAATCAAATTAATATTAATTGTTTAGCCCACATGAGCTTCTTCATATAAAAAGAATACTCTGCATGATTTTTTAAATTGTCTTCTGGTGTGGTCTGGGTTTTTTGGCTACCCAAAACACCTGATCCCATTCCTAAGAAGAGATTACCCAGGCTGCACTTTTGATGGTCATGGGACAATGCACACAGACTTCAATCCTTGCAGGCCTGATTCTGCATGCATGTGCACCCTTGGATTAGAAAACGTAAGGAGAACTAAAACTTAAGAAAAACATGAACAGGGGTTTTTATATGTAATTTTTTCCATGCAATTACACTGAATTGCAACTTTTATCCTCCCTGCTGCCATTCAAGGTAACCAGAACTGATCCACTTACCCTCTATCAGTCAAAACAAGAAAGGTCACATGCAAAAAACCTGTTTCACTGTCCACACGAGACTTTGTTTCCCAACAGCCTTTGAGTCCTCCACAGACATGCACACACTATTCCCCTGGGTTCCTCTCATCCTTAATTAACTGTTATCTTTTTATCAATAAAAAAGCAGCAGGTGGTTTGGGAGTTGCTTTTCATTCCTTGAAGCTTCCTCTGGTCTGTGCTGCATTTCCAAGCCAGCTGTGGGAATGATGGGTGGAAAAAGGAAAGCTCCCAGATAAGGGATGCTGTGGGGAGAAAAGTGCTCGTGTGTTTTCAGCCAGGTTGGGTGGATGCTATGAGAAAGAAGTTTGTTTGTTTTTTCTTTTTTAATGATGCAAGAATCTGCAGCAATCCCACTGCAGCTCAGGAACACCTAGCAAGACACCTTGCCAAAAAAATCTGGCAGGAAGATGACCACCAGCAGCACCTGCTGAGGCACTTCTAACCCAGTAGGTTCATCTGTCTTCCCCCCCAAACACAGAACAGAAACAAACACACTCTTCCTGAGAGCTTGCTGCTATGGTTTTCTGCTTGTAAGTTAAACTGCCCAAAATCAGAAGACAAATTTGCCTAATAAATCCTAACAGCACGGTGACCCACGTGCCATGAACCTGTAACCAGTCTGCCCTGACTGACTGAGTACAACTGCCTCAGGTTCCCATCCTGCATGCAAGATGCAGTCAATTGTCTGCTCATAAGTACTGTGATTAATTACTTCCCTTCAGTTAAAATCAATACTCTACTCGTACTGTATTAAAATTGAAGGAAAAAAAAAAAAAAGGGATAAAGAGAAGTGTGTCGTTAATGGGAAGCAGCTCTGCTCTATCTTGGTGGCATCACCTATCAATTTCAATCAGATTATGTAGATAAAGAACAGCAGCACATTTATATCATCTCTGTTTGTACTTGTCACACCCATTCACTGTAAGAAGACTTCATGAAAGCACAATCAGGGACCACCCCCTTGGAAGTGGGGAGGAGGGAGAGGGAGATGCAGGTGGGAGATGGCAGGAGACTCAGCTCTTCCCATCCTTGGCCTTGCAGAGGTGCAACCAACTCATTCACCTGACCCCTCAACATAACTACACATCACCTGCAGCCATCCAGCCTCAACAGGGTGGTATTCAGTGAAGCATTCAATTTTTCAGAGCATTTACTACCATGTGTCACCCTATTTACTTGTTCTTTGAAGTTGTTGTGTTGTTTTCTTTTTTTTTTTTTTTTCAGTAACATCACATGGAATGTAGTTCTAAAACTTTGCCACGCAGGCTAGGTACCAAGCAAGAGGAAAAAAAAAACATTACACCCCCAGGAACTGTGACCAACAGCCACCTGGCTGCCTACTGAGGAACACAAGATCCTCCAGACACATTTTACCCATAACTTGACTTGGGTCAGTTCTGTGTTCTCTTGTATCTGCAGGCATGAATAAAGGATGGTTATTCTGATTTTGTCATAGCAACCAACTATGGTTGGTAAAAAAAAAAATAAATAGAGGATGATTTCATTCTCAGTTATATGTGTGATAAATTAGGCAGAAACCTGATGCATAACTAGAAAGGTCAGTTTGAGCACTCAGAGCAAATAATTTTTATTTCTCCACAATTTATAACCTTCACTCTCACCTAACCAGAGATTATATACTCTTTACACGCAGCAATAACATTGCTCCCTGTCTGATTCAATTCTAGATACAAGGCAACTACATTTCACTGGTAACAACAACCCTATTACAAATTAAGCAGGAACAGCTGACTGAAATGGTCTCAGACGTGTACACACACAGAGTTCCTGGAAGGTACTTCTGAAAGCCAAGCAAAGCTCTGAGCAAACCATATAACCATGGGGGTTGCTTTGTCATTAGTATCAGTGTCCATTAGGGTGATGGCTCACTGTGAAAATGAGCATCCAAACTCCACAGCTCTCACCACTTAACCCCAAGCCTCCATGCACATTCCTTGATTATTTTGCTCCTCTGTTTGCATTAAGCTCCATGCTCAGCACGCAGAGGGGAGGGAGCATATGGGATGAGAACTCCAAATCCCAACCTGCAGACCCAGGAGTCTTAATGAACACCTTGTAAATCAGCAATTCAGGGAGGGGGAGGTGGGGGGGGAACAGTATTTTCATTGTAATTTCTGAATTCTAGAGAGATTAAAAACTAGAGAGATTAAAAAATAAATAAATAAATGAAAACCATAATAGGTCTGTTTTCCAGGCAAAATCAACACCTTCAGTTCTCAGAAGCAGCCCAAGATGCAGAGCTCAGAGTGTGAATACAGGAGAGGGGTTATGTGTGCACCTACATGAGATGTGAGTCCACACACCAGATCCCCTGCACACAACTGCACTGAGCAGGCAGGTGCTCAGCTATTTCCTTCCAAGCTGAAGCCCCCCTTGATGAAAACCAAGGCAGCCTTCAGCCACCTTTGCAGACGCAGAGATTTGCTGTTGCAGAGAGACAGCTGCCCAAACACTTTGTAAAATCCTAAATCAAAATTTTCAAAAGCCACTAGGAAGGATGTATGAATGCTGCTTGCCCATCATCACCCTGGTAAAGCCCACCTGTAATAGTTCCAGAAGAAAGACACAGGCAGAGGAAGAAGTTATGTCTATCAAAAAAAAAAAATTGATTGTTCCCCTATACTTGGCATTGCTGAGGCATTGCTCAGATCCTGGGTTCAGTTTTGGACTTCCCACTACAAGAAAGACATTGAGGAGCTGGAGCATGTCCAGAGAAGGGCAATGAAGCTGGTGAAGGGTCTGGAGAGCAAATCTTCTGAGAAACAGCTGAAGGAACTGGGGTTGCTTCATCTGAAGAAGAGGAGGCTGAGGGGAGACCTTATTGCTCTCTACAATTACCTGAAATAAGGTTGTAGGGAGGAGGGTGTTGGCCTCTTCTCCCAAGTTACATATGATAGAACAAGATGAAATAGCCTCAGGTTGTGCCACAGACTGGAGGTTCAGACTGGATATTAGGAAAAATATTTTTACTGAAAGAACAGTCAGTCATTGGGACAGGCTGCCCATGGAAGTGGTAGAGTCACCCTCCCTGGAGGTGTTTAAAACATTAGTGTCATGGTAAGGTGGGACCTGGAACTGTTAGCTTTACTCTACAACCTAAACGTGGGGTTTTTTGGTTTTTTTCTCCAGCCTTAATGATTGTATTACAGTATAAAAATGCAGTAATTCCAAGATGCAGCCCCATCTCAGCTAGAATTCAGAACCAGAACCAGAATTACTGCAATACAGCCCTCAGCTTGCCTCATACACTGAATCAGGATCTCTGACCACCACTGGGCACACCCTGGACCTTGCCAGCAGTTGTTATGAATTCGGGTGAGGGTCTTCCACATCATCCTGCATTGCACCAGAGCTCTCTGATGCCAGGAAGTGAAGCTCATGGAGAAGAAATGGAGGTGATCTGATCCTGATCCAAATGCCAAACAGTCTCCCCCCTTGGCTCACCTCTGCAAATGGACACGAGAGGCACTTTGATGCTCTGTCTCTTTGGGATCTCAAATGGATGCTCGTGGTGTAACAACATCTAAAAGTTATGGGGCCATTCTGTCAGGGGATGCCACTGCAGTATAAATATTGTGCCCAGGGCTCTGACCTCACGCCTCCAAACTCCATCCAATTATCTCACATACTAAGTGCCTTTTCTCACTTCTAAATCCCACAGTCACCTTCTGAAGGCTGCTCTTCAGAGACAGCTCAGTAAAATGTGGCAAATTTACAGCAGCACACTGTTCTTACAGAAGGCACAACCCAATTCACTGCACAATTATCTTTTTTCCCTGACAGTGCCAACAGTCTACAGCAAATACCCACTATGAACAAAAGCATCAAAACACAGAAGATGTGTAGGGGGACCTGATGTCCAAGAAATCCACTCTAGGTTTGTTTTTTTTCATTTTTTATCCTCTGCAGAAAGGTGAGAACTAGTGGGGATGCTTGCAATTTATTATATGCATTTCTTAGTACACTACAGAAGAATAATGAATACAACTCTATTAGCTCTGTTGGAAAACACTGATATTAAAAAAAGTAAAATAAAATAGAACAAAAGGAAGTTTTGTTAAAAGGTTTTATCAAATTTACCAGATAAACATGAAATCCAGACAACAGCCAAATGCACACCTTTTTTTTTTTCTTTATTTCTTCTGCCTTTAGACAGACCCTACAAGTCTAGATTCACCCCAGCCTATACAACCTATCTAAAATTTAAGTGTCTCAATTCACATTTTCTGGGATTATCAGGTGTTCTGGCTACAGGCAGGTGAAACATCTCTCTGACTGACAGTCTCAAACTCTGCCTCTGAAACACCACCAGTGCAGTAAAAAGCATACCATTACACCTTGTGGGAAAACTCTGGCAGGAGGTGGCTACTACAGTGCTAGGAGGTACAAACAGGAAAGTAGGATGTACAAGGTCCTATTTAAGGATTTGCTCATGGTCCTCCCCAAATTTCGCTACTCACACTCATGGCATGGGACAATACTGGAACTCTAACCATCCCCATGACCCAACAGTGAGCCAGCACACTCCAAAATTATCATGGAAATAGCCAACAAGCCTCAATCACCATGACTTCACTACACATCCTTGTGAAAAGTCCCTCTCCAGCTTTCTTGTAAGCTGAAGAGGGACTTTTCACAAGGGAACATAGTGGTAGGGAAAGGAACAATGGGTTTAGATTAGATATTAGGAAGAAAAACTTTACTGTGAGGGTGGTGAGAAACTGGAACATGTTGCCTGAGGAGGTTGTGGAAGCCCCATCCCTGGAAGTTTTTAAGGCCAGGTTGGATGGGGCTTGGAGCAACCTGGGCTGGTGGGAGGCGGAGGGGGAATTTTTACATCATCATTAAAGTCCCTTCCAACCCAAACTATGATTCTATAGCTTCACCTTCTGACACCTCACAAAGCAGCAACTTATGTTTCAAAAGAAAACCTAACAAAAAACTCATTTTGCAACCTGCATTCTGTAACTGCATTGCCAGCTTCTAAAGACCAAATCTCATTCAATCACTTTGGAGCCACTCGGCTGCATGATGTCAGCACCAGAAGCAGAACCCTTGAAGACCTTATGAGCATTCATCACACATCCTTCCCAAAATTAATGGTGCAGCCTGAGCACAGCCAGGCCCCATGAGGTGCTTAACATCCTATGCACAAAATGTAAATTCACATTAATCATTGCAACGCCATCAAGGCTCATTTTGCGCTTGCTAAACGTAAGTTTTCCACACTTGAAATCAGAAATGGGCTTGAACTGTAAACCCCAGGATCAAAAACATCCCCCAAACTTTGAAGAGTTTAGATCTGAACTGGCGATCAACGTGGAACATTACACAAGGCATCATCTGAAACTAAAATGAAGATGTGTTACAGGATTTGAAATGCCTGCAGCTTTTCCACAGTTCTCCAAATCTCCTCTGAATTCTACAACTTTAGCTTCTAAATACACTTTGTAAACATTCTACAGGAAGGAATGCCTACAAATGGAGCCACTTGCTGATGTCCAGGCTGACAAGTCCAAGGGCAACAGCAGAACAGCTCAAAGCAAAGCTAGACCCTATGGAAGAAGTAGGTTTAGTAGGAAAGTGCTCAGGGTGTAAATGCCTCACACAGCCAGGGACCCTTCAGTGACCTTCCCAGGATTGCTTAGCATGGCAGAATTAGAGGATTTCTCCCCCTTTAGGCTCTATACTCATCATGGCAGAGCCATGTTCAGTAAAACTTGTACAATACCCCGGAGGATGGTTTCCTGAGTTTGGCAAACTTCTCCCTGGATACATCTTCCAGATGAACTCTAGCAGTTTAGAAAGAATCTGAATTTTCACCCTACAACCTGAAAATTACATTTCCCTTGTTTCTTCATCCATTCCCAACAGTGACAGTGTTGGAAAAAGTGTTTGTTTTTTTTTTTTACTACAAATCCAGGAGGTGGATGCTCTGCCTTGCGACACAAAATCAACCATCAATCAGGAAGGGTTTCAGCACGTCCTTAAGCTTATTTGCTTGTTGGATTTAATTTTCTTTTGTGAGCAAACTCAAACAGAAACAAGAGCAAACAGAAATTTGCAGCAAAAAGCTTTCCAAGGTAGCACAAAAGGCTAAGAACTGACACAGAATTTGGAATCTGGGTTGGAGGAACCAGTTGTAAATTGCCATCAGGGAAAAGCTTTATAGGAGCATCACTTAAATCTCTGCACTGCGTAAGAGCTACCTCCACGGGCTCCAGGAGCATATGGTCTGCTTTGGGAAGCAAGCCCCTTCCACAGTGACTGGGAGCCCACATTATCATGCATAATGAGGGAAAAATCAACTGCAAGTCACAGCTGGTTTGGGATCACGCTGGCGCTCGCATCTGCCACTAGCAGCTTCCTGAGCTCACTGTATGCATGCTCCTCACCAGCAAAATCTGAGGTGCCCCTCGGTGTATCTGAAGGAACACTCTGCTGAAGACATGACACTAGACATGGTGGCTTGTCCTTGGCCTGAAAGAGCACATAAAATCCTCTCGTATCTGCTCAGCTTGAACAGATGTAACTTAATCTTCAACTTGATGGAAAAAAGATCTCCCGAAGAAGCCTGTATGTCAACTGCAGCATTCTCTGGATCAAGTCCCTTGTGCTATTTACCTCTCCCAGCTCCACCAGTGATGCACAGAAAGTCACTGTCTCTGAGATAAAGGGTCCAAACTGTGCCTAACTTAAAAAAAAAAAAAAAAAAAAACAAAAACCAAACATCATTCCTATCAGTGATGCACAGAAAGTCACTGTCTCTGAGATAAAGGGTCCAAGCTGTGTCTAACTTAAAAAAAAAAACAACCCATCATTTGTATTCCAAGTGTCCATAGGTATCTCCAGTGGCCATTATTTAAGTGTGTCAATGTTTTACTTTTATCACCAGATTAACTACCTAGGCCTGCTCTTATGAGTAAGATAGCATTACCATTCCATAACTCCTCTGTGGAAAATTACAGGAAGGGAAATTATATGCAATTACCAAGAATGGCTACTTAGAAGCTCTCAATTATTATTTTTAAAGAATATTTTGTAAAAAAATTCACTTGGCTGGACATTGGTAAGTTGACAATGTCAAAAAAAGAGTGGTTTCCATCCAGTTTAATGCTTCCAGGGTCAATCCCACCATTTTGCCTATGATCACATATCTCAACTGTTCTGCACATTATTCTGTATTCACATGGTTTGCACCAAATACCATTGGATGATGTGAAATTGTGGCTCAACACAGAGCAAGAAGGCCAGAACTTCTAAAACATGTTGTCCTCTCAACCAGATTTTTTTCTTAAGAGACTCATTGGGACTTTAACTGTAAAATAATTTACATTCTTCCATCCTTTGGCACTTAATTACCTTGAAAGGTAGATTTTGCTGTTTGTGCAATAGATGAAAGGAGGGCTTTTTGCATGAATCACTCAAGGGAGATTTTACCTGGAATGTGGCAAAGGTTGCTTCTAAAAAACCATCCCATTTTGTCTGCTGCTAAAAAAGAAGGAATTCTTAGGAAATCCCTACTCACAGAAAAAACTGATGTCTGCTCTCCTCCGGTATTTCCTTGGAAATACAGCTTCTCATTCACAGTCTCTGCCTCATGCTTCAATTACTCTTTTCCTCCCATATCTTTCTTTCCCCAGCACAACTTGCACTAAATGTCAGGTCCAAAACCAATGGCTTTGTCACAGCCACGGCTGCAGTGTTATCCTGTGGACTGTGACCAGAATTGTGAGCAACAGAAGGCAAAGCCGTGGGGTCTCAACTCCTCATCCTAAGCCTTTTGAGCATCCTGAACAGAGCTCAAGACTCATTGAAACGTGATTTTCTTGCAGGAGGCCAGGAGCTGCAGCAGAAACTGGTTTGAGCTGGATCAGTCAACAACTGCAGCTCAGAATGAGGAGTTTTGCTCCATCAGTCTTTGCCAAAGTTAAACCTTTTTGCTGTGCACATGGCTTGGGCTTTAATCTATACAGACCCAACTCACACTTGGCCAAGTAACACTGAAAAGAAATTCATTTTAGGTCTACATGGGTTTGGAGAAGCAAAGCTACCTCAGTTGCTGCTACAGCTCCTCTGTTTTGTCACTGCCCACAGTGTGGCAAAATCTCCTGGGGACATACTCCATCCAGCCAAGAAGGATAAATTTCAGTTCCCAAAGCTGCCCACTTCAAAAGCAAGTGGTTTCAGATCACTGACTGGGGGGGAGGAGCTTATCCAACATTTTTATTATCCAACACTTTACTCCCTTTCTTGGTGAGAGAAGGTGAAAAATGCCCTGTTCCACATACCTGTGTCCAGCCCTACATCCCATGGAAAGGAGCATCGATGTCCAAGTTTGAGCAGACCCTCAGCTCACTGAGCAGCCCTGCCCCAAAGTTAGCTCTACCCCTCTGACCACATTTGATTTTACCACTCTGCTGTGTCTTCTCTGTTCTTCAACTACCTGGTCCAGCTGTGAAGAATCAACTGACCACAGTCCTGCTGTTCCCAAGGGAAAATCAGGTCTCTGAGGAACTTTTTAAAGTGTTGCAAAGACATGGAGCACCGAGCCATAGAGGTAACACATACCCTGATCTCTACCTGGGTATTTGTTGTGATATTCAATCACAAAGCAATGGCACAAGTGAACACAAGCCCCAGCTTGCCAGTGTCCTGAGCTGGAAGAGCATTTCAACCTCCCTGAAGCAATCTTTGGAGAAAACCATTGCAGAAGTGTGCAAGCCTTGCTGCTAATCTGGGCCCAGATCCCAGAGCACTTTTGGATACTTCTGGTTCTTCAAGCAGCAGCAAACTGGGTCCTGAGGGCTCCCAAAACTCAAAAGATGCCCGACTGCTTGTGTTCAGAAATGATCATCATGCTTAAAGGAACTCCCAGCTGGATCATGAAAACCTCAGCTGGGGTCCCACAATACCTCCACTTGTGATGCTAGAGGATGGCTGACCCCTCAAGCTCTAGGATAAGGATAAGGTCAGATGATGTTCTCTGCCTTGAAAACCCAGATGTGCACTGCAGAGGCAGGGTGAAACAAATCATTCTTTGATATTCAAGCATCTCCCAAATAGAGAGCAGGTATCAGGAGAAAACAAACAGATTCAAGTACAGTGCTGTGTAAAGAAATGAACTAATATAAAGCTTGACTGAAAAAGTTGATTAAATTAATTTAATTTAAAATCCCAAACAAACCCTGAAGGAGGTTCTTTGTTTATTGCTTTTTACTGACAGCATGCGTTACTGAAGAAGCACCATGTGGGCATGAAATATTTATTAATTAAAGCTTTCATAAAGCTCCACACTACTGGTTTCATTCAGGATATATTTATAACCTGTCAAAGTCCAAGAAAATCACTGCTTTTCTTTCCCCCACCTCCATCCCCCATCCAGACCATTTAAAAAGAACAGAGCTTTCAGTTTCCATTGCAATAAGACTGATCCTCAGCTCCACTGTTGCTTATTCACAAGGTCCTCCTTCTTTAATCATACTTGGACAGTTCTAGTTCAAATCATTTGACCAAAGAATCACACAGGTTGGAAGAGACCCCTAAGATCAAGTCCAGCTGTCAACCCAACAACACCATTCCAACTAAACCATGTCCTCAAGTGGGACATCCACGTTTTGAACACCTCCGGGGATGCTGACTCTACCACTACCATGGGCAGCCTGTTCCAACCTCTGATCACTCTTTCATTTAATAAATTTTTCCCAATATCCAATCTGAACCCTCCCTGATTCAACTTGAGGCCATTTTCTCCTATTCTATCACCAGTTATGTGGGAGAAGAGCTGACACTCACAGCCCCACAACCTTCTTTCAGGTAGCTGTAGAAATCGATGAGGTCTCCACTCAGCCTTCTATTCTTCAGAATAAATAATCACAATTCCCTCCTAAGACCTGTCCTCCAGACCCTTCACCAGCTTGGTTGCTGGCAGATTATAGCTGGATGTTAGGTGACAGGCACTCCATGCAGCTCTCAAGTGCAATTACTCTCTGCTGTAAGTCTCTTCCTCTGTTTGAAACCACTCCTGTAACCTGTTCAAACCTCAGGGCTGCTGTCAATTGCCTTATGAGCTGCTGAGAAAGGATGGGGGAAAGCTGAGCTGGTCACAGACCCACAGGTGAATTTCCCCCCACACATGCTGTATAATACAACATCATGGTTTTGTGGGTAGGGACTGAAGAAGGGATGTGAAGTGCATTATTCCCTGTACAACCCAAAAGGGACTCATTGCACACTGCTGCTTCACCCTATTCCTGCTATAGGAATACCAACATCTTCCCTTTATGGAGGATGGAACCCTGCACATGGAAATAAATTCAGGGCAGACAGACTCCATCCAAGCAAGAGAAAAGCAGTCAGAAAGAGCATTCATGTGTCTGAGTCATTTTTATCAAATCTCACTCCATTGGTTAAACCCTTTCTTGAACCCTCCCTTGGCTGTCAGACAACATACAGATGAAACCAATGTTCCATAACAGCCCAGCATGAACAGAGTTATACTACCCTCAGCAGTAGCTGTAAAACTATGTCATATTGGTTTACTATTTTTATTAGACTATCTAGACTCAGCCCAGTACAGGAATGAGGACAGGATACACCTAAGAGATGCAAATAAAAGTACTTTCCACCTATAAGTGTGCAAAAATCCAGGACTTGTATTTGGACTGTGCAAGGACAATGACATCACTGAAACTCTCTAACAGCTTGCACTGATACCTAACCTGGGTTTGGACCAAATCTCATTTCACCAAATAATCCTGAACAATAAAAAACCCCACTCAAAACAGATGCTGAGGAGGCATTTTAGTGGTCCCACACAGTTTTGGTGGCCACAATCACTGCAAGTAGCCCTACATTGCTGCATCACAGGCTGTCTGGTCAGGCCTGCTCCTGTTTCCCTTACTCTGTTTGTTTGTGTGACTAACTAAATAAAAATACAGCATAAGCAGATGTTGTTGTTCCTGGAAACTAGGCTTGTTTCTGCTGAAACGGCTTCTTACTGCAAAATTAGGTTTTGATTAAAGTGTGCTCTTTTCTTGCTTTTAATAAACTGAGCCTACTTCGTGTGCAAGCTCTGGGCTTATTTTTAACTGAAAATCTGAACCATTTTGCATGACTTTGATTTTTCAAATGCTTGATCTTCAGCAAGGGCTGGGTTCCCCAGGTATAAAAGCATCTCACGGGGCATTGAGAAGAAGATATCTTGGGATGCAGAGAGAGCAGGCCCTTGTGGGACAAAAGGAAGGAAGGTGAAGCACCCACGTATGAATTACATAAGGCACTGTGGCAACTGAAGAAAATACTTTGGGTATTTAATCCCAGAAACAACTGTCCTGATGGTTTTGAGGGAAAAAAAAACCAACAAAAACTGGTCTTTTTTCCAAAGGAAAACATTGATGAGACAGAACATTCACGGTTTTTGCAAAGGGGAAAAACACCTTTTCTAAGTCAGTTCCACCAAAATCTCAAAGAAAAGGACAAAGAGTGATCCCAGATGATGGGGATGAAGGGCAACATCCTTCATCCCAGAGGAAATCTTCCCCATACTGGAAGGCCTGACATTTCTCTTTAGCTACTACCTAAATCAGAAGGTCATTTCAGAGCCAAGGCTGGGAGCTTCATGATAGGTACACTCCCTAAGGACCACCTCCACTGCACTTCCATAAAACCTGAAACAAAAGGACCTATGTTTAACCAAGCATTGATTTTTCCCCATTACTCATGGCAGTCCCAGCTAAAGTCACAGCACTGAACACCTTGCATTTCCCTCTCACAATGTGTTTCTTTGTCTGAGTTTCACAACAGAAACACCAGGATAAATCATTTACTCTGAGCCCACCTTACAAACCTGGCATTTTGTCCCTACAAAAAAAAAAAAAACCTGGCAACTGTGTCTCCAGACCTGAAAAATTATATTGAAAAGGAAAAAATTAGAAAGAGTTGACCTGTTGCTCCGCAGACCTGGAGATGCTCAAAAAGTCTGTATTTCATAGAATCACAGAATCCCAATCGTGGAATGGCTTATGTTGGAAGAGATCTTAAAGAACATCTAGTTCCAATCCCCCCTGCTATGGGCAGGGACAATTTCCACTAGACCAGGTTGCTCCAAGCCCCACCCAGCCTGGCTTTGAACACTTCCAGTAATAAATTCTACAACTTTTTGCAAAGCCTGCCCCGCTACCCCTGCTTTGCCACATTTACACCATAGCTCAACAAATTACTTTTATTCCCAAAAGACACACAGGGGGTTGCTACACTCAGTTTACCCTAAAACAGCCTCAGATGGCAGTACCAAGTCCTCTGAAAGCAACTAAAGCCAGCAGCAAATGCAAAAGATTGGCAGTTTCACACAATAAGAAAAAGACAATTTTCCTCATCAAGGCAACATTATCCTGCTGCCACAGGAGAAATGGGCTAACAACTCTTGAATTTTCACAGCCCACACCGAGCCATCTGAGCCACGACAAGGAAGAGAAGGAAAAACTCCCATGGGTGCTGTAAAGAAGATATTTTCTTCTTGGGAACGAGTCTGTGAGGGGCTACATGGGGCTGGAGGAGAGATGCTGAGCCAGGAGATGCTCCAGAGATTCCCAGCTGCTGGCAGCTCCCAGGAGGTAACACAAGCAAATGACATGGCTACTACTAGGGCAAATCTCAGCCCAAACACCCCCAGGTACTTCGACCAAAGCTGGCATTATTCTTACCCCTCTTTCTCTCCTCTCCTCTGCCGTTATTAGGAGAGCAGAGGAAAAAAAATATGCTATTTTTTTAGATGCTCGTTAAGTATAATCTGCTAAATGTTCTACGCCAATGCATAAAGCTGCCTACTATGCTAATAGAATATTTAATTGACATTTATTTGCTGACTAGTTATTTATGCTAACGTCACCCCTGCAGAATTAATACTCCGCTGAAGTCGACTTGAAAAGCACTCAAAAAACCCTGCACTAGGAGTCATTTGCAGTATTTAAAACACAGAAATCCTGCAATCTATTTACACTAGGTTAGTCTAAACATGAATTTGACAGAGTAAGAAAATAAGGATTGGGGAGAAAAAAAAAAAAAAAAAAAAAGACATATTAAAAAAAAAAATCTGTGTACTATTTTAGAAATATCCACAGTTTTTAACAGTACAAGCTGCCAAAGAAGATTTCCGAGTTTCATTTTACTTGGCTCGAGGGCCCTGTTCCTAGCTGATGTAAAACAGCATAAGCTCAGTGAATGTCTACTGATTTTCTCCAGCCTCAAGCTTTTAGGAAGTAATATTTCAGGTGAGCCTTCAGTGAAAGAGCTAGACCAGAGCCAGCAGAAAAGCAAACTCATCTCAGATAAGTTGGTGGGAAATGAGCCAAGTCCTCACCAAGATAACAAGTCCACCCTGCCCATCTGATCCCTCTACCTGAACTGTTACCACGGACCTGAAGGCATAGTTTAAATTTTATTTCCTCTGAGATGAGATTACCAAGGGAAAGCTGGCTTTGCTGGAAAAAAAAAAACAAACCTATGATTGTACTTTCTGAGACAGCAGCTCTGGAAGTCCTCATCTATTTTCAGGAACTTTGTCCCAGAGCTACTTTCTGAAGAACCTGCAGACAAGCTTCTCAAACACACATGATCTCCAAGGATGATGCTGAAAAGCAAGTGTATGGACCACACCTCCACCACCACCAACTGTGCCCCTCAAAAAAGCCTCATGTGCACCTACAGAGTCTTGAATGACACTGAATCCACACCCCAAGCAGAAAGTGAGTTTTCAAGGCTTGCTCTTCTCCTTGATCCCATCTTACCACCTCCCTTTGCTGTTCCTGTTCCCATTGCCCTGTGCCCCCTTGTCTCTCAATTCCACTACTTTCAGCTGTAGCCCAGCCCCAGCATCTGTTCTAACTACTACATCCATCAATGTTTTCTCCCAAACAATGACAAAATGGAAAAACTGGCTCAAAGTGAACTTTTTTTCATTATTCTATCTATTAATCCATCTGACATCTTGCACACAAATAAGCTGTGCAACCATTTCTTGACTATGCAGAATCTGGTGAGTCCCAATGCCCTAAGTTTTGATGTGGCCAACCAGATCCACTTCTCCCTTCCCTTTACACCAGTGATCTCAGAGCAGGATCTAGCTCTCTGACAGATTCAGATAATCATATGAAAACAAAAAACAAAACAGAAATTTAAAAAACAAACAAAAAAACCAACCAAACAAAAAGTTGTCATTTGAAGACAACCCAGTTTTCTGTGGCACAAGTTCTCTCCTTTTTTATCAATACCCTGCCCATAATCAGATCCAGCACTTCGAATCTGAGTCGAAGTCCCCTCCTTCACTCTGGATCAAGGCTGTAAATTACCCTGACCTGAGTGAAACAAAAAAGCCATTTTCAAGTAGTGGCCAAATGATGATGATCACCTTCACAGAAAGCCTGGCAAGCAAAATACTTTATTTCCACCACTCTTCATGGTGTATTTCACTCAATGAATCTTGGCACCTTTCAAGAGGGACTTGCTTCATCCCAGGATCAGTTTTTTCAGCTTTAATCCTCCTTATATTAACGTAAGATAGAACTAAGGGTGGCTTTTGTACACATAATCACAGTACCATTGATCACCTTGGTCACCCAATCCAAGGACAGAGATTTCCTCATCTGATCCATCGTAAAAATCAAAATAGAGACCTGGTTCTCTCCCTGCTCTGTTTCTTTACCTCTCCAGTCTCTTCCATCTTCCAGCTTGCACGGTGAGCAGACTGAAGCTCACCACGTCGATCTGCAGACTGAAATGCCCTATTTGAATTTCCATCTGTCAACAACATTATAGCAGAACCACCATGGCAATTACAAGTGTACACAACAACCTTGTCGTCCAGCATCTTCAGAATTCATTAAGATGGTGCCAGGAGAGCTTCGGCTCTGTTGGCTCAGCTGGGAATCTGCAATCTGCACAGAAACACCCAAGTGTCAATCAAAAGATGTTCCCACTGTCCACATGGTTCACAACACATAATTTAGCTAGGAGGCTTGTCAGGTTCTCCATGCTGCTCGATGGTAATTGTGTTCATGGACCCAATTGTCATCAACAAAGGAAAACAGCACACGGACACAACAGGCTAAAGGAGGCAAGAGACCTCTTTGCCTGCCACAGTTGAAGGAATTGCTAAGAAGGGAAAGTTTAGTTGGACCTTCATTTTTACTGGTCAATGGGCCAAACATCCCAAGAGATGGAGGATGTTGAAAAACAAGCATATCAGCTCTGTGCCAAGGAGGACAGTGCTTGGGTAAGACACTGGAGGGGATAAAGGCTGTCCCTGTTTCCATGCAGGCTGATATAAAGGGGAACTTTTCATTAACTGACAAAAAGTCTATGTCACATCCCAGCCCTGCAGCACAGAACTCAAATCCTGCTGTACCACCACAGCCCTGACACTGACAATGAACTTTGAAGCAGGCAGTTCTTCTTAATCTGAATTATTGTTGCTGAGGGGTCCTGTCAGAAAGGATGAAAATTTCACACTCAGATACATCAGGCAGTAGCTACCTATGGCTCTACACCACAGTTAATATGTAATAAAAAAGAAATCTCTGTCCCAGGACATGACTTTAGAGCTGATCAGTGCCAAAGCTACAGACCATAAGGACAGCTTCACACTTGCCTCAGCTAGTTCATGAATAAACATCCAATTCATTCAAATGAGCTCTGTATTAACTAATTTAAATAATTTTCATTTTGCTTTGAATGGTAAACAGATCTATTCTGCCAGGATAGTTGAGTTTGCAATTCAAATTACACACCGATTTGTAATGAGAAAAATATAATTAATGGCAAAGCTTGAAGTAACTACAATTTTACTCCTTTGATTTCCTGCAGGGAAGGAGGAGGTGGAGGGTGAAGCTCACTGGCATACACACATTCTCACTATCATAACCCAATATCCTTTACTGCAAACTCAAGTATTTGGCTTGGTCAGTCCTATTCCAGGGCACTGCACTGTAATGTCACAGGAGAACATACCAGGACTTGACATTATACTCACAGGCACCATGATGCAAGAATAACGTCACCCAATAAATAACCACGTAATGGTTTGTAAATTAAATTACCTCCTTCTATTGGGATCACAAACTGCAATTATTTGGCAGCTTCCCCTTACAAACTCCGTGTGTGCTGAGCATTAAATCAAGGTCTATTGATTTGCTAAACTGAACTGGCATGGGGTTTTGGTTGGGTTCTTTTTGTTTGCTTTTCTTTTTTACATCTATCTCCATCTAATGTACTTCTTCATCCTATTACTCTGTCCCATTCTAGTCAAGCAGTCATCTCAGAAATGTGATGCCAGTCAGTCCAATCTGACCTGTACTCCTACCCAGAGAGCTCTGTCCCAGTGCTGGTATTTGCCCCCTTACTCAAGTCCTTCCTTGCTGCTCAGCTTTTTAAGCAAAGCCTTTAACTCCTGATTAAATTCACAGAATCAAGTAATTGTCATGGTTGGAAAAGACAACTGCAGCAACCATCAACATCTTTCCCCCAATAAAATTCATAAAATTCATCAATATCTGTATCACAATGCCCACTAGAGCATCTCCTGAAGTGTCTCATCTACACAGTTTTTAAATACCTCCAAGGGTATTTAATACCTCCACCAACTCCCCAGGCAGTCCATTCCAGTGCATGACCATTCCCTCAGTAAAGAAATAGTTCCTAATATCTAGTCTAAACCTCCCCACGTGCAAATCAGGCCATATCTTCTAGTCCCATCGTTATTTACTTAAGAGTCCACCACCAACCCCCCTACAACCTCATTTCAGGTATTTGTAGAGAGCAATAAGGTCTCCTCTCAGCCTCCTCTTCTCCAAACTCAACATTCCCAATTCCCTCAGCCTCTCCTCACAAGGACTTAGTTCTCCAGACCCTTCATCAGCTTGGTTGCCCTTCCCTGAACTCACTTCAGGAACTCAATGTCCTTCTTGTAGTGAGGGCCCCAAACTGAACACAGTACCTGAGGTGCAGCCTCAACTCAAACCCTAGTGACAGATAACACTGTTTGCACTGTCTTGCCAGCAGATATCCTCACTCTAATCAAGATGTGCAGAATCAGGCCCTCAGAAAAAGGGTCTGTGCAATCTGAGGGTGGCTTTTATTTCCTCCAAAAGTTTGGCAACAAAACAGTGTGCAATGCTAAAAAAATGAAGAAAAAAAAAAACAAAACAAAAAAGAAAACTTCCATGGAGTTCTAAGGAGAAAACTGCTAAACCCAGGACAAACTAGATACATATGTCCACCAGATCTAGAACTCAGAAGTTAGTTCTAAAAGCTGGTCAAATCTCAGTTCTCCCTGTAGAAGACAAGACTCTTGAAAATTCAGCTTCTTCCCTCTGGTGTCCCAATGGGAGCCATGATCTATTGAAACTCTGAACCCTGCAGGCATCACCCAGAGGGTCCATGCAATTTATGAGCACATTTAGGACCTCTCTCTTTTCCAAGTGAGAGAAGTTCTGAAGGGTCAAATCCTCCTGGGCATTTTAGATGCCTCATTGCAAAATATGACTCAACATCTTAAATGCTTAAATCTCTTTTGAAATTACAACCTGCACACCTAATTTGTTTTTTCTGAAAAGTCCCCTAAGACATATTCAATAAGAGTTTATTCACTGAGACTAAAATCACTGAATGTTAAGGGTTGGAAGGGACCTTCAGAGATCACCTAGTCCAGCTCCCCTGCAAAAGCAGGATAACCTAGGGCAGAAACACACAGGAACACATCCAGACAGGTTTTGAAAGTCTCCAGAGAAGGAGATTCCACAGCCTCTTTGGGCAGCCTGGGCCAGGGCTCTGTCAGCCTCACAGTAAAGTTCTCCACATATTGAGGTGGAACTTCCCATGTTCCAGTTTATACCCATTCTTCCCTGTCCTATTACTGGGCACTGTCAAAAAGAAACTGATCCCTTCCTCTTGACACCTACCCCTCAGACATTTACAGACATTTTTAAGATCCCCTCTCACCCTTCTTTTCTCAGGGCAAAACACCCCATTTCTCTCAGTCTTTCTTCATAGCAGAGATGTTCAAATCCCTTAGTCATCCTCATAGCTCCCTGTTGGACTCTCTCCAGTAGTTCCCTGTCTCTTTTGAACTGGGGAGCCCAAAACTGGATGCAGTATTCCAGCTGTGGTCTCACCAGGTCAGAGTAAGAGAGGGAGAAGAATGTTCCTAGACCTGCTGGACACACTTTTCCTGATGCATCCCAGGATATCACTGGCCTCTTCACCACAAGGGCACATTGCTGTCCCATGAAGAATTTACTGTCCACTAGGACTCCAAGGTCTTTCTCCATAGAGGAAGAAAATTGGAAAACAAAACAAAACAATCAAAAACAAAACAAATAAAAGAGGGAAGTTTCCCAAATTTAGGACCCTAGCACACAGTTCCAACACCCAGACAGAGGAGGAAGGAGGTATGATGCACTGCACATTTGCTGTCAGTCAAGCAAGAAAATTCACAGAAAATCACCTTAACCCAAAGGGCAGAGTCCAACATTCCATAAAAAGCAGTTGCCTCCAGCTATAGAACAATTATTACTTTCAATTACAACAGTTGTTAAGATCCCTTACCCCTCGATGGTGGCATTTTGGTGATTTAGTTTGTGACACCGTACACCTTTCTGGTAAGACCAATCATATCTCACATAATGCAAAGTAGTTTAAGAGACAAATAAAATACCTAAACCTTCTCACATCAGTTTACTAGTGCTAAGCCAAAAGATTTCTCAGACATGTCTGTCTTCACAGAATCATGGAATGTTTTGAGTTGGAAGGCACCATTAAAGATCACCGAGTTCCAACCCCTCTGCCATGGGCAGGGACACCTCCCACCAGCCCAGGTTGCTCCAAGCCCCATCCAATCTGGCCTTCAACAATTCCAGGGATGGGGCAGCCACAGCTTCTTGGGGCAACCTAGGCCAGGGTCTCACCACCCTCACAGAAAAGAATTTCTTCCTAATGTATTTTGTACTAAGTTTGCCCCTGATTTGAGCTTTGTACTGGTAGGGATTCCCAGCTGTACCCAGTCAAATAAACCTACCTTTTTCTTAACAGGATCAAAATATATTAACAAACTGCTCCACATGGGCCACTCTGCAACCTACAGCTCTTCCATTCAGCTTTTGTGCACCTACAAGCTAAAAATTAGGATGTGCCCTATCCTATGCTGACCAAACGTTGCTGTCTTTTAAGGCTGGTATCTGCCATTGGCATTAAAAGCTGCAAGAATCCATCAGTGAAAGGTTTTGATACCTTCAGGGCAAAACACTTCAGTTCACATCCAACTTCTGGGTTTGGTTACATCCAACCTGGTCTTGTATATTTTGGTTTATAACCACTCTGAATTTAACTCCTCCTTCCTATAAGGAGAGGGGAATTTTCTCCCTTAACTGAAAACCACAGCTTTGCAATTCAGCAGCAAGTTTCCTGGCTAAGACAACTTCCTAAAGGAACACCTTCTATTGTACCAAAAAGAGCAAAACTGCCTTTCCAAATGGCAAACTGTATCACCCATGGGTACCTGATTCTGACTGTATCACCCAACACCAGCTGAGGATCTGGTCGACCACAAGTCTGGAGAGTAGAAGTCCTGCCCAATACCAGAGCATGACACAAAAAAAAAAAAAAAAAAAAGAAAAACACTTCACAGAACTCACCATCTGGAGGCATCAGGACCTTGTTATTCTGTGTACACCAGCCAACGGGGTGAAGATCTGCTGTCATCACATCACACCAGAAATCTGCCCTGCGGTCATCTCCATAGCCACAGTAACGAAGCAGCAAGAGCTGTCCACACGTTGTAATGATTGTAGCCACCCAGTACGTGTCTGGATTGCTCTTGTTGGCCACTTCTAACTTCATTCCTGGTTGGAAACTGCTTTGAAGGCTGATTTCAACCTTAGAAAATGAGAAAGACGTGGTGTTAACTTTGCTTCTTTGCAGGCAGACCCTCCTCCCTGGCTAAGCAAGAGAATGCTGTCCTTAAAGAACAGCTGAGATGGGATATGAGTTGACTGTGCTCCTTAATCCAACCACCCCCTTCACAATTCATCTGGGCAGGACCATTTCTTCTTCACTGCCATATACCCCATCATACAAGGTCCCAAAGAGGCCCTTCATCAATGGTAAGACCAGGTACCTACATCTAAGATGTGATTGGTATGCAACTTCAGAAGGTTCCCTCGTTACAGCACAACTACACTGTTCCCAAAGGGCATCTCTGCCAGCTAAAACCCCTCTCTCCTTGCTAACAATGTCCACGTCCTCCAGAGGATGTAGACCATGCAAGTGAAGATGGAAGAAGAGCTAGGACAACTGATGAGCAGCTGCAGCAGAACAGGCTGCTACCTGTATTTGATAGGTCAGGTAGAAGGATGAGCAGCACCACCTTCATGGGACTTGCAGTGAGGACAGAGAACCACCATGACTTGTCATGGCTTTACTGAGATGGAGGCATGACAACAACTTCCCACTAGGCCTCAGTATCTCTGACAGCAGTCTTGTGGTTGAATGACAAAGATGTCCTGGAAAAATCTGCCACTGAAGTGAAGAACTCGTATCAGCTTAATTTCTGTTCCATGTGACACCACACACACGGAGATAAAGAGGGACAGCAACTGGTGGTGGATGGAGTAGCTGGTCCCATTTAAAAGTATCTTTGACCATGATGGGCTCTGCATGGAGACAGAATCCTTTCTTTGAAGTATGCTCTGATCTTCTTCATTAGTCAAGATTTCAGAGACTATGAATGCTACTTGTGCTAACATGGACCAGAGCAACAGACCCATCTGTAAGTACCATGGTTGTCAATGTGAATTACATTTACCCAGGAAAAGCATCACCTACCCAAGCACATGGTTCTCACACTCCTGAGACAACATCTCCACAAAGGAAGGAGGTTGAGAGATTGTTTCCTATGGGCCATGCTGGACTCTAGTGCTGAGTGACCCTGCTAGTCAGTAAACCTTGCATTAAGATGACAACTTTGGAGAAATAAAGACACTCTTGTGAGATGAATCTCTACAGGGATGGCCAGTAATGGACAGAGAAGGAAAAAAAAAAAAAAAAAGAAAAGAAGATAAAAAAAACACTAATGTATTTTAAGCCAAAGGAGATCAACAGAAACCCTCAAAAATGGAAAATTTCAATCCAAAGCAGAGGATAAGGCAGTGGTATGGAGAGACACAATGCTTCAAGCTGTGATTGCAGACAATGCAAACACACCAAGTTCACCTAACACCAGCTGGAAACCACAGGTACACAAGCTGCCACATCCCCAGCGGGACAATTTCTCCCCCACCTCAGTTCTCCAGGGACTATCCTTAAAACCAGAAAAAGGGCCATGTGCAATGCCCAGGAGGCTCAGCTGAAGCACGTACGTGTTTGAAGGAGGTGTGGGGAGCAGCGCTGGCTCCTGTTTCCTCCAGGAACTCATCCCAGTTGAAGTCCGCATCCTCAACGCTGGAGCCCTCATCTGTTCAAAAAGCAAAAAGAAAAAGAAAGAAAAGTAGCCTAAAATGCAGCCAAAAGAGGGCAAAAGTTGTGCCAAAGAGTACAGGGTGAGAACAGCAATCAGAATAAACATCAACACGAGGGAAAACAGAAAGCTTGTCTTAAAGATCTGTGTTTATCTGCTCTGACCGACTCTCACTATGCTTCCAAGCAGATTTTGGGACTTCAGCAGCCAACACTTCAAAACCAGAAATGACTCTGCTATCACAGACAGGGGCAACAAACCCATCAGACTGCAACAGGCACTTGTGCTCTTTTTCTTTTCTATTTGACAACTCTCTGGCTGCATGGGAAGTGGCTGCCTGTCCCCTATCACTGGGGTGTAAGGGTGCCCTAAAATCAGGTCACCCAGTGCTGTTAATTACAGAAGTGCCCTGGTGATAATAGTAGAAGATATCTCTGTTGGCTGAGCAACTGTGTAGAGGAAACACCTCAACCCTTAAGCCCTAAAAGCCCCAAGAGCCAGTCCTGCCACCCTTCCTCTCCCCTTCCTCAGCATCCCTCCACCCAGAGATCTCAGCCAAGACCTCCATGCCTCCCTCTTCCCCCAAGGCTACATCTGCTTTCCCCAGCACCCCTTGCCAGACCACTATTGCTCCCTGGCACTTGTCCTTGTCCCATTTCAAATTTGAGGCTCTCTATCACACCTCCCCTCTCCATATCATTGCCCAAAAAAATCCTGCACCATGGTGAAGGATTTGACGTTAGTATTCTATTTTTTTGCCTTTTTTTTTCTTCTTTTTTTCTTGTTGGTTTTTTTTTTTTGTTATAACCACTCTGAGCAGAGAAGAGCTGAGGCCTCAAACCATCACTGAAACACAGACGGCAATAATTAAAAATAAATCTTCTTTCACTTATAGAGAACCAGCCAAATCTGATTGTTTTAATTTTGTTCCCAAGCAATCTCGCAAACCCAGTTCCATCCCCAGAGCAAAAATATTTACAGTCCAGCAATGAGCCCTTTTGCAGTAGGCATTTATCAGGCAAACTCTGCAAGACCCTTACCTGCCCAAACATTCATCAGCGTGGCCATGATGTAATTAAAGTGACTCATGACAAACCGAATTAAGAAACATCCCCAGACAGTTTTATGAAGAAAAAGGCAGGGCTAATTTATTGCAATTATTGCTACAGGTTTCCAGTTTTCAGGACCAGAAAATTATGTCGTGCAGTGGGAATCTCTCATTATTAAAAAGAGGAGACAAAGGTTTTATTTTCTGCCTATAGAGACAGATTTACATAGGTGAGGGGGGAGAAAATGCATCAGAAGAATGTTTTGGAGACAGAGCTGATGGAGGGTAAAGATCTGTCTGGGAAGTCAAGGAGGAGCATGGAGCTGTCAGGGCTGTTAAACACTTCCCACACTTATGCATCATGTCTGAGGTCTGACTCCTTGCCTTAAACTCAATTAACCTGCTTAAATATGAAGATGTAAATCAACATTTATTCCCGTGATTAAGCAGCCACCAGGTGACTTTTCAACTCAGCAAGACAAGAAATATCCCGACTCCGTGGTTACAACCTGACAATAGATAATTCAAATGAAGAACACGTGATGGGCCTTGCTTTGTTCCTTGCAATCATTGCAAAAAATCTTCCAGGCATAGAAGCTGACTCTTTTTGAGTCATCTGACCCCAAATGAGGGGCCTGTTTATTCTTGACTGAAAGACAAGCCACAGCTTAAACACAAGGTAGGAGCTCGGTGCCAAAGTTAAATAAGAGTTTCCTTCATCTCCATTATGCAGGCAAGCAATCTAGATGACCAGGGAAATGTCTGCAACCCTGTAGAGTTAATATCTTAGAGAAGAGGCAGAGATGTCAAAGCCTCCAAAATGAAGCACAGTAGACCACAAGTAGATGGGCAAATATGGTTAACCAGACCAGGCTTAAAATTACTCTGATGCTTAAGCAACTTTCTACCCTTAGCACAAGCAATCCCCATGCCACTGAACATCGACAACATCTGACATGAAAACCAAAAGCTAAAAGCTCATCCCCTCTCCCTGGTTGTTCCCAACTTCTGTATCCATTCGTGTTTGGGACAGACTGCTCAGCAACCCTAAGGACATCTTCACCTCAGGGCATCTGAGAGGGACATTACATTTCCAGGCCAGCCCTAGGCTCTCTTTATCTTCTGCTCAGTTACTTGAAAGAAGGTTGCCACAAGGTGGGACTTGGTCTCTCTCCCAGGTAAAAAGCAACAGAACAAGAGAAAATGGCCTCAAGTTGTGCCACAATGAGATTTAGATAATTTTCCTTCAGAGCACGAGGCATTACCCTCAGCCCATGATGCCCTCTATACAGTCCCAGTTTTTTTACTGCCTTTTGGCTCTACCTTGCTAGGTGAGTTCAGACAAGCATCCCCTTTTCTTCAGCCTTCCTTGGCAGTCTCATTGGAGGAGCCATCCTGCAGAGCAGCGGAAGCAAGGATTTCTAGGCAGCTCAGTATACAACCTCCAGCCCCAGGGTGATAAAATATTCTCCAGAAATTGCCAATGGCACATTAACTATGTTAGCATTACAGAAGCTATTTACGGATGCACTAAGTCCTCATGTACTTCATAATCTTATTACACATGACCTACTCTGTCATGTGCCAACATGGAGAGACCCACTGTCCCCATTGTTCCCACCACCAGGTTTCATTCACATGCAGTCCAGCAAAACTCCCAACAGCTCCTGTTTAAAAGCAGATCACCCGACCTTAAAAATTATCAAGTTCCATGGGCAGGAAAACTTCCCACTAGATTGCTCCAATCCCACAGATTGCTCCAAGTCCCATCCAATCTGGCCTTCAGCACTTCCAGAGAGGAGGCAGCCACAGGTTCTCTGGGCAACCTGGGCCAGTGTCTCACCAAGATTACTCCTTTCTAAACCCAGAGAGGCTTTAAGACCCCAGGAGATGGCAGCACGGAAGGTGAAGCCTTCTCTCCTTGTTCCATTTCTCTGACACATCACAAGCCTGACTCCTCTAACCGTGTTTTACCCACAGACTTTGTCAGGAAATTACTTTTACAAGGTCTGTAAAAATAATATCACAGTACTCATTTATCACACTATCAGTGCTTTATGTTGCTTAGCTTTATCATAAAGGATTTTGAAGAGACTGTAAGTTTCCAAAATGGTTTATTATAGGTTTTGCTCCCTTCTAGGAATCTGGCAAAAGGGCATTCAGAGCAGAGACAGCGTCGTCCAGGGATGAGATCAGCCCAAGGGACCCAACCCTATTCATGCCCTTAACAGGACTGTACACAAATCTCATCCACCAGAACAGCCTTGCTGCTGAGAAGAAGAGGACCTCTTGCTGATGTCTCTCAGTTACCAGGAGATCCCTCGATTCAATTACAGAGAGAGAAATGCAAAATCTCTCTTAATATACAACAACAGAGACTGTGCCCACTTGAGAAATGATTATCAAAGCTGATCTCCTTGTTGCTTCTGAAGTCACACACTCCAAGAACAAAGTCCTGGCTATGCTGGAGAGCTGCAAACCCCCAGTTGCCAGCATTTCACAGAGCATCACTGCGAGATGACAAATTTGGCATTAGGCCTTTTTTACTTATTCAGCTCCCTCTCTGATTATTGGTACTCAGGCCCAGGGCTTTTTCTTAATGAAAGAGTCAAGGCTGGCTAAGCCTGCAACACAGTGGTGTGTAAACAAGCCCAGGATGGCAAATAAAACCAACAAGTCATTATCTGTGAGCCTCTCAATGGCTTTAAAGTGCTTGTGCATTGACACTGTAAAAATACAACTGCTCCAGCTGTTAACAGCCACCCAGGATGTTTGGCTAGGGGAAAGAAAGGGGATAAAAGACCCAAAACTTGTGGCTTCAGCAACACAGATTTTTCCCAGGCTTCACTGAAGAAGAAGGGATTTGTGGTGGATTGCTGATGTCTTATTTAAAACACACAGATCCATTCATGACTTCTTGAGTGAACAGAGAAGTGAAATGCTTTAGAAGTTAACCCCCCACGTGTGCTGACAGCTGCAGGCAGATGGGACTCAATCAACCACAAACCTCTGGCATGGCCTTGGGAGTGTCACCAAAATACATACCCCCAAGAAATGAAGGCACCACGGGCCAGTTCTTCTCATCCCAACACCAATGTCTATGGTTGGCCAACTCAACCTCACCCTAGAGGCTCCTAGCTCTCTCCCATGGATCTACATGGATCCAGTGGTGAGTAGATGAAGCTGCAGGTGTCCACTCTGGAAATGTCTGAATTTGAGGACATGAATCCCACCCCCAGAGAAGGGTCCACATCACATAAAAAACAAGGATTGAGATGTTCCCCTCTGCTCCAGCAAGGGTTTGCTTTCTTCAGTGGGGTTTCAGCGCTGGCTACTCATTTAGCCCACTGTCAACAAGCATCCCCAGGTCCTTTTCCACCCAGCAGCTTTCCAGACACTCTTCCCTAATCATTGAGTTGCTACTGGTGAGGCCATCTATTTCCATGGAAATAGCCTTCAAGCAGCCCCTTAGAAGGCCCTGTGCAAGTTCAGTCTTTTATCTACCACTTACATTTCAGGAACCTTGTGTTAACAATAGCTCTTACAGAACTTCAAGCAAGTTCTGGAAAAGCATTCAAGCATATGAGCACCACCACAAGTACCACAGTGCAAAAATGATATTTTTTGTATGATTAACTGACTGATAGATCAGTGTTGTCCTCCACAAATTCAGCAGTTGAGTTAACCCATGCTTACCCCACTGCATGCCCCAACAGCAAGGATGAAGCTACAAGTTATAGCTAAGCTAAATTACCAATTCAGTACCATTCCTATCAGTACATGCACTGGACCTTTCTCTTCCTCCACCCAGTACAACTCCCAAAATTGGCAGAAAAATATTCACTGTTTTTTTTTACTATTACCTTTCTGTTGGGTTGGTGAGTTAATTGACTCAGCCCAGCGTGTGATCAGCAGCAGAGATGGTACAAGAGAAGATATAAAGAGGGCTTCTCCCATTTTGGTATCAGAATGAAAGCAGATTGGGTCTAGTCATGATTTGCAAGCTCACCATAAGATACAGTCTCCTCCCATTAGGACAAGAGATGGGAAGCAGTTGATTCCAGCAAAAATCACCAGAAGCTAACACTTATTTTTCTGTGTGTACCATGACAATGCCCAAATTTCACACAATAAATACTCAGCTTCAGGTGCCCAACTCAGAACATTACTGAGCATCCAACCATCCCCATGAACTCAAAGACAACATGCAACCAGCTCTCCACTGGCTGGTCTAATGTTTGTGAAGCCCTCTCACCTGAAGCACTCAAAAAAATTGTGCAGAAAAGGGGATGAAGACCAAAACAAATGTGAAATGCTTTAATTTCTGAATCTTCATTTCCTCTCTTTAACAACAAAACGTCAACAAAATTTTAAAAAAGGTGGGGAAACTGGAAGAACACACGATGCCCTGGAAAAGGCTTTCCATCTCTTTTTGGCTAAATTCTGAATAGCTCCTACATCCTGTAGAAGAGATCCAGAAGAAGAAAAGCTAAAATTTCCCAACCCATCAACCATGGGACATGGCCCAATCCAAGACTCATAAAAAGGCCTTCAAGCTGTACAACCATTCCCAGTGTTCCCCTGGCAACACCACTGTCACCACCTCTACTGGTGACCAGCTGGAGGGCTGTAACAGTGAATACAGCCCACGGAGGTAAAGGAGAGCTCACCTGAATCAAATTGCTCCCCATTGCCATTGGCTGGGCTCTGACCCTTCTCTGGGGAGAGGTGCTGGGTCTCTTGCATGCTGGCGATGAAAGATGCCCTCGTCTCCATGGTTCAGAGGGAGAAGCCTTGCTTTCCTATTTCATCCTGCAGCAGGGAGCACCTAGAGGACCTAAGTAAAAGAAAAATAAAAAAATAAATAAATAAATTAGTGCTTTGTTCTACCTACAGCCTTTCCTAATGGTTTTCAAGTTGTCCCATGTCGACTGCAACTCTTCAATCCTGCTCCCTCCAACAAGGCAAAGCCAGAGTCAGATGAGGAATCACAATGAAGGAGCCCATGGCAATAATACTGTAACATCAATGACAGTAATAAAATAAAAAAAAAAAAGAGAGGATAATGAGGCAATTTTGTCAGGCACTGGCAGAGGCTGCCCAGGGAAGCAGCCAAGTCACCACCCCTGGAGATATTTCAAAGATGTGTAGGTACGGTGCTTAGGGACATGGTTTAGAGGTTGACTTGGCAGGGTGCTAGGCTAATGGTTGGACTTCATGATCCTAAAGATCTTTTCCATCCTAACCAATTAGGGGATTCTATAAGTAGCAGCATCCACAGGATTCAGATCTCAAAATTAAGTCCAGCTCACTGTACCACCAACAGAGAGGAAAGGGCCAGCCTGTAAGGTGGCACAACCCATACCAAATAAACCAAAAAGGCAGGAAAGGTCAACTCAACCTTCCTTCAGCAATCCCAGCCTTTGAATTCCAACTTTTCAATGGCTATCATCTCATTCCATAAATATTCAAATTTCTGTAGGGCAAGATTTGTGATAATGAAACAGGAAACACTGAGGGGAAAGTACTTGGGAGAGACAGAAATAACTCAAGAAAATAAAGTCCAGAATGAAAAATTTAGATACCCTAATGAACTACCTAATGAAACAGTGTTGGCTGCAACTGTCTTTTGACTGAAGACTGACCTAAGGGAACTGCACCAGTAAGTACCATGAAGGGGGGAAAATATTAGATATTTTATATCAGATATAGACTGGGTTATGTTGGCACAGGAGATCCGCCTAGAAAGAATGACCACAGTAAATACAAAGTGGAATAAAAACATGAAGAGATGAAAAATAATATAAGAAAGAGAATACAGTCTGACTAGATCTTGAACTAGACAGACTATATGAGATCTATATTTCCAGCTAGAGTCAGCCACTGGGCAAGCACTACCCAGAGACAGACCTTTAGGAGTAGATTAAAAATAAACTCACTCCAAAGTGAGTTTTTCAGTAAAACTCTCCGAGATGGTGATGACTTATGAGGTGTCAGAGGAGGACTGAAAAAGAAAAACCAAGGGCTCAGGTTATGGGCACACAGGGAACCAGCTACTCATATAAGATACACTAAAGAAAATACAGGTAGTAGGGAAAATGTGTGTCCAGAATACACACTGTGGGGGACTCATCCTACTTATTAGTGGATGCCTCCAAGACTACACGATGGAGAGGACAACACTGGCAGCACTGAAGCCAAATGTTCTACAAGAAGAATGACTAAAAGTAGGAAAAAAGTTTATTGCCAGGGGCCAGGCAAAGCAGGAGGTAAGAAGACTATAAAAATTCAGGAGGAATACTCAGGAAGATCAGCTGTGCTGGTTATAGAAGAGAAAAAAGGTGAGTGTTGTGCCATAGATTTTTCATTCCCAGTTTTTAAGGCTGTTCAAATGAAACCTATGAAATGGACATAGCATGACTGAAGAATTTGGTTGGAAGGGACCTCTAAAGGTCAAGGTCTAGTCCAACCCCCTTGCAGGTTGCTCAAGAGCCTCATCAAGCCTCACCCTGAATATCACCAGGGATGAGGCCTCAACCACCTCCCTGGGCAACCTGTTCCCATTTTTCCACTGCCCTCATGGTGACATGTGTGAGCAGTTACAGAAAAAAACGAAAAAAAAAGATGAGGAGCATGTCAAGAGTGTCATAGTCATGAACTGACCCATGGTGGGACTGTCTCTTGGAGCAATCACAACAGCACCATGGTGACTGTAAATGAACCATGCTAAAAGCATGGCTGTTTCACAAAGCATCACTGGTGAAAGCAAATTATCAAGGCAGGTGATAGAAATTGTCTCAACTGAAGGCTGGTTGCACAAAGTTAGACTCCCATCAGCAATCTGTATTCCCCTCCCTCCAAAGAAACACATGTTAATGAAAGAAAAAAAATACATTTTTTTTTTTTAAAGGAGACTGTAAACCAATTCAGAGCAATATGCTTGTAGGCTTCTCTGCAAAGTGCTTCATATACTTTGAGCAGTCCATAAATAATGATCACTCCTCCACTGTGATGGCCACTACAGCACTTTGTCTTTATTCCTTGTTGACATGAGACTTGCTAATGAATTAAGTGCATTAAATGCTATGAGTATTTTGAGTGCAGCAAACCTCAGAACATACACATCACTCATCCCCGGTGTGTATTAAGTTTCACTTAACTCTGAAATCAGAACTAATCAGTCCACTGAAAGTCAAAAAACACTTTTCCTTTGGTGTAGAATACTTCCTTAAATTAACAAGAAATTGGTGAAGTACAAGGATTTTACAACAAACTTGGTCAATGTGAAAGGAAGCAAAGTATCAGCAACAGCTAAACCTTGAATGGATTCAGCTGTTTTCATTTTTGTCTAGGACCACGAACAAAGGCAGTATTGGTCTACAGAAAAAACAAAAGAAAAAAAAAAGACTGGAGAGAAACAGACACATCCACTGAAACACAACAAATCAATCATCTCAAACAGAACTCAGGGGTAACAATATAAATACCAAGAAAAAAAATAAGCTGCTTGATAGGGTAGATAAATCTTGTGATGGTCCTATGATACTGATAAGACAAAGTTATGAACTGACAAAAAGCTGCAGGTATCCATTCAGATGATGAGAGCATTTGCTGCTTCTTATACAGTCAAGCCCCAAATCTGCCACCAGACCCATGAGAAATGCTCATTCCCCTGGGTCACAGAATCTCACATCAAAAATGGAAAATGGATGGGAAAAATCAGCAGGAACCTGTCTGAGGTGTTCACAACACGGCTGGGATCCATCCCTGGTGGCCACATCTGGAGCTGGACTTGAGCCCACATCGATTCAGAGGAGGCAATGCAGAATCTCTCAGCCAGAATCAGCAATGCCATCAATATTTTTGTTTGCTGATCCGTATTTTAACATAATTTAACTGAAGACAAATTGTTTTCAAAATGTCATGTGAAGAGCATTCACGTCCCGAGAAAACTGGATTTGTCAGGGCTATGGCTCACCTCCTAATTTTGGGTATAACTATGGTAGGAGAGCATTTAAGTATTTAAGTATTATATTAATATTAAGTATCAAAATTAGGTATTAATAATAATATTAAGTATTAATAAAGTATTGCCAATACTGTGTGACAACACCACGAAACCCTTATGCAAACATAAGCTTCAAGATAGCTCTGAGCCCCAGTGTTGATATAACTAACTAGCACGGGAAGCTGACAGAGGGTATTAATTTTTCACTTCTTATTAATTGCTGCTAATTAACACTTCAAATAGAGTCCCCAGCCATACTGTTACCAGCAGCACACTGACTGGCCTGCAACCATCAAGACTGAACAAGCAGCACACACCCCTGTACCCCCCCTCTTCTGGCAGTCTGAAAACGTGTCCATTGGGAACCAAATTAAGGACTACAAGACCCGGCCTGTAACCCAGAGGATGGGAACCAACAGGAAAAGAGGTACAACGTGACACTACACTGGGCAGGAACACCAAGAAAAATATTAAGAAATGTATCTGAAAGAGCAGGGCAGGAGGGGGATATTCCCTGGTTCCAGATCTCTCGTTCATTGTTTCTGCACGGTGGTGGTTCACACAGTTCTGAATTTTCCCCCCCCCCGTTTCCCCTGGTATTTAATTCAGATCCTGACACCTAATTCACAGGCAGAAAAAGCCAGCCAACATTTAAAAAAAAAAAAAATTTAAAAAAAAATCTCTTTTAATTCCTTCTTCCCACAGCTGTCAGTCTCAGTTGCACCATGATCTCAGACACACTGCCTTGTCATCTCTACCAACATTGGCTCTTTGTGTGTCAGTGTTGGCTTCCTTGCATCACCTCACATTTCTCATCTTCAGATGATTCCCCCCTGGATTTTCTTCCTTTGGAGGAATCCCTTGTAAGGTGAGATCCCCTACCCACACACACAAACTCTATGGCTCTCCCTTAAGTTAGTCCTGAGAAACTTGTGTTCTCCCTCCAATACATGCTTGGTTAATTGGGATTGACAGAAATCTTAGACTAATTAGGGCTGGAAAAGACCTCCAAGATCATCAAGTCCAAACCTTAACCCAACACCAACACCATGTTCCCAAGTACCACGTCCAGATGTTTTCTAACACTTCCAGCAATGGTGACTCCACCACTTCTCTGGACATGTTCCCACACCTCATATGGGAGCATCCAAGCCTGAGCAGATGGAGCAGAAGCCTAAAAATGACAAAGATAATACCAGACCAGGTCCTGACTTCAGTGCTGACTTCACCTTGGGGTTTTCCATCAAAGCAAATCCCCAGGAAACAGCACTACAAGAAATTATGCCCACCAACCCTACTTACCTCAGGTGTGATTTGCCTCACCTAGTCGATCATTTGCACCGAAATGAAAGCACCTCCAAGGGATGATTTGTGAGGTTCAAATCACCCAAAATCTGGATCAGACAAGCAATCCTCAGGGGGTGCCTGTGTTTGAACAGCACCTGCTAAGATTTTAGCCATCCAAACTTGCCAGCAAGCAAACTGAAGAAGAGTGATGCTCAGATGCTATGTAACCCTGAGCATGAAGCAGGGTGAAGATCTTAGAGGTCTTTTCCATCCATGACAATTGTGATTCTCTGTGATTTAATGAGAATGTGTGGAAGTAACACTGTGCCTCCTCTGGGCAGAGGTCCCTAAATAAAACCACACTCCAGGCAGGACTGCTGGTGGCAGCCTGCCACAATATTTACACCCTCTGAGCATCTGCACAATGCAAACGGAGGCTCATTTGTGAGGGCTATTGAACACATCAAGGAACAGCTTTCACCTCCCAGAGAAAGAGCCTGTCTCTCTTCTCAGACAAAGTACCAGTTGGAAACCTTTTAAGGATCACTTCTTCCAAATTCCTGTCCTATTATTATTATTGTTATTTGAGAGCTTCCCTCGCCAAACGTTTTCACTTATATCAAGCAACATTTTCTCTTCCATATTAAACACCTCACAGGATTTTATGAGGGGCAAATTACTGCTTTGCACAGTGCTGTGTTGGCTCAGATGTACTCTGGGGTGGAAGAAACAAATCCCATCAAATCTGGAGAACTAGGGATATTCACAATATCCAAATATATAAAAAAACATGAATGGGGGAAGAGTATAACCTGTTTTTTATGTTCTTGGTGGAACCAAGAGGAAGGTTTGGGTTTGAACTGCAGGAGGGGACACTTGAGTTGAGCATGAGAAGAAATCACTAATAATAAAACCAGTGAAGAAGTGGGAATAATATGTCAAGAGCACAGAGATTTGGGGTTTTTGGAGAGGTTAGGATGCTTATCAGTCCAGAAATAGAATTTGGTACAGTTAATCCTTCCCTACGGTAAGAGATGGCCATGGAAGTCCCTTCCAGCTCTCCTGCCCCAGACACTCAATAGGTGATCTTTCTGCTCTAGAAGTCAAGCACCAGTATCAGTTCTGCAGCAGCACAGAAAATAAATTACTAAGTCTGAAAGTAAAACATGAAAAATGGGAAATCATAAGAACCATCAGAAGAGGGGAGATCTGGGTTGTCCATCTTGAAGCAGGAGAGGATAGGAACCAAACTTCTCTGAAGATAGTGAAGAAACACTGAACGGTTTGGGTTGGAAAGTGACCTATTTCCAACCTCCCTGCATGGGCAGGGATACTTCCCACTAGACCAGGATGCTCCACATCCCATCCGACCTGGCCTTCAACACTTCCAGAGATGAGGAATCCACAGCTTCCTTAGGAAACCTGGGCCAATGCCTCACCACCCACACAGTGAAACATTTTTTCCTGTTGTCTTACCTAAATTTCCCGTCTTCCACCTTAAAACTATCACCCCATGTCCAAGCTATCACTCCATGCCCCAGTAAAAAGTCTCTCTCCAGCTTTCCTGCTCCTTCAGGTACTGGAAGGCCACCCTAAGTTCTCCCTGGAACATTCTCCAGGCTGAACAGCATCAACTTCCTCACATGAGGACCATGTGAGGTGGTGGCATCCCTTCACAACTCAGCAGGTCCTTGCTCTCCTCTCTTCTTGCACTGGTGCCAAATGTCTCACACATTTTATGCCAACAGACACAAACCTGTTTCACAAGGCAATTTTCTCATCCTCCCTACCTGGCACAACCCAGAGTCCAGAATACACACAGGGATAAACAGTAGTAAGATAGCAGAAATTAAAATAAACCTAATTAGAGAAACTAACTCATTTACAGCAAAAAGCCGTGCAGTATTAGGACAAAAAACAAAAATAAGAAAGACAGACAACAGGCAGGCACACAGACAGGTCCACATTTCACTTAGCTGCCTACGTGTAAATATAACCTAAAAACCACAGGTGGACTTAAAGCAAAATCTTGCCACAAATGTCATAAGGACTCAGTCAAATGTCTAAACCAAAAAGAACTTTTTCATTACATTCCCCTTCTTCCAAGTCACCTGGATGCTTTATAACCAAGGGCCATAAGGTATAGCTGCCACACCTGTACCCCTTGCCATCATCCCTGTTCACCCTGGACATCCCCATCTTCAGCATCACACAAAGCACGTGGAATCATAGAATTGATTAGGTCAAAAAAGAGCTTTAAGATCATCAAGTCCAATCATGATCAAGCACTGCCAAGTCTATCATTAAACCATGTCTCTCAGCACCACAACTACACAGCTTTTAAATCTCTCCAGGGATGGGGACCCCACCACTGCCTGGGCAGCCTGTGCCAGGGTCTGACAACCCTTTCTATGAAGACATTGGTCCTAATATTCAATCCAAACCTCCTTGTGGCACAATTTGAGGCCATTTCTCATTATATCACTTGTGATTTTCAAGAAGGGACCAACCCCCACTCACTACAACCTCCTTCCAGCGCCATAATCCTGTCCTCAGTGTCCAGGCCAGCTGGCTAGAGAAGCTTCTCAGATTCAGATGCCAACATCAGGTACTGACCCCAAATCACCCCTCATCTGCCCCAAACAGCCAGGCAAGGCGAGCAGGTGCCTTTCCCTTCCCCTGCATTCACATTACTGATGCTCATTCCAAGCAAGTAACATTCCAAGCAGTAAAATCGCCTCCTCTCACAGTCTTGGTATTTTACATCTTCTTTCCATGGACATGAATGTCAATGTAAAGTGCCAGACAGACCCTGGGTACCAATCCTTCTCCTTTCCAGCTGTGGTATCACCTACTAGGTGGCTGTCACCTTCTCTATGATAAAACAAGCAATTTCCACAATGAAGTCCTCCTGTGGTAAAGCACTTCTACCCACAATCACCACTGAAACTACTGCATATTTAAGATTAGGCATCTTCTAAAGCTCTCAGCTGAATCAGGGCCACAAAGAGGACTGAATCAACATTCCCAATGTCCTTTACAACAGAAATGCAGGGAAGAAGCACAGACGCACCAACAACCATGTGCAATGCCCTGTCTCCTCCCATCTGCATGCCTTGAAAGGGAGCTGAAACCAGAGTTTCAGATGAATAACTAACTTGAAAAACACTCACAGCTGCTCATCCTCCTGAAACATGTCATCTGATGCTTATCATCTCAAAACAACAACCACGTGGATCAAATAAATAAATAAATAAATAAATATCATTTAGGGCCCAATTCAGAAACCCCTCATCAACCAAAACTCCCATCACCCTGGGCAATCAGTTCTGCCTTCTACATTGTGGTGCTTGGCATAAGTTAGAAACATTTTCCAAAAAGGCATACAAGATGCAAACCTGAATCCAAGAAACATCTGCCATCTGATTCCATCACTTTTTAGGGAAAATGACATTTCAGGTCTTGGCACTGTTTGGTTCACTTAACCAGCACAGCTTGGGCTTAGTCCTACACATGCTTACATCCCTTTTTAGTGCTTTACATTCAGAAGCAGCTTCACTGACTGGCAGGATTTGCCAAAAACCAAAACCTGCTAAGATTCCTGCTAAGGACTATCCAGAACTAAATTCCATGAGACATTTTTAACTCAGAGGACTGGAAGTCATATTAATGGGGCTAGTTCCACCCCATTTCTCTAAGAAAAAAATTGAATTTTTTGTTTGCCTCTAAGAGGTGCCATAGGGAACACATGAGCTGCACCAGGACACTGAGGTTTCATCACCCGTACCATGGTGCATTGGGAAGTCTGGTCTCAAACCTTCACCTTGCTCAAAACACCTTCCAAGAAACAGTTAAATACTATTTTTTCTTGTCCTTTCTTTTTATTTTTTTCCACCCAAAAGTCCTGGCAAGGGACTTACGGCTCCTTAAGACTTCAAAGATACTCAGCCTTTGGTCATCTTGTCTGATTTCCTACAGTGCAAGGGCAAGGATAATGTCACCTCCTGGATTTTAGTGGAGGGAATTCACCTTCCTTGCCAAGCAAATGAAGACAAAATTTTCTGGTGATTTATATTCAAACTGGGTCTCAGGATTTTACCCAAAAAAACCTGGACTCCCTTGCACAAGATACCCAGAGATGCTAAGAGTATCAATCATAAAAGCAAGAGTAAAAGTAGTAAGGATTCTGCATGTACCTTTTTTTAAGCCTCACACCTACTCAGAAATTATCTCTTGGTCAGCTGTCAAGAACTGCTTGGGTGTTTTTCTTTTTATTACTCTTTAATTTTAGAGCAGATGCTCCTGATTCATAAAAACGTAGCAACTGTGAACACATTTTCCAAACCAGCCCTCACAAGAATATGTTGGTTTAGGTCTTGCAAAAGGCCAATCTCAAAATAAACTTTTTCAGGAGTTTTTTTTAAATGTCAATGACAGAGACTTTGTTCATATTTCTGTATTCACCTACTCTGCAACCCAAATGTTTTCAATCACCATAGAGTCACACCTGAGACAACAGAAAATAAAGAGAAACCTGCTGGCAGAAAACCCATAGGATGGATTTGACTGGTTCCATCAGGGATTACTCATGTGAAAAGATCAACAGTTTCAAATTATGAGGTTTAAATATTGACAATGTGCCATCAGCTACTCTAGTCCTAAAAGAACTGTTCCTATAACAGATATAACAAATTCAGTATTCCCAAACAGCATCTCTATGAACAGCAACAGCATTTCATGTCCAGCACTGAGGACCCTGTTGCACCAGCTGAAATATTCTGTATATGTCAATATATACAGTAATAAAAAACCTCTGACACCTCCACTGCCTTCAGGTCACCTAGAACCTGTGGTGTGGTCACCACATTAATTTTTCCCTGTGGACCTTCAAAAACGTGCCTCTTGCTTCAAGTTCTGACTACCAGTCCCAAACTTTGGAGCTTTCCACAACTCCTTTATTTGTCATTTGGACACAGGCAGGGTCCAGCCACCTCCTTGAAAACCTCCTGGGATGCTTTCCATACCTCTCCTTACCCCACACCAACATGAATTTAGCCAAAAGTCCTTCAGGAAAGAAGTCATTAAAAAAACCTTCTCTACCCTTTTCTGTCCTTCAGTAAGGCAATGCTCACACCCTCTTGCTGATGCTCTGGTCCCAGGCCAGCAACCCTGTGGCTGCAACAAGGCCAGAAACAGCAACTCAGGACACATAAATCTATGTATTTCATGGGCCAGATACATGTTCAGCACAGCACAAGCCAAGAGTGAGGGGGAAAGCATCCCCACCTAAAGAGTTGACACTTGCAGCATTTATTTATTTCTAGTAACACCACCATAAAGTTTGAATAAATGCTTCATGTCTGTCCAGCCAGTCAATTATCACCCATAAAAACAGCTATCTAGCTACACACCATCTTCTACAGATGTTCTTACATCTGTGCAAAATACACTCTCCACCTCTGCGAAGTCCTTATCTCATCTGCTGAATACTTTTATGTTTTCTCAGTGTGTAAATAAATTGATAGTGTCTGGCTTATTATGCACCTACTGCCTCACTACCCCACACACCTCCTAAAATCATTACAAAGGTAATTCCTTGTTGTTTACAACATACTAGTCTCTTGATAGCTCTTTGCCATTTCTATTTAAATGGCTCTTAGATTTTCACTTAGTGACAGATTACACTGAGCCTCCATCTTATCAGAGGAGCTATTAGGACCTAATCCTTTATAAGTACTGAAGTTATTAGACTTGTGAGAATACTTTTTTCCCTTACATAAATAATCTGTTGTGGAGACCAAAAAAAAAATAAATATATACATACATACATAAAAGAGAAATGAAAATAAAAAACCCAGTTGTAACCCTGCTTCCCCAGGCAACAATCTCAACCCCAGAGAGAAAACCTACTTTGCTTGCTCCCCTCCCACTGTTACCCTCAGCAAAGGAAATCAAATTTGTTTGGACCTATAGGCTTCTTGGGAGGAAAAGCAACTTGCACTAAATCCTGACCAGCATCTTCCTGCTGCTGCAGGGAGACAAATCAAGGGAGGAGATTTGCCTGGTTAACCCTAATGCAACCTGGCTGGGGCTGCAGGAGAGGTGCAGGAGGTGGGTGTAGGGGCTTTGAGCAGCAACAGGACCCTCCCCGTCCCTCTGAAGGAAAAAGGAGCACAACTGGGGAAGAGCAGAGCCATCCCATAAATACAGCCCCTGTATGCCTGATGTTGGTGTCCCCCTTGCTGGCAAAGTGCCAAGAACTCACCCCAACCTGGGTGAGGTGCTGCCTGGAGGAGCCTGAAACAGGCAACGCTAACCCAAAGCAAGGTGTTCCCATCAGAAAGCACAGTTTGCAAGGAAAAAAGACATTTTTAGACTGCTTTTCACATTTTTAAGCAAACCCCTCCAAGATAGATTAAAAAAAAAAAAAAAAAAAGTGAGGAAAAGGAGAAAGGCAAGACCCCAGGCACAGAGGGACCTGCAGAGACCTCTGCAAATCCTCCTCTATCCCAGATCCACAGCACGCAACCAGGTGAAGTTGCTTCTCTTCTCAGACACCACCAGGTCACTCTGCTACAACATTTTCTTCCCCAGAACACTGATTTCAAAAGCTGTCCTGTGCAAGGGGCAGCAAATTTGGGGATGGAGAGGTGCATGAGAAGCAGTGGGGGGAGAAGTGTCTTCCAGTTCTGCAATGGTTCCATCCCTTCCCACCCCACAGAAAACCCCTCACCATTGCATTGAAGCTCTTGGATTCTGACACCACTGTTCGACAACCACCTTCCAAGATGCTTTGCTTATATTTAATGCTGTTTTCTGCTAGTTTGATAAGAAACCACAATTCTTCCCCTACTCAAGTCTTCTTCTATGCTCCTCTCCCCATGACCATATCCTGGGAAGGAGTCTGCTGAGCAGCAAAGCTTGGGGTGGGGGCTGGAGAGAGGAGGAGGAGGCTGGGAATGGGGTGGAAAGATGAAGCAGAGCCCTTTTGGAAGGGAAAACTCGAACCTGCATGACAGGGTGTGCAAACAGCATCTCCTGCTAAATAAAAGTGGTTTTGTGTTTCTGGAGAGCCATGTCCCAAGAGGGAGAAGGAAATGGTCTGGCAGATCAGCTCTCTGCATCCCCTCTGGCTCCTCCATCCCAACCCAAGCACTGACAGCCTGTGTGTGATGCTGGAGCTTCCCACAGCTGCAAACCACAGATGCTCTAAAAGTTTAACATCTTACAACCCTCAGCGACAACAATCCCAGAACAAGCAGCCACAGAAATGCTCCATGCCCTGGAAACAAGGAAGTTTCTCCTGCCTTTGAGACAGCCTCACTCCTCCACTCTCCTGGAAAATATATTTGCTAGAGGCAGCTGGGAAGGGCACAAAACTCCCTGAAAACTCCTCACAAACTCTCCCTTTACTCACTCTGCCAAAGCTGCCCCTCACCTCCCTCCCTGGGTGCTAAAATTTTAGGGTCTCTCTGCAAAAGAGCCGCTGGCTGCAGCACTCACTGTAAAATCACTTGTTTGGCAGCCCAAATTTCCACGTGTAGCAATTTCAGAGCTTTTCTGCTCAACAACAGGAAAAAAAACCCAAAAAAACAACCCCCACATCCCCGGTTGACTGCGCTGAGGCAAGCGGGGAGAAATCTTGACAGCTCCAACAGGACATCTCATCCCATGACATGTCTACTGTTAACGCAAAATAAATCATCGCTGTGTCTCTCAGAGGGTTTTGGGGGGTTTTTTATGATTTTTTTCTTTTTTTTTTTTTTTTCCTCTCGTGGCATGTCTGCAATTTTGGCATTCAAAGGCAAATCCACATGCCCCTTCCCATGGTTCCTCCCCATCCCTACACTTTTCCCACCACCAAATCCTGCGGGATACAGGGGGGGGGGGGGACATCCCCAGGACGGATCCCATCCTCTTCCCTCTGCATTTCATCCACCCTCGCACCTCTCTGAGCAACAAAAGAGTTGAAACCAACGCCTGACACCTCGGCTTCCCTCTTTTTTTTTTTTCTTCTTTTTTTTCTCTCTTCCCAAAATGTTTATTTGCAGTTTTTAAAGACACCTTAACCCGCCATGTTGAGCTGAAAAGCTTTATAAATATTCATTTACCGCAGTTGGGGGAAAAAAATACGTTACGTATCAGAGCTGCACATTTTGGCACAGCTGAGTGCTTGCTTTTCTTTTTTATTTTCCTTCTGTTTTCTTCCCGTTTTGCAGCAGCTCGGTTTTTTCCTCCCCTCTCCTCTGCAGATTTAGAAGAAACCCACCCAAAATAACTCTTCCCGAGACGTGAATCTCGGGAAGAGCTTAGGAAAATTCACCAGGAGGTCTCACAAGCATGGGAAAGCACCAAACCCAGAGATACTACTTTAAAAAAAAAAAAAAAAAAAAAAAAAAAAAAAAAAAATGGGGGGGGGGGGGAGGGCGAGGAAGAGGACTGAGCGCATCTAAAATGCCATGCACACAGAAAAAATAAACCCGATTAATTACAATTAATTGCAGAAGCACAGCAAACCCTGCCCGTGACAACTCCGGGGGTGTCCCCAGGTTCGGGGGTGTCCCCAGGTTCGGGGACATCAGCGCAGCCGGAGCTGGATCCAGAGCCCCGACCCAGGGCAGGTCCCGGTTGCTCCCCCAACACTTCCCCAAAACTCTAGCGTGGTTTTTTTGGTTTATTTTTATTTTTCCCTTTTAGAAAATAAAAAAATAAAAATCCACACCCATCTTCCCCCTTGAATAACCAATTTTTTAATTTTAATTAATACATTTTGGAAGGGTAAAAAGCGACTCTCTCCACCCAAGCGCTGCTAAACCCCAGAAATAAAATAAAGGGAAATTCCAGCCGGGAGGGTTTTAGGGAGAAGCTGCCGGGAGCGGTATCTTACCTGGCCCAAGTTTGGCTTTTGGCTTTGTTTGGTTTTTTTTTTTTTTTTAAAGATGTTTTCCTTCCCTTTTTTTTTTTTTTTTTTTCCGCGCCTCAGCGAACCCCCCGCGATGCGCGGAGCTGCGCGGCGCGGAGCCGACCCGTCCCTCCGCCCGCACTCGCGGAAGACTCATTCCAATATGGCATCCGCGCAGTGCGCATGCCTGCCGCTCTTTTTTAGGGCTTTTTTTTTTTTTTTTTTTTATTTAGCAGCCAACTCCTCCAGTGACCTTTTTCAGCAGTTTAAAAAAAAATTATGAAAAAAAAAAAAAAAATTCACATACACATCCCAATCACCACCCGGCTCCGCATCCGCGCTCCCTCCACTCCTCGATCCGCGCTTGCTCTGGAGGGTGGGTTGGGGGGATTGGAGTAAAAAAACCCAGGGGAATATTAAAAATCCACTCGTGAAATTGATACCGCGGACCGCGGTTTCTCCCTCCGCGCTTTAAATACTCGGTGAAATATCACAAAAGCATTTTATACCGGCAGGAAAGTGCTGGGAGCTCTGCCTCGGATTTTTCCCCCTCCCCAACCTTTTATTTCGGTTTCTTTCCTCATTTCGCATCGCCAAGAAACTTCCAGGCGTGGAAAAGAGGGAAAAACGGGAAAGGAAAAATCCTCCGCGTCCTCCCCCCTCCCCCCCCCCCCCCCACGCACCCTCCTTACCTGCTTATTCCCTGTTGAGGAAAATAAATAAAAAATTAATTTTAGAAAACCCACAACAAGGCAGAGGCACGATGTAAAATCAACTGGTGCGCACCTCTGCGCCCCTCCCACCGCGCAGGAGACGCGCAACTTTCTGTCGTGCGGACGCTGGGGTTTTTTTGGGGGTGGGTTTTGGTTTGTTTTTTTTTGTTTTCTTCTTTTTTTTTTGTTATTTAGCGGTTGCAGAGATTTCGCGGCTGTGCGGGGTAAGGGGGGGGTGGTTTGCACCTACACTGCGGGATTTTTCTGGTTTTTCCTCTTTTTTTTTTTTTTTTTGTTTTTCTTTAGAGAAAATCGGTCCCCATGAAGGGGTGGGAAACCTTGCCACAAAACATTGCCTTTCCCCCCCGCATCCCTTCCCCATATCCGCCCTGTTCCTGCTCTTGGAGATGCCAAAAAAAAAAAAAAAATTAAAAAAAAAATCCCCTGGGGGTAGGATGGGGATAAACCTCCCAGACATTCGGGATGTCCCGCCGGGTGGTACCCGGACGAGTCGTGAGCTTTTCCCACCCAGGTTTGCTCAGGAGTGGGGCTGGGGAGGATTTTTCAGGGATTTCACCCCCCCCTCTTGCAGCCCTGCCCAGGGGCAGCATAATTCTGCTTTGCTGGGGATTTTTGGAGCCCGAATTCTTTTCTCCGCAGCCTGGTAGGGCTGAGGATGGGGGTGGATGCTTTTGGAGCATCCTCAGGGATATGGGTTGGCTCAGCACTCACATATTCAACAGGTCTGGAGGGAAGGGGGAGCGACCAGCCCTGAATTTTGTCCTTTCCACCTTGAAATTTAGCCCAAAAGCTGGTGTCTCTGCCTGCCTCTTCACCCTCACTAAATTAAAACCTCACCAAAGAGTCTGGGATGCCATTGCTGCCTCCACTTGCTTTTCTCCATGAGCTGAGCTTTGAAGTTTCCCGGTGATCCTGTGTGCATCCCTTCTTGCAGGAGCAGGAGATGCTGCAGAGAGGTGGGGGTCACACCTCAGGACCCAGCAGAGCAGTCTCACCTCTGGCCCCAGCTCTCCTCTGTCCCACTGTGACCACCACCACCTTCCACACTTGCTGTTTCTTGTCGAGGAATCACCCCTGAACCTCCCCATCCCCTTTCTCTTCCACCCTTTCTTTTCCACCAGCCCCTCACAGACACATTAGGACAACACCAGGGGGGCTGTGCAAGCAGACAAGTGAGGCATGCAACAGAGAGGAAGAAAACTAAGATTTTTAATTTAATTTTTTTTTTTTCTGACATACATTTGTGGAGAAGATGAGTGGAGAAAAGAGCAAATATTGCAGATGGTTCACTTCTTCGCCAGAATCTGCCTCCTTGCCATACAGCATTCATCTCTGAAAGGTCATGGAGATGGGTTCAGCCCAGTAGAGTTCCTATAAAACATACAAATCAAGCAGTTCATCTCTTTTTTTCAGGTTTTGGGTTGGATGGGATTTCAAACCAGCAAGGGAACACTGTTGGAACTTCAAAATAAAACCAAAACCCCAACAAATGCCAGGAAAGCACTGAAGCCCTGTTCCTCCAGTTAGTTGTGGAAGTGGTGACATTTTCAGCTTGGTGACATTTCAGGTTTTCAGCATCCTTTTGTGAGGAAGCTGCTCTGCAAACACCATGCCTGTGGCAGGTGACACCACTGTCACCCAGCACAGGGACACACCACAGCATTTCAGATGTTTCCATCCCCTTTCCATTAACTCCAGATTCCTTTGTGCTTTATTTCCATTCACACTTAAGTGCTCTTTGAAGAAGCTTTGTTTCCACTGACCCCTCTAGAGCTTCTTCTTCCATCTTGGCCTTGTTTTCTCTCTACTCTGCCCTCTTATATTTTTATTTAGAGGTTATTTCTGGAGCACTGACAATCCCTGTACGTAGAGATGTAGAGGAAAGTATTATCTTCGTCCACAGAGTTTGTGATCTAAGTTGACTCTGTGGAAGATGTCCAAAGAGGTGGATTTAAAAAAAAAAAACCAAAACAAAACAAAAACCAATAAAACAATAAAAACCCAAACAAAAAATGACAAAACAGAAACATAAACAAAAAAACCCCAAACAATAAGCAAAGCAAAGGAAGAAAATATCTTATTTTTTCTAAGTTCTTGCTACAATAAGGCTTTCAGGTATGAATGAAAAGGTGCAGATTTGTGTCAGGTCTGATCTGAAGATGACTGTAACAGCTCCTGATGGCAGCACAGACTTTGGATCTTGCTCACAGCTGAGAATACAAATTGGTTTAGTGGACATGAACTGCATTAATAGGTGAGAGATTTCATTTTAATACTACTTTTTAGAGCATCACTGGAGAGAAAAAGAGAACTTTGAGAGATTCTGAATTGTCCCAGAACAGTATCAGAAGATAGAAAATGGATTTAATCCCTGTTGAAAAAGCCACACCAAGGTTAACTCCTATCTTAGCCTCAGGGACACTCTGTTCTCAGGGATGGATCTGCAGCTGATTAAAAGCAACTTGGCTCCATCAATTTCACTGCTATCCATGCTGTTTAATGCCACATCTGCTGGCAGCTACGTGACACCAAACTGGTGTTTCACGTTGGGAATAGAAGTTTCACAGCTGAAATTTGATGTGTTAAAAAAAAAAAAAAAGAAACAAACCAAAACAAACAAACAAACAAACATGTTTTTATGCAGATAACTGATAGAAAGTGAGATTTATCTGAGTACCAAGTACCCAAGCTGTGATGATCATCTGTCTGCCCTCACCTCTGCTGGTCACACCAAAGGATGCAACTATTCACCCCCCAAATTCACCATGGCTGAACAAGGGAAATGTGTATTTTCCAGGCTGTCATCTTCAGCTTGTTCTTTTTTTTAGGGGACAGGTGGGGATATAAAAAATCCCCTACACAAAGCAACCCTAGCACATGCACACAGAGTCCTTATGGCATCAGCACTCCCAATTTCTCTCTTCTCCTGGCTCAGAAGACAATTGCCATGGGGGACATTATAGGATTTGTGTGTGGATGGCTGTGCACCTGGGCTAAATTTTTCCAGGTGCCTGAAGGACTCAAGGGTATTCCACAGGCTTAACGTGGTGCTGGGATGAGGTCTGTCTTTGCATACAGTATTTAGGAACATTCATAAACACGAGGGAATGGCATCAGCCTGGCAAATAGTGCAAATGGGGGGATCTGAGCCAACATTCCTATAGGTAAAGTGGCAAAATTCAGGCTCAGGAAGATCATCTGGAATAAACATTACCAGACTGGGCAGAAGTTCTTTGGTAGCAGCCAAGTTTATATGCAAAGCAGCTCGATTTTGGGAAGGTATCTGCTGGCTTTGGGATGCTGCCATCAAGCCCCAGTGCCCTGCAAAAAGGGGCAAGGCTGGGCTGCTGGCTCTGCTGAATTTTTGGGGGTTGTTGGAAGTATCCAACCTGAGTCAGCTGAAGAGGAGAGGATGTCTACCAGGAGCTTGGTGTCAGAGAGGAGACCAATGGGACATCATTTGGGGTGATTTTTATTGCCAGGTGGAGCTCCTGTTGCTGGTTCCTCCACAGACATCTCTGTGGGATTGCTCCTGGGTTCTTCCTGAAGCTCCTCTGCACTTTCTCCCCTCCATACAGCAAAACCTTCAACTGCAAAGTCTTAGAGCACTCAGCCCACCTCATGCTCAATCTTTACGAGGAGGAAAAGTCACCATAAACCTTCATTTCAGGGTGTCTCTGGGCTGTCCCTTACTGACACCTGAGTCATTTGGGGTTTTGATCATCAGCCCTAATTCAGAGAGATGTCGGTCCTGGAAGCTGGCACTGGGATGCTTAAAGACTTGTTTCACAGTGCCATCTCCTGGAGAAGAATATCCCATTTAGGCTGCCTTTTTGCAGATAGCTTTTTTTTTCTTTCTTTTTTTCTTTTTTTTTTTTTTTTTTTTTTTTTTTTTTTCCTCCGTCGGCTTTACCCTTGGGAGCCAAACGCTTTGAAGGCAGGTGTTAAAGGCATGATCTGAAGGAAAGATTAGCACCACTGAAGTTAATCCAAAATTTAAAGTCCCTCGTTAGGCTTCGCAGTAAAAATCTTGCTTCTTAAGTGCTGTGAAGATCAACGAGATTACTGGCTTGGGATTCAGAAAATGCTCACCAGGTTAGAGCCTCACAGCACTTTGCACCTCTTCCTTGACAACACCAACCCTGAGAACCCTGAGATGGAGGGGTAAAAAAAAAATTGGTCCCTTGCTGTACCCCTTCTCCTGCCAGCAGCACAAGGGACACCCTGGCAAAGGGATGGTCCCCTCAAATGGGAGCTCTCAGGACCAGCCAGCCCTGCAGCCCCCCTGCCCAGGACCCACCCAGCAACTCTGCAGCCTAAAGCAGTCTTCATGACAGCTTAATCACCAAATGTGATTTATTTTTACTGTCCGTTGACCAGAAATTGCTGTGTAAGGGTTGTAACTACTCAGCAGAGAGGCAATGTCTGGCTCTAACATTAACTTGAAAAACTGAACCAAATGCATCACATCTGCAGCTCAAGAATGCCTAGGAAGCGTGGCTTCTGTGCTAAACAATAGCTCTTCCACCTTAGCAGTAAATGAAAAGGAAGCACATGTTATATCCAATAAATCACAGCACTGAGGTTCAATAGTGAGGCTCATAGCTGAGTCCTATTGATTCTGCCTGCTCTACAGAAAAGATCCACTCCTATTTCAAGAGCTTGCTCATTTCAGCCATTTATTAACTGCTTCCCTATTTATTTTGAGGATTCACAGGCTTTTCCTGAGCAGGAAAAAACCTTCGGGTTTGTTTAGCTGGTGTTGGGGAGGCTGAAGAAACTGAGGCAGGAGGAGCTGAGCTCTCCCACAGAGATGTGCAGTCTCACATCCCTGCAGTAACAGGGATGGATGCAGACCTCTGAAGCAGGGCAGTGCTTTCACTCTCAGGGATGTTTCTGTCCAACTTTGTGATACTAAACAAGTTGGTTCTCCTTTTGCCTTCTCTCCCTTGAGCACAGGAGTCTCCACCATGGCAGAACAAGGCCAAAACTTCTGACTGAGAAGGATGACCAGGGGCTCATGTCTTATTAAAAAATAGAAACTGTGCCTCACATCTGTATTTCTCATAATTGCTGCAGCACCCCAATGAGGGATCAGAGCAGTTTCTGCTCAATAACTGAATTGTGTTACAGTGTGTAAAATATTGAGTTGGTTTGGCTCTCCATGCGCCCTGCTTGCATAGTGGACTCTAAAGGCAGCCTGGGCACTTCCACAGTTCTGGTATTGAATCAGACATATGGATTGGTCAGCCATGGGCAGAAATGTCCTGGCATGTTCCCACAGCAGCTGGAAAGCCCATCCATGTTCAAGTTTCTCTGGCAAACACTTCCCCTTGCAAGAAAAATTGATCTTGTGATTCTACACTCGACCTTCTTCTCCCTCCTTCCAGTCCCCATCCACCACCATCCCCCAAAATAACAGCAAAGAATTAAATAATCGTATAAATAAATGTATTTCTTTACAAAACAAAGATGAAAATGATGCACTTGGAAGCATCTCTCTGAAGCTGACTGTGAAACGGGCTTGTGGATGGCTTTTCCTCTTTTAATGGCCCCTTCTCTATTAAGAAGGAAGAATAAGAATGAAATGCCACTAATTGCACATCAAGGCCCTGGCTTCCACAGCAGTGTAAATGTACATTGTATTCAGCTTCATCTCCATCTGCCCCTAAGAGCATAATTGATTTTTTATTTTAATTTGAAGAAGCTGACACTTCCATTTCTTCACTGCCAGGTTGCTAAGCACATTTAATAGGGATGCATATGCGTGGAGGAGTCTACAATATGCCATTAAAGGTAATAGGTAACATATTTAAGGTCATGAGCTCAGCACTAAGTGTCTCAATCCAGGGATGGGGAGGGAAGGTGTATAAATTCTTCCCTTGCTCTGTTGAGCAAGACATGGCTGTGGGTTAATAATTAAGAAGAAAAAACCTTTTTTTCATTAAGTGGATTTTCTGCTCCCATGTCAGACCATGCCCCTTTGGTAGCTCATGGAATCACAGAATGGTTTGAGTTGGAAGGGACATTACAGATCATCCAGTTCCAACCCCTCTGCATGGGCAGGGACAACTACCACCAGCCCAGGTTGCCCAGAGCCCCATCCAGCTTGGCCTTGAACACTTCCAGGGATGGAGCTTCCACAGTTATTAGGTTCCCACAGAGCCTTGCCTTCTCCCTTCCCTTCCCTTCCCTTCCCTTCCCTTCCCTTCCCTTCCCTTCCCTTCCCTTCCCTTCCCTTCCCTTCCCTTCCCTTCCCTTCCCTTCCCTTCCCTTCCCTTCCCTTCCCTTCCCTTCCCTTCCCTTCCCTTCCCTTCCCTTCCCTTCCCTTCCCTTCCCTTCCCTTCCCTTCCCTTCCCTTCCCTTCCCTTCCCTTCCCTTCCCTTCCCTTCCCTTCCCTTCCCTTCCCTTCTCTTCCCTTCCCTTCCCTTCCCTTCCCTTCCCTTCCCTTCCCTTCCCTTCCCTTCCCTTCCCTTCCCTTCCCTTCCCTTCCCTTCCCTTCCCTTCCCTTCCCTTCCCTTCCCTTCCCTTCCCTTCCCTTCCCTTCCCTTCCCTTCCCTTCCCTTCCCTTCCCTTCCCTTCCCTTCCCTTCTCTTCCCTTCCCTTCTCTTTCCTCCTTTCCTTTTTCCCTTTTCCCTTTTCCTTTTTCCTCTTTTCTCTTCTCTCTTCTCTCTTCTCCCTTCTCCTCTCCCCTTCCCTTCCCTTCCCTTCCCTTCTCTTTCCTCCTTTCCTTTTTCCCTTTTCCCTTTTCCCTTTTCCTTTTTCCTCTTTTCTCTTCTCTCTTCTCTCTTCTCTCTTCTCTCTTCTCTCTTCTCTCTTCTCTCTTCTCTCTTCTCTCTTCTCTCTTCTCTCTTCTCTCTTCTCTCTTCTCTCTTCTCTCTTCTCTCTTCTCTCTTCTCCCTTCTCCTCTCCCCTTCCCTTCTCTTCCCTTCCCTTCTCTTTCTTCCTTCCCTTTTCCCTTTTCCCTTTTCCCTTTTCCCTTTTCCCTTTTCTCTTTTCCTTTTTCCTCTTTTCTCTTCTCTCTCTTCTCTCTTCTCTCTTCTCTCTTCTCTCTTCTCTCTTCTCTCTTCTCTCTTCTCCCTTCTCCCTTCTCCTCTCCTCTCCTCTCCTCTCCTCTCCTCTCCTCTCCTCTCCTCTCCTCTCCTCTCCTCTTTCCTTCTCCAGATTGAACAACTCCATCTCCCTCAGCCTGTCCATATGAAAGCTGCTCCAGCTTTCTGATCATTTTCATGGCTCTCCTCTGGACACACTCCAACAGGTCCACATCCTTCTTGTGATGGGGCTCAAGGGCTGGACACAGAATTCCAGGTGAGATCTCACCAGGGCAGAGCAGAGGGGTAGAATCACCTCTCTTGGTCTGCTGGCCACACTTCTTTTGATGCAGCCCAGGATGCACTTGGTTTTTCTGTCCTTCCTACAGGTCCTACAGGACCATGGGCTTACTCTGGACTGGTTGACCTCTGACAGCCTCTGTAGCTTGGTTTCCCTATGTCTAAAATAAAGAGAGGACTAATGTCCAGGCTTTATAAATTTAAAAAAACTTCTTAAACTAGTGCCCAGGCTTTATAAACTTAAAGAATTCACTACTGAAAAATGCCAATATCTTGTACATTGTGGTTGAGCTTCCCCAACCCAATGAGCTTTTGACTCCAGAGCAAATCCTGTGGCCCCTCTCCTGTTGCATCCTTCTGCTCCACTTTGCAGAGCCCCAGCTGTGTGGAACCCACCCCCTTGGGAGAGAATGCAAAATCTCTGAAATATTCCTAAAGTCACACCTTTTGTTAATACATCACGTGCTCATAGGTCTTCCCTGCACCTCTGAAAACCCACAAGCCTTACAAATAGAGTTTCTTGTAAAGAAAGATTAAAAAAAAAAACAAAAACAAACAAAACACAATTAATATTCCTGGCTAGCTTGCATACACAGACAATCCTCACCTGCATCTTGGTGCTCTTTGCTCTCCAGCTTTTCCTCTTCCTCAGTCTTGGGGAAGTTTGACACACACTCACTGAGCTCAGTGAGGATGAGGAAGGTGGTTGTTGTGATGACCCACACCAGCTTTCAGCCCCTGAAAAAGGACATTTTTAAAGAGAAAATTAAGTACACCTTTGCTGATAGAGTTGTTTTCCTGTACTCTTTTGAAGCCAGGGGGTACAGAGCAGAATGGGTGGCATCTATTGCAAGTCCCTACACACAGTGGTTGGGGATATCCTGCCCTGGAGCTCTCCATGAACTGCTGAGGAATCAAACCACATGGGTTTAGTTTCAGTGGTGAACACAGTAAAAGGCACTCACAGCAAGAGCTCAAGTCTGCTCTACTGCTGTTTGGATCCAGAAAGCCCAGAGGAAGGAATAATCCTTGTTTCCCTCAAAATTCTGCCTCTGGAAAGAATTTCTGAAGGCAGAAATCTAGAGGAATTAGAGCAGGTCCATAGAGGTATATAAAATTTAAAATGCTTATGTGATTTGTTTTTGTAAACAATAGTTTAGGAATGTAGGAACACTTTTAAGAAACACAAAAAGCTGTGACCAGATGGGGAAATCTCAAGAACTTAGTTTCTAGGCAAGCATCTTCCCTGCAGGCACTGATACCTTGCTCTCCACTTTTGAATTCTCTGTAAACCTGCTTAGGACATGTCTGGTTATATTCAAGCACCCCTAGGCTTGTACAGAGTCTTAGTAAGTCTTAAAATTTGGTCTGATAACAGCATCTGCTCTATTTGAAATTCACATTCACTCTGAAATCATGCAGAGAGTCTCAGCTCCAATGTCTGCCACACAGTTGCAGCCAAACCCAAAAGTTTCAAGCCTGGCAAAACAAAAATATGCAGCTGATACCACATGTAGAGTCAAGCAGACAGAGAAGGGGTAAAAACCTACAACACCCATCCTGGCTGCCCAGAAATATTTGTCAAGGGGAGGAACTGAAACCTCTCCCCCTGGACAGCCCCTGTTAGAGATACTTCTTCACCCTCAAATGCAGGACTCCTTCCTGTGCAAGACAAGTGACTTGGGTTTTGCTGGACCCCACTGGGCACCACAAAGGCTCTGTTCTCCCATAGCACACCCACAGACCTTGGAAGGGCCATGGGAAGAAAGTAGGATTTTAGTTGTGTGCAGAAATCCCAAGGTGCCAACAGAAGATGCCCAGCTGTGCCATCTCAATCAACTGCTCTGATTTATATGGTGGCACTGACCTGATACCCTTAAACATGGCATGGGATGTTGTCAGCAGGAGTTGTAGACATTAAACAGGACATAGATTTTGTGCAGTTCACCCATATTGTGGCTTCCCTTTGGAGTCCCTTAGCTGGCATTGCTGGAGGCCAGGAATAACAGCAGGTTCTCTGGACAGGGCTGTTTTATCCAGCTGTTTTCCAGTTGGCCAGTGTGCCATCTGGCCACCTTTTAATCCTTCCCCAAAACCAAGGAGCAACACAGGAGAAGCTTCTGACATTCATGGTAGTCCTACTTTTCCATAGGCTCAGCTGTACTGTGAAAAAAATTAGTTTTCCAGCATGTTTCTGCCACTTCTGCACCGTAACTATTAACCCTCTCCTCTTTTATTTTTAATTGTGCAACCAGATCCCTGTGAGATGAAATCTGAGCGAGTTCTGGGGTTGTTTGAGAGATTCTCCTTTGTAGGTGGTGGGACCCATGCTAAGTGGGTCTGTCCTACATCCCTCTGTCCTACATGGTTCTCCAGTGCTATTCCAACAAGACTCAATCTGAAGTACCCTTAGGACAGCCTGCCAGAATCCCATGGAAGGGATGTGTCATATAAGGGCCACCCCAGTGGGCTGCATTTTCAAGCATTTTGCACTGAAAATTAATTCTTATCTTTGGGCCAGAGAGATGCCATGTGTACCCCAGAGGAGACCATGGCAAGTGCCAAGGTGAGCAGTGGCCTTGGGAAGAGGCCATCCATGAGCTGGATGGACATGACTTGGTCTGGAGAATGGAGATCTCTTCCAGCAAACAACAGAAGCAGGACAGATGAAATTTCATATTTGTCTGGCACCAGGCAGGGTTTGGGACCTTCTCTGAGGAGGGTGTGCTACCAACAGCTCTGACATCTGAACATGAAGAATTTCCCCTCCTTCCCACCCTCCTTGGATTAAAAATGTGAGGTGCAAATGCAAAACCTTCTTGGCATGAGGCTTCAAGACAAGAATAGGTTTAGTGCTCTGAAAGAAGTTTTTGTCTAAAGGAATATATCATTTTACACAGGGGGAATAGCAATTTTCTTTTCTTGATGCAAACAACTTCTATTTTCTTGTTCACATCTACCATTTCTTATGGCAAAATGAGAGAAAGCTTTACTCTGACAAAACTTCTTAATCCTTGTCTCAATATTCTTTAACTTTCCTCCTTACAAACAAAAGGTTGTTGCCCAGTCCTGTCAAAAGGAACTTTTTGCTGAAAAGGATTGTGTTTAAAGTAGTGCTTAGGTAAACAAATCTCAGTCACAGTCTGGTATTAATTGATTGTGTTACTGTCTGTGATTTATCCTATTTATCCAGGATTCACAATTTTTTTTTTCATTACATTAGGGAAAAAAAAAAAAAAAAAAAAAGAAAAAGAAAAAAAAGTGCAAAGCAGCAGCCATGGAAAAGGGGAACTTTGGAAGAGAAGCCAACAAGACAGGGCCAGGGCAAATATTTTCTATTTGAAAAGCAAGCTGTTGGAAATGTCATGGATGAAAGCTGATGTGACAATGCCTTCTTCAGCTGGCAAGTGTAATGTCACTGTTGCATAATTGGAGTGTGTCAAGAGATGTGCTTGAAGGGTTTATTTGGATGGGTTGCACCTCCTGCCATCAGAGCAATGATGTGCACCACTTCACAGCCAGTGCTCTTGACTCCTGTTTGGCTTTACAAGCAGCAAACCTTCAAACCCTGCCAGTGTTTTGTAATGATGCCTTTTAACAAGGTTTCTCCAAGCATAATTCTGTGAGAAGCAGCAAACAAGCTTCACGTGTTTGTAAACAGGGGAGAAGTTTGGTTTTTGGTTTGTTTTTTTTCTCCTTGCATGACCAGATTCAGTGGGTCTAGAAAAACCTCCTGGAGAGCAAAGCAGAGCAGGTGGTGAGGGAGGGGAATGATCCTGGCTGGGGACAGTTCTGCATTGCCTGTCTGCATCCACTGACTGCCCACAGAGGCTGGAAAATGAGTCTGACAAGGTTTCTGGGATGCAGTTCCAGATTAGCACATCTAAATTTAGGTGTCCCCAATGCAGGCATCTCCACATGGGTCAGGAGATGGTTTCAGATGCCCCAAAGGAGATGTCCAGTGCCCTTTGTTTTGTCACCTGGTCCCTGGCTACTGCTCTGTGTTGGATCTCTCTTGTACATTCTGACACATTTGCTAGGAAGTCCAGTAAAACACATCACAGGTGTCCAAGCTCCAATTCAATGAAGATTCAGCATCTAGTTGGGCAGTGGGATCTGGAGACCAACAGAGCTGAGAAAATTCAGGTACCAAACTTAGGACTGAGCTGAGCCACTTTATAGACTTGATTTATCTATAGATATCTATCTCTTTAGACTTGATTGTCACTGGTCAGGTATCTGCCAAGCACCATAGGACCTCAGGTATCCAGGTCATATGAAGATATGCTGATTCTTCATATTACTCTTACACCTTAGATACTTCAATAAAACATTTGAGAGCTCCTGGTGTCCCCAGGACCACATCCCAGAAGGAGGAAGTGGAATTCCATTCAATGGAAATGTCACTGTATAATTGCTGTTAGGTTTTTATGAGCATTTTGGAAAATCTGGAAACCAAAGTATCTGGGGATTTTGGTGTGACTCTTCTTGTTTTCTTCTGTTCCTATAAAATTACTTGTGTCCAGCTCAGTGGTAGGTGGGGACTGGTGATCTATGTCTATGGAAACAGATCCCAATGTGACAGCACAGAGCAGAGAATTCATGTTCCTCCTCTGCTGAGTGACAACAGGAGCCAAGGTAGGGAAGGAATTTGATTTGCCTCATGGCAAGCTTTAAAATGGACTTGATTTTAAGCTCAAATTTTAAAAGAATTGAGCCACTAGAAATCCCTTTCCAGGCAGATCAGGGTCCAGAGGCATTTCCCCAGAAATTTCAGAGCACTCTTTTCCATCAAAAATGGCAGAAAACACAGCATGCAAAAGCATTCAAAGGCATTTGCAAAGCAAAAGCAGAACTTTCCAAGGAGCCAGAGCAAATTCAGACCCAGTAGGAGAGAGGCAACATTTACTTTGGACTGCTTGGAAAATCCTCACTGCTGCTTGTGCTCAGAAAGGTGGCCCTTGGGAGGGCAAACCATGCGATGAGAGAACAATTTCCTAAAAATGAAGATTAGCACCAGCACTTGCACAGAAATCTGACTTTCCCACATGGCTGGTCACAGCCCAACGATCCATTACAGACTGTTCTGCCTCCCCATTTTTCATCTCACCAGGTAGTTCTAATGCTAATCTGCTTAAATGCTTTTTTATAGCTGGTAGCTGGAGGCTAAGTTGAGTTAAGAAACCTTTAAGGTTGCAGTCGCTTACAGGGCTGCTTTAAGACATGGCATTTATTATGTATGAAGCTGTATAACAACCATCCCTATCAGAGCTGATGGAGAACCTGAAAGTGAGACAGCAGCCCTCCTTCCTCCACCTCTTTGTTACAGGTGACAAGAAACAGGAGAGCCAAAGACTGAGTCCAAAGGGTAGAATGAAATTATTTTCCTAAGAGACTCCTAAAGAACATAATGATAAATAAGACTTCCCAAGTTACTATGAAACACAAGGCTCCTGTAATTAAAAAGAACTCTGACCCCACAGAATGTTTAGAGTTTTATTCATCTGTCTGAACTAGGATGTAGTTAGATATTTGTATCTGAAGCTTTAATCCCTCTTGTAATTAGTGGAGAAAATCACTGTAGGCACCTGGATGGGAAATGTGCATCACCCCAGAGTAAATAGCAAACTGTGTATCAGTGTTTGTGGCTTCCTAATGCCCAGGTTTGAGTTTTCACTCATCCTGCTCTGTCTTGATGCAAGAAAAACTGAGTCCCAGCATCAAAGCAGTCTGTGAGGCACCTTTTTAGGTGAAGGCAGATCCAAATGTGACCTGAAGCTGGAAAAAAACCCTGGTGTCACAGACTCCTCCAGCAGGGAGCAGATTCCCCATAGGGTCACCATTCATCCAACAGTTATGCACATGCTTATGAGCTTTGCTGCAGTGGATCCACACTCCTTTGGACCCCTTTGATTTAAACCCTAAATGAGTGCCAGAACTGGGAGGAGTTTTTTCCCAGAAGACAAACTACAGTCTGCAAAGCTACCTTGAAATCACATCACTGTAATCCTTTCCAATGCATACAGAAGTCCAGATCATCCTCCCTCCCATCCCAAAATACAGCTATCAACTCCCACCTCCATTTTCCAAGGCTGATTGTAAACAGCAAGTTTTGTTTGTCCTGGAGTTTTACTTTTGTGACAAAGGGGGGGCACAAAAGTTGAGTTTCACTCTTAGTGGTTTCAGCTTTTTCCCTTTCCAGAGAGCTCAAGAAACAACTGCTGTCAATAAAACCACTTCCTAGCACTAAATGCTTCAAACTTACCCCCTCAGAGCACCTGGGCCATCTTTTCCAAGAAATGTATTGGTGTTCTCACCCTTGACTATGATGGCCTACTTCCAGGTAAAGCAAACTTAGACAAAGGCATTATAAGAAGTTAATGAGAAAGACACAAGTGTGATGGGGCTAAACAAAAATATATGTAAAAAAATTATAGGGGGAAAGCATTCACCTCCTAGAAGTGTTATTGCACCAGTGACACACACTGATTACAAAAGACCTTATGTCCATTTTAGGCAGTATCAAGAGCTGGAGCAGTGGAAAGATAGTAAGAAGAAAATGAGTAATGAATAAATTCTAGTGTGTGCTGTCGAGCAGCCCTCACTGGAAGAGTGTGTGTTGATGCTGCCCAACAAAAGGGATGGATAGGAACTGACAACAGCCAGAACAAGCACTCCCACACTTTCTTCTGAGAAATAAATTATTTTTTGAATTATTTTTGCCTTAGCAAATAGGATTACGCTGAAAAAAAAAAAAACAAAAAAAAAACAAAAACAAAAACAAAAAAAAACCCCAGGATATTTTCTGGTGGAGTTCAGTACAGACTCATCAAGTGAACAGCATGTTCTTTATTTACAGGGGGAGTAAATCCTGGCTTTATTGGAGTGACAAATTCACTTTGCACCTTGTGTCTTGAAGGTGGCAGTGTTGGCTTCCCCAGGAGAGGTCACACTTGTGCCACTCAGATCTCCCTGTGGAACTCTCCTACCATATCTCCCTTTTTCATGCACTACATCCTGAGCCACCACTCCCCATTTCATCTCTTTAGTACAGGTTCCCAATTTATGTTTGCACTTGTGCTGCACCCTAATGCAAACCCACAAACCATGAAGCTGCTGTAAGATGTTCCCTGGTGAAAACAGAGTCAAATGAGCCCACAAGGGAATTTCTTCCTACTACAGCAAGACTGGGTCCTGTAGCTAAGGAACTCGGTTTACTTCACTCTAGGCTGAATGGTGGAAATATATTTGGAAACCATCATCTTCTGAAATGACACTCTGTGTTGTAAAGACCCCCTGATTATTTATGACCATTTCATACACAATTTTGCATCCTAAATTCACCACTACAGCTCTCCACTGGTATTCAGTTGCCTGACCTTGGCAGCCCAGATGGCCATAATGGATAAACAGGCACCTCCAGAGAGTAATCACAAGCACTTGTAGGTATTTGTTCCACACTGGAAGAATTAATTACATGCTGGAGGTATGTTTGCCTTTCCCAGGAAGAACAGTCTAGAAAACAAGCCTAAGGTAGATGCCCAGCTTCTCCTGACAAACTGTAAGAGTCTCTTGGTGTTCTCTGTGCCTGTATGTTTGGGTTTGGTCTTGGGGTGGACTCAAGCTCACCATCCCCATGCTATAAACATTTGTGGTGGATCTGCAAGCCCAAGGTTACCAAGGAGATGGGTCAGGAGAAGAAAACTAAAGCAATTTTGGTCCTACCATGATAAATAAGTTCCTCTGTTTACTGTTTTCTATGTCTCAGTTCTTTCATCCCTATTTAACTTTTCAACAAAGCCCAATTTTACTTCTGACTCCAGGAATCTGAGATGGTTGTGAATCTCACTGACCAATATTATTTCTTCCCTGTGTCAGCTTGCAGACATTTGGGATGGCAAACAGGTGTCTTCTGGCCTTGGGAAATCTCTGGGCATTCAGGTGTTTGTGTTTCAGTTGTGACACCAGAAGTGAAGACATGGGAGGACAAGAATAAATGTTCTACATCAGCATGAAGCTAACAGGACCCCTCCTACAGCAGCAACCTCTTATTAGGGCAAGGGCAAAAGTAGAAGAAATGATAGATGTAGAAGAAAGTAGAAGCATTATTTAGGAACTGAAATAAGCATGGAATTCAGGAATAAATCCTTATTGAATGGTATATAATATCAGGCCTACTCTTTCCAAGTGAAGAGGAAAAATCTCAGTTTTGGCATCCCACCCTGAGCTATGCCAAAAGCTAAAATCTTAGCAGAGGTGATGTAGGTACAAGTGGCAAAAGCCATGCAAAGACTTTCTTGCAAAATATTAAGTTTCAGGCCTGTAGAATACCCTAGTTGGGTACTATGAGTAAAAATTAAGTCAGTTAAAGCCTCATTTTCAACTGCATGTACTACAGGAAGATGATGGTAAAACCTGATCCCTTCTCTGATGCAATATGACCAGAAAAACTTATAAAGTATAGAGATAGTCTCAAACACACACAGTGACTGGGGATGTGTAAATCACTCTGACAACCATCAATTTGCTACCACTCTTTGTTATAAAAAAATTTTTTACTATGTTATGCTATGAAAAACATATTCAGTTTTTTCTTTCTTAACCAACTGTGGGAAAAATCATCTGGTGAATGCTACTTGCAGAGTTTACAAAAAGCTTGCAGGCAGCTTTCTGTGGGTGGGCGTGTGCATGCCCATCTGATTATGTTCCTGAATGAACCACCCTGGTAATAAACCCTGATTTACCTACAGACACTTTTCAGCTTCCCAGAGCCATACATCAAATCAGCCCCTAAATAGAACAACCTTTGCTCAGCTTCTCCAGGGAGCAAATGCTGGATGAAAATCAATGTCTATTTGTCACCAATTGGCAGAGCCCAGGAGTTTTTGCTGGAGAGGTGTGAAAGTGGGGACAGAACCACTTACCTGTTTCATGGTTGTCTCCAAGCAAAGGACCCTGATGGCTTAGACAGGACATTAAAAAAGCAGTAAATATTGCTCAAATAACAAGCAATTAGAAAAAATCCCATTAGAAACACCTTGTTATATTGGAAAACAAGCATATTAGTTCCCTTAGGGCTTGGCTTTGCCCTTCTATCACAATGAATGGAAGGACACTCCCAGTCTCAGACTTCTCCCCATCCCTTCTAGCCCTGGATAATTCAGCTGTTCCTGGAAGCCACGTACAGCTCCAGGTAGTGTATGCCCAAGGCTCCCTCCAAAGCATAAAGGAGGCCACCATCCTTACTCTGAAAGCATTTCTATTTCCCACACTGAGAGATCATGGCCATCTAAAATTTGGCTTTTCAATGCAGCAGAGAATAAAATGCTACTGAAGGCAGAGGAAGCAGATGAGGTGCACAGATGCATCTGCTGAAGCAATAATACAAGCTGAAGTTGCAAAAGAGCTGAAGTCCTTTTTTCCAGAGGGTCTAACCTCTCCAAATGCATCCAGGGGGTCTGCAAAACAACCAGAAAGGCTGCTGGAAGAGGACAGATTGGGATTTCTAGACAAAGACAAAGCAAAGCACAGGCTTTGGTTCTTCTCAACTCAAATGGAGCTGCTTAGGAGTCAGGTGTCTGGATCCAGTGGAGGGAAATCACATGGGGTGCAATTAATCTCAGTGTCTGAGACAGCAGTATTAAAAAGAGATGAATCTCCTTCAGAGAGCTCTGTTTCCTTCTTCTGACTCTGGAAGGAGCTCAGAGAGCTGCCCTGTGCTAATGCTCTAACTTTGAACAGCTAAAATTGACTGAGACAAATCCCACCCCACTGATAACTGGGGCCTGAGGGAGAGAACAGTACTTGGACATAAAAACCAACCAACCAAAAAGAAACAACCAAACAAACAGACTGAAGGTGCTGCAGCCTCCTTAGAGGCAACAAGTGAATGTGTGACCATCAACCCTCTGTATCACAATTGCCACCAGAACAGCTCTCCCTTTCTTGACTGCATTTTTGAAGGTTGGCATTGCCATCAAACTTTTCATCAGAATCAACTTGTTTTATGATTCTGTGATGTAGAATTCATGATGTATTCTAGTGATAAGATGGGTCACCATGGATGTCTTGCCCATTGCAGTGGGCCAGTGCTCAGAAGTAAACCCAGCCCTAGCTGTAATTACAACACTGTTTAGTTTTGCAACTTAAAGGGCCAGAACTATTGACTGAGGTTGAGGACACTGGCAGGTGTAACTTCTGCCCTTGCCTTGCCAATGGAGGAACAAGTTTGGTGCTGTTTGTCCTAGAAAACCTTGGCAGAAAAGGTCCTCACAGACACTGTTGAAAAAAAATCATCATACACACTAAAAGAAGCTGAAGACTTAAAATAAAATTAAATCTGCCATTAATTCTGGGAAGTATCTCAGGTGGTTATGGAAAGCAAGAGCAAGGATGTAGGGTGGGGTGGATTTGAACCACCACCTGTAGCAACCACTGTCCTGCTCCTTCAAATAAATTCTGCTAACAAATAACTGCTGCCATAAAAAAAAAAAATAAAAAAAACCCAAACAAAAGCCAAAAAACAACTGAGTCCTCTGGGATACAGCTTCTCCAGAGAGCTGTCAGGCATCTCAGATGTCTTTGCATCTCCACACTTCTGAGCTCAGGAATCAGGGAAAGAAATCCAGCCTGGTCTGCGAGCTGTGCCCACCCAGCTGAACCCTGAAACTCCCATGGAAATGACTCCAAGGATCCTTTCATCCACTCCAGATGCTGAATTCAGACATGGAGTGAGGAGACACCACTTGAGAAAGACTAGAAAGCCATCTCTGGCTCCATGACTCCCTGCCAAAGACCTTAAGTTGTTAAAAGCAACATAGCCAACAGGCTGCAGTCACAGCCCCCTCTCCAAAACTGAAGGAGACAGCAGGCTCAAGATGCATAAATATTTATGCTATAATATTTCTGCACTGAGAGAACTTGTATGTTGGCTATTTGTGGCATGGGTCCAGTGTTTGGGAACTAGAAGGTGCAAACACATCTCCAGTAAAGGGATTCATGCAACCAAGATCCTTTTGCATCACAGCTCCTCTAAGGCTGTGATTTACAGATCTGCTCTAATGCCAGCCAGAGCCAGGATAAAGATTTCTGTTATAAAAACATGGGCTAACCTAAGTCACCTCATCCCTATGATCATTGCTTTGACAAATCACTGGATATTGTAAGGAAAGGACAATAATAACAATGAAGTTCTTAATTTAAATAAAATGCATATTTTAGAGCAACTTGCTTAACTGATCACCATCAGATTTCAAATTACCTGTCACAGGAGAAATTGATATTCTTGTTGTCACTTCTGTTTCTTGCTTCAACAAAGGGAGTCACAAAGCAGAGAATGGCCCCAAAATTGAGATCCTGCACTCAGTCCCCTGGAAAGAACTGCCTGAGTTTAATCAGTTCTTCTGCCTTTTGTGACATTTACCTTCTGCAAGACAAACCCAATGTTTGTATGTTGGGTGATGCACCAGACTGGGACTCACACTATCTGGTTTCCTGGGTAGGTTCCTAACAAAAACAACACCAATCTCAGTTTTTTATTCCTCCCTCCTATTTAATTTCCAGTTTGATAATTTTGGGCTCTCTCTTCTCATACACCTACCAAGAACTCAGCAGTCTCTGCACTTAATTTCATCCTGAAGAAAGGGTGTAGATGTTTCTCATCACAGACCAGCTAGGAGATTAACAAAAAAACTTTTAAAATCACTGATGGTTTTTTCAGAAGTCCCTGGGAAGAAACACTTCAGGTGAGCACAGAGTCAGATTTTACTGAGGTTTCCAGTCTGAAGCCAGATATCTTCCGGAATACTAAGAAGGTTTATTTACTTTAATATTTGTTGCATCATTTCTAATACCAACATCATTAACATCCTTTTCCCTGCACACCCAAGTGTTTTTCTGGTTGAAACCCCCCCCATTAACCAAAGAGTGGATTTGACAGAGGACCAAGCCCTCTTCTGAAAGCTTTTCCATACCTGTGAGGTTACACCCTGCTCCTAACCCATTGCTCTGCAACTGAGATTGCACCACAAATGGGAAACCAAGTCCTCAAGCAGGTTATTAGCTTAAAGTTAGGGAGAATTTGCTGTTTTGGAAACATCCCAGGAGAGGTAACTGAGCTCTCTTTCAGGGTGAATGTCTGTAGCCTGAATTGAAATAATATCTGTACTGCAGCTGTGAAAAATGCATTAAAGGAAGCAGAAACTATTCCTTAGCTGTAACATTTATAAAACATAAAGGATGGCTTATGAGGGAACCTGTGGGTTTCAAGTGCTATGGAAGAAAGGCTGAGGATCAGTGAATATTCACCAGGTTTCAGCAAATTAGCATTTTATTTCCAGACTCTCAATGAGCTATAGAACTCAGGGGAAAATAATCAAGGTCCTTTCTGGTTCATGCTACATGAATTTTGTGAATATCTAACATTTCACCAGCTGGGTAGGTCTTTGTTTCCCAACTGATCTTTTTACATAAATAGTGACCCAGGCAGTCAGATCCCCACACCCAGCAAGAGATCTGAGAGGACTCATCCAAACCCACAACCATGCAGAGAAAAAGGCTTCCTTTTCCCTGGGGGAATCTCAGGTCTGCCAGAGAGACAGAAGAGCTGTAAAATACAAAATCATATTTGATTTGATTTTCTTTTCTCTTTACCCTTTTTTTTTTCTTTTTTTTTTTTTTTCTGTCTGGGGAGGAATCTGATTCCTCTGAAAAGGTGTGAGATGGGTGGATAGGCAAACGCTGCCACTTCAGTGTGATCCTTGCCTGAAATAAGGGCAATGGTGTAACCACACATCTTGGTGACCAGCAGAGATTGATTGACAAGAAGCAAAATTATAAGTAACACTTCTAAGCAAGATTAGGAGTCAGATCCTCAAAAACAGGAACAGGAAACTCCCTGTCTGTCTAATATATAATGATGCATCACAAGGAGAGGCTGGAGATACAGACTGGTTAAAAGAAAAGCATGGCAGCCCAGAAAATGCTGTTCATAGCGAACCTAATAGATCAACATATCCATCTTAGGATAAAGGAAATCAACTCATCCATCCTCTCAACTCAAGTAAAAATTACCTAAGATGCCCCTGTGAGAAGAGTTACCTAAAAAATGGATGTTCTAGAAACCCTCCAGTGGCAGAATTTCTCCCTCTGCTCCCAGTAAATTACTGCATCTCTCATGTAGCTTTATTCCTGAAAAAGATGTGCTGGTGCTAAATTCTGTTGCAATTCAGACCCAGGGTGTTCTGCTGCGGCCACAGTGGTCACAAATTCAAACATCGTCTCAAGCTTGAAGAAAATTCTGTCTGGCCCATTCCATTCTTACAAAAGATGGGTCCAAGCCACCCATCTGGATGCCCCATGCTCTCAAAGTTCAGACCCATGTCAGGGGTTAGAAAGAACAAGCTGACACTGAACTGTAATTTTTGTTTATGTTTTGAGGAGAAAGTTTAATTTTCAAGAATGAAACAGATCTGAAAAGCAAATTTTGAGCCTTTCAACCAATCCTATTCCTATTTGAATAGTCAAACACTTTGGGAGTTAAGATTATCACTAAAAAAAAAAATCATGTTTCTGGTCTAAAATTCTGGCTTGATGACCATCTGGCATGCACTTGCATAGCACCCACAAGGAAACTCTGATCCCAGGTGGAATTTCCTGGCATTGCCATGGTACAGGTAATAGTGAAATATTCTACCAAAATGAACCTGCTCAGGAAATCTAGAGCTGCCTCTGTGTATGTTTAGTTGGGTGCTCACACTCCAGCGGGATGCTCTTTGCTTGGCTTTCTGCTGCCATCTCTTAGGGCACAGGTATTTCAGGTACCTCCATTTCCATGGCAAAGTTGATTTAAGAAATCCTTGCTTCTTGCTCCACTTCATTCACTCCATTGGTTGTGGCAGATTAAACTTTTTTAGGTTTTTTTCTACATACCAGATGAGCAAAGTCTTTCTTGTGAAGGTGGTGAGACCCTGGCCCAGGTTGCCCAAGGAAGTTGTGGCTGCCCTATCCCTAAAGATGTTCAAGCCCAGGTTGGATGGGGCTTGGAGCAACCTGGTCTAATGGGAAGTGTCCCTGCCCATGTCAGGGGGATGGAACTGGATGATTTTTAAGATCCCTTCCAACCCAAACCATTCTATGATTCTGTGAAAGTGATCTGAGTTAAAGGGACACCAAACCATGGTAATTACTCTCAGGGCTGCTGCCCCTTCTGGGCTACAGCAAGTGACTGCTTTACAGAATAAAACAAGGCCATGTGAACCCTCTGCTCTGCTGGTTCAAATAAACTAATCTCACATGTTACTGTGATGGACTTTTTTGCCTCCTACCATAGGGAGGACCATGCAGGCAAGTGGAACGTGTTCAAAGGGCTGATTTGCACAGCTGAGGTGTTTAGAAGGAAGGCAGGGAGAAATGGAGGCTAAGACCTGCTCCTTTCTGCATATCAATCCAACTTCACCCTGACCTGAAAGCCACCATCACCTTCACTTCTGCTTTACATGGCTGGGGGTGAGCTGGGCAAACAAAATTTGAGAGCCTCAGCTCCACACCAGACCCATCATGCCAACACCACAAGCCCTGTAAGCTGTGAAATTATTCCCATCAATTCAGAGCAGGACATTGAGCATCTCATAATAATGCAGCCAAAGCACTTGCTGAAAATACAAAAGAATTATCTTGACAATTACTGCTTGGACTATCCTGCAATAAAAGGCTTGGCTGATATAAAAATTGGTGTTGGCCTCTTGCTTATGAATATAACCCAGAACAGATTGTTAAATGTGCCAAGCCTTGTAAAAATGGGTAATTCAACAAGAATAAGGTCTAGCTACTACTTAATCAGCAGGGATCACTGCTGCTGGCAGCATGAACAAAATCTTTTCCAAGTGTCAGTTAAGGGAAGTTTTCTCGAGAGACCTTGTTTTCAGATGCAATTTCTCCACCAGATGAGAAATAAAATCAGATCAATAATTTACATGAATGTCACCCCAGGAAGGGAAGTTTCCTGTTCCCCTCTCCAGTTTACCACAATAACATCTGCAGACCAACCACTGCCCCCTCCTCATCCCTGCCATCACCCCAGGGACCTGAGGGTACAAAACTTGCTTATGGAGCAACAGAGTTTAGGGAAACAGTGTTGTGTTTTTGTAAAAAATCATCTTGCATGGTTTTGTGGCTCTTTTCTGACATGTGGGGGCATTGCTGATCTGCCTGCAGATGGAGCAGAATTACTTCTGAGAGCTGAGCAGCATGGGGCAGAGGCAGATGGAATCATAGAATGGTTTGGGCTGAAAGGGACATCTGAAGGTCATCCAGTCCACTCCCCTGCAGTAAGGAGGGTCAGCTAGATCAGGTTGCTCAGAGCTTTATCAATATCTCCGGGGATGAGGCCAAAACTACCTCCCGGGGCAACCTGTCCCATTTTTCCACTGCCCTCCTGGTAAAGAGCTCATTCCTAACATCCAATCTAAATTTCCTCTTTTATTTAATTGAGCTGTCCTTCAATAAGATATTTCACTCCACCAGCAATGAAAGGAGCCAAGAGACATCTCAAGAGGGGGCACCTCAGGGCTTCTTCAGAGCAGGGCCTGACTTTTCCATTCTTTGACTGTAACAGGACTCCTGTAAGGGCATCCAAGGCCATGGCAGTGTTACAAAAAAGTAATAGACCAAAAAAACCCCAACCAACCAAACAAAAAAAAACAAAAAAAAAAAACCCAGGATCTTTGGACAGGGAGGGGAATACCGTTTCCTCCATTCTTATTTCCTTCTCAACTCAGTGCAAAGAAGAGCAAATGCAAATAAGTTGGAGCCCCTGGCCCCGTGCCAAGTTTCCTGCCTGATTCCCAAGCCAGCAGCTTTTCACAGCTAAGTGCCCTTGAAGTCAGGAAGCCTTGAAAAAAGTGTTCTCCTCCCAGGACTGTTTTGAAATCAGAGCCCAACCACACCAAGAGCTCTGCATGTAACCTGGTACCTGCATGTCAGACATCCCAGCCAGCTGAACACAGGAAGGGGTGACATGCAGATGGTCTTCATTAGCCATTGCAGTGGGCTGGATGATTCCCAGTGCTCCAAGACCCTGGAGATCCTTTTTTGTCACCAAAACCTAAAAGCTGATTTGCATTGTTAAACAAGGACAAGGAAAAAAGCACAGAAGGAATAATGGGCAACCCTTTGCAAAGGAAGATGAGTACTGAAGGTCAGGAAGAAAATGAATGAGGTCTCAGCAGTCACGGGGTAAAACAGAGGAGGACTACTGGGGAAAAAAAAAAAAGTTTTAATCTAGCTCAGCACCATGCATTTATTTTGGTTTTTACATGTTTTCTGGCAACTTCCACAGCTCTAATCAGATCCATGCTGAGAAGTGTCACACTCACTGCTGCTGCTGTCTAGAGCCCACCTGCCCCACTCACACACCAGGGGAATGGCACAGAAGATGCCCTGGTATCCCAGCTGTGATATCTTCAACCAAGGTTGGGTTTTAATGAGTAACAAGATGCCCTTTCCTTCCCTGACTTCAGCGGTGATGGGCTCCACTGCTGTTCCAACTCAAGGGAGTGAAAAAACTCTCTTTGAGCCTAAAACCCAAGCCTGATTTTCTCAATCACTGTCTTCTCAGTCAGAAAAGCTGCATAAACAGCTCATGATGGTGTTGTCCTTTTGAAAAACAGACAGATAGATGTGAAGAACAAGTCAAAGAACTTTCTTTAATAACTTTTCCTAATTTTCTCTTCTGTAGCAGTTTTGCCACAAACCCAGCTGCTCCAGTAATACCTAGCATTTCCTCAGGTTTTTTGCAGGGGAAAACATAGTCTTATTTCCTTTCTCTTTCCTCTTCTCTCACATGCTTTTCACTCTTCTTGCCCTTCTTCAGAATCCAATATATACACATCTTCATGTGACAGCAAAACTGGGCTGAGCCCTTTGAATGCTTTGTAGCAGCTACCCCAAATTGTTCTATAAAACACTCTGGTAGCCTCCTAGAATAGGATGTGCTTTTCTCACTTTTTGTTTTGTTATTGACTCATGTTTTATTCCACAGGCCTTTTACATTTCCTGATCTTCTTTCCAGCCAGGTACACCACTTGCTGCCTCCTTCCCTCCCCATCACTCATTGCTTTTTATTCTGTTGACTTTGGACCAACCCTCCAGTTTAATGAAATTATTTCTAATTCTCACACCAACTTCACAAGTGTTTACAGACTCTTCTAGCTTGGTATCCTTAATCATTGCCTAAGGGGGGGGAATTTACCTTACCTAACTTCAGCTGCCTACCTCAGAGCCATTGCAGCTCAGAAGTGGTGGGGCTTTGTCAGGAGGCGATGCTCCAGCAGAGCTCACAGAAACAATATATTTCCTGGTTATTTATGAGAAAGCCACTGAGGTGTCAAGAAAAGCCTTCCTCAAGTCAAGACACATCCTGTTGTCCTCTCAGAGCAGAAAGTGAAACTGGCTGGATGCATTTTATTCTTGTCAAATCCACATCAGCTGCTTTTCATTACCTTGTTAGCTTCTAGGTGCTTACAAATTGATTGATAATTTTTAGTTTCCTGGATACTGGTAGAAAGCTGTCTGGTCTCTGCTTCCCCAGACTCTTCTTTCCCCCCCTCCCTTCATCTCAAAGACTGAAGCACAGCAGTTCCCTTCCTCACTCCTCCAAAATCTCCTGGCTACCTCCCTAGGGACAACCCCTGGAGGACCCAGGTTTTACTCCACTCACTTCACAGCTACTTTGGAGGTTTCTTCAGGCTCTTAAATACATCACACCTGCCTCCTCCTATCTTTTAACCCATCCTTGCCCTGCTCCATCTCTGCTCCCATTGCTCTAAATTGATTTCACTTGCTAGATGGGCATGGGTTTTTGAAAGGAGAAGGAAAGGGGGTGTTTTCTGTGGTTTCCATTATTTGGTTTTCTGCTCTTTAAGAACTCACAGATTTACCTCAACCCTCATTTTCATCTTGCTTTCATGTAGGTACAGAGCTGCCTGATTTAGCTTTTGTATCCCTTATTACTTAAAACCACTTTGGGACCTTGGCTTTTGAGATCCCAGGCTTATGCATATGGTTAATATTTAAACTCAATTTTCTTTCATCATTATTTTTTCTTTAATGATTCCTTTATTAATTTCTATTTCTTAGGAAAATACTGCTCCCTTGGTTTGCTTTTTCTTATTTTGCTGTTTTGGCAAATGTCAGTATTTCTCATCATTATTTCTGTAAGCTCACAAAGATCAGTGGACAGAATGAAGTAAATCAGCACCCAGACATTTATCCAACTGAGCTGAAGGGAAAAGGGGAGGATCACAGCACTTACCTTCTCTTTTCTGTCCTTACCTGACTCTTGTTACATGTTGCTTGCCAAAATAATGTAGCAGAATTTAGTAGTGTCTACTCTGGATGCATTTGAGCCTTAAAAGGTTTGGGAAACAGAATCATTTTGAAGTGCAAAACATTTTATTGATAAAGCAAAGCTGTAATTTCAAGGTGGAGTCCTGAGCAGAAGGATCTCTGCCTCCTCCTGCAAGGATGGGGGGATCCAGGGGTGTTTCTGTTTCTTGCCTCCTTAAAGCCTGAGTGTTTTCACACCTGAGGTTCTGTGTTCTCTTGTAAACCCACCAGCACTGGAAAATAAGTCCTCAGACAAATTTGTTTGGAGAAAACGTGTGGAAAACTTTGTGCTTATGCACAATCACTGCCACCATTTCTCACAGACAATTTTCAGGGTAGTTGTAGCAAGCAAAATTTTATTTAAGAAATACCCATCTAGCTAAAATGTCATCTTTTTTTTTCTTCTTTTTTTCCTGTGTGTTTACCAATTGCTTTGCTGAACCTGGGCAAATAGAGTCCAGGGAAACTGGGATAGGGAAAAATCATCATACCAGTTCTTAAATATAGTTCTTTGGCAGCAGCCTGGGAAATCTGAGAAACTGTGAGGTGTTAAAACCTTGGTAAGTCTCTCTTGAACTGGCCTATATCAACTTAATATTTAGTTTAGATTTTAACATAAAGACAACTGCTTGCAGAACACAGATTTACCAATCTGGGGGAATGAACCTCTTCAGGAAACTAACAACAGAAACACACATAAAATCAGCTGAAAAAGAATTACTAAGATCAGACTTCCAGCTTACTGACTGAACACATGATTAAGCCATGATTAAAGTCAATGAGCCAAATCACAGACTCAAAGAATTGTTTTGGTTGGGAAAGAATTTTAAGATCACCAGGTCCAATGGTTAACCCAATACTGCTTAGTCCACCCCCAAACCACATCCCTAAATATCACATCTAATTCATACCAAAATCTAATTCATCCACAGAAAAAGAAGGGGCTGTTTCTGACAGGGGTTGTTTTTTTAGTGATGTGGAGCCAGCAGGTTGGTACCAGAGGATGTGCTGACCCAGTGGAGGGTGCTGGGGAAATTCCTTGAAGGCAGCAAGAGGCAGCTGGAGGAGGGAGAAGCCTCTGGCCAGGACTGACCTCTGCCCAGAGTGCCTGGAAGCAGTCAGGGGATTCCCAAGCCCATCTATCTAACACAATACCCTCCTGTGTTGTAAATATGACCAGCTGGGGAAGTGAGCCAGCTCCCATGATTTTCTCATACATTTAGGGCTGTTTCCAAGGCCATTGCTCAGAATCATATGATATAATGAGATTTGCAGCCTCTTTGGCTTTGTCATCGAATGCAAGCTCCTCCCTCTCAAAGTCAAGGAGGAAAACTCAGGTGGGTGAACTGAGTGCTCCCTAAAGATGGCCTCAGCCCTACTGGAAAGAGAGCAAATGAAACCTGCCCTCTGGGAAGGAGGTTGTGAAAGGGGGTAGGACAGATATTACACAGAGTAACAAAACAAAATAAAACAAAACAAAACAGTTTTGAGGCCGCAGTTTGAGATCCTGACCCCACCAGTAGACTCTGCAGTCATAGAATCATACCATAGAATGGTTTGGGTTGGAAAAGACCTTAAAGAACACCCAGTTCCAACTTCCCTGCCATGGGCAGGGACACCTTCCACCAGACCAGGTTGCTCCAAGCCCCATCCAACCTGGCCTGAGACAATTCCAGGGATGGTGGAGCCACAGCTTCTCTGGGCAACCTTGGCCAGGGTCTCACCACCCTCACAGTGGAGAATTTATTCCTAATGTCTAACCTAAAGCCACCCTATTCCAGTTTAAAGCCATTACCTCTTGCCCTCAGAACTTTGTGCCATAGATCTCAGGAATGGGAGCATAGGATAATTTGGGTTGGAAAAGACTGGAGTAGATGTCCAACCTCCTGCTTAAAGCAGGGTCAGCTATGAGATGAGACCAGGATGACCGGGGTTTAATTCAGTCTTTAAAACCTCCAAGGACAGAGCCTGTTAGCAGCCTTTGTCACTGCTGTCCTGGAGAAAAAGTTCTTCCTCAAATCCATCCAGATCTTCCCTTGTTTCCATTGATGTCCATTGTTCCTTGTCCTCCCACCTCACCCTCTGGGAAGCACCTGGCTCTGTTTTCACCAACCCCATCCCCACTCCCATCCCCACCCCATCCCCATTGCCATCCCCATCTCCATCCCCACACCCATCCCCAACACCATCCCCATCCCTGACACCATCCCCATCCCCGACACCATCCCCATCCCCGACACCATCCCCACTCCCATCCCCACCCCATCCCCATTGCCATCCCCATCTCCATCCCCATCCCCATCCCAAACCCCAAACCCCATCCCCAACTCCATCTCCATCCCCATTCCCATTCCCATCCCCACCCCCATTCCCAACCCCCATCCCCATCTCCATCCCCTTCCCCATCTCCATCCTCATCCCCATACCCATCTCTATCCCCATACTCATATCCATCCCCATCTCCATTCCCAACCCCATCCCCATCCCCATCCTTATCCCCATCCATATACCCTTCTCCTTCCCAACCCTATCTCCATCCCCTTCCCCATCCTTATCCCCAACCCCATCCCCATCCATATACCCTTCCCCATTCCCATCTCCATCCTTATCCTTATCCCCATCCCCAACACCATCTCTATCCCCAACACCATTCCTACCCCCATCCCCAACCCCATTCCCAACCCCGTCCCCTTCCCCATCCCCATCTCCATCCTCATCCCCATAGCCATCTCTATCCCCACATTCAACCCCATCCCCAACCCCATCTCCATCCCCACCCCCATCCACACCCCCATTCCCAACCCCATCCCCTTCCCCATCCCCATCCTTATCCCCAACCCTATCCCCATCCCCAACTCCATCCCCATCCCCATCCCCATTCCCATCTCCACCCCCATTCCCAACCCCCAGCCCCTTCCCCATCTCCATCCCCATCCCCATATCCATCCCCTTCTCCATCCACAACCCCATTCCCATCCCCATCCCCATCCTTATCCCCATCCATATACCCTTCCCCTTCCCAATCCTATCCCCATCCCCTTCCCCATCCTTATCCCCAACCCCATCCCCATCCATATACCCTTCCCCATTCCCATCTCCATCCTTATCCTTATCCCCATCCCCATCCCCAACACCATCTCTATCCCCAACACCATTCCTACCCCCATCCCCAACCCCATTCCCAACCCCGTCCCCTTCCCCATCCCCATCTCCATCCTCATCCCCATAGCCATCTCTATCCCCACATTCAACCCCATCCCCAACCCCATCTCCATCCCCACCCCCATCCACACCCCCATTCCCAACCCCATCCCCTTCCCCATCCCCATCCTTATCCCCAACCCTATCCCCATCCCCAACTCCATCCCCATCCCCATCCCCATTCCCATTCCCATCCCCACCCCCATTCCCAACCCCCAGCCCCTTCCCCATCTCCATCCCCATCCCCATATCCATCCCCTTCTCCATCCACAACCCCATTCCCATCCCCATCCCCATCCTTATCCCCATCCATATACCCTTCCCCTTCCCAATCCTATCCCCATCCCCTTCCCCATCCTTATCCCATCCCCATCCATATACCCTTCCCCATTCCCATCTCCATCCTTATCCTTTTATCCTTATCCCCATCCCCATCCCCATCCCACCCGGGCCGGTCCCTCCCCCTTCCCGCCCCCTCTCCCGCCCCCTCTCTTCCCGCTGCCTGGGGGGGCCGGGCTGGGGGCGGTGACTGCTCGGGGCCGCCTTTGTGCGCGGAGGGGCCGTTTCGCTCCGCACCGCTCCGCACCTCTCCGCACCCCATGGCCGCGCACAGTTCCGCACACGGCTGCGGTAGCGGCGCGCTGCTGGGTCGCTTCGGGGTTTTGCTGCAGGCCCTGCTGGCTCTCTGCGCCTTCAGCACCCTCATGCGTGAGTATGGGGGTGGGGGGCACCCCCTGACCGCGGGGGGGGCCTTGGGGGACCGGTTTCACCTTCTCTGGGATGTGGCCACTAGCGCTGCTTTTTTTTTTTTTTTTTTTTTTTTTTAGGGGGGTGGGGGGAGTTGTGTTCCTATTTATTTATCACGAGCAGCAAGTTTGGGTGGGTTTGATGCGGGGGGAAGAATTGCTGAAGGGGTTGGGGGCTGCAGCTGCCCCGAGCTGGCAGTTAAAGCACCAGATGCTGCTGCTTAAAACAAAACAAAACAAAAAACAAAACCCACAAAAAATAAAACAAAAAAAAAAAGAAAAAAAAAAAAAAGAAAAAAAAGGAGAAAAAAAAGAAAATAAAAAAGAAATAAGAAATAAAAGGGGGAAAAAAGGAAAAAGAAGAAAAAAAGAAGAAAAAAAAGAAAAGAAAAAAAAGAAAAAAGGAGAAAAAAAAGAAAATAAAAAAGAAAAAAAGAAAAAAAAAAGAAAATAAAAAAGAAATAAAAGGGGGAAAAAAGGAAAAAGAAGAAAAAAAAAGAAAATAAAGAAAATAAAAAAAAAAGGAAAAAAAAAAAAGAAAAAAAACAAACAAAAAAGAAAAACCAAATAGAGCACAAACCTGTTTCAAACCTTAATCTGCGGGTGATGAAGCAGGGGGCAGCTCGCAGCTCTGATCTGGAAAAGGTTGGCTCGGCTTGTGTGAGTGATTACTCGGTCACTTAGAAAAATTTAATGAGGGGGGTGAAATGAATGATGCTACCCCCTGGTTTAGAAGGAAGAAGAAGCTAACAGAAACGGGGCGGGGGGGTCAGCTGGGATGCTGCTTGAGGAGAGTAATAATGCCTTCAGTTTTGTTGCGGTGATGTTTTAACTTTGCCTGAAAGTGCCAAGTTTCAGCGGCTTGGAGAAGCCAGGGGCAGGAGAGGAGATTTCCTGGGGTTTGCTGGGTGAGAGAAAGCAGCTGAGGGGTCACAAAAGGTGGGGAACACTAAAGCTGAAAGAGCAGAGAAAATCCCTGTTGTTTTCTGCTGCAGCTGCGTTTTGCTCAGAGCACCCTGTGCCTTCCTTCTCTTCAGGGTTAAGTGCTTTAACACCAGTTGAATAACGTGCCAGAACTCGATCTGTTTTCCCTTTCAAGTTCTCTGGCCAAGTAGCTGCAGGTTCTGAGGCTCCCTTGCCCCTCTCTCTGCCTTCTGGAAAGCACTTTCAAAGGCTCCATCTCTGTGGTTAACACCAAGGTGCCAGGTAAAACTTGAAACAAGTTCTTCCTGCCCTCACTGATAGCTTTTTCCAGCTGGAGTAGCCCAATAATTCCCTCCTTGTGTTTCACCAGATATTGACAGTAGGAATAGATGACTTGTGGTGTTTTCCTTCTCCTTAGTGATGTGCACATGTGCATCAATTGTCCTGGAAGCTCCGTGGGGTGTCCCAAAAAAGTCCAGGACAAGAGTTAGTCCTAGAAAAATACTCCTGTGGGTGAAGGCTACAAAAACTCTGCTAGCAAATCATCAGCCCTGGGCTAACTGTTGTATCTCTCTGGGTGCAAGGTTTCTATTTCTTTGAACATTACCAATCTCTTGCTTAATGAGGAGAAATCCAAAGCTGATCCTGTGTGGTTTCCTTGTGAAGCTGCCCAGTAACTAAAGTTGTGGAAGAAACTACTGGCTGGGACCCCAAAAGCAGATGTGTTACAGCCCTGGGAGCTTAACCACAGCCCCTCCTCTTGCTCCAGCTGGGCTGGGGGTCCTGAATTCACCTCAGCTGTTTCTTTTCTTTGCCCCATTCACACACTCCCAGTGTAAGGCTTTCTCAGATCTGCTCCTGGTGTGTGGACTCCTAACCTGCTAAGGTTGTAATGGGCTTAACAACAACTTTACCTTGGGCAATAACTTGTTCTGAAGCAGCTTTTAGGCTATTTGTGTGGCCAGTTCAGCTGGCAGACTCCTGCTCCAGCAGCTGGGAGGTATGGGAGCACCTTGAGCAGGTGGTGATGTGTCTCCAGAGTCAAAAACATTCCTGAGAACTTTAATTCCATCTTTGCTCCATGCAGCCCACCATCCCAGCTGCATGATGAGTAGTGGCTTTAAACTGAATGAGAGTGGATTTAGACCAGATATAAGGAAGAGATGGGTGGAAAAAACACTGGAACAGGTTTCCCAGAGAGGTGGTAGATACCTCATCCCTGAAAACATTCAAGGTGAGGTTAGATGGGGCTCTGAGGAAAGCAAAGGTGTCCCCACTTGTTGCAGGAGTGTTGGTCTAGATGACCTTTAATGGTCCCTTCCAAGCCAAACCATTCTATGACAACTCATCTAGATCTTGACACTGCTGTCACTGGAGTCAGCATCAGTGTGGTGTGACATTCCTGGGTGTGTATTTGTCATTTGTATGTCTGTGATTTCTGCTGTAATGGGATGTTGCAGATCAGCTTGTTCCATCTTACAGGTCAGTGAGTGAACCCAAGCCAATACCTTTTCCATTCCTTCTAAAGTACCAGTTCAGATTAGCTACAGGACAACCTGAATTAGAATAGATGAGGTTTCCAAATTATGCAGATACTGTTCAGAACACTTGAAAACATCTAGAGGAACTTAGGGTGGTCTACAAAATCTTGCAGGTGTGTGTATATGGGATATGGTCACAGAGCATGGCCCATTGCAGGGAGGATAAATTAATATGTTGTTACCAGAAGAGTTTGTGTACTTCAATTTCTGTCTCTTGGGGCTCTGAAAAGATTGTCTCCTAGTAGGACAACCCAATGGAGGAGGAAGTCAGCCTTGCATGGTTGTCTGAGTTGATGCTGTGTCAGTGTGAGCCTGGGCTGTAGGGGCACAGCTCCTGCTCAGTCCTGGAAGATAATACACTGGCAAAAGAGATTTTGAATCCTATTACAGCATTCTGCTGGGTGTCTTGAGGTCAGCTGCAAAAGTTACAAATAACAGTGAGATTAGAGCAAAAGTTCCTGGGCAGCAAATGTTTGTTTCCCTGTAATGGGATGAGTGGGGTGGTTGCTTCCCATTGCTGTGGGTTATGAGAAGTGGGATCCTCACATGGTGAAAACAGAACCCAGAAGTAAAAGATGCCCAGCCTTGCCTGGGAATCAGGAGAGCTGTTTAGTCTGTCCAAGTACCATGAGAAATAGTGATGATGAGTTTCCTTTGAGCTTACAAACACTCTCTTGCTTTCTGAGCAAGGTCTCTAAGGTTAGAGTCAAGCCTAATTCCAACGTGGTTCAGGGTTTTCTCAGGGTCCAACTCTTCTCCATTTGGTAATCAAATTAAAATGGTTTATTATGCTTCCCACCTGCCTTTGGTGGCTTTGGAGGCACTTTGGCTGTAAGGACACTTGCTACAAGGGCTAAGATTTGAAAGCAGAGGCAGCAAAGCCCAGCAGCTGTGTGTGTGTGGCAATCGAGTTTCCTGTGCAAAAACTCCCCCTTAGGGAGGTCATGACATGGAGGAGCTTGGATAATTGTGCAATCCCATCTGAAGTAATTTTTTATGTTCTGCCTTGACTGTCACTCATCTGAGCATATTGCAGTTATCTCAGCTGCAGATGCTGGCTGTGACTTGGAGGTTCAGTCCTTGCAGTTGCTCCTATTCGTTTAAATTCTTGAGGGAAGGGGCTGTGGAAAAGCAAAACTTGCCCAAATTTGCAGCCTGGACAGCAGACCCCTATGAAGTTGAGATTTTGTGTAGAAATTTTAGCCATAGCTTGCTTTGTGGACTAACCAGAGTGCAAAAGAAACTGATTTGGGGAGTTAAAGGATTTTTTCCTCCATTGTGAAGGGAGAAAGCTTTCCTTGAAGCATGGAGAACATTTACCACCATGTGTTTCTCTTCCAACTTTCCTTTCTTCCTGGTACAGTCTTGTCAGCCCTCTGGGCTCCTAAATTAGATTTAGTGGTGTCAAAGCAGACATAGCTCTTGGAGAGTTCTTACTGCCAGGCAGGGAGAGCTGGACTGGACTGAGCTCCATAGCCCTCTTCACCACCTGAAACCTGGTTTTGAGCTTATGGAAGTCTCTTGGTCCTGTCTAATGTGACAGCAGTGTCCTTTTCTTTCCTCTTGCACATCACTGCTGGTACATTTCTGGTACATTTCTCCAGCTTTGAGCTTAGCCTGGGAAAGCAGAGCTGCTTGTGGTGGGGACCCTGATGCAGAACCCCCAGGCAGAGCTTGGTGATGGAGCTGTGCTCTTAGGAAGCAGGGTGATGTTTGATCATCTGGCCCAAGTAGCTTGGCAAAGGCAGAGCTGCAGAACAGGAGTTCTCCAGACCGACTGCAAAAGTGGAAAAATGCTGGTGAAGATCAAAAGTATTACCCCCCCCTTCCCCCTATTGCTGGTGTTATCTTGGTTCCCTGTGGACTTCCCAGCTGATCTTACAGAGCGTTTTTCTCTGGGATGCTGGGCAATTGGTGAGTGAAAATGGGAAACAGCATCCTAGTCTGAACTTTGAGAGGGATTGGTGGAAGTCGTGGTGCCCATCTTCAGCAGGAACATCAAACTTAAGCAACCTTTTGTGACTTTATAGCAGGGCCTGTAGTAATAGGGCTCTAGTCTGAATCTCCCCTCTTTCAGATTAGATACAAAGAAGAAATTTGTTAGGATGAGAGGTGTGAGATGCTGGCACAGGTTGCCCAGAGAGATGGTAAGTGCCTCATCCCTGGAAGTATTCAGCATCAAGCTGGACAGGACTCTGAGCACCCTGATGCACTGGAAGATGTCCCTGCTCTCTGCAGGGGGGTTAGACTGGATGACCTTTAATGGTCCCTTCCAACCCCAACCATTCCATGATCCTGTCCCAGTGCTAAGTTCAGGCTTTTTGCTATATGTAGTTTGAACTCCTGTGCTTCCAAATTATCCCCAGTGCTTTCTGTGTCAAGTTTTCACTTCTAGAGTGAAAATCTCTCATAAGGATGAATGGAAATGGAAGGAAAGAAGAAATAAATGGTTGACCACTTGATCCGTCCAGACTTCCATTCTGTTTTGAAATAAATCTGCCCAGGACACAAGAGCACACAGTCTTATGGTGCCCAAGACTGTTTCCACTGACTTTGCTCCTCTAACACAGATGCAGAACTGTGTTTGATCTCAGTTATTCACAGGCACGTGTATCTAAAGAGGAACTTCACCACTGCAGGTGCTGTTCCCTTTAGGGAAAAACCAACCCACAGAGGCTAACTGTGTCTCTGGAGGACTGAAAGTAGCAATTGACATGTAGGTTTATGGGTTAAGCAAAGAAAACCTAGATATGGCAGGACTCTCAAGGTGTTTTTCTTCTGTTCTAGTACATCCAAAACCTGTCTGAGCTTGAAAACACACATTGTGTTTTGTAAGCTGGAAGGTCTGTGCAGGACTTGATGTGTTTCATTAAGCTAAATGCAGCTTTCTACAAAGCTTTTGAATTGGATTATGTTGACCTCTTCTTGGAAGTCACCATTTGAACAGCTCAACCAAGCAGGGAATGCTGCCTGTTAAATGGAGATTGTGAGGTTCCTGGTGTCTGGAGGAACAAATGAGTTGAGTGAGCAGAGAAATGAGCTGGCAAACTAGAATTGCATGAAAAGTTGTCTGTAAGCAACCTTACACCTTAATGAATTTGTTCTGCAACAGGAGGTGAACAGCCGATGCTTTATGTGACTTTTAACTCCATACAAGAAACTTGACAGGAAATTAGTCTTCTGTAATCAAGGGATGGAGCAAGTGAGGTTTCTGGGAAGAACCTGTTAAATTTCCAGTTCTCATTTCTTTTTTTAACACCATTTGTGAGAAAACTGTGGCAGACAGACTTGAACGATAACTACCAGCCCAGTTGCATCACTTTGTTTTTCAGGTGATGTTTTCTTGTTGATTTCAAATCTTATGGTTTTAAGGTACACCATCCCCTATTTCAAGGGAATGACCTGAAATGTAGCAATGATTTCTGTGGAGACCTTCACTACTGCCTCCCCCAGGACAGAACTAAATAACAGAGTTTGGGCTCAAGCCCAGCCCCAGTCCAGGTCTACTATAAAATCTACAGTGTCATCAAATAATGTACCCTGTTCTCAGTGTGCAAAGCATGACCTAGAGTTTTGGGTTATGACCATTTGGTTACAATGACAGCTGTAAAACTCCATGTAGAAACAAGACATTGCAGGGTAGGGCTGAGAACCATACCCAAGTACTTCTTGGCCTTTGTTTAGGCAGTGAGGGTCTCCAGATGGATGAATGCCCCCACATTCTGTGTCTCTGCACATGGGAAGGTGATGCTGGTTTGTGGGTTCCAGAGCTCCCTTTGAACTGGACCTGCAGATGATGTATGGGGAATAGGAATAGATGGGCTGAACAACATCAGGAACTCCATAAGAAAGGGAAGAGGAGCAACTGTTAAGTGAGATCTTGGGAAGAAAGATGCCCAAGCCTTTTGCTGTTGTTAGAAAAAGCAGAACTGTTTCTTTTTCTTGTGGTCTGCCAACATTAGCCTGGGATCTCCAGCATGGAGGACTTTGCATAGAGCCATTGCTCCAGCAACATCTGGAGTGCCTTCTGTCTGTGCCTTCTCCTCTTGCAAGTCATAGGACCATAGAATACTTGCAGTTGAAAGGAATCTTTTAAAGGTCAGGTAGTCCACCCCCTGCAGTGAGCAGGGATGCCTTCAACTATATCAGTTTGCTCAGAGTTCTGTCCAACCTGACCTTGAGTGCTTCGAGGGATGCAGCATCTACCACATCTCAATGCAACCTGTTCCAGTGCTTCACCACCCTCATTATAAAGAGTTTCTCCCTTGTATCTAGTGTAAATCTCTTCTATTTTGATTAAAATATCACCCCTTGCCCTATTGCAACAGGACCTACTAAAAAGTTTGACCCCATCTTTATACTAAGCACCCAAGGGCTCGAAGTTGGAGCACTCTAACCCAGAATAACTTTTATTTATCTGAAAGATGCTATAGGGTAGCCCAGCAGTAGATGGTTATCTCCAGTGGGAGCTAGTTCCATCTATACCCTTCCTCACATCTTTTCTGACCCAGAGATAACCTGGATTATATCCTCCATTCCCAATCCTTCCTTAAAGTCTCTCCTCTTGGAAGTTTTGCTTATGTTCTTGAAGAGAGGGTATTTGGGACAGCACAGATAAATCCATCCAGTGCAGACTAGAGGGTGTAAGCCAGTGGCAATCTGCCTCCTTACACCACTGGCAGGACTTTTTCAGCTCCTTGACCTGATGGAAGGTGTATTTTTTATTTTTTTTTTTATCCTTCCCATCTTGGTTGCACACTTGCTGGCTGCTCTCTGGAAACAGGGGCTGCTGCTTCCTCCCATTGTGTCTCAGGTCAAGCTGGCTGGGTAGCTCCATGCTCAGGCTAAGAATAGTGCAGACCCCAGGTTTTTGGCCTCTGTATCCTGTGTGTTGGCTTCTTTCCTGCCTGGGGCATGGGAAAAAGCCTGGGAAAGGGTGTGTCCTTCAAAATAGGTTGAAATGTGTTATTGGAGACTGTAGGGCCTATAAATAACGTGGAGGGGGGGCAATGGAAGAGCTGCTTTTTCCTCCCTGGTACAGTAGCTCAGAGTCCTCTTCTGCAAAGGCTAGAAATAAAGTCCTCAAATTCTCAGCAGAGGGTTGTTGCCTAAGTGATTTTAGCTGTCCCTTCTTTTAAAAGCAGGTGCCAGTGTATGGAGTTGGATATTGCAGCAGGTTCATTTTCAGAATTCATCCTCTGGCCCTGAGCTCAGTGGGGTCAAGCTTGTGTCTCCAATAAATCAGGTTCTAAAAGCTTTGTCTGTTGAGTCAACATCTCCCTTCCAAACCTCAAATTTTGGCTGATTACAGTAAGATGTATCAAGGAAGTGGTCTGATTTTCAGCTAAGCATACCTAAACCTCTCCTGGGGAAATGTTTTCCCCGTAATTTTGGAGAAACCTGATTTTTATTTTGCTAAGCAGTGAGTAGTTGCTATTGCAGCTAATTCTGCCTTAATTAAATGTTTTATTTCCAAGAGGGGTAAAATGCCCCTCTGCTGAGCTGTCTGAATGCAGTGTGGGGTCAATGGGGATGCACTGGGAGGGTTTTACCCACAGGAGGTGTGAGCTTTTTTTTTTCAGGAGGTTTCTACTTACAGATCCATAATGAAAGGCTCTCCTCCAAAACATTTATTTTGTTTTTACATTTTTTTACATTTTGCAGATTCTTATTCAGATGTCCAACATTCACCCAGCTTGGTGGCCCTCAGTGAGTTTCAAGTGTATTTAATCTTTATTGTCCTTGACTGAAGAGGAAGGGCCTAGGAGGGTTTTGTTTCCTGCCCTGCCCTTTCTCAGCCATGGGCAGGGTATGTCTCTCAAATTGTCACCCATCTTCCTTCCTTTTTGTTTAACTTGATGGCTTTTTGTCTGCAGTAACTGGAGCCAAGCAGGGGAAGAGTGGTAATTTATGAGGATACCAACTCCTGACAGCACTGACATCTCAGCGATGCTTTGCTCCCTGTTAAATGGGATAGACCTGGGGTCCCCTTCTCCTGATTCTTCTAGGAGCATCTTCCCATCTGCCCAGCCTTTTTCTGAGATTCTTTGGACCATGTGGCAAGTCTAAAATTGTCACCTCCGTGCTGTGTGCCTTGGAGCAGCTTGTGTGCCTCAGGCTGGGACTTAGGATGCTTCCTTTTGTTCTTCTTGAGGTCTGTCATTGCATTTCCTTCAGAAAGGCTTAATTCCTACAGTGTGAACTGTTCTACTGTTGACATCCACTCACTTTGCTGCTGATTGATATTTAAATGGAATTATTCAGGATCAGGTTGCAGGAGGTGCAGTGCAGGGTTGGATCCTGCAGGAATAGCCTGGAAAAGGATTCTTCATCTTACTCTGTTTAGTAGTTTGTTTTTTTTCATGGTGCTTGCTGGCACCCTGCCCTCAGCCATGAGCATGGTGTGCTCAGCTCCATTTCACCCACCATCTCCTCTCAACCTGCAGTGTTTCTGGTTGCTTTTGTACTGTTGTAGCCATAGAATCATAGAATCATGAGAGTTGGAAGAGACCTTAAAGCTCATCCAGCTCCAAATCTCCTGCATGGGCAGGGACACCTCCCACCAGCCCAGGTTGCTCCAAGCCCCATCCAACCTGGACTTGAACACTGCCAGGGATGGGGCAGCCACAACTTCCTTGGCCAACCTGTGCCATGATCTCACCACCCTCATAGTGAAGAATTTCCTCCTCATGTCCAACCTCAATCTCCTCTCCAAGTTTTAACCCATTTCCCTTCTCCTCTCCCTACCCCCCCATGTCCAAAGCCCTCCCCCAGCTTTCTTGTAGCCCCTTCAGATATTGGAAGGTTGCTCTAAGGTCACCTGGGAGCCTCCTCTTCTCCAGGCTGAACAACCCCAATCCCTCAGCCTGGCTTCCCAGGGAGGTGCTCAGCCCTCTGAGCATTTGAGTGGCTCTGCTCTGGACACCTTCCAGGAGCTCTGTGTCCTTCTGAGCTTGGGGACTCCAGAACTGGACACAGAGCTCCAGCTGGGGGCTCAGCAGAGCAGAGCAGAGGGGGAGAATCCTCTCCCTTGACTTTCTGTCTCTGCTTCTTTTGATGCAGCCCAGGACCTGGTTGGTTTCTGGGCTGCCAGTGCACATTGACAGCTCATGATGAGCTTTCTGCTCCTCCACCACCCCAAGTTCTTCTCCTCAATCTTTTCTCCTCCCAACATGTATTTGTGCACAGGATTGCCTTGACCCAGGTGTAGAACCTTTCATTTGGCCTTATGGAACTCATCACACATCTCCATTTTGACACTGAGCCACTGGTCACAACTGAGGACTTCCATCAGCTCCTTGAGCTTTCAGAGACCTGGTGCTACTTTTCTGTGGATTTAGCATCGCCCTTAACCTCTGGGTCATGGCTACCAAGCAACTCTGCTGCTTGTTTAAGCTCTGGTAATCTTGGCTGGATTTCTGGTTTAATTTGGAGACAGCCTGCTGCAGCTCTGCACAGTAGATGCCCTATTAAGCAGTTAATTATTTCTCTATAATACTAGCTTTTATCTTTAATACAACAGTTTTACTGTCTCTGATAATTATACAGGCTCGGATAACTCTCTTAAATCTAATGAGGCATGACAAGCTGTGTTCAACAAGGCACCACACCATTAACTTCTTACCTCTTACTTGTCATCGTATCACACAAAATTACTCTATTTCCAGCCTGAGTGGCTGTGGATACAGAACATGTCACTTCTCATTAAGAACATGATGAAAAAGATCCCTGGTGCTCTCATGGTCAGGATTGGTGGTCAGCTGGCTGGCCTGCAGAGCCCTCCTACAGCTTCTCTGAAGCATTTTGCTCTTTGCCTCGTGAGCTGAGCAAGTTTGCTAGGTTTGGGTTAAATATTTCTGGTCCTTCAGACATCTTGGTTGGTCCATGGGCTTCTTGCTTGTGAGAGGGGATGAGACACAAAGGGCATTTTGAAGGGCATCAGTGATCACCGACCTTGTTTATGGGGATGGGAGTTGTTGCTGCAGGGGTATCTTGTGGTGGGATTCAGCTGGATGAGGGAAAGCAGTTTTTGGGGTTTTTTCTGGACATGGATAGGACACAAAGTGCTGCAGAAATGCCTGGTGTAACTTGACATGACTGCTGCTTTGTTGGTCATTAATGGTGGGTAATGGATCAGGTCATTGGAGGGGGGGGTTTCTGTGGATTTGAGTGGCACTGGAAACCTTGCATGTACCTGACCCAAGTCTTGAGGTTAGGGGGATCATCTGTTTATATTTCACCCTGTCACCTTGCCAGTAAAGGAAGTACAAAGTTGTGCTTTTGAAATATTGAGCCTTCTGGCAGGGCAGTTCCTTCATCCTTCCAGGCAGGACCAGGAAGGCATTCCCCAAGGGAATGAGCCCAGGCTGTCCCCTTGGGGCAGGTGCTAGGGCTGAATGCTCAGGTACAGCTGGACTGAACAGGTCAGTTAAATACCATCTAGATGCAGGACAGCCAAGATCCTTTGATTTGGAAACCAGTGGTATCTGGCTAACGTTCTGATGCTCTTTCCCATCCCAAAGCCTTCTGCTAACTCTGCTTTTGGCAGTGGCTTTTGCCTTCTGGTACTTGGAGCCAGTGAGAGTTGTGCTGTAAAAGCTGTGTAATTCCCCAGAGAGCAGGGGAGAGGAAAGCCTGGCCTCAGGTTATCACCTGAGCTGTTCATATTCCCTGTGGGTGTTTTCTGGGATGCCCATGGGAACAGCTACTGCAGCCTGCCTGGGTTAGGTCAATTCCATGCTCCTAAAGGGCAGTTTTTACTTGGACAGAAGCTGTTAGTTTCTCTGCAGTTTCATTAACTGGAAGATTAACCAGTGGCTGGAATGTAAATTTGGAAAGAGAGCTGGATACCAAGTTATGTTTAAAATTTTGCTGGCTTTATTAGAAGTGTCAGTGATCCGAGATGGAGCAGAGGTGCTGCTTGTGTCCTGTTCCTCCCACAGGCAGTAAGGAAAATAAGGTCTGTAAAAGTGCATCTCCTTACCTCCCAGGAGAGCATGTGGCTCTGAGTCCCTGCTTTAATCTGTGCCACTCTGGGTCTCTTTTTTCATAGCCCCAAGATGCCCTGAGAAGCATCCTCATGTGCCAAGAGCTCTCAGCAGTGAGAGAAGTCCCTTTGGGGGTCATACATTGGAATTTGTTTGTTTTTTAAAAGAAACAGAGTAGGTTACAGGCTTCCCAAGAGTGAAAAGTGCTGATAAAATAGATGAACTGATGCTCTGTTTGGGCTTCTGCAGTCTGTGTCCCTGTCAGTGCTCATCCCAGCAATCTCTGGTATGGGGCACAGTTGGGATCTGTAGGAGGAGTCGGTGATGAATGTTTGCAATGTGTGTTCTTGGGGTGGTTTCTCCAGGAAGGATGTGTATTGCACATGGGTTCATACTCATGGGACCTGCTGCTTTCAGTTTCACCAGGTGGCACCACCAAGCAGCTGCTCTGCTCACATCCCCAGCTGCACTGTCAGGAGTTAAGAGAGGATGTGCTGATTTTTTAATTTTTTTTTTTTTTCCATTTCCCTCAAAAAACCCCACCCAAAACCAAACAAAAAAACCCAACCAACAATCAAACAATGACAAAAAAAAAAACCAAAACAACATCGCAGTGCATTATTTTAAAACTCTGAATCCTCTTCAAGCTGACAACATGCTTGGGAACTGATGGTGAAACTCTGCCTGCCTGAGGTTTGGAGGCAGAACGTGGGGCAGCAGCTGTAATGAAGTTTCTAGCTCTAGATGGGGCTGTTAGCAACCTGACCACAAAGTCAATGTGCCACTGGATGCTTTTTGTTTGTTTGTTTGTTTTTTCCTTCTAGTTAATGATTCTAATGCAGTGGGAAGATCTAGAGCTGCTTTTGCCAGAGCACTGGTACCCATTGGTTTAAAGGAGAAAAAGTTTGGCCTGGTTGGGAAGCACCTGGCTGGTGGTCCCTAAAATAGGTTTGTAGCTGGAGTGACAGCAAAACAGTCCCAAATGACTTCTTGATGTGTGCTACCTGGTACTTTTCCAATAGCAGCTCCTTTTTGGGCATGTAAAACCTGGTTGACCTAAGGAGAGCATTAAATCTCTGTGGAATAATTAATTAAGACCTTTTGAGATGCTTCTGCAGTGCTCAGACCCCAGTCTCAGCCAAGCTAGGTGAAAATCCAACTTGCTGTTATCCCCAGGTAGTAACTGGGGATAGTAACTGGAGCAGCAGCTGTAAAGAAGGAATCCTCAGAGTAAGACAGATGTGAAGGGCTGTAAGGAAATCTCCATGGCCAGAGGGACTTCATTTAAAGGATCAGAGAAAGTTTGGGGTTACAAGGCCATCTAATAAAACCCTCCTGCAACAGGCAGGGGCATCTTCAGCTAGATCAGGTTGGCTCTAAACCTGATCTTGAATGTTTTCCAGGGAGGAAGAGTTGCTTCAGGTATCTTTCTCAGGCCATGATGTTGGTGGGACTGAAGCCACATGTCTTGGACGACTGCTCCTCAGTGGGCATGTAGAATATTGTGCAATGAAATAATATTTCAATGCCAGCTGGCACAAGGTTGGAGCCATGCTAGCTTGCAGGATTTGGGGGCTTGGTACTTTTATGCTGGAGATGTGTGCAAGGTTCTGCTTCCTCAGAGGTCCTCTGGTTGTGTTAGCTGCAAGGAGGAGATGGCTTTAATGACTCTGGCAATATCATTTCACTGTCTCTACCATAATTTTGTTTCCCCTGAAAGAATTATTAGGGCTGGTAGGTAGTGATGAACCCTCTTGGCTCACTACAGTGTCCTATAGCTCACTACAGTGTCCTATAGCTCACTTCCCATGGCATGAAAATGCTGATACTGAAGGATGCCAGAAGCACACACCTATATCTGCTGTCTCTGCTGTTCATCTTTCTGACCTGTGAGTGCAGGCATTGCCTCTGGTTTAGACTGAGAAATGTCCTCCAAAATTTTTCACCTGCTTTTGGATTGAAGATTTGCACGGACTGCACAAATGTTCAGCTCTGGGTGTTAACAGAACTTCTCTCATTTTCTTTGCAGTAAAACGATTTAAGGAACCAAAGGAAGAGAGGCGTCCCTGGAGGATATGGTGAGGTTTTTCTTTAATATGGACCTTGAAAAGTCCGCGTATATGTAATTTTTTTTTTCCTCTCCCACTAACAGTCTTCTAGACCCTATGGATATTCTGCATGTTATTTAGACATTAAATTAAATACCCTGCTGCTGCTTCCTAAAGAAACCTCCACAGAGTAGCTGATGCTCCCTAGAAGTAAAATTCCCTGCCTAGCTCTTGCAGAAAAACTCATTTTCACTGTTGGTGACTGAATTGAGAGGCTGGGGTCTCTTCCAGCCTGCTGTCATACCTGCACATGGGTCAAGTTTTGCTGTTAAAATCAATTAATCACTTTTGTGTCCCCTGACTCAGGCCAGGCATAGACCAGGCAACACGTTTGGCTGTGTGTTGATGTCAGGTAGCTGGGTATTGCTGTCAGCTCTGGACACCTCTCCAAACATCTCCTGTATTGTAGGATTTATGGGCTGCTGAGAGGTGGGTGTATGGGTGGGCTCAGGATATGGCTGGGGCTGGCTTGGCAGCATGGAGCTACCAGCCAAGGTTAGGGATGGAAAGCCTGTCAGGCTGCTCAGTTGGGTTCTTCAGCTGCAATAATTTGGGAGATCGTTTCCCTGTGGATGGGTGCAAAAATCATAAATAGCTGAACACCTTCCTTGCACCTCCTGCTGGTTGGAGAAGCTGAGGCTGAGCACTTGAGAGTGACCTCCCCTCTGCTACAGACTGAAACTTGGATGCAAATCTGCCATGTGCTGAAGCAGTAACTTTTTTCAAATATTTGGAGTTAGCCAAACTGCCCCTTTTCACCATGTACAAATTCTTAAGCCTGAGGAATGCATCTTGGAGGAAGGCAGGTCCATGCAGAGCCTTCACTTGGGTGGCTGCTTTGCTGCTGGTGCTCCTGGGCACAGATCTTTTTGCCTTCTTTCTCTCCAGGTTTTATGATACCTCCAAGCAAGCAATAGGTGCCCTTTTCATCCACTTTGCCAATGTTTTTCTCTCAGATCTCACTGAAGAGGACCCGTGCTCTCTGTAAGTACACAAGGTGTTTGCACTCCTGTCCTACATCTGGAAGAGAAGGAAGCAAAGCTGATGGAAACATAACATTACAGTGGAAACTGATCCATTTAAAACACTAGGTGGAGATAACCATGCTGAGCTTATTTTCAGAGTCTGGGTTGTCTCCTGGATTGATGGAGATAAGGCAGTGCAACCATGCTTTTTTTTTTGGCTTTTTTTTTGGCTTTTTTTTTTTGCTTTTTTTTTTGCTTTTTTTTTGGCTTTTTTTTGCTGGCTTTTTTTTGCTGGCTTTTTTTTGCTGGCTTTTTTTTGCTGGCTTTTTTTTGCTGGCTTTTTTTTGCTGGCTTTTTTTTCTTTTTTTTTTTTAATTAAAAGTACCTTGGAATTTCCTGGCAAAAAGCACATTGTGCAGTGCTGCCCTATGCAATCACAGCTGTTAAAAGGGCTGTTTGTTTCCATATCAGACTTTGCAATTTGCCTGGGCTCAGAAGAGTGTTGAGAATGCTTTCCTAACTGTGTGGGGAAAGGCTTTTCTCTAATGTGAGGATGTTTTTAGAACTCCAGTTGCACCTACCAGATGTATTCATGTAGTTCCATTTGAGACCTTTCTAAGCTAGGCTTTGGACTCCAAGCAGAAGTGCTGCCTTTGTATCAGATCAGCCATTTCACAACTACAAGTTTAATGTCAACATTAAATTGTCCTGAAAACTCAGCTAGGCTTCAGAATGCTGCTTAGAAACATCTGGCTCATCTCCTTTTTTATATCTAAAGTGCTGCACCTTGATGTGTTTCTTTAAACAGCCACAAGTTTGACTGGGGATACAACCTCTAAGATGATTCATCTTTTTTTTTTTTTTTTTTTTTTTAAACCAGACACTGTTTTAAAATAAACCCTTTCATGCTTATGCTGTGCCCTGTAGGTTTATGTTTTGTTTTTTTTTTCTTAATGTTTCCATGTGCTGCCTGATTTTTTTCATCCTGAACCAGACAGCTTAAACTTCTACAGCCCTGTCCCTGGGTGCTGTGTGTCCTGCCCAGTATAAACCACCAAATACTTACATTTATATTGGAGTCCTCTGATTTCAGCAGCTGGAAGTTGAAACGAGTTAGTCTGAGCCTTAGGATGTAGAAGAACTTTGTGTCATGTTTTCAAGATGGATTTCAAAAGCAGATTGTTATTTTCAGTGTCTGTGAGTAAAGGCAGTGTCAAGGAAATGTTCATTCCTGTAGCTCTGTGCTTGGCATTTTCTTCATGCTGTAGAAATCTGGCCTGATCTCACAGAAAAAATTCCAGTAATGGAAAGCTGTCCAGAAAACATCAGTCTGAGTGTTGTTTTGTTTTTTTTTTCTCTGGAGTTGATTAAAATACCAAACTCTGGATTAGACCATGGGATCCTGCAATCCCCAGGAGATCCCTGCAGATCCCAACAAAGCCTCTGGTGCTTTGTCCATGGAGGCTTAAACATCCAAACCTGCCAAGCAAACCTGTTGAGCCCACATCTCCTGGTAGGGGTGGGTTCAGCTCCTGGATCTGGAGTGGAGACCCCGAAGTGGAGAGTTTTAGGGACCCTAGGATGCCTGCTCTTGAGCCAGGGCTTGTCCCTCTCCAAAGACCTTCTGCCTTTTTGTGTCTCTGCCCATGGGAGCCTTTTCCAGCTGCTCAGTAAAGTGGATTTTTTTTTTTTTTTGCCTCATCTGCTGCACAATTTGCAGAGCAGCTGTGGTGTCCAAGAAACTTCCATTTTCTTGTAAGAAATGAAAGGAATGTTAGCTTCTGTTTCCCTGGAGCTCAATATTTCATCCTGGTAAGAACAAAAGGTGCTGCAAATGGAAAGCCATCTCTTTTGGGGTAACCCTTAAGCAAGGCTACCCCAAGAAGTATGTGATGCTATCTGATTAAATTAGCAATGCCAGCGAGTTGGTGGAGATTGCTCTGTTCTCTGCAGAACAGGATTTAAAAATAAGAAATTGCTATAGGAAAATCCATTTAAAAAGAAAGGAAGTGAGCTTGGAATATGAAATGGTTTTTTTGTTTTTTTAATATAAATCATGAGTGGTTTTTATGGATTCGTATATTGGAATAAAAGGTGTTTGTTTTTTTTAAAATAAGAATCAAGAACAACACTGAAACCTGGATTTTGTGCTTTAGATACCTTATCAATTTCATCCTTGATGCCACGCTGGGGATGCTGCTGATCTGGCTTGGTGTGAAAGTTGTCTCCTGGATTGTACAGCATAAGAAGTACACGTACCTGGTCTTTGGAGAATATGGTAGGTGGCAACTCCTCTGCAGGAAGGTGGC